>CM030358.1:174494557-175139961 GCA_017893485.1 Hemerocallis citrina | reverse complement strand
GAGAAGAGTCGGAGAGTTTGGTTTGGGTTTAATTAAAATTAGGTTTGGGTTTAAAATTCACACGCATAGGAATTCTCCCATTCTCCACAAAGAAAATGTCATACATTCAAAGACTAGTAGACAACTAGCCCCTTCTCCACAAAGAAAATGTCATACATTCAAAGACAACCAAGTGGGTCATGCACCTCTTCTTTGTCTCTTGATTTTACTGGATTTTTGTTTGTTTGGGTTGAGTATAAAATTGGGTTTGAGTTAGATTTAAAATTAAATGGAGTATGAGTGGGCCAATCAAAATAATTTAGGCACGCCAAGAGAATTTCAGGGTGGGCCAAAACAATTAAGTGGGCCAAAAATTTTCAGGGTGGGCCAAATACAAGAATTTTAAAAAATTGAGGATGACCGGCCTCTGCTACTTGGGTCCGCCCTCATATGTCTACGCTGAATAGTTAGCATGAGGTGGATTCGGTAACTTAGGGCATAGGGATTGTAGGCTTGCTGAGTAGTACGTGTAAAGGACGAGATATCTTTATCCATGGTAGCTCACGGCCATATGGCAATTTATCTAGATGAAGCGATACCTTCATAATTAAGATAAACATTAAGGAGTATATGAAGTCCTACATTATATTTGGGGAGACTGAGAAAGACTCTGAGGGAGACAGTGAGTGGGTTATGAGAGTTGTAGGAACCAGAGGATGATGGTGATGATGGTGTGGTGAAGATGATAATGCTCCCATAGTGATTATGGTGGTTTAATATATTGCAATCTATAAGGTATATTTTCTATAAAATTAGTTTCTAATGTGTACAATGATATTGAGTTGAGTATAAATAATTACTAACTATTTATCTCTAATATTATAATGGGAGAATGCCTTACTGTCATTTGTCATTTTGTCATTCTACCAATATGTGCAACACACGTACATAATTAATATAAAAAAGATTTCCAGTTCAAATTCTCATTACGTCAGAGTTTTTATTTTTATTTTTTGAAATTATTAAAACGTGCATCACACGTGTAAATTACTTGTTGTCATCTTAATTGAAATGCTTCATTGGTGTAAACTTGGGAGGGTGCTAATTGCTATACTGGAGAAGATCACAACTTAAATAGTAAGCGGGTAACTATATCTCTACCTATTTACTAGTATTGATATTTAGTTTGTATTTACTAGTATTCATATTTAGTTTGACTGAATTATGTGTAGGTTGTGTAGTTAATTATTTGTGTGAAATGTGCTAGTGCAATCATATAGATATTTGTAGTTTCAGTCCTAAATGGCATGCTTACTTCCAAAAATCATTTCTCTTAAATTATATAAAATTTAAAGCTAAAATTTTTATAAGTGTATCTTGTATATGTCTATAACATCCTTACAAAATTTCATGAACTTTGGATATCATTTAGTATTTTAAATAAATCAGAAAGTGTTACTGGTTTGACAATTACTGTATAGTTATATTCTGACCCTATTGTAGTGTTCAGAGATTCCGGGTGAATAGATATAATTATTATTTTTTTAAATCATAACTACAAAGTTAGAGTAGACTATAATAGCTTTGAATTAAGCTAAAGAACATCAGAATTGTTCAAGTACGGAATTTATTGTGATTTTTACAAGTATGAACAAACTGCAGTAATTGAGTAGTTTTACAATTACTATATACGTACTGGTTTGAGATCATTTTCACCTCTGAAATGATGTAATAAGAGGAAACTTAAAACTAAGCATATTAAGTGGACTTTTATATCTAAAATTTAAGCTAAAGTGTGTCAATTTTTGATAAGTATGTGATTTTCTATGTTTTTTACAAATGTCAGCAGTTATAGTTTAGTTTATGGAATCCTGGCTCATTATTTTAATTGTAGAATTAGACTGAACAATTAAAGTTAAATTGAGATGGTGTCAAATACAATATTTTAGTAGACTCATTCAGGTTTCATATGAATCTAAGCAATCCAATTTGGGATAAGTAATGAAATTTATATGGTTTTTACAATACTGCTATGTTTCTATCCAAAAAATCATAGTTGAGTATTCAAATGGTGATGTTATATATGGGAATTAAAGATATATGTTTGCTAGTAAACTATCATTAATCTTCATGTTTTAAATTGTCATAGTGATGTGTTTAATATGGATATGTGTCATGAAGGTTAGCATACATTTGTTGATTGGGGTTGTCTACGAATGCTAGTTTGATAAGTTCTAGTAAGAATAGTGTGGTACACCCGAATATGTGAAATATTAACATCTAGGCATATCTCGAGGCCTATTAAAACGATAACACTCCTTTAGTAGAGTGAGAATTTTCTAATGTAGGGAACTTTGAAATTGAATGAGAATTGCAAGGGGAATGCTAGACTATTTGTGTCATAACGGCTTTGAATTTTAGTATAATACTAGTCTGCATTATAAAGGAGTTTTGTGACTAAAATGTTTGGCGTGGGTGAGGACTTGAGGATTCCTCAATGTCGCTAATCTCGAACTCACCCGTAAGGGATTTAGGATGGTAAGGACTATATCTAATTTATGAGTGACACCAAAGGATTAAAACGGAACAAGAGCACCCAGAATGTCCTACAGGGGAAGAGATCGTCGTAGAGCGGGTGAACCTAGACGGAGTTGTAACGCCCAGAATTCCAAAATACGGTAATTCGTAGCACAACAGGATCTTTACTTCATTTAGTACAATTTTACAAAGAATTTAAAAACTTTTCTTTGTACAGCACTGTTCATTTTACATCAACACAACGGAAAAATAAAGATTACAATGTAACATATGTACAATTTAAACATCAACATTAAAACAGTCTATAGCTTCAAATTCATCTTTAAGTCTTTGTCAATCCAAGCCCTGCATTGAACACTGTGGGCAAGTCAGTTACATACAACTGACGCAATACTATACACGGCGATCCTCGCTATGCCGTAATATAGTGACTCACTTACTTTAGCAACCATAAACTTGAATGCATCATAATGTGTAAAAAAGTGACTATCCTAAACATGTCGGTGTATGCAAATGTCTTAATGCCTAATGTAGATATTTACGCTAAGATGACACTAATGCATACTTGTTCGGATTCTATGCATCCCATACTATATAGGTCCGAGGGCAAGCACCTACTTACTCCATATTAAAGGGTTTAATCCCTCGCCATGACAACTACTCGGTAACAAAAACAAGTTTTAGACATCCCACGGGTACAGACCCCAGCCCTGGAATCCACCGTCAAGCTATACGGAAGTCCTCGTCGTGCGAACATCCCGTAAGTGTCACTCCAACCCCGGTATATACATATATAATGGTGAACTACCTCGTCTTGGAATCTACCGTCAAACCAATCATAGTCCCGAATTTAATTGAGGATCATCTTACCTCGCAAGTAACCACAGTCTAGGAATCCACCGTCTGACTGGCTTTATAGTTCAGGAATCTACCGTCAGACTATACAGAGACACCCCATTTATGTTTGCCCAAGTTCTATTACATATTCCTAATGCCTAATCCTTATGCTTAAAACATGAATAAATTACACCACCTAGAGTTAGCTTCCCCTCCTACCGGACTTAAACAAAATACCCAGACAACCCATATATCCAATTCTCAAATCAGTTAATCCCTTCAGTATTTGTCGGTACCCAGGTCTCACTAAATCTCTAGATCACATCCTTTCATGTTTCATAATTATGAGTACTCATACCCTTATAATTCATATTTCCAATTCACTTTATTCATTTCTGATTCAATTCTTTCATTTTATTCTTGTATTTATCAATCATGACACACAATCTCAAATTATTCATTTCCACAAAACACTTTTCAGAAACTCATTATCTAAATCTCATTACCTTCCTTTAATCACAAATCAACTTTTATTATCTTAATTTTATACTTTCTTCTTATATATCAATCTCATTTATCATAAGAATATAACTCTTAAATCTCAGAAATATATTTTAAAACAGTGAGGTATACTTTCAGTTGTCCTCTTAATATTTTAAAATGTTTATATCATTTTTTTAGATTTTTAAAACCCAAAGAACCCAAAAAAATATAAGTGGAGCACGGCAGGGCTCGAACCCAACAACCCCAGACCCCATCGTGCACCACATGGCGACCACAGAGCGCTACGCTAGCCATTAAGCCCAGGACTCTAATCTGATATAGTATGGATTATATTTCTTTTAAGTATTTAAACCCTTTTTATCTGACTTTTTTCAAAAAATAATGTTTTCTCCCCACAACGGCAGACCCAAGGCTCGAACCAGCACCAAAAGAGGCGACCAAGCGCCTACCCACTGAAACGAAGCTCAGATCACAACATCTATAGCCTTTAATTCATTAAGTAGTTAATCTTCGTTAAGTCTCACTTTTTACATTTTCAACATTTTTTATTTTCATTATTTTCCCACAAATTTATTTTTTTATAAAATATAGTTCTAGACTCGAGAACTCCTTCTTTACTGATTTTAATTGTATTTAAGATATTTATACTCATTTTATGTACATAATCATTTTTAGGAACATATAAACATATAACTTGATTTCTTTGCAAAACTAACTCTTTTCATCAAAAATACTACTATTTTATATCAATAAAACTCCAAAATTGTTATCCTACTAACTTTATTCATATTAATGATGAATTTACTTCAATTCTCCAAAATTAATCCTTTCTTTCTCTTATATGAATTATAATACAAAATGCAACTAGTTAATTTTTCTACTAACTTAATTCAACCTTTCTTTTGTTCCACTGCAACTATTCCTTCCCCCAAAATTGTTTCTAATTTTTCATTTCTTTTAGTTTACATTTCATACACATATTTTACCCATACTCATAAAAGTCACAACATTTTATGAAATAATCAAGTTGTTCATGTGTGTCTAACAACTCTATACATGCCTTCAATTAAAATTTCTCCATTCTAATCTACCAATTAATGTATTTACTCCACATTAACATACAAAGCATTCTATGGTTTTCTACAACTAGCAATCTTGCACCACAACATGCATCAAAATTTCACTAATAAGAACCATTAAACTAACAAAAATCAACCATAACACCTAGGCATGATTTCTATACTGCTTAGAAAATAAGAAGAGACACCCACCTATTAGGAGAATTCCCTAGTAGCAAAAACTCTTTCAAAAGCTCCACAAAATCCCACCGAAAACCAAAAATCACCCACCTAAATCCCAACAGCAAGTTCACCCGATATGTTTCTCTGCCTATTTCTCTGTTGGTTTCCTTGACTTCGATTAATTAATGTGTGTGGTGAAATGCTTTGGATGAGGGGATAGTTATAGGATTTAATTAGGGTAGTTATATTAACTAATCCCCACTAATACAATCCACTAACCCAATCTCCTACTCCCCACTTCCAAGTCAACCAGCCAACTTTTTGGGGTGTGCACATTGCACGTATGCATGTGCACGTGCTTTGTGTACACCACATATTTAATAATTTAATTTTTTTATTGAATAAAATAGAGTATTCTACATGACAAGTTGTGTGTAGATTTTTTTTGTGGGCTTTAAAAATAATTTTGGGCCCATAGGTTTTTACAAAATAAATAATACTTAGTGTAATAAATAAAGTGAGAAGAAAAATGTGGATTACTTCTTAGAAAATTTTAGAAATAAAATGCACATAAAATTTTATGTGCGATGCACATGCAAAAATATTAAAATTAATTTCAGAGAACGAAAAACAGTTAAAATACAAAACATGTATATTTAATATTGTTACGAATATTTCACGTAACGAAAAATATACGTAATCGACACGTGTATTTAAAGCACGTGCAATATACGTAAAAACACAAAGATAGAAAATTAATATTTGAGTTGGCTCAAAATAGGATAAGAATGAATCTTGAAAAAAAGGGAAAATGTATAAGTAGTCGAAATACAAAATACTTCTGAAAAATACGTTACGGATATTACCCGTAACAGTACAAAATACACGTGCGCAATATGCTAGGGCAAAGTTATCATAACTCAATTTTGCGGGGTGTTACAGGAGTACCTTTCGGTGACTCTTGGCTTGGCCAGATGTAAACTCTTTCAAAGCGCATGTACCTCGGTGACTGCTGGCAGTGACTGGCTGTAAGCTCCTCCATCGTACAGGTACAGTTAGTGACTCTCGGTATGGAAGTCTGTAGCCCCACCGGGTACTCAGCAGTGTTGAGAATATAATAAGTCATGCAGAGATAGGCATGACATTATGAGGGTTTTAATCCCAATATGGAGTGCGTTTAACATATTGCATTGGGATGTTTATGTTGTATGAGCAACATAGACCTCCAGACAAGCACTGCATTAGTTTTGCATCCTTGCACATGCATATAGAGATGTGATTGGCTGCAAGTTTCCTATGATGAGTTTATTATGTAGACATACCACATATAAATCATGATCACTCACACATTGTCACATATGCACTCACCACATCACTACACGAATCCAGTAAACATTATTTTTGCATAAAAATTCACTTAGGTGCACGTTATTGCTCACCGACACCCTTTTAATTTATCAATATTATAATTAGTTGTATTGTTGATTGAGAAATTATAAAATGAAGATTGAGCTAAATCATAAATACTAAGATAATAGAAAGAGCTATACTTACTGCCATTTATGCAATTTATCGTCAGCTTCATGAGCAGACGAACGCACAATTGATTAGTTTTGCAGGTTTTGCGGAGCCTGTATTTGAGATTGCAAGTCTAGAAGTCCCAATATCTTATTTCTATTTTATGTATTTTATCTATTTCAATTGAGTAAAGAAAATTTGTTTGTAGTGAACATGCAATAAAAGAAATTTTATTTCCTATAATTTTGTACTTGTGTATTACACTCAAAGTTGATCCTGCAATAATAGCGAGTACAAAATCTTAGGCAAATAATTCACGTCATTACATTGAGGCCATCCAATATTTGCCAATTGACATTCTAAGCTTGTTCATTGGTATAGGGCTGTGAGATTGAGGAGAAGCGTTGTTCAACCCTCAGATCGGTGCAAAACTTGCAAAATTCCTTGCAGGAGAATTGTATTCCATTGTCGGTGACTAGTGTTCTGGGATCCCGAACCAGCAGACAATGTTCTTCTAGAAGAATTAATGAACCTTGTGCTCCATGATGGAAGCTAGTGGTTCCGCCTCGACCCACTTAGTGAAGTAGTCGATGACTATCACTAGGAAGTTTCGTAGTCCAGTAGCGGGGGTAAATGGTCCAAGTAAGTCCATTCCCAACATGTAAAAGTGGATAGGGCTTGACATGGAGCTGAGATTGGCTTGGGGAACCGCTTGATTAGGAAGTACTTGTCACGTCTCGCTTCCCAAAAGAATACGAAATACGAGTACGTGACAAAGCCTAGCGAACGATTTTCATCATTCATAAGCTGTAAGGATCAACTAAACAGTACAACAGAAAGATACAACCACGCATGCATGAAACAAATCTCATAATCAAAAGAATTATTTCAAATCAAATACATAATCCTCAAATAAAACAAGATCTGGAAAAACAATTAAACTTCGGGTCAAACAAGCCCAATTACAAAGTATTAAGTAGCAACAAAAGAAACTAATAAACCTGATGCAGAAATAACTAAAGCATAAAAGATCCCAGACAAAAGCTTAGAACACTTGATTGCTTACTCCTGCAGGTAACTGGTCTCCAAAATCTATACATTTATCATTTTAAAGAAACAGAAAAACAGGAAAATAATCTGTCCGTTGGTGCAAGCTACAGGCCGCAAGTAGTATAAGAAAAAAGGGTACAAGAACAAGGTAAATAGAATATAGAACAGGAAATAAGAGAACATAGCATGAACGGGATGCAACAGAAAAATAATAATTGAGAAGCAAGTAAATACGGTCAGATAAACATGTAAACTGATAACAGGTAACAGGTAACAGGTAACAGGTAACAGGTAACAGGTAACAGGTAACAGGAATGTGCAGGTGAAACATATTATTCTTAATTCTTTTATTTAATCCTATCTAATGCACAACTCATGCATCCCATTTCACATGGTTGCTGCATACAAACAAGTTGCATTTAGATTTCGTAGTGGATTCAATAAGGCCATGTACAGAGGCATCATGTAAACAGGTAAATAGGCTCATGAACCATGTAATCATGTATTATGCAGTAGGTGGGAAACACGGGCCCCCTTCCGAGTACACCTTCCTATAGGGAAGAATGCAGTCAGGTAATCATATAAACATATAAACAGACTTTTGAATCATATAATCATGTATTCGTGCATCATGTGGGAAACATGGGCCTCTTCCGAGTACACCTTCCAATAGGGAAGATGTAGTCAGATAATCATATAAACAGATAAATAGACTCATGAATCATGTAATCATGTATTCATGCAACAGGTGGGAAACACTGGCCCCCTTCCGAGTACACTTTCCTATATTGTCCACTACTAGATCTTTTCCTTAACCCCAGCTTGATTACTTATTCTTTTTACCAACACAGACATGAATGCACACAATCAGGGACAGGTAAACATGACAGGGACGGAAAACAGGTTCAGACTAGACGAAAACATGTTCGGGTGCCATAAACAACTTATAAATATTGAAACAACAAGAACTCCAATTCTGGACAGTAGGATATTGTTGCACCAAAATTGGAATTCCCGCTGCTGCAAAAAAGTAAATCTAGATCCGTCAGAAGTTCTAGAAACTAGACTCTCTGCCGGTTCCAGCGCATATACACATAATATATAAAAGTCACAGAAACTATGTTCAAATTTTTATTCTCAACAGGTTTCATGTTCAGGCAGCAGGTAAGAGTTAAATACTTATAAACAAAAGTATCTTGCAAAATCATTTAAAAATTTCATAAAAATCATATTTAAACTCTTAACAGTGTTAAATGTCAGTATAATTAATCTCATATTTTAATACTTATATTAGTCTACTATTTCAGCTAAATAAACAAGGTGATGTATATTTTAGACTGCATTCTGGAATTCAGACGTCACTGTACGAAAATTTGAATATCTTACAATTCTTAAATCGAATTGCAAAACCGTCAGATTTTTTGGATTCGAGACACATAAAGCTACGATTCTCATTCAATAAATTTTAACCAATAACTAACAGAATCAGATCAAAACTTAGGTTCTTTACTAAACAGGCATGCAAGCAGCAAATTTATAATCATCTTTGTATAAATATATTAAGTCAGAAAAACCATCAAATAATTCTACAAAAATCTAGGGTTACTCCTAATCATGTCTAGTCATATCTAGATTAACATCAAGTCTAAATCTTACTGTTAGCATCTATTTTAATCAATAATTCATGCCAATAATCTTGTAATCAGAAATCTGAAAATTGCGATCCAACAGTATTAAAAGTGTGATATCTCACAAGTTACAAATCAGATTTTAGATCTGTCAAAATTTCTGGAAACTAGAAACAGGGGCCTACATTTCATCTTCACAAACTTAGTCATTATTCTGACATTAACATAGTTAAATTCATCATGCCAAAACAGGACAATAGTAAATGAGATTTTTTTTGCATGAATTATAACATAATTAGTAATTACGATGGATCTAAGTTAATGTGTAATGCAAATCAAAATTTAACAGGTATTCAAATCAGCAAACCATTTCTATTCTCAAACTCTTCAAGAGGGAAACATTATTAACATGTTTAACATACAAACTAAACATCTATAACTCATATTGATTCATGGACATGCATTCATATAGATTACTAACTAGATTTAATTCATGTTTGTGTAATGAGTATAATAACAAAATGTTTGTGATCCTTTACGATTATGGAAACTCATAGTTGAGATAATTTTTATTTCAACTTTTATCACATCACTTGTTTACAAAACACATCTGGATCAGACTGCCCCTCAAAAACTAGCGGCTTCATCCGTTTGAAGGACTCAACTTGCTTAATCGGGTCAGCATTAACAAACACTAGTCCAGCCCCTTGATTCTGATTCTGATTCTACGCCATATTAGCTGCCATGAATGTGTTCAAGGTCCGATACACCCTGGCAATCTCAGTCTCATGATCAAGTCCTGCCCCATGGGAACCTTCTGCCCCATCACCATTACCACCATTCCTGGTCCTGGGTCCTGCCATTCTACTAAATACTGCAAAATAAGGGTAAAGTTAGAGCATGACAACACAATTCACATGCATATCCATATCCCATGGCAAAACCTCAACCATACCTCAAACCAAAACACCATGTTCTAACTCTATGTGATACTCACACTCTAATGTCCACACCTAGGTACTCAAGCTCTAGTGTCCACACCTAGGTTTATTTTTATACTATGCTTATTAATTATATTAAAGCATGCTCTGATACTAATCTCTGTATCGCCTCAAATTTCCAATATGATATCTTAGAAATACGTGGCACAATTTCCAGCATCAACTTCAATTGCAATAGTAAACATAGCCAAAAACACAGATAATTTTTATTTCAACTTTTATTACATCGCTTGTTTACAAAACACAGCGGAATACAAAACACCTTGAATTACAATCTTTTTTTTACAACACATCTTTTACAATTTACATAAACTCTATTATCATTCAAGCACAAGCATTCAAATCCCAAGTTATAAGCACCTACCTGTAAAACATGAGTCTAGAGATAACCCTAACCCCCAAAACTACAGGGGTCAATTATAACGGTGTGAGTGACATAAAAAGAAAACAACATAAATAAAACATAAGGCATAGAGTCATCAACAACATGTATTAATAGCAAGAATAAATGAAATAAGAAATAACAATAAGAAAAGCATGATAACATCAAGGAATATAAGATAGTAACTAGCGTTTGGCCCAAGTTAAAATTAGCTTCTCTTCTCCTTTAGAAGGAGAAGCTGAAAGGAGAAGCTGGGCCAAACGAATATTTTGAAAAACTCTACAGAAGGAGAAGTAGTTTATTTTTAATGAAGAAAATGAGCTTCAAAAAAAGCCCTCAAGAGCAACTTTTAGCTTCTCCTTTTCTCTTTTTTTTTATCTTTTCTCTTTTTTTGGCCCTTCCCACATATCAAACCCTAACAACAAAAATTTCCCCCCTTCTCCTTCCCCTTTCCCTTCCTCGCCGAACACTCGCGACCGGGAAACACTGCCGTCGAACCCTGCCGTCGGGGGAACGAAACGAGGTGTAGCCAAGGTAGGGGGAGGTGAAGAGGTTGAGCGACAGGGAATTGGAACGGTCGGTCGCCATGTAGGCATACTCAGCACCCTTTTTTCGTGACCACTGTTTGATTCGTTGTACTAGCTTCGTCCCTATATCTTGTCTCCTGTGAGAAAATTATATATAAAAAAATATGACGATACATACAGTACTTAGAAAAAATAATTGATCTGTAATAAATCTAAACTAGTCAAATACTCCACTAATTATGTGTATTTTCTTTCCAAATGCCAAGTGGCTATGCACTGTAAATAAATAGCGTCGTAATTCTATATATTGTTAAAATTATTCATCTTTTTTTCTTTTTCTGAATTTATCAAAATTCGACAGCTTAAATAAAATAGATTTTTTTTTATAATTTGATAACATAAATTTTATTCTTAAATAAAATCAAAAGCTTAAATTGAGTATAAAAGTAGCTTACAATTGATATCTTATGCCAAACAACTTCTAGCTTAAAAGTAATGTCAGCATATATCTAATAACAGTAATCAGAGAAGCCGCTTCTTCTCCCACTGAAGACCTCCCAACTTTTTCAGGGCATCAACCATAGATCTAGAGGAAGCTTGGAGAGGATGGCGGCCGGACTATTGTCGCCCCCTCCCCATTCGTCGTTACCCACCCGTCGTCGCCCCTCCCTCATCCACCTCCACCTCCATCCGAAGCCTCCCCATACCCCCGACCCTCCCAGATTTGCCGCTTCGTCACCACTCCGAATCGAAGGCACCCTTCGTCACCCCTCCAACCTCCACCTACGCTCGTGACGATGACCAGATCTGGTCATTTTCGTCCTCTGCGCGCCGTCCTCTGGGGTTGCACCACCCTCTTTCGGTGCGCCGTCGACCACCGCATCGTACCACCATCAACATCCACCTCCACATCTCCGCGTCGTCGTAGATGGTCGCGGGACACCTTGCCCGGCCGTTATCGCCCCTTCTATGCCCTAGCACCAGATCCCTCATTCCACCTCCCCGATCTATCTCCCCTTCAATGCCCCGACGCTGTGGTGGGCCGTCGACGGTAGTACGATGGCCAGATCTCTTGCCAACCTTCCCTCGAACTCAGATCTGTTGGTGGGGGGTTTGGGGGTGTGTTGTTTGGGCTTGGGGTTTCGGTTAGGATAGGATTGGGTGGATTTGCTAGATATTTGCCCGGATGTTCTGTGCGCTTTCCACCATGTCCACACCCTCGGCTTGTTTTTGCGAGGGTTGGTAATGCGTTTGCAGATGTCGAGAGTTAGGGTTTCTTGCACAATTGTGGAGCTTGGGCCTAAAGATGGGGTCCGTCCGTGATGTGCGCTCACTTATCTGAACCTCTGGGGTGTTTGTCTCAACTTTTGCGGAGCAACGGCCTTCCGGTGCACCGTGCCTCCCCAACCAGCGGATCTAGATGCGACCCCCATGGTGGGGAGATCGTGCCACCTTCGGCTCGGAGATGGTGACCTTCTCATAGCAACGCTGCCAGGGAAGCCCCCATGAACTGCCCCTCAGATTGCAGAGTTTATCCTACGGTGCACCGATGCACTTCGACTGCAGAGTTTGTCGGCACGCCGATCGTGGATGTTGGTAGAGCCTCCTTAGGTCACTAAGCGACGTCTTCGTCGCGCCAGAGCATCCTCCCGCGCCTTTGGTAGCGATCTCCTGCGATCTAGGCGATGGCGAGGTCCGCCCACTCCCCCCCCCCCCCCCGTGCCTCTCATTTCTTCCCGACTTTGAAGGTGGAGAGCTCCCACGGTGGGGAGTTCCAGGTACACCTGCGGTGGGGAAGATTTACTATTAGAGATGGGGAGTGTGAAGTTTGCACGATTGTGGGGCTTGGGCCCGTAGATGGGGTCCCCCCATGTTGTGTGCTCACTTGTTTCAGCTTCTGGGGTGTCCAACGACGTCACCGGTGCAGTCTTCACAGTGCCTACTATCTGGCTATTGAGCTTCCTCCAGCTTAGGCCACTGTCTCGTAGCAGCGTCGCCTGTTTCCTCGATTTAGGAGTAAGAGTCGAGATGAGTCTGTGTGGTGAGAAATCTCCTGAGAGAGCAAGAGCGTGAGAGAGGTAAAGGTATCCTCTCCACGGCTCTCCCTTGGAGCGTGGTTCATTTGGTGGGGTAAGCGAGATAGTTGTTTGGTGAGAAATCGCCGGAGAAAGCACAGTCGTGAGAGAGGTAAAGGTATCCTCTTTACGGCTATCTCTTTGGTAGCGGCTGTTGGAGCTGTTGGTGCGTTTGTAGGATGCATAATGGAGATGGTGGGAGGGTGCAGTTGTTGTGCTTGTGCCGTATTTTGGCCTACGGGGCTTGGGCCCAAAGATGGGGTCCCCCCAGCGAGGAGAAGGTAGGGATCGACAAGTGATAAAAGCCTACCAGACTAGTTTTAGGTAGGTGTGCACGTGTCGTGGAGGCAGTGTACGAAGCTAAACTGACGTACATACAATTTAGTGGGATTGAGTTGTCGGCCCACCCTCCAGGGTTGTTGGAGGGATCTGTTGTTTGTACGGGTCATGTTGCTTCATGTATATTTTATTTTCTGTCTAGCCCAGTTCTCTGGATTTGTATTGTTAATTTCTTATTAATAAAACAGGGTGACCAGATTTCACCTTTTCTTTCAAAAAAAAAAAACTTCTAGCTTAAAAGTAGCTTTAAAATTAAAAAAACTGACTATCCAAATAGCTTCAGCTTTTAATTTCAAAGCTCTACTTTCTGACTTCTCCTTCTGAAGTAGCTTTAAAGCCCAAAAAAAGCTAGGCTAAACGCTACCCTAGTGGAGCATGAAAACAACAAGTGAAACTAGACTAAGTGTCAAGTGTAGGAAAAACAGAAAACAATGCATAAAACCAAGTCAAGAAACATCAATGCTATATGCTGACTCTCTAATGCATAGTTGTCGGATTCTATACATTCCAGACTACATAGGTCTGGTGCAAGCCCTTAACGATCTCCACTTTGTAGGATTAAATCCCTCGTTATGCAACTAATCCTACTACGGTGATGGAAACAAGATCCAGAATACTCCGCGAATGAGCACCACAGCCCTCGACGCGTAAGCATCATGTAAGAATAGCTCTAAAACTGGAGAATCGCCTTCCAACCGTGTACCCCACGAATAGGCTTATGAGGCCCTCGACATGCAGATACACCAAGTACATCCCGTGAATAGACTCGCCGACCCTCGACACGCAAATGCACCCTGCATGCTCCATGAATAGGCATGCAGACCCTCGACATGCGAACATACAAATGTCCTCTCGAGACAGAACACAAACAGTCCTGGAACGCAACCGTTGGACTAACAGACCAAGAGCATATACTTACATTTCCCAAGTTCCATCACATCTCCACTAGTGCCTATCCTTAAGTTGATTATTATTAAAACACGAAAATCCTCATCTCTAGAGTTAGTGTATCCTGCCGGACTTAATTCCACAAAACAAACCTAAGACCCCGCAGGTCTAAATCCACAAATCTCATCTGCCGGTTCACAGGACTCCCACTCGACTCCTAGAGAAATCACAACTCATCCATCAAGACCAAAACTTTCAATAAAACTCACAAATCCATCGTCAAAACGATTATATGAAGAAACTTCTTAAATCAACAAAATCCAAGTCTTGTGTAAAATTCCAGAATCCAAATAATTATTAAATCTATTAAATAACTGAAAATCATATTTTTAGGCTGTAAAATATCACGAAACATCAATTCCTTTGAAAACACGTATAACTCAAATAAGGTCCAAAAGAATACATTTAAAGCTCCAAAATAAATTCCTGCAAAACCTTTTTAATCTGTAGCAAAACATCTTTTAAAACAATATAATATTGAAGGAACAATCGATCAAAAGAAACATCAGGAAAACTCAAGAAAACATCAGTCAGAGCAGTAGAAGTCGACTTCATAGGGTAGTCAGTCGACTATCTCGCGTGAAATCCAAACTCAAGAAAATATCAAGCAATGCAGTGGCAGTCGGCTGCATACTATAGCCAGTCGATTGTCCCGCGTAAAATCCAAAGCTTTAAGAAAACATAAATCAGAGCAGTGGCAGTCGACTGTGTAAAGTGGCCAGTCGACTGTCCCGCATGAAAATCTAATACATCAAGAAAACACAAATCTGAGCAGTGACAGTCGACTATATAAGGTGGTCAGTCAATTGTCCCGCCTAAAATCCAAAACCTCGAGAAAACATTGCAGCCAGGATAGCGACGGTCGACTGTCGAAACTTACCAGTCGACAATCGTACCTACAGGTTGCAGTTTTAGTTTGTGCACATTTTAACCGATACGAAGTTTTACTTTATAAAAATAAAATATGTAAAAAGTACATTTCTGATATGGTAAAATATGACTTGTAGGGTATATAAGAGTCCACAAAAACACATAAAAACCACTTCAAATTAATAAAAGTATCAATTTGTTGAATTTCTTCAAAAGTAAGACATGAACATATACATCTTCAAAAAATAGAGTTTTTAAGAATCAATTATGCATCAAAATAACTTCGTATTATGTTCCAAACCATATCAATGCCAAAATAGGTTAAGCTATAATAAAAATCCATAAAACACACAAGAATTCAATTTCTTCAGAACCACAAAATAGGATATTCATATAAAAATGTTTGTGCATGTTTGTGCACCAAGAACACTTCGTAAATCCATCAATTAAAAATAACAAAATATTCAGATTTAAACTTAGTATTTGAGCAAATTCAATTTCAAGTAAAAATTTCACAAAATCACGAAATCCCCAAATTGATCATAATGCATAGATCCAAATCTAAACCCCTTTCTCAAACTCCAAGACTTGATTCTTAGATTCAATAGCCATTAAACTCATCCACAATCATTCACAATAATTTGTCCATGTATATGAGCAATTATAACAATCACTAATTAAGTATCTACTCAACGAAAAGCCCCCAAATAGAGTTTATGCATTTATAGACAAGTAAAGGTAATCTTTTTATCCACTTTTATGCAATATCATCATACAACACATAATGATAAGTTAAAACACCAAGTATATGAAGGAAAGCATCATACTCATGATTTCTATTCAGTTCTCTAATAATCAAGTCAACAGATTAGGGTTCCAATTATCAATAATATAGTTTCATGAAAGGATTCACTTTTAATTCATCTACTCATCAAAACTTCACATATCATCTAGCATGCTTTCTAATCGATAGACAATCATGTATAACATACATAAAACAAAACAAAACAAAATATGTCACTCACCTTGTTGAAGAGATCAAACGAAGATAATAAAGCAATACGAAAAATCCCTCCTTCGCAAGAAATCTAAGATCTTTTGCTTTAAAACTCCAAGAAAATAGCAATAATAAAATTCCTTGTGTAGCATAGCAAGAGACGGCTGCACCCACTCTTAAATAGGCCGGAAATAATAGGTTTTAGGGTTTTGAACACATTTGCAAAAATACTTCTTTTAAAACACATCTTTACATATATAGATCCATATACTTGGAAACTTGATAAAACCAATTTATTTGAGATTTAAAAACAAAAAAAACCATCATAAAGTCAGCCAGAACTGTTTAAAAGGCCCAGAAAACGAATTTGTACTTTCACCCCTCTAAATGACAAATTTGCAAAAAGATCCTTTATCATCAAAACTTGTAAAATAAACCAAATTCATTAAAAAAAAGTAAACTCTTTACATCTGAGTTGACTAGGCATCATACCCAGCCCTAAAATCCAAAAATCTGGAGTTTTTTACTCCAAGTGGTAATTTTGCACAAAAGTCGCTCTTTTTGTAATATATGCAAATAGGTCCAATAAATATCAAACAAATTCAAAAATTTCACAAATAATATCTAATAATAAATAATGATTTTCCACAAAATAATTTTTGACTTTGAACTTCCTAAGAAAACATTTACACGTGTTTTGCACGTGTAAAAAGATAAATTTTCAGAAAAATATTTATTAAATCACCAAAATTATTTTAAATTCATTTATTAATCTTAAAAATATTATTTAAAAATTTGGGATATTACAGGTGCTCGGGATTGAGACGGTGGTGGTGAGATGATGACGAGGAGGGCGACAAGATGGGGTGCAGTTGATGGTGGAGGAAGACGATGAGGCAGGGGACTTCGATGGGTTCTGGATGGCGATGAGCACAAGGAAGGAGATGCGGGGTAAGGGTGATTAGGCGGCTGGGAGTAATAGATTAAAACAAGATTAGGGTTAAGTGATCATTAGGGGTTAATAGAGTATATTTAGGATTAGAATTAGGGTTAAGATGTGGGTTTAGGTAGTGGGTTAGCTGGTTGAGATCCAAATTCAATAGGGATGGGTTTTGGGTTTAGATCCAAAAGGTAAAAGAATAATTAAATAAAATAGGATTTATAATTAGATTAATTGGAGATAACAATATGCAAAGAATTCGAATAAGATGAACAACAAATTTTTGGCTCAACGGAAAAATTCAAATTAAATAGATTGGGAAACAAAAATTGAGTCGAAGGCAATAATGAATTCCATTAAGAGAAAACCAATTGCAAGGGTTCAGAAGAGACGACGAAGAGTACAATGAATAATAATACCAAAAAAAGTTACAATAATGAAAATAGGGGTTACAGTACTACTAGCAAGGGATGCATTGGCGGACATATGTTTAGGCGTCGTTAAGGAGAGTGAGTCAATAGTATCAGTGATTGATAATTTTTTGTGTGAGAGACCTTTTGCCCAGATTGCTGCTATCTATTTCTTCATGTACCTTCCTGAGAGCATAATTGGCCTCTTCGGGGGAGAGGCATCGTAAGTAAAGCCGGTCGTCAACCTAAGTGTAGGAACGCTTGTAAAGGACTCCCTCAATGAGCGTATATCTTTCATCCCTCACCCGAATCTTTCTTCCTTATTTGGGGCCTGATGGGAGGACTCCTTTGTCGAGGAAGTTGAACACGGATTTCATCCATCAATCTCCAGGTGTTTGGGAGTGATGAACATGAGCTCCAATGGCTCCTCTTCGATGCTTGGCTTGAGTAGGACCTCAATGAGCACTGTACAGTCAAGTCCATCGAACAATGAGAAGGCTAGCTTAGAGAGGTCATCTGCTTACTTGTTTTCCTCACTTGGGATGCCAGTGACTCGTCTTCTTTGAATGTGGATAGGAGATTCTTCACATGGGACAAGTATTTGATTATGAGGTCATCTCTAGCTTAATACTCGGCCTCATTGTTGGAGACTATAAAGTTGAGGCCTAGCGAATATTAAAGAGTGAACTCATCAGGACCAAGACAGAAGACTCTGGCTCCGTTCCTTTTGAGGCAGGGGGACCCATCTACATAGACGTTCCAAAGTGGGGGGTTTTCCCCTTTCTCGTGGGAATCAGGGATAGTGCCATCAACAATGAATTCGGCTAAGGTTTGGGCCTTAATCGTCATTCTCGGTTGATAAGTGATATTATTTTGACTCAACTCAATAGACCACTTCATGAGTCTCCCAGAACTTTCAGTCTCATGAAGTACTTGCTTAAGCGACTGATCGGTGAAGACCCAGGTAAAGTGGGCTTGGAAGTAAGGGCGGAGCTTTCTGGCAACTGTGACTAGTGCATAAGCCATCTTCTCCATTTTTTAGTATCAAAGTTCGGCATCGTGAAGTACTTTTCTCACATAATAGATGGGCTTCTATATTCTATCTTCTTCCTTTACCAATTCGGAACTAAGGATCTGATCAGAAGTAGCCAAGTAGAGTAGGGGACCTCTCCCGACTTGGGCTTGCTAGAGAGTAAGGGATTGATGGGGTGTGCTTTGAGACGTTCAAAGGCTACTTGTTGTTCTTCTCCCCACTCGAAATTCTTTGCTCCTCAGAGAGTTTTGAAGAACGGGAGGCACTTCTCCCCACACTGGGAGAGGAAGCGCCCAATAGGGCCAAGGTGCCCCATGAGCTTTTGGACTTCTTTGATAGTAGATGGGGGAGACATGTCAAGTATGGCTCTGATCTTTTCAAGGTTAACCTTGATTCCTCTCTGGCTTACCATGAATCCTAAGAATTTTCTCAAGGAAACCCGAAGACACATTTCAAGGGATTCAGTTTCATGTTGTATCTCCATAGTACACTAAAGGCTTCTTAGAGATCATTCACATGGTCCTCTTTCTTGAGTCTCTTGACGAGCATATCATCCATATAGAATTCCATGTTTCGGCTGATTTGGTCCTTGAAGACTTGGTTCACCAAGCATTGGTATGTAGCTTCGGTGTTCTTCAACCCGAATGGCATGACTCGGTAGCAGTAGAGTCCTTGGTCGGTGATGAAAGACGTATTTAGGATGTTTGGTAGAAACATTCAGATCTAGTTGTATCCCAAGAAGGTGTCCATGAAGCTTAAGAGTTCATGGCCAGAGGTGGCGTCGATCAAGGAATCTATGCTAGGTAGAGGGTAAGGATCTTTCGGACATGTCTTGTTGAGGTCGGTGAATTCTATATAGATTCTTCATTTGTTGTTGGCTTTCTTTACCATTACCACATTTTCTAGCCACTCGAGGTAGCTAACTTCTTGAATGAAGCAGGCGGCTAGAAATTTCTCAACTTCCTCCTTGACTGCTTGATGTCTATCGAGGGCAAACTTACAGCGCTTTTAATGGACGGGCTTGATGTCCGGGTTCACACTCAAACGATGGCATGATGAGATTTTCAGAGATGCCCAGCATGTTAGAGGCATTCCAAGTGAATAGATCTTGGTCCCTCCCCCTTATGCAAGTAATGCGTTACTTTTTGACTTGATGGGGGATATCCTTGCTTACACTGAAACACTTTGATTGATCCCCTTCTGAGAAGAGGATTTCTTCTAGTTCGTCTACAGGCTTAGAGATAGCTTGTCCCCTATCTTGTTGGAGTTCCATGGTGTCGAGGGGGAGGACCGAGGCCCCCATTATGGCGGTGTAGCATGGACAAGAAGCTTCATGGCTTCCCCTACCCCTATTGTTGTAGAGAACTTCATCTTCATATGGAAGGCTGAGAAAATTGTGTAAATGGCCGCTAGCCGCGGGCGACCAAAGATGGTGTTATAAGCGAGCTTCATGTGGACAACCATGAAGTCGAGTGCTTCGGTGTGATTGTCTGGAAATTTTCTACAGTCACATCAAGGGTGATAACTCCCTAAATCTGAATTGAGGATCCGAAGAATCCATGAAAGGTGTACCGACAGGTTTGAGACGGTCTCGTGAGAGCTTGAGGCATCCCTCGAATACATTCAGAAAGAGGATGTTTACCGAGCTGTCGTTATCTACCAGGACGTAGCACACCTCATGATTTTTCATGCAAATGTTGATTACAAGTGCATCGCAATGAGGTGCTCGAACATCTTTGAGGTCTTGGTCTGAGAATGTTATTTGAACCCCCAAAACTTTTAGGAGGGGAGATATTATGTACTAAGTTCACTTCACAGAATAATGCTTTCCTAGAGGAGTTGGAAAATCCCCCCCCCCGGTCCCCCATGGATGGAGTGGAATACCACCATGCATCCTGATTCTTGGAACTCGGATAGCCTCTCTGGTCGCTTGTTGGCTTCTCTTGTAGGAAGAGGCTCAAAGTTGTTTATTTGGGTGAACTTGGTGAGGTAGCTTCACCGGAGCAGGGCTTCAAATTCATCCTTGAGGGCTTGACAATCATTTGTAAGGTGTATGTGGTCCTTGAGAAAAGCACACCACTTGTTTTTGTCTCTTTTCTTACTTGAAGCGTTCATCTTATGGGGAGGTTGAAGGAGCTCGTCCTTATCAACCTCCATGAGAATTGAAAAGATGTTACCATTAAGCGAAGTGTACTTTTGAAAGAGAGGCACTGGAGAAGGGCAACACTGACCTGAGGTATCCTTCCGGGACTTCTTGGGTCACTCTTCATTGGAATTATTCCGTTTGTTCCCGGATGAGGGTCCCTTCTATTATTGAGAACGAATGACATCTTCCACTAGGATGTTCTTCTCAACTCTTTGAAGGAGATCTGAGAAGTCCCAGGGGGTCTCTTGACGAGAGAAGCTGTGAGGTGATCATGGTTTACATTGTACCTGAAGGCAACGATGGCCACGACTGAGTTGTGACGGGATGAATCGGAACTCGGCTGTGAAGCGCTGAACATAACTCTTGAGAGATTCTCCACCCTTTGCTTCAAGTCATGTAGTGAGACTCTTGTCTTCTCTATCGTGTGGCTGGTGATGAAATGTATGAGGAATAGCTCCCCAAGTTGATCGAATGAGAAGATAGATCCTGGAGAGAGACGATAGAACCACTCCCATGTTGATCCCTTCAGGGTTGCTGGGAACGTTTTGTAGAGGAGGGAATCGGATGCTTGATGGATCATTGTGAGGGTTATAAACTCTCAAGGTGATCCACCGAGTCGGACTCGCCATTGTATGACTCAAAAGCTAAAATTTTGAAGCTTACTGGGACCTGAGTGTCGAGGATTGTTCTAGAGAAGGGGGTTTGATAGGGCAGTACGTTCCATCATGTCTTCCTTCTTCTTGTTTCATCAGTGTAAGGCGGCCCTCCATCTTTTGGAGGCGCTGCAGGACTACATTGCCTTGTTTTTCAGACCTAGTGGACCCGCGAGTCTCCTCCCGCCGTGGAGGAGTAGGGCGGTGTATGCTGGTTTGTGGGTCCGGTTAGGTGCGACGTGGAGGGCATAAAAGATCCGATCTTTGAATCTTTGGAGTTTTGCCTAGGTGATGGGTGTTTCTCCCTCCTTATCTATCATGGAGGCTGATCGGCTCGTTGGAGTCTGAATCCTTCTATCGCGAGGGGGATGAGTCCTTCTTTGTCCCCTGAGATAGGTATAGTTTCTTCGCCCCCTGGGGGAAGGGGGTTCTTCTGCGCCTCTCCTTCTAGGAGAGGGACTCCTCTTGCTTTTCTAGCATGCTGGATAGGAAACTTCGTCCTAGGCTCACCTTCCATTCAAGCGATCTCTTAGGTCAAACTTCTACTGTCATGAGAGTATGATCTGGCAGAGGTCTTGTTGTGCCTTGGGTGTCGCAGGGAGCACCGTAAAGGGTGTCGAGGTGTAGACCGACCCACTGTTCTTAGCCATATGCCGCACATGGCGCTAACTTCTTGGGGATCCCCCCTAGTGCAGCCTCTTTAGAGGAATGCTGTGTAAGCTGTTGAGGGGGATGTTCCATCTGAGGAGGTTGGTCGAGGGGGTTGATCCTGCTGACAGGTAAAAGGGACGTCCTCGTGAGAAGGAGGTGGAAGAGGAGGGTTGGGTCGTCGGCTTCAGGCCGCGTCTTCCCTTTCTCCTTTGGAGGCATGGTTAAAAAATGTAGTTTTTTACTGACGAAGTTCGGTCGGTTTTCTTTTTTGTTTCCCACATACGGGATCAATCTATTGCTGTTATTTTCTATGTGGGAGCAAACAGATATTGTGAATTCTTTTATGGAAATAATAAAAGATCTGACCTTGAGTTTTCGCCGATGTGGATTGCTGCAAACTAATCTTGATTTTAAGATCTGACTCGTGCGAACACTCTGAATGATTGTGATTGCTCTGATTGACCTGCAAAATAGTTTGAATACCGGGGTTGGCCCGGGCGACAGACCCTCTAACGCCCAAGTCAGAAAACTAAGAAGATATGAAGAGCTTTTATAGAAGAATTTGCAACCTGGTTTCTGAAGAGGTCATGGGATATTTATAGTTGCTAGAGGGGCAGTTTCAAAATATTTATTTATCTCTACTTCCCGGTGTTTTGATAAGGTTGATTATTCTCTTCTTCATGAAAAGATAGGGTCGGTTACTCCTCTAATGATAAAGATATAGAGTCAGTTGACTTTATTCTTGATAAAGGGATAGAAGTTAAGGGATAGAAGTTATGGTGGAAATAGAGTTCAGACTCTTCTCTTGGTAAAGAGATAGGGTTTTTTAACTCTCTCTCTCTCTCTTTTATGGAAGGAGATATAGAAGTGGTTACTCTCTTAAAGATAGAGAGTTTAAGACGTCACTTAAGATAATTATGAACTCCTTCATGTTGGGCCTGCTATGGCAACCCAGTATAACAAACCTGTTTGGGGTTGTTGGGCTTAAAAAGCCGCAACTTCATTTTACGGGTCCGTTTCTGATGACTTTTACCATTTCATTCTTGAGATCTTTTAAGATTCGTGCTCGATTTGAACTGTCTCAATTTTGTTCTACTTTTTACACATATCAACAAATAACAATCAGTAGAAATTCACGATCAATCCAAATCTGATGCACAAAGGAACAGGATATTCAAGATGACTGTTGCATGTTCCCAGCTTAAGTTCTTTTGCTATGATTATGAATGAGTACACATATTATGATTGTAATGATGTATATATCTTTTGAGCAACAACACTAAGACCCTAAATAAATTAACAAAAGACAAAAAAGAAATTGTATGTACATCACATTTGGGTGGGGCTACAATTACATCAAAACTCTGAAAATTAATTGATCTAAGAACCTGCCATTCAGGGCCGGCCTAAGGTAGAGCAACCAAAACAAGGGCTTTAGGTCTCGAGACAAAAAAACTATCTAAACAAAAAAGACCTTCTCACATATCAAAAAGTCCAAAATAGACTTCCTCACATACCAAAAAGTCCGAAATTGATTACAATAATATAGTAAATGATTTTGCATCTCAAAAAGCCCGAAAGATCACATTTAAATAAAAAAATATTAATTTTAACAAAATATTATTATAAGTTTTTAAAAGGTCTCATTTCGTCGAAGTTCGTTTTAGACCTCAATAAGTGTTGGGCCGATCCTGCTGCCATTCTACTTAATGTTGTAGAATCAGTCTGTTGAACCACTGTTTTCTTTGCATTCTCTGAAACAGGAGCCACAGGAAGGAATATTTCATGAGGATACATGCTAGTAAAAAGCTGTCAAATTCAGTAGAAATAATTATAACAGTTAGGCCGAGTTCAAAGCGAAGAATGTCTTAACATAAGAAATATGCAGCTCGTGATGAGCGATCAGTTAGTTCGATTCAGTTTTCACTAAATATTTGCAAGCCAAACCAAAGTGATTTGTCAAGGGGGTAAATATTTTGGTTTGGTTCAGTTTTTGGAAAGAAAAAAAAAACTATAAATTATGTATTAAGAAAAAAAGTAGTCTAGATAAATACTTCAAAATGTTGGAGAAGGGCATCAAAAGAAATGAGGTGATTTTCTTGTGTTAGGTTTAATATTTGGGACAATGACCAAGAGGCACCTAAAGTTTGTACTAATACTCTAAACATATCTGAAGTTACTACAATACCCCAATAGTACCCAAACTTCTATTATTTGGACCTAAAGACCCCGCCGTTAATTTCTCAGTTAAGTTAGTGGAATATTCCTAGAACATAGCCCTTAACGGGTTTAAACCCGTTAAGAGGCACGTGAAAAGACCAAAATATCCTCCCCCCTCTCTCCGATCCATCTTCAACCGAAGCCCATCTCCCATCGCCACTCCTCCGATCGCCAACCTCATCCACCTCCATCACCCTCATCGTCACCCTCTCCTCGTCATCTTCAACTCATCGTTGAGCTCCGATCATCCCCCGTCCTCGCCATCCCTGTCGTGCCCAGGCCTGCACCCATTGCCATTGCCAACTTCGCCTTCGCCATTAACCCATCCCCATCACCGCCTCGTCTTCGCCCTCGCCGTGCATCCCCCTTCAACCTCTGGAGAACCCCCCATCGTTCTCGTCGTCGCCATCCAAGCCGAGAACAGAGCCCATCGTCGTTTTCCCTGTTTCGTCGCGAAAACAAAGTTGCTTTGCGTCGCATTGGTCATTGTCGTCGCTTCCCGACCGCACTGCCGCCGAGGTCATCGTAGTCCTTGCCGCAGCGCCTCCGTCGTCGCAGTCGACGCCGTCATCTCGAGCGCCGTCAACTCTCCTGCGCTCTCTCTCTGTCGATGTGAGGAAGGAGGAGGAACACCATTGGTCGACTTCGCTGTTTGCTGTTGTGGACGACGCGATCCGAACTTGTTGTTTGCTGTTTGTGTGATCCAGTGTGGGGTTTCGATCCGTTGAGTTGCTGTTTTGTGATTCGTTGCACTTGGCATTTGGTGTTTTGTGCACAGCCGATCCCCATTTGCTGTTTGGTGTTTGCCCCGATCTGGTATGGAGTTTGACCGTGCTTGACACAAAATAAGTATGCATTTGGGATTGTATCTATATTCTTCAGTTCTTTGTTTGCTATCTGTTGGATACTTATGATCTAAAGATGAAAATGTATCTCAATAAACTCTTTGCTCCGTGTTGGTTCTGAATAATTTATTAGCTCAGAATGTTATGATATACTAATATTTGATGATTAAAGATTTTTTATTCAGAATAAACTATGGCCTCTGTTAAGAATTTAGAGAACAAAATTTTTGACGGATTTTTGGTTCAGTTGACACCCTCAATTGTAGAAATAGACTCTCAATTTTAAAAAACTTTTTGTTCTATTTTCAATTAAATTTAAAGAAAATTTAAAGGAATTTTATAGGAAATTTTAAGGAATTTTAAAATTATTTTTTAAGGAAATCATAAGGAATTTAAAAGGAATTTTTAAGAAATGTTATGGAATTTAAAAGAAAATTTTAAGGAAATTATACGGGAATTTTAGGAATTTTAGAGATTTTTTCGGAAATTTTTAAGAATTTTAAGGGATTTTTTATGATTTTTTAAGGCGTGGGGGTAAAAAAGTAATTTCACCCCCTAATTGTTAAAAAACTAACGGAATTGGACGCCAGTTGCCTATAAGTCCAATTTTGACAAGTTCAGGTGTGTTTAGGGTATTACCGTAACTTCAGGTGTGTTTAGGGTATTAGCACAAACTGTAGCTGCCTCTTGGTCATTGTCACTTAATATTTATAACATCTCTAATCTCTAACCATTCTTTTACTCAACTGTTGTTAGTTACCATAATACCCTCAAAGTTCAAATTTATTTACGACATAATTATTTACAAAAGTGTCACTCATAATAAAAGTTTGTATCACTATGAGTAATTTATAAAGAGTATGTGATGAGGAAAATAATGTCTCAGGTTCTAGGCTAGATTACGTCTTATTATTTACTATATTAAAAAAAAATTAGAACGTGCATCGCACGTGAAGATTACTGGTGGTTCTTTAACGCGACAAAATTTGGTTCTAAAGCAATGAAAAATCTCGAGTGATCTGAGTGCTTACAATGAGTCAGAAAGGGTGTTACATAAGCCTTAGATGATCAAGTAGTCTTTGAAAAGTGCAAAAAAATGCCTAACAATAAAGGGAAGGTTTTCAAAATAGTTTAGCGGTGCCGAGGACCACTTCACGCTTCACGGCTTAAGTAGCTGCTTCATAAACGCTTCACCCAATATATATTCTGGTTGATGCTCAGTGAGCAGACTAGGAGTGGATGAGGCAGCGGCGAGGAGTGGAGGTGACAGAGGCGGCAAGTGGAGGAGGCGGTGGCAGCAATGATGAATGGAGGCAATGATGACGAGTGGAGGCGGCAATGAGTAGAGGAGGTTGCAGCCAGGGTTCTGCTGGGCTATGAGAGAGGTGAAAGCCTACCATCGGTTTTTTTGTAGTTGTGAGAACTATATAATTTTGGTTGGGTTCTAGTTAAACCCATTAACTATTAAAACCCACCACTGGAAAGTTTACCTGCTTAATTGTATTGCTCGACTCCTTAAAAGAACGATAGAATGACAGCTTCAACTTAAGGTGCCTGCCAATGCGTTTGAAGCGATCGCTTCTAAAAGACTGAGTAAAACATCTACAAGAAAAATGAACCAAACCAAACTATAGCTGGTCATAATACTGAGAGAATACGGAAGGTCAAGTGGTGTAGGAGAAATTATCCTATAGCATGCTTCAAAACCTATATCCGCAACCAAAATTCACAATCCACACCATTCATGTTGATCTACATACCATAAAAGATAGCACGATGATAAATTACTACGTTTAAACATGTTTTGTCGATTCATCATAAGGTTGCAAAAACAATTGCGACCCCTTAATACATGGGTAAAACATATCAACTTCGATAATATTTCTTCTTCTTGTATTTTATGACATATTGAACACTCTGAATGGTGTGGTCATGCATTTAGGAGGATGCAGTAGGATCTTTTAGGGTGACAGAAGGAAATTTCGTCATATTCCACCTTTCTTCCGTTTTCTTTGATAGAGATTGAGATTGAGAGAATGCAAAACGTATCTATTAGGGCATACAAGCTAACACTATATATGAATCTATACAAGATAGGATAAGCACATGTCATTCACATGATGTAATATATATACATATAAAAAGCCCCTATCAAACTCACGATGGACCAACAATAGTGGGTTTGGAAACAAACACATGATGTCGGGCCCTCATCTGAGATTTATTGAAGAAATCAGCACACTGAGCATCAGAAGGCACATAATGAAGAGATGTGACCTTAGGAACACATTCCTTAGTGAAGAATGCATCAACGTCAATATGTTTAGTAAACTCATGCTTGACCGGATTAGATTCAATTTTGATAGTACTAGTATTATCACAAAAAATGAAGTGTGCTTCGAAGCAATACCAAAATTCTCTAGTAACCATCGTAGCCATTCAGATTCCGTTGTGGTGACAGTAAGAGCACGAAGTTCATCCTCCGAACTAGAATGAGAAACCCTTATTCTTCTTGCTACACTAGCTTTCTTCTCTCTTCATTGAAGCTATTGAGCCAACACTTTTGTTGGTCCTTGTTCCATTAATAGAGACTAAAGATTCAAGAATTCAACTCTTGAATTTTGAACAGAGATTAAATTAAACTAAGATCTAGATGCATTGATCGAAATATTTAAAGAGTTGAATGGGCCTATTGAAACTAGAATCAAATAAGAATATCCCGAAACTGAAAATATTTATCTTCTCTTTAGTTTCATCAATTACTAGCATAACTAGATATCCAAATCCCTTTTTTCCCGATGTTGGAAGTGAGGATGGTGCGTTGCAAGTTTTGGGGGAGGTAGAAACCGTAGAGTAGTGGTTGTAACCATGGCTGGCTAGTCTAGTAAATGGTTAAAAGATGAAAAAATTGCAAGGAAAGAGAGAAAAAGGAATTGAGTTTGGGAGTGAGACCCCTCGTGGCTAGCGACCGATGCGGTTTGTTTTTGGGGGGTGGCTGCACCAGGTGTGAGTTCTTCTCAATTTGTATTTTTGCGAAAGTTTCGGTACTGGATGGTACGCCCGACCCTCAGCCGAAGGAATGGCTCGGGAATAGGCAGGAGCTAGGTGGAGATCGGATGCTCGGCTCGGATCCAGAGGCTCAGCTCGGATCTGGAGGCTCGGATCCAGAGGTCTTGTGTATCTGCACTCGGCCTATAAATACCGGGGTTGGTCCCGGTGGCAGACCCTCCGACGATCTAATCAGTCACTGAAGAGTAACAGTAACTAGGGTTTGAGAGGGGAGAGACTGATTATTGATTCCCTTGTGAAGGGGTAGAGGGTCTGGTATTTATAGATATTGCCAACAGGGTCTGGACCCGTTTGGGGCCGGGTCTGGACCCGGTAGCCCGTGGGCCTGACGTAGCGGAAGCCCATGTGGCTTAGGGCTGACGTGGCAGACCTGATGATCAGGGGTGAGCGGCTTTTGAGGGGAACCTGTGGCCCATGAGGGGCCACGTCATCTGACCCATATCAGGAGCCCCCCACTCCTAGAGGGCTGGGTAATCCAGCCGTGTAGAAGTGATGTTTAACCTCTTTAGGAAGAGCGGAGTAGTGTGTGTGGTGAAGAACGGGACCCGTATCTTTCCGAAGAGGTCAGTGAGGTAGGATGAAGGGGATTCCCTCTTGGAGTCACGAGGGGGCCGGATGCAGAAGAGCAAGAGTTCGAATTGTCGAGCGTCTGGGATCAACGGACGAGCCCCCTCACTTGTTGGAAAATCAAGGGGACGTCGAGGTTTGGCGGAGCAGGGGTCTTTTTGCTGAGCGTCGAGGGTCGGCAGACGAGCCCCCCCCACTTGTTGGAAAAGCGAGGGGACGTCAAAATTGGCAGAGCGGATGTCTCCTTGCCGAGTGTAGGGTTGGCAGACGAGCCCCCCCCCCCCCCCTTGTTAGAAAAGTGAGGGGACATCGAGACTGGCAGAGTAGGGATCTTCTTACCGAGCATAGAGGGTCGGTAGACGAGCCCCCCCCCCCCCCCCCTGTTGGAAAAGTGAGGGGACGTCGAGACCGGCGGAGTAGTGGTCTTCTGGCCGATCGTCGAGGGTCGGCAGACAAGCCCCTCGCTGCCTGGGGAATAATTTGGGGCTCGCGGTGCCATCCGAGCGCCAAGCCCCAAGTCGTTGGGAGAAACTTTTTGGGGCTCGAGGTAATGTCCGAGCGTCGACTCTTAAGCCGTTGAGAGAATTTTTTGGGCTCGCGGTGATATCCGAGCATCGACCCTGAAGCGGTTGAGAGAAATTTTTTTGGGCTCGCGGTGACATCCGAGCGCCAAGCCCCAAGCTGTTTAGGAGAAACGTTTTGGGGCTCGCGGTGATATCCGAGCGTCGACCCTGAAGCCATTGAGAGAATATTTTTTGGGGCTTGCGGTGACATCCGAGCGCCAAGCCCCAAGCTGTTTAGGAGAAACTTTTTGGGGCTCGCGGTGATATCCGACGTCGACCCTGAAGCCATTGAGAGAAACTTTTTTGGGCTCGCGGTGAAATCCGAGCGCCGCGCCCCACGCCGTTGAGAGACATTTTTTTGGGCTCGTGGTGACATCCGAGCACCGAGCCCCAAGCCATTGAGAGAAACTTTTTTGGGCTCGCGGTGACATCCGAGCGCCGAGCCCCAAGCTGTTAAGAGAAACTTTTTGGGGTTCGCGGTGACATCTGAGTGCCGAGCCCAGGCTATTTAGGAGAAACTTTTGGGGCTCGCGGTGATGTACGAGCACCGAGCCCCAAGCTATTTAGGAGAAACTTTTTGGGGCTCGCGGTGATATCCGAGCGTCAACCCTGAAGCCGTTGAGAGAAACTTTTTTGGGCTCGCGGTGACATCCGAGCGCCGAGCCCCAAGCTGTTTAGGAGAAATTTTTTGGGCTCGCAGTGATATTCGAGCATCGACCCTGAAACCGTTGAGAGAAACTTTTTTGGGCTCGTGGTGACATCCGAGCGCCGAGCCCCATGCTGTTTAGGAGAAACTTTTTGGGGCTCACGGTGATATCGGAGCGTCGACCCTGAAGCCTTTGAGAGAAACCTTTTGAGAGTAACTTGGACGAGTAAAGGCGAATTACCCGAGAAGTTTGACCCCGCGCGCTGAGCCACCGTGTTGGTTGACAGGGACGGAGATAACAAAGTAAATTTGCTCTTTAGGCTGACGTCATCAAGATCTTAGTGGCCATTAGATCTTGATGATGAAGATCAGACGGCCAGATCTTTTTGCAGAATTCGAGGAGTCCCGCCTGTGCTTATAAATCCTTCTCTCCCCATTCCACTTCTTCACTTTGCTTTCATCCTCTTTACAATAGAATTTTTTCTTGCACACCGCCGACGACCGTTTTTCGTTGACCTTTGTGTTCTCCGGCAAAACAGGTTAGTATTTTAGTTTTGCCATGTCGCGTACTCAGTCCGGCTCCGAGGCAAGCACATCAGGTCGCGCCAAGGAGGAAGTTCACTCATCTTCGATATCCTGGTCGTTGGGTGACTTGCATCCGGTAAAGAAGGAGGCCATGTCAGTTAGAGGGTCGGATGACGAAGGAGACGTGGCTTTGATTATGGAGCCTTTGCAATCCCCTGATAGGAAGGCTCGTCCCCGAAGGAAGAGAAAATGGATAAGGCCCGACAATCCAAACGAAAAGGACAAATATGAATATGGCGACGAGTTCTAGTACCCCCCTCTCTCCAGCAAAAATCCAGGGTCGATCAGGATGTATCCTGATGACGTAGGGGATCTACTTGCGTACACTTCGCTGCTGAGCGATGAGGGCCGGCCCATGATCAAGATGGACAGCGTGAAGTGCGCCTTGCCCAGGGACTATCTGCCTATCTTGAGGGCGGCTTACTTTATTTTGCAGGAATTCGAGCTGCTTGTGCCAAACCCAGGAATCCACCCGACTACCGTGCTTGAGTCGAGCTTTTGCATGTTCCCTGAGGACGCTTTCGTCTCGGGGTTGAGACTTCTGCTGCACCCGTTAATCAAGAGGGTGCTGAATTGGGGGGAGCTGAGTCCCATGCAGTACGGCCCTAACTCTTGGAAACACTTTTAGTGTGTTTAATTTTGAAGTGTCAGGAGAAGGGGATTAAGCCGAGACTAACTTACTTCCGAGCCATCCTGGGAATGAGCTCGCTCGGGGACCAGGAGGGGGGGTTTTATCTATCGCCCCGTCCCATAAGAAAGTGATACATGGACATCCGGACTCCATCAAGGGATGGAAAGAGAAGTATTTCGTAGTCTGGAGCGAGAAGCCTTGGGACATCCCTACTGTTTGGAATTTCGGGAAGCCGAACCACAAGCCACCGAAGCAAAGAGACTTGACCGAGAAGGAGTGGGCAAAGGTTGACAAGACGTGGAGGGGCACAGTTTCGGGTGGCCTCGCGTCACGGAGCTACACCTAGCCTAAGCCGGACTGAGCCCGGCCAACCTTAGTATGTTTTTGTTTCTGTTCTACTGTTCTTTCTGCCTTCGTGCTAACATGCTTACTCTTCTTTTTGCAGAAATGTCTGCCAAGGGGCTCGACAACCGAAATGCCATAGTGGAACTGGCGGCTAAGAGAAGGGCCAAACTGGCGAAGAAGGCCACGCAGGAGAAAAGTAGAGCACCGGCCGTGGGGTCCACCAAGGCACCGACGCCGGCTCTCGAGAAGCTGCCCTCAAAGAGAGTGAAGAGGTCTCACCACTCGTCGAGGTCGGGGAAGGAACTGGGGGCGAGCTCCGAAAGTAAGAAGGCCGAGGTTCAAGAGTAGAGGCCCCCGCCTCCTTGCCCCGATGCCGCGGAGATGGTTGGCAGGCAGAGCTTGCAGCTGCACGTCCCGAGCTGGGGGTTCAAGGTAGGGGACACCCTGCTCGCAGGCTCGGTGGCTATGGATGCGGTGGAGCAAATCGCCACAGAGTGGGATCGGATGAGTCTGGCGATGCAGACATTCGGGGCCACCTACACGAGGTGGGCTCAGGCGCAGTTCTTGGTAAGTGTTGGGTGTTTTTCTTGTTGGACAGAATGTTAGGGTTCAGGATTTTTCCTAACTTGTTCTTCCTCGGCCAGGCATTACTCCATAGGCAGCACTACCACCGGTGCATGGAGAAGGAGGTCCTCGTCGAGAGGAAGAACGCAGAGAAGTACTTCTGCGAGGTCTGCAAGCTGACAGCTGAACTAGCAGAGGTCCGGAGCAACGAGGCAGTCCACGAGGCTCAGATGGCCTCAATTGCCGAGCACCATAAGAACGAGCTGACGCATTTCAAGGAGAAGGCCCGAGCGGAGGCTGAGAAGATGAAGAAGGTCATGGAAGAGGCACAGATCTCCATGGCGGATACTCTGATTTAGGCCCAGGACGAGGCCTATGCCAAGGCTAAGGAGCACTTCATGCTGATCTACCCGGACAGACGGGTCGGCCACCTGCACTACAATTGGCAGCCTGAGCATCCGCCCACGCCCAGAGGTGACGAAGAACTGGATGACCCTCACCAAGAAGAGGTCGGAGACGACCCTACTGGCGAAGAGGTGCCACCCCCCCCCCCAAGCATAGTTAGGTTTTTCCTTTTGATCATGTAAACGCCTCACGCGGACTGGCCACCGCATTTTGTAATATCAAATTTTTGACTTTATAAAAAAGGATTTTTGGGCCGATGCTATATAACTTGTGTATTTTCGTCTCTGTTGTGACTTGTTGTTTTTCCTCGTCTTTTTGATAAACGCATGAGGCCCTCGGTGCCGACCTTGGTTCTGCCAAGATCTCCCAGATCCGAGCTGGGCTGGGGACCGTGGAGAGTGTTCTGGCTCGCCAACGCAAGCAAGCTCGGGATCGAGAAACCGCAGTGAGTTATTTCATGAACAGGTCTAGAGAGCTTGGTCTGGAGGTCGCCCGCCTAAGGAGGGCCATAGCCGACCGGGACTGGTGGGCAGTTGAGACGAACTGGTTGATCTCAGATGCCTCAAGTGGGCGATCGGCTTCAGAGTCTTTTCTTCGTCAGGCCGTTGTAGAGAAAGAGCTGGAGATCCGTAGGCTGAAGCTCGTGCTAGGCACCGGTCTGGTCGACGAGGCGAGCAATTCCGTGCTGGGACCCTCTCTGACCTTTTTCTTGGAGGAGGCCCAGCCTGCCGATGCAGAGAGCTCCGTTGCCGGGGTGCCCTCGCTGACCGGGCCGGCCGAGCACGCGAAGGGTCCCGTGGGAAGCATCGAGTTTGAGTTTTAGGCCGAGCGATGAGTGATTTGTAAACTTTTCATTTGTATTATGAAACATCGAGATTGTGTGTGAGGTGTGTCGGTGTGGCTACAACCATGTTCCAATAGTACATACTTCTATTACTGTTTTAGTTTTATTGATGACTCTCGAATCTCTCACATCATGCACTTTATTTGTTTGTCAATAAAGATTATTGTGTACACTGCACGAGCAGATTAACTCTTCAACAAAACAAATTTTCACTAAAAAGTTCAACAAAACCCCAAATCATAGGGATATCCATCGAAGAATATTTTTTAATGCCATTTTCTGAAAGTATTTGCAAAAAGAGGATAGTTGTCAAACTATTTGTGCTCGTGGACTCAACAACTAAACTCGCTGTTCCCAACGACAAGTTTAGTTGTTTCACGCTCGCCATTGAGACACGGCGAGTCGAGTTCTAATTTTATTAGACACTCACTGTTCCCAACAGCAATTTTAGTTTTAAAAAATTCAAAATAACTCGTTGTTCCCAATAGCGATGACCTATTTGAAGCAGAGAATGATCGATCGAAGTCTTTGTACTAGACTCGTTGTTGGGAACGGTGACTAAGAAATTTTTCACATTTTCTAGAAAGTGAAAACTCTTTGTTGGTTTACAAAAGAATAACTCGTCGTTCCCAACAATGAAGGGAGAAGAGTTCGTCGTTTCCAACAGCGGGTTTACTAGGCCACCACTTTATTCACCCGAATTCATTAACTTCTACTATCATTTCACCAAGTCTTTTTCTAACCCTTATTCATCTGCTTCCTCGTTGAACCAAACCCTTAGCACTCATCTTCGTCTTCTACCTCAATCGTTGGTTGACAAGTTCACTTGGCGGAATCTCTAACATTCCCCAACAAATCTCTAGCCACTACATTCTTTTTTTTTATCATAAGTGACAACATAAAGGTATGTTTTTACTTGACTTATACAATGTATTTGGATATGGTTAGGGTTAGGATTAGTATTATGCTTTAAATTTAAATTGAATGTAGGGTTAGGATTAAGGTTAGGAATTGAAGAGGGGTTGTGTTTGGTTTGAAGTTAAGGTTCGATTTATATTATGCACATAAAGTGTTCGATGAATTGCTTAAGTGATCAAATTGTGTGTTATGCATATTCAGTGTTCGATGTAATGCATTAGTGGTGACATTTGAATGTAGGTGACCCCATGTTTGTTAGTGGTGACTTGTTCGTGATCAATTGTATTCATATGTAGTAGTGGTACCTAAGAATTGTTACAACAAAAACTCTTATGTTCTTGATGACTAACTGGATTTTGTGTGGGAGGGGAGAGGACTCACATTTGCAACTCCACACGCTATTCTTCATTACAATAGAGCAGCACATACAGTATCGGCCAAGTAAAAGAGACTTAGTTTGCACCAATCAACAAAATACATCAGCAAAGTGTATGGCCAGAATTTCTACTGCACTAACAGAGTTTGAAAATATCAATGGAGTTGAGATTCAGCTGCTCTGCACATGGTAGAAATCTGCTAATTCTACTTGCCTGCCTTAACCCTTCAGACACTCTTTTTCTTTCTTTTGGTCGAAGCCACATCTAGCCATGAGAAAACCTGAACTGAACATCAAGAAGCGATTGCCTGCTTTGTCTATCAACAAGTAATCCCACATGGAATGAACATATGATACAAAGAATGCCTAGGATTCTAAAGCATGAGAAACCTGTGACATCAATGCTAATTGAAGCAATGCACTTGCGGATTCATTGATCAAATCGAGCAACTACTGAAGACAGTTGGGTTGAATAGCAAAAAATTGTTGGAAATGCTTTTTGCACCAGACTTTCCGGGCCTAATTTCGGTGGGCTCCGGTCACCGGCAGTGCCGGAAAGTGATTAGATTGCTTTCCTCTCGTCGAGTACTATTCCGTAATGTACTCGTTTGCCAAAAATGGATTCTGTATGAATGAGAAATATTGGTCCAAAGTTGGGTACTCGAAATGTACTAACTTGAGAATTTGGAGAAAATGGATAGTCCCACATTGAAAGTTGAGAAAGATTTCTCTAGTATATAAGCTAAAGAAATGGGCTAATGAGTGTAGCCTTTGGGATTACCACCAACGTGTAGTGGAGAGAGGACCTAGCCAAATTTATAAACACACAGACGCACGCGCCCTGTTTGGTTTGGTTAAGCTTGGGCCTGGCCAGCCACAGCCTAAACTATTTTTTGTCCAGCTCCGAATTTTTCCTGTCTACAACAGAAGCTTCTAGATGCGTTTTTGAATTTTGTAACTGGTGTCATAACTCTGTAACAGCAGAATAATGGATCCATTAGTTACGTTTTTGTGCCATAACTCTGTAACAGCAGAATAATGGATCCATCAGTTACGCCTTTGATCTCTTATAAATCTAGTCGTTTTGATCTATCATATGACACCATTTTTTTTCAATCTCTTCTCCTTTTCTTCTGAGTCTGTCTGAAAGTACAACACAGTTGCTGGTTCGCTGGTGTCTCTGAAACTTGGGTGCTTCTCTTCACAGAAGGTAATATAGTTGTATCCTGGGAAGCAGTTCATCAAGAACCGTTACATTACGGGGCGAATTTTGCTTTAAGGACAGAGATTTTGATCTCGACTCTGTATCAATTTTGTCTTGTTTGAATTTTCTTACCTGTAATTTTGTTTGTTCACAAAGATTATTAGAAATATTTTATTTTACGAAATTCAAGTTCTAACAATCTTAAAGCAAAAAATTTTCGTCTATTCTAACAGTTTTTGTGAAGAATTTTACAGGTGTTGTGTACCATTTCGAAAAAAATAAAATTCCATTTTTTTCTAATAGTTGAATTTTTAATTGTTTCAGAAAGAAAAATGGGTGACAAACAAACTAAGAATGTCAGTGGATTTCTTAATGGACAAACCTCTGTGACCCAAAATGTGACTACACAACCGGTTGCGGCACAAATAATTGTTCTGTCCACACATCTAACTGTGGGAGAAAATCCCGAAAAGTTCAATGGAACTGAATTCAAGAAGTGGTAAGGAAAGATGCAGTTCTACCTGACCCATCGAGTCATGCGCATCGAGGCTTCATTCGTCATCCCAAGAAGCAGAAGTTCTCTCTTTAATCGTAGGCGGTCTTTGCTGCTTTGCTTGGTTTATAAGCTCGCTCGTAAGGCCTTGAAGTTGGAAAGGTTTCTGACTGAAACTGCCCCTGTGTTGGCACCTTGAGCTACGGATGTTCACTCTTTTGTTGCTGTTGCTGCATGTAATCAAGGTGATTACCTATGCAAAAATTATGTCCTGGACGGTTTGGTAGATCCGCTCTATAATGTAAGACATCCAAACAACCGTGGGGTGGAGAAGAAGTACAAAACTGAAGATGCTGGTTCCAAGAAGTTTGTAGTTGGCAAATTTCTGGAATACAAGATGGTTGACTCCACGACTGTTGTGAGTCAAATTCAAGAGCGGTAAGTGATATTGAACGAAATTACTGCATAGAACATGACGTTGTGTGAACCATTCCAGGTTGCAGCGTTCAATGAGAAGCTTCCACCTAGATGAAAGGAATTCAAGAACTACCTCAAGCACAAGCGAAAGGAAATGTCTCTTGAGGACCTGATTGTCAGGTTGCAGATTGAAGAGGACAATCGCAAGGCTGACAAGTCCTATGGAAATAAAACCATAGAAAATGCCAACATGGTGGAGCACGAACAGAAGGGAAAAAAAAGGAAGTTCTTGCCACAGGGCTCAAACAAGAAGCCTACTGCAAAGAGGTTTGCTGGAAAATGCCACAAGTGTGGTAGGCCTGGGCACAAGGTATCTGAATGTCGCGGCAAGGATGACATCCGTACTGGAATTGGAAAGGCAAAAGGGAATGAGAAAGCCCATGCGCACATAGCTGAGAACCTGTCCACTGTCTCTCTGTCTTAGACCTTTGTGTTGTTGCATCGGAGGTCAATCTGGTGGGGAGCAATCCTCGTGAGTGGTGGTATGATACTGGAACCACCAAGCACATCAACTCGGACAAAGAAATGTTCACTTCATACCAGAAATGCAACAAGAATGAAAAGTTGTTCATGGGGAATTCTTCCACTTCCAAGATTTAAGGAATAGGGAAGATAGTGCTGAAGATGACTTCTGGCAAGGAACTAACACTAACCAATGTATTGCACGTTCCAGATATTCGTAAGAACCTGGTCTCGGAATCTGTGCTGAGCAAGAATGGATTTAGGGTCGTTCTTGCTTCTGGCAATTTTGTACTTTCAAAGAATGGGGTGTAAGGGTGTGTTAAGGATGGACTGTTCAAATTCAATGTAATGACAGTCATCCCAAAATCTGTTGTTCCCAAAATTAATGAAATGAATCATGTTGCTTATGTTGTTGAGTTTTCTTGTTTGGCATGAAAGACTAGGCCATGTTAATTTCAATTCTCTGAGTAGATTAATCAACATGAATTTACTACCAAAATTTAAGGTAGACAACTGCGACAAATGTGAAGTTTGCACAGAGGCCAAAGTCACTAAAACTCCATCCCGTTCTATAGAAAGAAGCACTGAACCTCTAGGTTTAATTCACACAGATCTGTGTGATTTAAAATTCATGCACACCAGAGGCGGTAAAAAGTATTTTGTGACGTTCATAGACGATTAAACAGAATATTGCTATGTATACTTGTTACGTAGCAAAAATGAGGCCTTGGATAAATTCAAGGAATATAAGCTTGAGGTTGAGAATTAATTTGGCAAAACGATTAAATTCGTTGGGAGTGATAGAGGAGAGGAATATGATGCACCGTTTAATATGTTCTGCTCTGAACATGGAATAGTTCATCAAACCACTGCTCCTTACTTACCTGAATCAAACGGTAGTACCGAGCACAAGAACCGAACTCTGAAGGAGATGATGAATTCCTTGTTGTTGAATTCTGGGCTACCCCAAAACATGTGGGGGGAAGCATTGCTGACCGCCAACTATATTCTCAATAAAATACCTCACAAGAAAACTGGTAAGATACCATACGAACTGTGAAAAGGTAATGTAGCTTTGTATAAATACCACAAAGTGTGGGGGTGTCTAGTAAAGGTAGCAGTACCTAATCCTAAACAGGTTGCAATAGGACCTAAGACTGTTGATTGCATATTTATAGGCTATGCACACAACAGTAGTACATATCGGTTCTTGGTATATAAATTGGATATACCGGACGTGCATGTGAATACAATAATGGAATCAAGAAATGCTTCCTTCTTTGAACACGTGATTCCGTGCAAGGGTGCTACGTATCCCAAATGTGCACATGAACAAGGAGTGCAAGTACTTCGGTTGATGAACCAGGAGATGATAATGATGAACCTAGACGAAGTAAACAGGCTTAAACATCAAGGTCATTTGGTCCTGAGTTTATAAAGGCATTTCTGTTAGAGAATGAGCCTAGAACATTCAAGCAAGCCATGTCTACGCCTAATGCTCCTATGTGGAAGGAAGCAATCAAAAGTGAAATAGACTCCATCATGCAAAATCATATGTGGGAGTTGGTCGATTTGCCTTCTGGATGTAAAGCTCTAAGATGTAAATGGATTTTCAAACGGAAATTGAAACCAGGTGGTTCAATAGAGAAACATAAGGCTAGACTTGTGGTACAAGGATTTAAGCAAAAGGAAGGCCTAGACTTCTTTGATACTTATTCTCCGGTCAGGAAAATAACTTCCAAAAGAATATTGATAGCTATTGCAGCTCTACGCAATCTCAAAATACATCAAATGGATGTCAAAATTGCCTTTCTAAATGGGGATTTAGAAGAGAAAATATACATGAAACAACCTGAGGGTTATGTAGTTCCTAGATAGGAAAACAATGTGTGCAAACTTGTAAAATCCTTGTACGGATTGAAACAAGCTCCAAAGCAGTGGCATGCAAAATTTGACAATGTTATGATGTCAAATAGTTTCAAAATAAGCGAATGTGATAAGTGTATCTACATCAAAGATACTCCAAATGGATATATTCTGGTGTGTCTGTATGTAGATAACATGCTCATTATTGGTAGCAATAATGAAATTATCAAACAAACTAAGAAGTTGCTTAGTGGTAAGTTTGATATGAATGATTTCGAGTTACAGATGTCATACTAGGAATCAAAATTTTCAGGACGTCTGAGAAAATTACTTTGTCTCAAGCTTATTACACTGAGAAGATACTTGAAAAATTCAAGAATTACTCCAATGGGACTGCCAAAAGTCCTGTAGATCCCAGCCTTCACTTGTCCAAAAACACGGGTGACAGCAAATCACAATTGAAATATGCACGTGTAATTGGTATTCTGATGTACATAACAAATTGTACAAGACCGGACTTGGCACATTCAGTAAATGTACTGAGCCGCTACACAAGTAATCCAAGACGAAGTCACTAGAATGGAATAACTAGAGTATTGAACTACTTACGATATACTCAGAGTTATGGGATGCATTACACTAGATATCCAGTAGTACTGGAAGGCTACAGTGATGCCAACTGGATATCGGACTCCAAGAACTCGAAATCCACTAGTGGGTATGTCTTCACTCTTGGTGGTGCAGCTGTGTCATGGAAATCCTCTAAATAAACGTTATTGGCCAGATGCACCACGGAATCTGAGTTTATTGCTTTAGACAAAGCGGCAGAGGAAGCAGAATGGATTCGGAACTTTTTAAAGGATATTCATATGTGGGAAAAATCAGTGCCTGCTATATGCGTACACTGTGACAGCCAATCGGCTATAGCAAGGGCACTGAGTTGTATGTATAATGGTAAGTCTCGTCATATCAGAAAGCGACACAAAACCATTAGACAACTGCTCTCAAATGGAATAATCTCTATAGAGTAAATAAAATCGGCTGACAACCTAGCGGATCCATAGACTAAAGGTTTGTTACGAGAGCAAGTTATGAGATCATCAAAAGGAATGGCTTGAAAGCCTATGATGAAAGAGGATACTTGATGGAAACCCTACCTAGGTGACTGGAGATCCCAAGATCTAGGTTCAAGGGGACAACTAAATCTTGTTGAATCGACGTAAGCACTGAGAGATTAAAATCTCGTACCCATTCTTAGGATGATAAACAGTGCTACCTGCAAGGCATTACGATAAGCTTGGATTTTAATGATTCCCACAGCTTTGAGGGGTATGGCATGATACTCTTTATGGGCAATCACCTTGTGAGTGTGAAATGGGATTGTTTCTAAGAGAATGAAGAGAGGCTACATTCTCCAAGTTCACTCACGATTAACCAGGGTTGTTCAAGGACAAAATGAACACAACAAGAGAACCTAGTTTTGTGAGAAGATAAAACTGTGTGATAGATATTGTCTAGGTTCACATCAAAGCCCAGATAGTTCAAGACATCATGTTCACTATCTGGTCAAGTGAATCTGATGGCTACTCACTAGGGGTGGTTCAAAATTGAAAAATTACTATCATTCCTGATGCAGTGATTCTCCAATTGTACTCTCAATATTTTTTCTGTCATGTCTGCATTGCATAGTCTGGTAATTTCCATTCATGTGGGGGATTGTTAGAAATGTTTTTGGTACCACTTTCCGGACCTGATTTCGGTGGGCCCGGCCACCGGCGGCGCCGGAAAGTAATTGGACCGCGTTTCTCTCGTTGAGTACTATTCCGTAATGCACTCGTTTGCCAAAAACGGATTCCATATGAATGAGAAATGTTGGTTCAAAGTTGGGTACTCGAAATGTACTAACTTGGAAATTTAGAGAAAATGGATAATCCCACATTGAAAGTTGAGAAAGATTTCTCTAATATATAAGCTAAAGAAATGGACTAAATGGTGTTGCCTTGGGGTTACCACTAACGTGTAGTGGAGAGAGGACCTAACCAAATTTATAAACACACACGCGCGCCCGGTCCGACTTGGCATGGTTTGGTTTGGTTATAAAATAGTTAAGCTTGGGCCTGGCCAACCACAGCCTAAACTATTTTTTGTCCAGCTCCGAATTTTTTCTTAGATCATGTTTCTCTCCTTTGTGGGCTTGGGCTTCTGTTGAGTCTGCAACAGAAGCTTCTAAAGACGTTTTTGAATTCTGTAACTGGTGCCATAACTCTATAACAGCAGAATAATGGATCCATCAGTTACGCTTTTGTGTCATAACTCTGTAACAGTAGAATAATTGATCCATCAGTTACACCTTTGATCTTCTATAAATCCAGTTGTTTTGGTCTGTCATATGACACCATTTTTTTTCAATCTCTTCTCCTTTTCTTCTTAGTCTATCTGAGAGTGCAATACAGTTGCTGGTTCGCTGGTGTCTCTGATGCTTGGGTGCTACTCTTCAGAGAAAGTAATACAGTTGTATCCTGAGAAGTAGTTCATCAAGAACCGTCACACTACGGGGCGAATTTTGCTTTAAGGACAGAGATTTGATCTCGACTTTGTATCAATTTTGTCTTGTTTGAATTTTCTTACTTGTAATTTTTCTTCTTCACAAAGATTATTAGAAACATTTTATTTTACGAAATTCAAGTTCTAACAAAAATAAGACGATTGCAGGATTTTCTGAACTACGTCGTAGAGTTATCTGTTCCGGATAAAAAAATGTTCCTTCCAGGAAAACATTGTATTGATATAGAACTATCCGGATTAGCTACTGAGAGTATCTCCAACCACACTAGCTATTTTGGCTCCCTAGAATAGCCAAAATATAGAATAATTGGATAGTTTGGCTAGCGAAAAAAAATCTCAACTCTAACCATACTAGCTATTTGGGCTAGTCATTAATATTCTAAAGCACAAACTATTAAAATATATATATGTTAAAATTCCAAAAGAAAAGCCCAAGCCCAAAATATATGTTAAAAATTTGTTAAAAAGAAAAGCCCAAAAGAAAAACTCTCTCCGAATCACGAGTTCGTGCGATGTCGCGCAGGTTTGCGCTAGAAGTTTGCGATGATCGCAAGTTCGTGATGCAGATTTGGACTTGATTTGGATTTTTGCGTGGTTTTTTATTTTATTTAATGGGTTTTGAGAGGCTAAAGGAGCGGAAGAGAAGTTTAGCGAGCAATACAAACTCATCACATATAACTAGTGAATCTGCTAAATATAGCTAGTGAATCTTATTTTAATGAGTGGTTTGACGAGTTCCATTGGAGCATATGTTTGTCTCTAAATTAACTAGAGAGAGAACTAGGGTGTTTGAAGATTGTCTAGTACCAAATTAGATGATGTTGACATGTTCATGATACGGAGGTAACCAAAGCAGGAGGAATCTTCAGTCTCCCTTTCTCCATACAACAAAGACTTACAAAAACCATTCTTGCTTAAACAAGGTATAAACTCACAGAAACTGTCTATAAACCAGCAACAGATAGGTCCAAGGATAAAGTACAGAAACTACATTGAACCATTTGAATTCTAATGCAAGTACAAGTATTGCATCAGGACTAACGAAATTGATGATAGAACAAGAAGATTGACTTGTTACCTGAAGAAAATATTATGTGGAAAAAATAAGACATCTAAATCTGCACCTGTTTTTCATGTCATGGTTGCAAAGAGCACTGAAGTACCAACCCACCTCACTTCTCACTCCATAAGGCCAATTTCCTAAATCTTGTGTTGAACTAATTACCATTCACTTGTACACAAATTTTCGAAATTCTTAGCCACACAAAAGCGACAGCTTTGTTAATAATTCAATTTGTAACATGCATAAGTACATTGGATGTTTTTGAAAAACCAAATGGGAAAGTTGGAAACCTACTTCAACTAAATCCTAACAAAACGTTGATGGGTTCTAGCTTTCTCAGCGTCAATAATGGACTCCACGAGCTTAACTGAATCCTCAAGCTTCCCTTCCGCATTAACAACTACATAATCAAAAATTTTCATGTGCCTCACTTCTTCTCGAGCTGTTGCAATCCGTACAAGCAACATCTCACTTGTTTCAGTCTTGCGGTCTACCAGACGCTTCACCAATGCTGCTTCACTCTCTGCGACAAGAAAGATGAAGACAGCAGAGTCCCCTAATATTGATCTCAGAGTAGCTGCACCTTGAATATCTACCCTCAAAACAATGTCAAAACCCTTGGCCATGAAGTCTCGGATCTGGGGAACACAATACGTACAACAAAAATTGCAAAATAGGAACGACTCATTAAGCACTTCAGAAGATGATATTCATGCTTGATGAAAAGAGGCAAATTTAGCATGTAGTCAATTATCTAGTCTGTAATTACCCTTCAAGACATAAATCAAATGCTAACATGCAGTTAATCAAGATCAAGGAAAACTTTCAGCTGGAGGGAAACAGTAAATATATGATTCTATTAGGCGGAATTTTGAGATGTATGTAATTAGGCCAGGTTGCTAAATTAACTCGGCGACCTCTACATATTCTGAAATCAAAGCTCTTACCATTCTTATAAGATTTCAAATACCTACAGAAGTTCATACCTATAGTCAAATTGGTTCAGGTAGTGCTATTGTACTAATTAACAGTGGATAGCTTGTACCCATTCATGTTCAAAAAGTTAGCACACTTGTACAATTGACTGACAGCACAAAAATTAGATGTCTGGCAATCACTTTTACAAAGCAATAAAAGGAAATCTTTAAGAGAAAGAAAAAAAGAAGAACAAAAGGAAATCTTATATTGATGCGGAGCACTGTAATGAAGCAGCAGCAGCAGCCAAGCAGAGCAAGGTAGTTGACTGCACTCGCAGCCAAGCAGAGCAAGGTAGTTGACTGCAATAAATCAGTCGGCTGCAAGTCCAAGATTTTCTGAAATTGTCATGATGGTGGCGGTCAACTGTGAGGTTTTGACAGTCGACCACAACGGACTGAGAAGGATATTTTTGACATCTTCAGAGCGAGCTTCAGTATCTTTTTAAATACCCAAATTACTGTCTTTTATTGCTTTTCTAGTGTAGGGATTATTTCACTTACTTCCTTCCTTTGAGATTAGGCCAGTTATTTCGTTATTCGCAAGTTTGGTTGTCTACTTATTGGCGCTAAGAGTTAATCTTGTATTATCATCTTATTCTTATAATTCAATCAAAAGCGAAGAACTTTTCTTCAATTTATCTTCTCGATTCTTCAAGAAACTCTTGTTTATTCAAGGCCTGTAAGTTTGTAAGAGAACAAGCAACCAACCTATCTCCTGCGTCATATATACAATCATTTGTTTGTTTTATGTGAGACCTAAACCTATCTCAAGTCAGATAAAAAATTGAAATTAAACTAGGATCAGTTCAAGGAAGCCCAAAAAAGACTCAGGAATACGTGAGACTAACACAAAGCTTTAGGAAATCCAGAGCTTCAAAAATTGTACAGAATTCAAGGAGAATCTTCAAGTTTGCTTCTTGCAAATATAGAGTTTGTTGCATACTAAAAGGTTACTTCTCTGGAGCCCAAAAGCAAACTCTTCAAATATGGACAAATAAATTCTTAAAAGAAGCATTCTCGTGCCTCGAAGTTCAATATTTCTGATTCCATCCCTAATTCATTTCCAGCACCTATTGTCAAATTAAAAAAATTCTACGTAACAAAAAAGGAAAGAGAGAGAATATGTGAATTGCACATTAAAGCCAACTAGTTTAACTGTTAACTTTTATAATTTATAATTAAAAAATTATGTAACAATATCCACCATTTTATCATTCATTCCATTGTAAAATCATTGTGCATGGAAGTTTTTTTTACTTTACCAGAGGTGATGGAAGTTATTCATATATATAAAGTTTGCAATTATGAAAATTATTGCTTCTTTTCATTCAAAAGGTATGACAATAAATAAACACCCAAATGTGCGATATTCTGTATCCCCCTTTCATTTTGATGGTAGTGTCAATTTACATTAAATGTTCATTTTTTTGTTCTAAATTATATATATTTCATTATTGCTGCACAATCTGGTTGAAATATTAGAGGGAATCAAAATTTCTTATATAAACTTAACTATGGTGTTACAGCTTTCACTAGAAAACGACCCAAGAATTCGAAAATGACCCTTAACTGCAGTCATCGAATCTGTTGGCATATGTCAAGATGAAGAGAAAAAAATCCAACAGAAATTTAATAAGACAATTTTTTTTTTCATAATCTTTTTTGTCTAATCTTGTTTACTTAAATAATAAAGAAGAATCTCCTAAGCAATGTTTTAAAATATCGGATATCAATATCGTATCGGAAGGTAAACTTTTATATCGGATACAGAATATCGGCGATATTTAAACAATATCGGGTTAATATATCAGATGAAAATATGTATTATAATTATGATTTAGATGACCTTTACACATTATATATTACAAATACAATACAAGCAACCTAATGGAAGTAATAATAGTTATAACCAAAATGTGTAATTTCCTACATGAAATCTAATACATGAAAGAAAAATATCTACATATTAAAGATTTGAAAACAAGAAAGAAAAAAATTCGAAAGAAATCTTGAAGACAAGTTAAAGGTTTCTGTGTTCACTTCATATGGCAATCTACTCGTGCTACTTTAAGATAATATTTTAATTTATTGTTTGCTATCCAAGGAGATACTAATTTATTATTCTTTTTGTACATACACTAAAAAAGCAATTAGCTTAATTTTAGAAGGATATACTGAACATAAAATCAAATCTGTAATTTTGAAGAGAAATGGTCAATGAGATTTGGATGAATATGACATGTTCTTTGTCATATCTCCATCATAATCCGTTTTAGTTTCTCTCATCTCTCTCTAATCTATAATATAATTTAAAAAAACCCAATATTGTCCACTATTATTAAAGATTATGATACAGCTCAAGGTTCTGCTAGAGCTGATCAGTAGGCTATGGCAATGAAGCATCAAGATGAGTTGAGAGAATGAAATGAGTAGCTGAAGAAGATGAAGAAGGGGAAGAAATGTATCAGTGTGTGTGTCAGTTTGTAAGTAATTCCGAGTCTTGTAGGGGTCTCTTTGTAAAACAGGGGGTGGGACCCATCTCTCAACTGTCTAACAGAATGTCCAAGTCCATGTCCTACCCGTGCTCTGAGTTGGTTCATTTGTATAATAGCAACCTGTATTGAACAACTTCTTTGTGAATGAAAATACAATTGTTTTTCTGTTCATCGTTTTCCTCCTTCTCCTTCCCATTGCTGCAAGATCTGCCGCGTGGATGCCGAGGAAGAGAGCTCCGGCTGTGATCGCCGCTGATGGTGAACGGCCTGGAACAATGGTATCAAAGCTAGAATTGGGGCCAGAAGCTAACGTGATCCCGAATTTGAACAAGAACTCCACTTGGGAGATGAGGACCCCGTTGGATTAGGGTCTGGGCTTCGATCGGGGCCTGTAGCAAGAGATCATAATGCAAGAGAATCTATTGGGGGTGGTGTTGAGATCCCTAAGCATTCCAGTTTTGAAGAAAGATTCAATCGATTGGAGTTAGCATTAGACCAACTCCTCCGTAAGTCAAGATCACGCCATCGCCAGCATCAAGGAAGACATTTTTCAAGCTCACACGGGAGTGAAAGTCATTCTGATGGAGAGTATAGGCACATGAGAGAGGAGTTGGGTCGACGACGCCGATCAAGTCCCAGGTGTTCTCGATACGCCAATCCACAAAATCTTGATCGAGATGATAGGTTTGATCAAGATAAACCTCGGAGATACAGGGAAAGGCACAGGCTATGTCCAAGAACAGAGTATCAGCATCAAGAACCTTCAAGAAACTATGGTAGAAGACGAGAAAGCAGTGAGCATTGTCAGGAAGGGTATCAGTATCAAGAACCTTCAAGAAACTATGGTAGAAGACAAGAAAGCAATGACCATTGTCAGGAAGGGTATCAGTATCAAGAACCTTCAAGAAACTATGGTAGAAGACAAGAAAGCAATGACCATTGTCAGGAAAGGTATCAGCATCAAGAACCTTCAAGGAACTCTGGTAGAAGACAAGAAGGTAATGAGCAATGTCGTGAAGGTAATACTTTCTTCCCAAAACATCCAAAAATTGATTTACCCAGCTTTAATGGAACTGGAGATGTATCGAATTGGATATATCATATGGAACACCACTTCTATACTCAGAGGATTGATATTCTTGATCAGTTACCTTTTAGTTTGTACTATTTGAGAGGAGAAGCCTTGTTATGGTGGAGATGGTATGAACAACAACATGAGCAGCTCATCGATTGGGAGACAATCAAGAAGGAGCTAATGCTTCAATTTGGGCCTGCGGAGCTTGAAGATCCTGAAGCTTCTTTGAACAAACTTCAACAAACGGAACTGTGGCAGAATACCACAGAGAATTCTTAAAATTCAGTCAGCTCGCAAAACCTTTAGCGAAATCCTCCTTGGTTAGTTGCTACATTTCAGGGTTAAAGAGTGAACTGCGTAAAGAAGTGAAACTCAAGAAACCCCAAAATGTTCTTGCGGCATATAGGGAAGCTACAGCTAGAGAAGAAATCATCAATGATCAGAGAAGGGCTTGGAAAACTCATTCTTTTGTTAAGAATAACTCATTATCTACTGGTTATAAAAGTACTAATCCGACATCTACCTCTAACTTTACAGCTGGTTCAAGTCTTCCTAGTACAAGGACTTTAGCAGGTAGCACTGGTACATCTAACAACCCTACGGCTAAGGACCAGCACCTGGTACAATATATGAAAGAAAGAAGGGAAAAAGGTCTGTGTTTTCACTGCGATGAGAAGTTTGTAAGGGGCCATAAATGCGCAGGAAGAACTTTTATGCAGATGATGGGGTCTTGTGAAAGTGGGGTATTCATGCAGATTATGGGTAATCTAGAAGAGAAAAATGAGGAAATTGATGATAACTCTGAAGAAGAAGACCAAGGATCAGCTAAGATTCATGACGACACCAAGTTGAACAAGCCTACAGTGAATTCTGGAGAGCCAGGAATGATTTCACTACATGTTTTAACAGGAAGTAATAGACCTACAACCTTTAGAGTTTTAGGAACTATAGCTTCTCATCCAGTGTGTGCATTGTTAGATACTGGAGCAACACACAATTTCATTGACAAACAGCTGGTGCATAAACTTCAACTAGCAGTTAACCAACAGGCACATCTGGAGGTATCAATACCTGGGGGACAGCAGCTAAGGTGTTGGGGACTTTGTGAAGAAGTCAAGTTTGTGTGCCAAGGCATTCCTATAATTGCAGATTGTTATGTGGTGACTTTGGACTCCTGCCAATTAGTATTGGGATCTCAATGGATTGAAACATTAGGAGACGTCGTATGGAACTTGAAGGAAAAACGACTAAGGTTTCAATTAGATAACCAAGAGAGAACTTTAATGGGAATCATTCCTCAAGAATTGGAGCTTTCCACACCTAAGGGCATTTCTAAAGCTTTATTACAAGCTAAACAAGGGTGGTTACTGCAGATGAATGGCACCACAAAAGCACTCCCAGATGACAAGAGCAAGACAATTGTACCCTTTCCTCTACAGCAAGTTTTGGATCAGTTTGTTGAAGTGTTTAAAGAGAATACGGGCCTACCTCCTCATCGTGATTGTGATCATACTATTACTCTCCTCCCAAGAAGCAAACCCATTAGCCTGCAACCCTATCGACACCCTTGGCATCAGAAGAATGAGATTGAAAAATTGATTAGAGAAATGTTGGAGTCTGGTGTTATACAACCAAGCCATAGTCCTTATTCCTCTCCTATTGTGATGGTAAAGAAACCAAATGGTAGCTGGCGTATGTGTGTCGACTATAGAGCTTTGAATGAGGTAACCGTGAAGGATAAATTTCCAATTCCTATAATAGATGGATTGTTTGATGAGCTCCATGGGGCAACTATTTTTAGCAAGTTGGATTTGCGCAGTGGATACCATCAAATACGCATGAGTACCAAAGATGTATCCAAAACAGCTTTCCGCACTCACGAGGGACACTGAATTTCTCGTCATGCCATTTGGGTTAACCAATGCACCTTCAACTTTCCAATCCCTTATGAACTCCATTTTCAAGAACCAGCTGCGGAAATTTGTGTTAGTCTTCTTTGATGATATACTTATATATAGTCGTGATTTGGCTTCCCACAAACAACACCTATCTACAGTTCTACAGATTTTGAAAGATAACCAGTTATATGCCAAACGAAGCAAGTGTTCTTTTGGAGTATCCGAAGTCCAGTACTTAGGACATGTGGTGTCATCTCAAAGGGTTGCAGTGGATCAAGAGAAGGTTAAAGCTATTTTAGAATGGCCAGTGCCAAAATCGATAAAAGCTTTAAGGGGATTTCTTGGCCTTACAGGTTACTACAGAAAGTGCATTGCTAATTACAGCTCAATTGCATGGCCTTTAGTAAAGCTAACTAAGAAAGGAGCTTTCCATTGGCAAGAAGAATCTCACAGTGCTTTTCTTCTACTGAAGGATAAGTTGTCCGCGCCTCCTGTTCTTCAATTGCCTAATTTTAACATTCCTTTTGAGTTGGAATGTGACGCATCAGGCACTGGTTTGGGAGCTGTTCTACTTCAACAAAAACACCCAATTGCATACTTGAGTCAAGAACTGAAGGGTAAGAGTAAGCTCCTATCAACTTATGAAAAAGAAATGCTAGCTATTCTCTTAGCTGTTAAAAAGTGGCGGCAGTACTTGTTGGGAAGGAAATTCATCATAAAAACTGATCATAAGCCATTAAAGCATCTTCTTGAACAAAGACTCTATACTGAGGCTCAGCATGTTTGGCTGACCAAGCTACATGGGTATCATTTTGAAGTTCAATATAAAAAGGGGAGGGATAATGTGCAGGCAGATTGTCTCTCACGACAATTTGAAGAAGAGGGAAAAGCTACTTTAGCATCTATTACCATAGTTCAACCTACTTGGCTAGCTCTAGTCAAGCAATTGGTTCTCAATGATCCCTATTATGAGGAGATTAATAGGAAGTTGGTTGCACAGGAAGATGATAGAATTTCCTTGATTGAAGGAGTGTATTACTTCAATGGTTGTATTCTATTGAGCCCTACTTCAACTGCAAGACAATTGTTCCTTGAAGAGGTCCATTGTACGCCACAGGGAGGACATTTGGGCATTGATAAAACTTGGCTACAGCTTAAGAAAGTGGTGTTTTGGCAGGGGATGAAGGACTTAAGAAACTTCATTCGTTCTTGTGAAGAGTACCAACAAAATAAATATATGAGCACATCCCCAGCGGGATTACTTCAGCCTCTACCTATACCAAAAGAGATTTGGGATGATTTGAGTATGGATTTCATTGAAGGATTGCCTCGAAGTGCTGGGTACACTACCATTCTGGTTGTAGTTGATAGGTTGTCCAAATTTTGCCATTTTATACCCCTTCAACACCCATATACAGCTAAAGAAGTGATTGCTGCTCTCTTCCACCATGTCATCAAGTTGTATGGGTTACCTCAGAGTATTGTAAGTGACAGTGATGCGGTTTTTACTTTAAATTTTTGGAGAGAGCTCATGGCATTACAAGGGATTAAGTTGTGTATGAGTACGGCTTTCCATCCTCAGTCTGATGGGCAGACGGAGGTCGTGAATAGAGTTTTAGAAAACTATTTGAGGTGCTTTACAGCTTACAAACCACATGCTTGGTCGGAATGGTTGGACTGGACTGCGTATTGCTTTAATTCTCATGAGCACAGCTCTACCTTACTATCTCCTTATCAGGTTGTTTATGGTAGACCCCCTCCCACTATATTGTCCTATGTACCGAAAACTGCGAGAGTGCAATCGGTTGAAGACAACCTGCTTTCCAGAGATGAAGTTCTCTTATTGTTAAAAGATAATTTGAGACATGCCCAGAATAGAATGAAAATGCAAGCTGACTTGCATAGAACTGATAGAGAATTTGAAGTAGGCAGTTGGGTTTATTTGAGAATCCAACCATACAAACAGACTTCAATTGGTGGCCATCGTGTGCAGAAGTTATCTCCCTTATACTATGGGCCTTATGAAGTCATTGCAAGGATAGGTGTTGTTGCCTATCGTCTCAAGTTGCTTGCTGATGCTCGTATCCATGATGTGTTTCACATTTCTCAGCTCAAACCTCATGTTGGTCGCAATAGTGTTACTGTTTCGTCTCATACTTCTTTACCAGCCTATTTTGTGGAAGAATCTCCTACACCGGAGTTCTTGTTAGCCATGCGGATGGTCCCAAAAAGAGGTATTGCTGTGTCAGAAGTCCTCATTCAATGGAAACATACGACAGCTACTGAAGCAACTTGGGAACGTTTCTGGGATATCAATTGGTGATTTCCAGAGTTTCGACCAATCTTGGAATCACCTTTTCAAGGGGGGAGTATTGATACAGCTCTAGGTTCTGCTAGAGCTGATCAGTAGGCTATGGCAATGAAGCATCAAGATGAGTTGAGAGAATGAAATGAGTAGCTGAAGAAGATGAAGGGGAAGAAATGTATCAGTGTGTGTGTCAGTTTGTAAATAATTCTGAGTCTTGTAGGGGTCTCTTTGTAAAACAGGGGGTGGGACCCATCTCTCAACTGTCTAACAGAATGTCCAAGTCCATGTCCTACCCGTGCTCTGAGTTGGTTCATTTGTATAAATAGCAACCTGTATTGAACAACTTCTTTGTGAATGAAAATACAATTGTTTTTCTGTTCATCGTTTTCCTCCTTCTCCTTCCCATTGCTGCAAGATCTGCTGCGTGGATGCCGAGGAAGAGAGCTCTGGCTGTGATCGCCGCTGATGGTGAACGGCCTGGAACAGATTACGAGTTAATCACTTCTTCACATGTTCTAGGACCACGACACGTCTCTGTGTTACCCAATAAATAAAAAATAAGGGAGTGATGGTGTAGTAAATCTTTGGGAGAGGAAGTGAAAAGAATGAAAGACGATAAGGTATTTAGCTAACTTTTTCACCTCTTCCTCTCATTTTATACGATTAGTTAGGGTCTAATTGGGTTCGAGTTAAAACCCGAACCCAAAGGTCAATGATATTGTTTCTTTTATTACACCAGATATTGAATCAAGTATATACGTTTCAGAAATTTGTTGATATAACAGAAAAAATAACATTTAAAAACAATGGTTTCGGTAATGTTAGCATGCCCAAAACGATATAACACCCGGTACAACAGTTGTAATGGTAATGGGCGAGATTTAAAACACTGCTCCTAAGGTCAAATGATTAAGATCGGCTTTAACTTCCTGCACTTATTTCTATGTTTTGTTTCTTTTTTTCTTTTTAAAAATGTTTGATCAAATATAAAGGAACAATAATTTGCCTTTAAGAATCTTACTTCTTGTTATCTTTTCTTTTTGGATTATGGTCTAGTTCCGCTTGAATCATGGGATGAGACTGTGTATAAGTTGTGCATGTGTAGCTACAACTTTGTTCCAGTAATGCTTACTTTCATAATTGTTTAGATCTATTTATGACTTTCGAATCATTATGCACTTGATTCCTTCCTCGATAGATATTGCCATAGGAGAGATGAGGAGGCAGATTAATCAGTTTTTCAGTCTCAATTCTATGAGATGATGAAGTTGAGATTGGCCCTACTGTAGAGTAGTTGGTCGCCTGGGCCCTAGCTTCTAGTTTAGAATTCCAGTTTCTAGATTAGTTCCTAGCCCAGGGATGCTGGGGAGATTTATTAGACTATAGTGGCCAATGATTAGGTTTCTTTACTTTTTTTTATATTTTTATTCATACTCTTTTCTTTTCTTTTGGGGATTGATGTACTCTCACGTGATACTAGGCTTTGTTTCGTTATTCTCTCATTAATTACACATGGTGGCTATACTCTACATTTTCCTCCTAAACAAAATACCATTTTTTTTCGTTTTTCTGACACCTAACTTTCATGACCAAAGAAATGAAAAGACGCTTATACTCCACTCAAACATATTGTTTCTCTATTACCCTTCATTTGATATGCTACCTTCCTTGACTATGTTTGACCTCATTTCTACCTCGCTTCTACTATCTAAGGCTTAAATCAGTAATTTCTGTCAAAAATATACGTAGCTGCAAAAACATCCTACAATTATCATATGCATATCAAATGGGAATATTCAATTCATTATTTAACAGAATAATGTTAGGCAACAAAGATAAAGCAAAAGAAAAGTAAGAATATCTAAACGTAAAGTTTTTCATATGAAGGTATTTAATAGTAAAGGTTAGTTCTATGTGAGACCTAAACCTAATTCTCAAGTCAGATAAAAACTTGAAGTTATAAATAGGACCAGTTTATGGAAACCCAAAAAGAGTGGGGAATATGTCAGACTAACGCAGGGCTTCAGGGCTTCAGGAAATATGCAGTTGAGGATACATATAATTTCATAACTTTATCTGTATTCATATAATTAACAGCCTTTGCATATCAGCATTTGAACGTCACTCACACAGAAACTCAGAAAGCACAAACAATTCTACTTGGTATTACCATGTTATGTCCGACACCAATGTCGAAATAAATATCAACACATCCCTCCCTATTTCAAAACAGTACTTCTAAAGTTTTCTACATCACATGATGTCTACGCGGCCTGAGATTCTTAGCTCCCACTACTTGGCATTTTTTTTACTTTTAAAAAATAACTTCTTTTTTATGTGAATGTTCAAAATAATAATTAATTGAGAGGACGGCAGAAATACTTCATGCTTCTTTTAAATATCATTCATCCTACAGAAATGTATTAATACAAAATCATTTTCTTCAAAAGTACCTAATATACAAAAGTGTTTGGTGGGGATGAGGTCACAGGAACATAAAATAACTTTAACAAAGAGGTGAGAGGTGTTACTGGGTAAATTTGAATAAAAAGAAAGATAAGAGGGATGGCGGGGGATCCATGGGATGCTTTGCACTATTTTTTTTATTATATAGAGGCATAAGAGTGGGAAAAAAATAAAGAGGCATAAGAAGATTAGGAGATAACTTGAGATGCCTTGAGCATGCATTGGGTGGTTGGCATAACCTTGAGACCAATTTTTTTTTTAATAAAACTATAGAAACCTTGGATGGAAATAATATAAAAGAAGCTAGATGACAAGGATTTGAATTTAGATACTATCTTACTAGTAACTGGGAAAGTAGGTCCATAAGTTCATGGTAGAAGATATGGAGAACAGCCTGTAAGCATTATATCTAGTCCTGATCCTTCTTTTAAGTAAATCTCAAAATAAATATAATTCATATTGATGAGAAAATAGTCAAAATAAGTAGATCGGAAATACCTGTTGCTTTGGAATTCCCTTGTAATCTCCATAAACCAAAGCATATTCTAAGAGCTCATTCCTTTCAATCATGGATAGGAAGTCCTCTTTTGTAACAAAATGATAATCCTTTCCATCAACTTCACCAGGTCGTTTCTCTCTGCTGGTAGCTGTGACAACAAAATGGATTCCTTCACGAACTTCTAGTAGCCTCTGAAAGACAATTACTAGTTAGACCTACTATATGTGCCAACCGGTTTGTAATGACCTAAATTATGTGAATAGCACAACATAGCAATTTCCCAATTCCACACATTAATTGGAAGCTATAATAAACAGTGACTCAAAACATAGAAAGGGATAGCAATCAGAGGCCTATAAATTAATTTGTCTCAAGGAATATGACTCATCTCTTCCTGCATTCTCGCCTTGGAAGAGAAACAACAATGAACTTGTGACTTCAATCTCATTCTGAATAGCTCTCGATATTCTGAATAATTAGCGAAAGCAGAACAACAAAGAATTAGAGTGAAAAGAACTATCCCTTTCACATTATCCACATTCAGTTAAGTGGCATTTGAATTCCTTCCCCTTACAAGTAATTCCGGAATTTTTAATGCAACTGAAAGTTTGCTATGTAATTTGATGGTTCTTACATTACAGACCTAGAGAAGCAAGAACAAAAAGCAAGCTGACCCATCTATAAAGTATGGAATATACTGGCACGTAGTAACTGCAGTTTTTTTCAGGTCATGCCTTCCAAAGACATCTTACATTTTCTACAATAAAGTAGCCTACTAAAACCAAGCAGACATTTTCTGATGGGAGAATAAAGATAGCCTTCTCATTCATGTCCAATTTGGAGACTAGCTACTCAGTGGATGAGCTTATAATTACATGACAAAAATGTTGGAAATTTTGTTGTAAAATTTTTCCTTTAACCAGAGTAGCAAGAATGCAAAATATAAGCAAAAAATTAATGCACAAATTGATAAGGAGTTTGGCACAAATTTTGCCTACATCTCCGGAGCGAGCTGTTGCAGATCTTCACTCTATGGGAGAAAATTGTACAAAGTGTTTACAACACTCAAAAAAACTCACAACCCAAAACCCAAATAAAAAAACCTCACAAAATTTTCTCTTTACAAAGTGGTTATACACTCAAAAACGTACAACCCAATTTCTCTCAACTCTCTCCTCTCTCTCTCCTGATGGGATGTGGGGAAGGATCGGATGAGGGAGGCTATTTATAAGCCTCCCTAAACTTGATTGGGAGGATGGTTAAGGGAAAATTTGGCACCGCCCCCTAACATTTTTTCATCTCGTCCACATCATTTTCCTCCCCCAGCTTTGTCAAAAGAAATGAGCATTTTCTTCTTCTTTTATTTTTCAAACATAGTTGTCTTCTTCTTTTGTTTTTCAAATGTAGTGGGTGAGTGGGCACTGCCTCACTCACCTCCAATGTTGACACAAAAAAGGGGCAAGTAAGCTTATACACCAACCGGGTGCCAAGGTTTTTGGGTCAACACACAGATTTCTCAACATGGTCAACTCCTACAGCTGACCCATTTTGATGGGGAAATGACTAGTTCAACTAGGGAGCCTAACGAGTTCAGGTTTCCATTACGATGATCAAGCTGACCCCCATTCCTATGGGATTTTTTTTAATATGGAAAAGTCTTGACTTGAACCAGGGACATTGGATTCGAGCCGCCACACAATTACCCACCACACCCAATACCAATCAGGACATTGCCTATTGGTATTCCTGTGAGAATTAATTCAAGTCATTTGGAAATCTAATTACCTAGGACCTATCCATCATGCCATTGCAAGATTAACTATAACATTTTCACACAGGAATGATAAGAGCTTTTATACTATTGCATTATTACCTTGACAACTGCATCCTTGCCCACGCCACTTGGACCACTAATTACAATGACCATTGGTCTAGGAGGTGGTGATAAAGGTTCTGAACCAAACGGTGAACCCAATGCCGCTTCAAGTCCTCTCAACAATTCAGCCTAGCTAGCAAAAAATTAACATATGAATTTCATGTTATTGGGGAGCGAAATGAATGCTAAAATGAAAGACACAAATTACGAGACTGCCACTGAATAAATTTTTTCCTGTTAGGAAACAGACCTTATCTGCAGTGGAAGGAGGAAGAGGGACGAATGGGCGGCGGCGGCTGGCGTCTTTTGTGGCGCAACCGGAGGCCATGAAAGAGTAGGAGGAGGGGGATCTGATGGTAAGGGATGAGGATTTGGGGTTTCTGAATGGAATAACTGGAGAGTTAGGGTTTGAGAAAGAGGAAAGGATTTTGTAGGGGAAAGAGAGAGAGGAAGAAGAGGACAAGATTCTACGGAGGAGGAGCATTGATGATGATGGATTATTATGACCTAATGAGAGTGAGAAGAAGCAGCTACAGATAATGGTTGCCATCTCCCCATTTAATTCCGTCCTATTTTTAGCTTACACCTTCTCCGATTGTATTTGTATTTGTACTAAGTTTGCCCGTATCACGTCTTTTTTTTTTTTTGATGAACCGTATCACGTCTTTATGAACGATATTATGGACGAGATAACATATGAAAAATCATGTAAATACATTAAAAATTATAGGCAAAGCACATAAAGAAGTTAAAGAAAATTCAACATACTAGTGTTACTACTGACCATCCAACTATTAAAGAAGAGTAATGCTACATCCACTATCAATTTCAGTATATTTCTCTTCACTACTTTAAGTGGCACACTCTAGTAGGTAGGGAAGGATAAAGTAGGTAGGAGAACTCTCCAATAAAAATATGTCATCTAAGGTAGCGAGCAAAATGATAATGAAATTGGTAGTGAATGAAGCATTACTCATTAAAGAATATCTGATTTTGTAATTCCTCATTTTTTTAAAAGTGAAGCGACATGAGAGAAAGAGAGAGAGAGATGTGGAAAATTGAAGAGATGAGAGAGAGAGATATAGTAATAAAGTGAGGATGAAAATTGTGAAGGAAAAATAATCTAGTTTTGGAGAGGAAATGTCGTTTGGAATGGTAACTATGAATCATTGATTTTGTTTCAATCGAAGAATAGCCACTTGATAATAAAAAAAATTCAAATTACCTTATAATTTATTATATATGTTGTATCTATGAACAAGATGACCACATTCGTTTCAAACTGACCTTAATTGTAACATCATGAAAATTCTGATATATAAAACTAACTTTTAAGAAAGAAAAATCTTAAGTAAAATAAAATAGATGAGAATAAAATTGCAATTGTCCAAAGAAAATGATTCTTCTTCAAAGTTGGTTTAATGGATTAGTATTTTCATAATGTTGCAATTGAAGTTAGGATTGATCACTCTAGGAGTTGGTCAAGGTAGTAAAGCAGAAGTAGAGATTTGTGCATAATCTCTACTATTTTAATGAGAGAGTTGGGGTTTGTAATAAACAATCCCTAACTTTGTAAATATATAAACACGTATAATACACGTTCAAACTATATCAAACAAATATAAATGTGCAAATCAAAACATACAAATATAAATTAATTTTTCCTTACTCGATCTATATTCATTTAATTTGATTGACTTTACTTTTTTTAGACGTACATCGCACATACATTATACTAGTTTATATGAAATTAGAATATTTGTCTAGTAATGTAACAAAGAAAACAACTATTACATACGTGCATTGCTTTTCTTCTTTATTTGTAATGATTAAGTATGAGGATATTGAAAATATACGAGACTTCTGATGAATTGCATGAAAAACATAAAAGAACATGAGAACTACACACTAAACATTCTTAAACAAAAGAAAGATGAAAAATACGACCAAGAAGAAGAATAGGAAACAAACACTTGCTGCTTCAAAATTTTACTGAATGATTCTGGATAACCACTTGCACACAACTAAGCTCACCTGCACAACCCTCTACAGGAAAATAATTCTAGCAGGAAATTAAAACTAGATCCTTCCTGTCAATAAACTAGATGTCTTAAGCTCGAAACCTACATAATGCCTTCAATCTTACTAACCTCGACTAGCTATCAGCCCATAAAAGAACAAATCAGATTTAACATGGTCAACAATTTGAAAGCAGCATCATGCACAACCTGCCTACTAATCGGGAAAAAAGAAAGTAAAAAATTAAAAGGGAGCCAACAAAACAGTCTCAATGATTTACAACCAGTTGTGACTACTAATGGGAATTCGGAAACAAGCAAAATTATAGCACAGCCCCCCGTGTACTCTTTTATCTCAGGCCTGCTCTGTTACCGTAGCAGCAGGGGAGCTAGGCTCGTAGCCATGAACTCTGAATCGGTAGATGCAGGTCAGGGCAGAGCTGCCATGGTTGGAATCAATATCAAGGCGGACATTGTTTATGGGAGCCGCAATACCTGGCTCAACATTGAAGGTCTGGATGTTGCTCTTCTCGAGGTCATAGGAGATCCTTGCAATGAGATACAATGTGGGTGGATTTGATTTATCACTCATGGGTTCACCTAACCAGCCACGGACTATACCCTCCTTTGGGGCACTGGACCTGTCGTAGGCCACACTCTGCAATATAATACACATCACTCACATATGAGAAGCAATGCAGTAGTAAGAAGTCCAAGACTAAATAAGAAACTGATCAAAACTTAACAAGGATGTTTGTTAAAACACATCATATATACCAATAAAACATTAGTTTCAAGACTATTCGTTAAAGGAATTATGCAATACTTATCTGGACTACTAGGACTTCGAGAGCAAATAACAATATCAAAATCTGGTGAATGCTAAGTCTATTCTTTGATTTTGTTTTGTAACAAAAGTAAACAACATGGATTATAAACTATAAACACAATTTCAGTTTCAAGTAGTTACAGAATACGAGTAATAGGATGATGCGAAGCGCATTTGAGAGATCAGGTGCAGTATACTTCCCCATTTAAATCTTGATTTTAGAAGCAGTTCCATCCAATAGGTTGATCCAAAACTAAAGGTGTCTATTGATTCGACTGCACATTCAACAGGTTGATCCAAAATCCATATCATTTTGATCCAAAATCTATATCATTCATCATGATCTAGATACTGTCCATGGATAAAAGTTTAAAACTTCCTAAAATTGTATGATTTTTATCAGTCTTTTATGGTAGGTAAATAAAACTGAATATAGAGCAAATCCTTCAATTTAATGGTCGACTGCACATTCAAAGGTGGGCATAACCAAACTAATCATGCCCACCCTTTGGAGGACGAATGGACGATATTTATAGCATCTCTGTACATATGAATTAAACTTGAAGATTTCCATTCAGGTTTGAACAGAATTAACATGTTATAAAATTGCATCAAAATATTCAATCTGACCACATGCAGATTGGTTTCTTCAAACCATCCAACATAATTTGGTACTAGATCTTTTGTTTACTCTTTTATTTTATTTCCTTCTCCCTTTAAATTCATATCGTTGTGTTCTTGTATTTGTGAGATCTTGCATTTGTGGTGCAATCTTTTAATTGGTGCATCTAGGTCTTATAGGCGTTTTGGGCACTACAATATTTCCCTCCTCCAAAAGACTCAGATCAGGATAGCTCAATCCTTTAAACTATGGTTTTCACTATTTATATAAATTCATATCTTTGCAAGTACTTATAATTTTCCACAAATTGGTGCAACATTATTCATGTTATGTTGTATCATGTCAGCATTTCCATATCTATATAATAAAACACAAAGAAAGCTATCAAGTGGCTCTCCTTCAATCCCCCTAAAAATCAAAGGCTCGGATCTAACCTCAAAAAACATATCCCCCCCCTCCCCCAAGTTTCCCCCCAAAACTCAAATTCAAATCCCTCACCCAAAACAACTCCTATATTTTTCACTCTCTCTCTCTCTCCCCCTCCCTCTTCTTCCAAAAAATAAAGAAAATTAAAAAATAAAAATTTAAAATTTAAAACTTTAAAAATAATTCAAAAAAATCATATAATATGTTTTTTTTCTCTATGTTTGCTACTTCAATTAATTTGCTGGATCTCTAAAACTATTTTATACGATCAAATAAGGTGCACCGTTCCGAAGACGTGCCATAGGCACGTGTCAACGGGCAAACCTAGTTCATGATTAATTCACAACCTCGTAGGTATCAACTGATCCATCAGATGGCAAAAGGGGAGTGCAGTAAAGTTCTACACTAATATCTAGATTTCCCAACAAATATTATAAGCGAAAGGTCATATTTTGACGCTTTAATAGAATGGCCAGGACATTTTTTTTGAAGTAATAGAACGATCAAGACATGAACAGAAATAGGCTAAGAATTTCAACCTGCCTTCCAATATCCTGTACGTCTAATGTCATTAACTTCCGGTGTGTTGTATCAATTGATCAAGTAGCTTGTTATGCAATCCTAAATGAATAGCAAAAGTAGATATTAGAAACTCGCGAGGATAAATTTGTAAATGCATGTTAGGGCCTAATAAACACCTCAATTGCTATAATGATGCTCTACATTACTTTTCATCTCTAGATATAGGACCCTCTTCTCAATAAACCCTTAGGTTTACCCTAACAACGTTACTATGTCCTATTGTCCTGGACCCCCCCCCCCCAAAACCAAACACCACCACCACATTCTCACAGCACATCGATACCAGCTTTGATACATATTACTTATATTACTTATTTGGGTGAAACAAGTAGTACACCAGAGTAATATTTTTCTTACGTATTGACCCCCCCCAACCAAAAAAAAAAATTTAATTAAATTAAATTTTAAAAATTTTACAAAATATAAAATTAACACTGAAAAATCTTATGTTTTGTCAACCATCCCTGTATAATTGTATTCATAGCATCGACAACTACCAAACCCTAGTCCATCAAGACAGGGTAAACTGTAGAGGTTTAAAACCTGCATTAATGAAATGAGAGCACTAGGGTAAATAGTTTAAACTAATTGAAAAATATTTTGAAATGGTTTTTATTGAGTTCATAATTCTTTATGTTTGTTTGAGAGGTTGTGACCTGGGAAGAATGGAATTGGGTACCGTTAAGGGACACAACGCGATCACAGGACATGGGGAATTTGTAAAAATTTGGACGCAAGGACACGATTATAATGTTGTTCATTATATGTCACAATCATTCATTAATTTAACCCCATCTGCAATATAATAGTAACCTACATATTACCAAAGCAATTAAAATCTGATTAATCGCTATCGAAGGCTAAGCGATTATTCTTTTAGCGATTTTCAATATTTTGATAGTTAGCAATTTAATCGAGATATAATCGGCCGATTATCTCCTTTAATTTTTATGCTCGTTTGCATTTTTTCACTCAATCCTGCCCAAATCCAAAATCCAAAGCTCTTCTAGTCCTCGTGCAACCCAAACCCGACCTGTCGCCGCTCTCTTCTTCTTCCTTGTGCAAACCCAAACTAGGCTCACCGCCACTCTCTTCTTCTTCCTCGCGCTAACTCAAACCCAAACCGATTGTTTTTTCTTCATCGAGCAAACCCAAATCCGACCTGTCGTCACTCCCCCCTCGTCATCGCAAATTTGACCTAATCAGCATCTGCTGCACCTCCTCATCTTGTTGCTCATGCTGCTCCTCCTCCCAGATTGTTTTTATTTACTGGAATCGACCAGCAAACCCAACCCGATCCACATCCTGAATCTAAACTCAGCTCAAACCAAGTACTCTTCGTTTTCTCTATAACTATATGTTCCTATTTGATCATCTCAAAATAGTTTTATGTTAGGGTTTAGGGTTGCTACATCTGAGGATAGATCATTTTTTAAATTATATATATATATATATATATAACACAATTTTTCTGATTTAATTCCCGATTATTTTCCGATTAACCGATTAATCACCGCTCCTAGGCCGATTAGTTCCAAAAACCGATCTTAAGATTCTTAACTGCCTAGCATATTACAAAATGGGTGATAATCCATACTTCATACATATACAAATTAATTCGTATGAGAATAGGGAAAAGGTGTTTAAAAGTTGTTGATTATGTGTTCAGCACATGTTCAAGTGTCTAACCCTGTCCAACAAATAAGATATTATTATAAAGTTAAGGACATGTATGTGAATGGTCTGAACATGTTCGAAGAGTGCCCATGATGTGTCACGGTCCGTGGGTATGGCTTCATGATAGAAGCGTCCATGCTACATAGGTTGTGACATTATGAACAACTGTCTCCTGCTATGGAAAGAATGCCTCCTCTTGTGAGTAGCTTCGCCTAATTGTGAACAGGCTCAGTAACAACCATTTGACTTGAGGAGTTCTTCACAATGGTCAGTGCATCCAGCTAATTATAACAGAGGGACCAGTAGTGGTTTCAGGAAGGAAGATCAACAATATCTCCTTTTTCCTGCATAAAGTTTGTTCAAAGATTTCTTTTCTGTAGAGCATTAGGGAGATAGTCCAAGGCCATAATACTCTTTCTAAATGTCATACTATACAGAAAGATCTAACTGATCGCTGAAAGTTGTAACTGGGAATGTATTAGTCAAGATAAAGTCAGCACAAGAAGCAGTAATATATCCTTCGGGGAAGTGCACTTTTCCACACCTCACCCCAACAGGCCAGTTGTCGTTTTTCTTAATTATTTGATTCAATAAAAACAGCCCTCTAATTGTGTATTACAATTACAAAATCTTTATAAATGTTCATTATTACACACACAATTCAATTAACCGAGATTCAAAAGCGGAAATCACACACACACACACAAATTGTGGAATGAATCAACTAAACAATCCAAATTAAGAAGGTTGCGTCCAAGACTCTATGAAACAGTATCAAACCAGTAATTCTTGGTGAAGGCTGACGATCAATCAGGCCAGGACAGAGTATAGATGTTCTTAGAGTCTAAAATAAAACCTAATTATTTATTAGCAGTTAGTTCCTAGTTGTGCAATTATTTGCCCAAGTTCAAGGAATTGTTAATGCAATGGTTCCACTTTTAGAGAAATTAATAGCTGAAGCTTAAATATCCATGTTTGTACTCTCCACTTGAACATTTCATGCCCAATTTAAACCGGAACAATACATGCTCCAACAATAATAAATGTAACACACAGACAAAAGATCACCCTAGGGATTGTCACAAATATCCATAGATCAGATAGGGCAATAGATCACAAACCCACTTTTAATAATACATTTGGCACTGCCTATGTGCAACCTGCATATGCATGAGAAACACTATTATTTTCGAAACTTTTTTTGCTGGGTAAATATATTATTCCCCAAACTTAAGCAAGCAATATAATTAGACAAGCAAAAACATTACAGCAACTGGATCCTTAGAAACAATTCAATCAATCAATACCATATAAAGGGTCATCACTTTCAAATCCACATACCTGTCAATTATCAGCTAAACAAGTTCCGAAACAAGCATAAACATACATATATATATTTAAAATTGCAAACAGTATTAAAAGAGCCCAAACTGGTTAAGCTCAGCACATTTCATGGTCATTTTTTGTATAGGTGATCAGTGATCACGCAATTGAATGTTTCAACATCAAGTTAAACTTATTCATGGTCATAGACTCATATTTGACAGAGAAAGAGTGTCTAACTTAGTGTGATTTCCATTTGATAAGTTGATTATTTGCATAGACATAAACAAAAGGTTTTGAAGTCAAATAAATGGGAAAAAAATTAGTGGCAGCTATGATAGAAAGATATCAGTAAAGCAATATGTTACCTTTGAAACATGCTCAAGTGTAATAGCCTCAGGTATTATTGCTGCTCTAAGCCTGATGTGAACATATCCAGAGCTTCCTTCCAATCCAAAACATTGGCCAGGTTCTCCAAAACTCGGCTGTAGCATTCTCTGTGCATTGGCATGAACACCCCGACTCTTAAAAGCAGATGACCAACTGTGCGTCCCAAAATTATAAGGCTGTGAATGGTCAACAACCCTCGCTCCTCCAGAAGCCAATGCATAATCAGCCCTCCCAATACCATCAGCTGCATGCTTTTCAATCTCTTTCTCAATAACACTCTTCGCGAAAGCCCTAATCTTATCCAAATTCACATCTTGCTCACTGCCATCCATACTCGCATTCTTCTTCCATTCATTCCAAAACCTCTCAAACTCTTCCTTTGAGACGAAACCCCCATCTTTCATTTCCCCAACAGACTTATTCAAACTATCAACTCTCCCTTCTAAACTCTCCAACTCCTTCCGCACCAAATCTCCACTCTCCTCAGCCCATTTCATAACCTCCCTTCTCACCCCCCCAACCTCGCTCCCAATCTTCTTATCCAACACATCCAACTGAACCTGAAACATCTTCGCCATGCTCTTCAACGACGCATCAATCTCCGAAACCCGCCCATCATAATCAAAATCAACAAACGGTTTACCAGCATGCTCCTGAACATTATCCGCCCACTTCCAAATCCTCTGCCCAACCCACAAAAGCGCCGCAAGCAGAAGGCAGTTCTTGGCGAGAACGCTGAGAAGGGTCAGCCACACGGGCTTCGCAGGCCTCCGTAAAGCCTTCTTCCGTCTCTCCGAGCCGACGGTCGTAGGAGTGACAAGTGCTTTCTTTGTAGGCGATATTTCGTTCGACCTCTCAAGCACAGACTCCCCCCTTATCGTATGCACCAAATCCTTCCCCTTACCAACCATTTCGTCACCATCTACGCCCGTATCTGATTTTTTTTCTACGGTGACCACTCTTCTTCTCCAATACTGCGATTCGGAGTTCGAATCCATGGCTTTATACAACTGTAAATCAAAATTGACAAATCACTTACAAAGAGATTCCACCTCCAAGTGCACTACAACGACGCAAAATTTGAAAAAATTTGAAAAAATTCTTGAAAATTTTTAAACAAGAACTTGGGTATAAAAAACAAACATTTCGTGACATTAGATATTGGGAAAGTGCGCGAAAATTAAAGCAAATAGCCGATCAAGAACGGGGAAAAAAATTGGCGATAAATGTGGGAACAATCGAAACCCTAGGGATTTAATTAGTGATTCGGAGCAGCGTAATTGAAGAGAAGAGTAATCAGAGAGATGAGATTACCGGAAACCGAGTAAGTAGATTTGGGGGAGTGGAGGATCGAGCGCCAAAAGGAGAGTGTTTTGGTTTTTTGGGATTCTTGAGTGGAAAAATGAAATTTTTATTTTGGTCACTTTATAAATAAATAAAAAATCGGTTCCATGTGCGAAGAGAGTTGGAGAAGCGGGGTAGGGCTGGTGATTTGGACGGGTTTGACTACCAAACCCATAAAGTTTTAGGTGCGGGTCTTTATTGTTTTAAACCCGTATACGCTCCGGGTTTTTGTTTTTTTTTTCTGGTAAATACCTATTAAGCCCCTGCCAAAGATTCTTTTCCAACCAACTCTTTTGACTAGTTTTTTTTAAAGAAAAAGTCGGAGTATCATTAATAAGAAATTAAAAAAACAAACTCAAAGTACTGGGTCTGGTTACAACATACAGACAGAAAATAGAACATACACGAAGCAACATAACCCGTACAAACAACAAATTCCTCCAACAACCCTGGAAGGTGAGCCGATAAACGTGCTCGGTCCAACAAAATTGTATGTACGTCAGTTTAGCTTCGTATAGTGCCTCCACGGCACGTGCACACCCACCTGAAACTAGTCTAGCATGATTTTATTACCCGCCGATCCATGCCTTCACTTTGCAGGGGGACCCCATCTTTGGGCCCAAGCCTCGCAGGCCGAGTTTTGACAACTGTCGAGCTCAGTCTACTCGCTGTTTGGGGGGGGGGGGGGGGGGAGGGGGGGAGGGGGGAGGCATCTTTGGGCCCAAGCCCCGTAGGCAGAGTTTTGACAACCGCCAAGCTCAGTCTACACCCCCTATCCTCTCACAAAAATGTCATAATTACTCCCCCCACCACAAACCACAGTCAAGGAGAGAGCCGTGAAGAGGATACATTTTCCTCTCTCATGTCCTTGCTATCTCCAGTGATTTCTCACAAATACAAACCACCACCAACATAGAGTAGTGAGGAGCAACATCTTCACTCTCTCACTCTCTCACTCTCCCACACACTCTCTCTCAATAAGAAAACCAACACAAGACCCAGCTGAATGAAGTATCACCTTATCCTCTCGCCACACCGGGCATTGGCGTTGGGCATCAGCTTCCCATATGAGGGCGTAGTGGTGGTGGTGCCCCGTCGACTGTGGTCCTCAGATGAAGCAGCCCGGATGTAGCCCCCGCCCCCAGAAGAAAACACCCCAACAGAACGGGGTACCAGCTCCAGCAACTATCTTTGGCACTGCCATCAACACAAATCCCGACTACTTCGCCGACTACACCAATCCTGGAGGCCCAAATCATGGTTGCGGATCACCGTAATCGGCCCCGAAAGCGTGGACATGGTGGTGGCAGCGAAGGAACCGTTCCGGCACCACTGGGGGAGACGGACGACGGCGTCGGTAGAAGGCGTAGGGCATAGGAGTAGCGAGTGAGCACATCTCATGGGGGGACCCCGTCTTCGGGCCCTAACCCCACAATCGTGCTACACCACAATCTTCACACCGAGACACACCCAACTCAGACAGCTCCACCAACCCCCTACACACAAAAAAACCCTGCCGTCTCGCACTTCGGCACTGCCATCCTCACCAATTCGCTCAACATTAGGAATCGCAGCTAGAGAAGCACACCCGGCTTCTTCACACGCACTACCAACCCTCAAAAAACCAAATCATAGCCGCAGATCGCCATGATTGACCCCGAGAGTGTGGACATGGTGACAACCGCAAAGAACATCCAGGCAAATATCTAGCAAAGCCAACCAACCCCAACCTCAATCAACTCACCCCCAACTCCAAATCGTCATAGAGGTCGTCGCACACAACCCCTCTTACATAACTTACCAACACTCTTTGAGACCGGGGTGGACGGCTGACGCCTCGCTCGACGTCAGGCCGAGTGACGAAGGCGGGATGCACCGACGTTGAAAGAGGCATCGCTCGACGAAGGCCTCGCTCGATGGCAGGACGCGTCGACGAAGATGGGAAGGCATCGTCGGATCTGGGCATTGGGGGATCCCTGGTGGGGTGAAGGAGGAGAAGGATGCGATTCGACTTCGTGGAGCGGCAGGGTCGCGGCTATCGTGGGGGTTATGGTCGGGGACATCGCCGTGGAGCTGCGTCGACTGAGAAGCGAAGGAAGGAGTCGCGTCTTCGTTGTCGTGGACCGAAGGAAGGATCGAAGTGCTATTTCGTCGAGCGCGGCTGTAAGGAAGTGGAGGAAAGGTAGGGGGGACGATGGGGGGGGGGAAGAAGGCTAGCCGCCGCCCCTAGGGTTTTGCTGGGTTTTTAGAATGGGGGTTTGTAACGCCCCGAGCTCGGCTCAGCTGCGCACGCGAAAGAACGGACACAAAACTCTAGCCACGCCCACCACAGGCACCATCAAAAAGGTGGTTAACCATTTGGTGACCTTTTATCATGTGGTATCCTATATAAACACACACACACTCACATCCACATCCGATATGGGATTTCCATTCCCATGGTCAACCCGGTCAACCAAGACCAACCAGCACACACACACATGCATGCACTTCTTTCATTCATTTATTATTTCTTCCTATGCCCCATAGGAAATCTCCTAAGGCTATCATCCATTAATAACCCATAGGATCATCTATAGGTCACAATCAACCACTTACATATCTCATATCTAATTATTACTTATTTTATATATATATATATATATATATATATATATATATATATATATATATATATATATATATATATGGGTTTTGCTCTATTGAAAACGGATCTGTTTTCAATGGGTTGGAAAACAGCACATCTGGCCGTCGATCAGATCTTGATCGTGATCAGCGGTTGAGATCTGAACCCGTTAAGCATCCCACTAATGCTCTCAAAAGCGGAGGGGCATTTTCGTCACTTCACGCCAAAAAATGTTTCAGACTTGGCGTTTTCTTGGCGTAAATTTTTTTTTTGTCGAAAAAAACACCTAGGCCGTTGTTGGGAGCAACGACCTAGGTTGTTTTTTTTAACAAAAAAACATACCTTGGTCGTTGCTCCCAACAACGGCCTAGGTATGAACTCAGTATTTTCCAAACACTTAAACACAACAATGGCCTCATCTCCCTCACTTCGTCACAAACGCTCTCTCTCTTTCGCTCGTGCTCTCGAAACCCATCCCCAAACCCTACTTCACTCTCCCAACTCCTTGCCATCGATTTCTTAGCCTTCTCGATCTCCGCCAAACTCAGCAAAGCTCCCTATCTCTCTCTTCCTCTCCCGAATACAGCAAACCCTAACTTCACATCCAAATTCCTAAATCATCTAAACCCTAGCAGCAATTGTCTTCCTTTGTCTACAACATCGTGCAGCGGCTTCTCACATCTTTGCCAACTCTCTATCACTCTCTCTTTGGACCAGGTATTTTCTTAATCCCAATCTACTATAATGAACTCTTCGAATCTATTGAATTTTTTTCCAATTTTGGATTTGTCTTCTTTGGTAATATGCGTAGTAGTGTAGTCTATAATTTAGAGAGTATATAATTAGCTCTGATCATGTATGTTGTGTACATTTTCTACGAAGTAGTGGTAGTTATAGTGGTGGAATATAGGAGATGAAAAAAAACGAGATGAAAAAATTAAATTTGTATGAGTAGGTCGGATTCGCCGTGTAGAAGGTAACGGAACTTGTATAGGCGATTTCCGTCTCACGATTTGTGAGATACGTCCATTTTTCATTTCAATTCCATACAACGGATATGAAGTGATACACGGCCGTATCTTTCAAACCGAGAGTCAAAAGTCACCTCTGCAAGTTCCGGCGGCTCGTGTTTGGTGTGCCAGAGTTGACGCCCAAATTTAGGAAATAAGTTTATCATTTATGTTGTTTTGACGCGTATATAAAAAAACCTTTAATCGACCTCGGAACTTGTGGAATACGTTATGAGTTGAAAATAGCTTAAACGAAGTCCAAATAAAGCGAAACTTTGCGAGTATGTTGGTCTGGCCACTTACAAGTCATACCAACCTGTACATGCGAGTTCTGACTCGCGGTTTGCGAGATATATCTATGTATCGCTTTCCGTTCAGTTTTCAATAGTGTAAACGATACATGGTCGTATCTTTCAAACCGTTGGTCGGAACTCCCTTGTACAAGTTGCGTTGGCTTGTGGACGGGGAGCCCGACCCAACGGCCAAATTTTGAAATTTTTGCATCTCGTTTATGTTGTTTTCACGCGTATATGAAAAAACTTCAAACTACCTCGAAATTTTTTTAGTTCGGTCTCAATGAAAAAATGCTTAAGCAAAGTTGAAAAATTACGAAACGGTGCACGTAGGTTGGGCTAACCATTCACAACGCAACGGAACTTGTATTTGCGAGTTCCGACCCACGGTTTGCGAGATACGTCAATGTATCGCTTTCCGCTCTATTTTAAAGAGTGAAGATGATACACGGGCGTATATTTCAAACCGTGGGTCGGAACTGACCTCTACAAGTTGCGTTGGCTTGTGTTTGGTGTGCCCTAGTTGACGGCGAATTTTAGGAATTTTTGCATCTCGTTTGTGTTATTTTGACGCGTATAAGCGAACTCTTGAAATTTTTTCATCTCGTTGATTTGTGTTTGCTAATTTTCGCCGATTAATTAGTGTTATATATGCAAACTTTGTTACAGAGAAATGCCTAGAATGAGGGAAATCGGAAGGGAAAGGACATCTCACGAAGCACGGGGGGAACATTCCACAGAGAATGTGAGAACTAATAATTTGTAATGTCCATAATTTTGTATTTAGTGATATTGATATGTGACTAATAATAATAATGTTTTTTGGTTCGTGTAGGTTGGTGCTTCCTCTTCGATGACAGGACATCGTGGTCCAGGACCAATAAATCCCGGCGAACTTACCTTGCAAGATCGCCACAGATCCACGGTAGTGTGGGGTGGGACGACGCGTAGGTGTAATTTCCGCACCCACGAGACCATCAAGGTGCATGCCCGCACCCACGAGTACCTCGTAGCGGCCGGTTTCTATGGAATCAGCATGATGGGTAATGTTAAACTCGACCGAGCACTTCTCTCGGCACTCGTGGAGCGCTGGAGGCCAGAGTCGCACACGTTCCATCTACCGGTCGGTGAGATGATGGTCACGCTACAGGATATAGCGATGATATCCGGTCTTCCAATAGATGGGTTGGCCGTGACGGGCAATATTAATTTTGATAAAATAGAGATGTGCAACGAACTGCTCGGTACAGAGTTTGATGAGGCGGATGGAGACAATGGTGACATTTTCCAAGGGCAATCAATCCGGCTATCTTGGTTGAAGGCACATTTTGATGAGACGCTGACCAACGAATCGCCCGACGAGTATGTACAGTCCTACACCAGAGCCTACATTCTAACGGTGATCGGAAGGGTTCTATTGCCTAACTCATCGGGCGATACGGTGCACCTCATGTACCTACGATTGCTCGCCGACCTAGGCATAGCTGGCCGGTACAGTTGGGGAAGCTGCACGTTGGCAACGCTGTACAGGGCGTTGTGTCATGTAGCACTAGAAGGATCAGAAATGACCGGACCGATGGTTTTGTTACAGATTTGGTCCTGGGAGCGACTGCACTTGGGTCGTCCCCGCATTAAGAGACCCAAGGCTGGTTGGATGGCCCAACCTGAAGATCCTGCTATGTTAGCACCATTGGGGGTATACTGGGCTGGTACAAGGAGTTACAAAGACAACCCCAAGGGCGTAATAACGTACTACAGAGACGAGCTCGACCAACTACGTGAAGAGTTCGTGGTTTGGACGCCGTATACACCCGAGCGTGTGGGAAGACTACCGCCAATATGCACCACCAGATCGCAGTTGTGGCTGACGACGGCTCTCCTCATCAACTTCGGTATAGTCGAGCATCCGCGACCGGAAAGAGTCCTTCGTCAGTTCAATCTTCAACAAGATAGTCCCCCAAGCTGCACAAACCTATACGATCATGAGTTACACGCCGTTAGGGGTACCGGCCGCATGCCTACTCATGATTGGGCAGATTACCATTGTGTTCACGTTGCAGAATGGAACGAGCGATGGTTTGCACTTGTACTCGTCAATGTTCCGGAGTACGATGGAAGACTGCAAGGAAAGTACATGACTTGGTTCCGATAGTATACACGATTGTACATCTCTCCTGAAACGAACCTACCTGCTGGTATCCAGCGAGAAATTGAGGAGAGGGAGATTGAACCAATACCCGCATATTCCAGTTCACAACCCATGTTCCAACTGAAGGCCACAGCTATACGTACAGTGGTAACTTCAATCTTCATATTTATTTTATAATTCTTCGTACGTGAAGTGAATGAATTCTTTCAATTATTTAATTTGTTGGTTTTTTTTTAATTTAGATTGATACCACGATGGACATGGCAAAAGAGTGCGCGGATGTACTAAAAAGTAATGTGGGCACGCCTATGAAGACTTTTGCTCGGAGGATGCTCCTTGGATACCGTAGCAATATGGATGCTTTGGGATGTGTCAATCGTTTGGATCGAGCATTATACGGACCGAGGGGGGGCCGACGCAAAAGTGTGAGGGGTAGGCCAAGTTCATTGCTCGGGCAACGGCCTCGTGAGATAAGAGAACGACAAGGTTCAACTTCACATCCATCTCACGAAGAATCTCACGAAGAAACGGAGGGTGAAGAGAGCGGGGAGAGGGTTGTCGGTGACGTACAACAAGAGGAGGGTGGAGAAGATGAAATCCCCGACTCGCCAACCATGATGCGGCACCGAAATCCTTACCGGAAGAGGCGAGCACCACAATATTACACGCCCGGTGCTTAGGCAATGTTTTTGGGAGGTTGTAAATTTTTTTTTTGATTTTGTGGGTATTAACCTTTTGTAACTAATTATTGGATAATTTGTTTCTTAAGTGTAAGTGTAGTTGATGTAGTTGTTATTAATTTCTGATTTTCAATTATGGTGGGTAATGTTGGTTGTCGTATATATGAATTTAGTCGGAGAATGTAAATGAGGGCAAAGTGTTTGGAATTTGGTGGTGTACAAGTGTAGCAGCTTCAGCTGCTCAGTATAACTGAAGGATGGTTTTTTTTTTTTAACCTAAGCCGTTGCTCCAAACAACGGCCTACGTTATAGAAGGTTATGATTGTTCCAGTTTTTTGGATATACCCAGTTTAAACATATACCCTAGGCCGTTGTTGAAGGCAACGGCTTTGGTTCTGCAAGGAAAGTATACAAAATTTGTTGTGCTCTCTGACTTGTTGGCTCTAAAAAAAGCCAACAAGTCAGAGAGCACCCCCTTTTTATAGATACATCGTAGGCCGTTGTTGTGGACAACGGCCTAAGTTGTATGTGAAAAAATTAGAAAAGTTGCCTTGCTCTCTGTCTTGTTGGCTCTAAAAATAGCCAACAAGTCAGAGAGCATCTCCACTTTATAAATACCCAAGGCCGGTGTTGTGGACAACGGCCTAAGTTGTTTGTGAAAAAATTAGAAAAGTGGTCTTGCTCTCTGTCTTGTTGGCTCTAAAAATAGCCAACAAGTCAGAGAGCACCCCCATTTATAGATACACCCTAGGTCGTTGTTGTGGACAATGGCCTAAGTTGTATGTGAAAAATTTAGAGTCAAGTGGTCTTGCTCTCTGTCTTGTTGGCTCTAAAAATAGCCAACAAGTCAGAGAGCACCCCCATTTATAGATACACCCTAGGCCGTTGTTGTGGACAACGGCCTAAGTTGTATGTGAAAAATTTAGAGTCAAGTGGTCTTGCTCTATGTCTTGTTGGCTCTAAAAATAGCCAACAAGTCAGAGAGCACCCCCATTTATAGATACACCCTAGGCCGTTGTTGTGGACAACGGCCTAAGTTGTATGTGAAAAATTTAGAGTCAAGTGGTCTTGCTCTCTGTCTTGTTGGCTCTAAAAATAGCCAACAAGTCAGAGAGCACCTCCTCTTTATAAATACCCAAGGCCGTTGTTGTGGACAACGACCTCAGTTGTAGGTGATTGGAATATTGTGTAATGCTCTCGAAATTGTTAGCTAGGGTTAGTGTTAAGGGTAGGGTTAGGGTTACAGTAAGGTTAGTGGTTTGTTTTGGATTCAATGTAGGGGTTAGGGTAGGATTATTTTTAGTTGGAAGTAAATAGGTAATAAGTTTCCAGTAGAGAGCTGTTGGATATTTAAGTTCTATCATTAATGACATGTCTCTCCCCTCTTTACGTGCACTGCCTTCTGAACTCTACAAAATAGACGTTTATATGAATTTTTGTCTTGTTTATTTTTATTTTTCAATTCCATTTTTAGGCACTTAACTAAAGAATATATTATACCCTTTGCCATTTTTTTGGAGATATGTTATTAATTTTTTTAATAATAATACATTTCTTGAATTTGTTTCAGTATGTACAAAAAAATCATATTTGATTCGTTAGAGTTAGGGTCAGGGTTAGTACTACCGGGGGTTAAGGATAGTTTTCCCATTTAAGTTCTATCATTAATTCACATGTACATCACCACATGTAGTTTTTCCATTTATTGCACCCTTCCGAAAATACTCTTCTAAAATTCCTGGGAAAACCACCTCCACGTATGAAAAATATTCAGTATTTATGATGGGCAAGAAGAAATCAAAAAATAAAAAAGATCCGATCCTCTTATGAGCGGAGAGTAATCAGATCAAACTACTTGGCCAACAAGAACTGCATGTGACTATTTTTTTACAATGTTTACAATGAAGACGTTCCTATAGACATTCTCTAGACATGCAGTTGGGAAGAATTCCACAAGATTGGGAAGAAGAGGTGTGATCACATGTAATAAAACAAGATTGGGAAGAAGAGGTGTGATCATATGTAAAATAAGATTGGGAAAAAACGGTCTAAGGTAAAACCCCACATGTAACGGTAAAACCCCACATGTAGATCCTCACATGTACATTAGATATTTTAATATGGAAAAAACCTAAACTACATCACCACATGTACCTCCCCACATGTACCCTAAAAATGTGAAAAACACATATGTGCATTCCTACAGGTCGTTTTATCTCCAAACTCGAAAAAATCACATGTAGGAACCCACATGTAGTTTTCTCATTTATTGCACTCTTCTGGAAAAACCCTCCTAAAATACCAAAAACCCATATCCGAATATTAAAAAGTACCCAATAATTATGATGAACAAGAATAAATCAAAAATAACAAAAGATTCGATTCGCTTATGAGCGAAGAGTAATCAGATCAAACTACTTGGCCATTAAGAACTGGATCTGATTATCTTCGGTAAAAAAAAACTGTAAATAGGGACCATCATGTAATGGGAAACCATAACAGAAAACCACATGTATATTTTGACCACATGTATAAACTAATGTGAAGATTATTCCAAAAAAGTTCAAAGATTACTCTAAAACACTATCGCCAACTGTTGCTTCTGTGGAAATTTGGGATGTGGAATCTCGTCGTGTAGTAATTGTGTGCAGTTTTTCGAGTCACTTTAAAAGGTGGAAGTAATGGAAAAATAAACAAAGATTTGTTGGCGATATACAAGTGTGGATTATCTATCTTTTGTATAAATTTCCACAGAGACTGAACGCAAAGAGTCAAGAGAATATTGTAAAAATCCCACAAAAAATCATGCTTAGGCCGTTATTGGAGACAACGGCTTAAGGCAATTTTATGAAGGGGTCCTTTGTGACTTTTTGCTTTTTAAAAGTTTCAAACTAAAACCAAGGCCGTTGTTATAGACAACGGCCTAAAGTATTCAACCTGGTTAGGGTTAGGGTTAGGGTTAGGGTTAGGGCTAGGGTAATTGCGTATGTAATTTGTGTTAACGGGGGTTAACGGTAGGATTAGGGTTAGGGGGGGCAAGGGTTTGGTTAGGGTTATTGTAAGGTCTAGTTAATGTCAAGAAAGATATTTGCGGTAATATCTGGTTTTGGCTGCTCATTAATTAATGGTTGTTGGGATCATACCGGTAACCAATAAAAAAAGCTTGTACGTATTCTGTATGTAACCAATAAAAATCAATAAAACATGATATGTAGGCCAGGGCCACTACAAAAGAAAGTAGCTTTCCCGGCGGTTTTTTCCGTCTATACCGGCGTTTTTTTACGCCGGGGAAACTTTCACCGGCGTTTACAATAACGCCGGTCCAACTGCCGCCGAAGCGGGCGTCGCTGAAACGAAGGGTCCTACACCGGCGTTTTTGGTGGACGCCGGTAAATACTAGGACTACACCGGCGGTCATAAAACGCCGGTGTATGTCCATTTCTGGGTGCCGTGTTTGTTTGCCTATATACATACACCGGCAGTCGTAAACCGCCGGTATTTATACATTCACCGGCGTAAATAAAAACGCCGGTGTATATGGAAAGTATACTGGCGGTCATAAAACGCCGGTGTATGTCCGTTTCTGGGTGCCGTGTTTGTGTGGCTATATACATACACCGGCGGTTGTAAACCGCCGGTATTTATCAATTCACCGGCGTAAATAAAAACGCCGGTGTATATCGAAAGTATACCGGCGGCCAGGAAACGCCGGTGTATGTCCGTTTGTAAGCGCCTGTTTTTCCCTGTTTACGAACACCGGCGCGACTAAAAACGCCGGTGTAGTTATATACACCGGCGTTTATAAAACGCCGGTATATACCTGTGCCGTTACAGCTGAATACTTTCACCGGCGTACGTTGAAACGCCGGTGTATCATACACTCCAACAATTAAATTATATACACCGCCGTTTTTTAAAACGCCGTTCTGGCTATGCCCGTTTATTTTCGATACTCCGCTTTTCCGTTCGATTTCAATTCACAGTTTCATTTACATAACCTGTAAACTAATTCTCACAACTGATTCGATCAATTTCGTTGCATACTACTGCGCAAACCACAGCCAAACACAAGAATAATTAAAGATAATCAAGTTTCACACGTGTCATATCAACGTCCAAATTCATTGATTAATTAACAATGTCATAATTAACAAATTAATATAGAGACTAACATCCAAAATATCCAAACAAACCAGTCTGACAAATATCCAAAATATCCCAAATTCAAAGTATGACATAACTCTCATAAAAAAAACCAGTCTGACATAACAACGGCAAGGAGGAGGACATAAGAACAACAACCATACAGCAAGGAGGACATAAGAACAGCAAGGAGGACCGCAGATTCATACCCCTCGAGTAGCTTCAGCTCTGATCATCTGCATTTCCTTCATCTTGACGACCACTCTGTAAATAAAAAATAATAGTTTAATTGAACAGTAGATCACAATACAGAATATACATATTTTTTGAACTTGCAAAAAGAACTACCTGTGTCTCGAATTATAAGATGAAAGTGCCAACTGCAAATGGAATTGTTAATGCTATATACAGAGGTAAAATAATTACATTGCAATGCTAAAAATTTCGTACTTAATTTTGTTTTTAAATATATCTAAAATAACAAAACAAATGAAAATTCAGTATCTAACTTGAAACCTTTATATTCTCCTCTGATTGGGAATATCAACTATCTAAAACAATAAAACAAATGAAAATTCAGTATCTAAGCATGTCCTTCATGGATTGTTCAGACAATCCATGAAACTGTCATCGTGGACGGAAACCAAATATAAGAAAAATAAGAAAAAATAAGATAGGGCTCATATCAAGTGTATTTTTAGGAAACTGTCATCGTGCAAGGAAACCAAATATATATAGAAGCCAGAAATGGAAACAGAAAGAAGAAAGGTAGAGACTTTGGATACACCAGGCTACCATAGCGGCATTTTCCTCATCTCTCTCTCATCCCTTATTTCCCTTCAGCACACGAACAGAAAGAGACATCAGCAACCACCTTAAGAGCGACAAGAACAACAATAATAATAAATTATTATGAACAAGATGTCTCTATATGGGTTTCCAGTTCTCCACTCGAGCCCACTCTTTCTAATCACAGCCCAATTAAGAACATAGACCACATCCACTAAACAATCCAATCATAGCCCAGTCAAAATTTGCCATCCTGGATCTTAATGAAATACGCTTCATTAACAGTGAAAGAAAATGAGGATACTAGCAGCATACTTAGTTTGGAAGTGAACCCATTTTTGTTCAAAAATCATGCCAAAGATGGCAATCAGCTTCATTAACAGTATCTGAAAATGAAAATTTCCATTAACTGAGCTTATATGTTGCTCTACTAATTCACTGTGCCCAACTAAATCTAAAACCCAATTGTTGTGCGTATCCGGAGGATTTTGGCATACGTACCTATAGCATCCTCAGTTCACAGTAAACCCGTTTTGCTCAAAAAAACATGCCAAGATCACAATCAGATGCATGAAAATAAGCTTCACTATCAACAAAAGAAGAACTGAGAATGCTATGCAGCATACTTAGTTTGGAAGTGAACCCATTTTGTGTTAAACAATAAGGTTACATTGACAGTATCCGAAAATGAAAATTTCTCCATTATCTGAGCTTATATGCTGCTCTACTACTTTTTCAGCACCAACTATATCGCAAAACCCAAGTGTGGTGCATATCCGGCCGGATAATTTTGGCATGCGTACCTATACAATATCCTCAGTTCACAGTGAACCCATTTTTTGGTATAAAAACATACATGCCAAGAAGACAATCAGGTGCCTGAAATCAGCTTCACTAACAGTTAGTGAAAATGGGACCATAGAATAGCTTAAGAAGACCATCAGGTTTGTGAAGTAAGCTTCACTAACAGTGATAGAAACTGGGGATGCTATGCAGCATACTCATTTTGGAAGTGAACCCATTTGGTGTTAAAAAAACCGGTTACATTGACAGTATTTGAAAATGAAAATTTCTCCATCATCTGATGACCACAGTGAACCCATTTTTGGTTTAAAAACATACATGCCAAGAAGACAATCAGGTGCTTGAAATGAGCTTCACTAACAGTTAGTGAAAATGGGACCATACAATAGCTTAAGAAGACCATCAGGTTTGTGAAATAATCTTCACTAACAGTGAAAGAAACTGGGGATGCTATGCAGCATACTCATTTTGGAAGTGAACCCATTTTGTGTTAAAAAAACCATGCCAAAGATTGCAATCAGGTTACATTGACAGTGCCCGAAAATGAAAATTTCTTCATTATCTCAGCTTATATGTTACTCTACTACTTTTTTAGCCCAACTATATCGCAAAACCGGCCGGAGAATTTTGGCATACGTACCTATACAATATCCTCAGTTCACAGTGAACCCATTTTCGGTATAAAAACATACATGCCAAGAAGACAATCAGGTGCTTGAAATGAGCTTCACTAACAGTTAGTGAAAATGGGACCATAGAATAGCTTAAGAAGAACAACAGGTTTGTGAAGTAAGCTTCACTAACAGTGATAGAAACTGGGGATGCTATGCAGCATACTCATTTTGGAAGTGAACCCATTTGGTGTTAAAAAAACCGGTTACATTGACAGTATTTGAAAATGAAAATTTCTCCATCATCTGATGACCACAGTGAACCCATTTTTGGTTTAAAAACATACACGCCAAGAAGACAATCAGGTGCTTGAAATGAGCTTCACTAACAGTTAGTGAAAATGGGACCATACAATAGCTTAAGAAGACCATCAGGTTTGTGAAATAATCTCCACTAAGAGTGAAAGAAACTGGGGATGCTATCCAGCATACTCATTTTGGAAGTGAACCCATTTTGTGTTAAAAAAACCATGCCAAAGATTGCAATCAGGTTACATTGACAGTGCCCGAAAATGAAAATTTCTTCATTATCTCAGCTTATAAGTTGCTCTACTACTTTTTTAGCCCAACTATATCGCAAAACCGGCCGGAGAATTTTGGCATACGTACCTATACAATATCCTCAGTTCACAGTGAACCCATTTTCGGTATAAAAACATACATGCCAAGAAGACAATCAGGTGCTTGAAATGAGCTTCACTAACAGTTAGTGAAAATGGGACCATAAAATAGCTTAAGAAGACCATCAGGTTTGTGAAGTAAGCTTCACTAACAGTGATAGAAACTGGGGATGCTATGCAGCATACTCATTTTGGAAGTGAACCCATTTGGTGTTAAAAAAACCGGTTACATTGACAGTATTTGAAAATGAAAATTTCTCCATCATCTGATGACCACAGTGAACCCATTTTTGGTTTAAAAACATACATGCCAAGAAGACAATCAGGTGCTTGAAATGAGCTTCACTAACAGTTAGTGAAAATGGGACCCTACAATAGCTTAAGAAGACCATCAGGTTTGTGAAATAATCTCCACTAACAGTGAAAGAAACTGGGGATGCTATGCAGCATACTCATTTTGGAAGTGAACCCATTTTGTGTTAAAAAAACCATGCCAAAGATTGCAATCAGGTTACATTGACAGTGCCCGAAAATGAAAATTTCTTCATTATCTCAGCTTATATGTTGCTCTACTACTTTTTTAGCCCAACTATATCGCAAAACCCAAGTGTGGTGCATATCCGGCCGGAGAATTTTGGCATACGTACCTATACAATATCCTCAGTTCACAGTGAACCCATTTTCGGTATAAAAACATACATGCCAAGAAGACAATCAGGTGCTTGAAATGAGCTTCACTCACAGTTAGTGAAAATGGGACCATAAAATAGCTTAAGAAGACCATCAGGATATGTGAAGTAAGCTTCACTAACAGTGATAGAAACTGGGGATGCTATGCAGCATACTCATTTTGGAAGTGAACCCATTTGGTGTTAAAAAAACCGGTTACATTGACAGTATTTGAAAATGAAAATTTCTCCATCATCTGATGACCACAGTGAACCCATTTTTGGTTTAAAAACATACATGCCAAGAAGACAATCAGGTGCTTGAAATGAGCTTCACTAACAGTTAGTGAAAATGGGACCATACAATAGCTTAAGAAGACCATCAGGTTTGTGAAATAAGCTTCACTCACAGTGAAAGAAACTGGGGATGCTAGAGAATGAGGATACACCAGGCACCAGCCTATGCACCATCCTCAGTTCATGGAAGAAAAATACGAATAGGGCTCATAGCAAGTGTAGTTTTAACTGGAATTGTCATCGTGGAAGGAAACCAAATATAGAAGCCAGAAAGAGGAATGGTAGAGAATGAGGATACACCAGGCTAACATAGCGGCATTTTCCTCATCTCTCTCTCACCCCTTCTTTCCCTTCTCCACTCCAACTCGTCTCTTTCTAATCACAGCCCAATTAAGAACAATTGTTCACAGTCACTGCTAAAGAAACATATATGCTCAGATTATGAAAAATTTATATGCTCAGATTATGGAAATTTTCAGTCACTGTTAAAGAAACTAAGTAGGCTACATAGCATCCCCAGTTTCCTTCACTGTTAGTGAAGCTTGTTTGAAAAATTGTTCACTCAAACATGCCCCTTGTTTCTGAACTCAAACATGACATTAATAAACATCTTTTCTAATAATGGCTACACTTGTGGAAGCTCTCTCTAAGCCTCAATTCTTCAAGGTTTTGTTGCCTACTTCTTTACAGAAGTTGGTACTCCATTCTCCTCTCTTTAAAGAAGAATAGAGTACCAGCTTCTGTAAAGAAGTAGGCAACAAAACCTTGATGAATTGAGACTTAGAGAGAGCTTCCACAATTGTAGCCATTATCAGAAAAGATGTTTATTAATGTGATGTTTGAGTTCAGATACAAGGAGCATGTTTGAGTGAACAATTGGGTTTTGAATGGAGATTGTAGTCATAGATCAATTCTTGATGGAATAAAAATACGAATAGGGCTCATAGCAAGTGTAGTTTTAACTGGAATTGTCATCGTGGAAGGAAACCAAATATAGAAGCCAGAAAGAGGAATGGTAGAGAATGAGGATACACCAGGCTAACATAGCGGCATTTTCCTCATCTCTCTCTCACCCCTTCTTTCCCTTCAGCACACGAACACATAGAGACATCAGCAACAACAGCAAGAGCGACAAGAACAACAACCATAATAAATTATAATGAACAAGATGTCTCTATATGGGTCTCCAGATCTCCACTCCAACTCGTCTCTTTCTAATCACAGCCCAATTAAGAACAATTGTTCACAGTCACTGTTAAAGAAACATATATGCTCAGATTATGAAAAGTTTTCATTTTCAGATACTGTTAAAGAAGCTGATTTCATGCATCTGATTGCAATCTTTGGCATGGTTTTTTTAACACAAAATGGGTTCACTTCCAAAATGAGTATGCTGCATAGCATCCCCAGTTTCTTTCACTGTTAGTGAAGCTTATTTCACAAACCTGATGGTCTTCTTAAGCTATTGTATGGTCCCATTTTCACCTCCTCCAAATCAGTACAATGTCATCTATACCAGGTTATGTGCCAAAATGGGATTGGGCATACGATGCAAGGCCGACAAGTATTAGTTGTTTGTGAGTATGCAGTAGGATGCAGCTATGAACATGGGCTCATATCAAGTGTAGTATTACGGACTGTCATCGTGGAAGGAAACCAATTTAATATAGAAGCCGTATATGGAGCCAGAAAGAGGGATCGTAAAGAATGAGGATACACCAGGCTAACATAGCGGCATTTTCCTCATCTCTCTCTCATCCCTTCATTCTCTTCACCACACGAACACAAAGAGACATCAGCAACAACAGCAAGAGGGGATTGGTCCAACAATAAGTGTAGATTATAATAAACGAGATGTCTCTATTTTGGGTTTCCAGATCTCCACTCCAGCCCTTTCTCTCTAATCACAGCCCACTTAAGAAACATAGACGAAATGCGACATAGACGACAGCCACAATGCAGACTCACAGACACTAGTACGTGTCTTTCATGCATTCAAGTAACATAATCTCTTTAAAAATACCAATTTCAAGACTTACCGATGTTTTTTGACAGTGGGCGGCGTGCCACCCTCACTCTCATATGTTTGCCTGCCACTATTATTTAGTGGCTGCTCATCCCCATGGCTCTCGTTGCCATCATTTATATTTACCCTCTTTCCATGCCTCGGCATGTTGTACCTGTCAAGGATCCGATAACTTGGTTCAAATGATAGTTTGGTTCAAATGACACTAAGCATAGTTTAATGTAAATAATACCAAGCAGTAGAAAATAGAAAGACAATTAAACCAGTGTATTAAATTCATAATGAACATATTCGAAATTACAGACATAATATTACAACAAGATTTAAGACATAAAATTACAGACATATAATAAACTTGCATAAAAAATCATGTAAACTACAATACGACATCTTCCAGTACATCGCCCTCTTCTCCATCCTTGCGGAGCCAAGTCCCGCAAATTCCAAGATCGGTTGTGTTTACATCAAACACAGAAAACTCAGAAGCAATGTAACTGTTCATGTCTTAACCGTCTTCATCGTCTGAAGTATCGCCCAGTTGGAATACATCTCTTGGTTGCATAGGGATAGCCACATACGATTTTGGCAGGGTTGGATCTGCAATGTAGAACACTTGTTGGACTTGGGATGGAAACACAAATGGCTCATGGCTAATGTGTGTACCGATGTGAATCAATTTTGAGAAGTTCACAACTGTGAAGCCAAGCTTGTCCTTGTTGTTAGCAAAATTCCTATCAAACTCAGCCCAATCCCCACGAAATAAGACAACACGGAAATGGCCAAAATAATTCAACTCAATGATATCCGTGAGCACTCCATAGTAGTCGAGATCCCCATCTACAGGCCTCGTGTCCGATTTGGAAGCATAACTTCTAGTCTTAAACGTCACTACCATTCCACTATTTTGAGACTTCAAATTAGATTCACGATCCTTAGTACGAAATCTAAAACCATTGAATATGTATCCTCCGTATCTTTTGGCCATCTGATAGGGACCTTTGGCAAGTACTTGTATTTCAGATGACGCACCTTCAGGACCCAAAGAATGTACCTATTAATTTTGCGCAAATCGTATCAACACCATAGAAAATATAGATATAATAAAGATTAACTTGCATAACTGTAATTCACCTACATGAGATTCAAACCACTTATGAAATTTTTCATTCATCAGCTTGTTTTGTTCACGTGGTGGTAGTCTTCTTGGTCTAGCCCTTCGTTTGATGTCCCTGACAAATTCGCTAAAAAACAAGCAATTGAAATTAGGAATAAGAAAAGTATCAAAAATATCGAACTCCGCGGTTTTCACTGTATTCGATTTACATTTAAAAGCAACTTACTTTCGAAATGGTTCCACTGATGCATGATGGTCTAGCACATATCGATGTGCCTGTTCCCACGCTAAGCTATCGAGCTCAAATGCATCAACTTTACCAACAGTGGTGCCAGCGGTATCAAAAAGATATTGTGCACCATCAAGGTTGGAAATGTCTGGATTTCTACGTGGTCTACTGGAAGATGTCTCCACCCCAGGCATATACCTGGAAAAAAAATGTGAGCACTCCTCTGATAGATATCCCTGGGCTATTGACCCTTCAGGATATGCTCTATTTTTCACATAACCCTTTAGCCGGTATAGGTACCTGAACATGTACAATTAATAAACTAGAGCGGATTAGTGGATTAAAAGAAATGAGCTTTTGAAAATTCAATTTCGTAAGATGAACGAATTATTTTACCTCTCAATGGGGTACATCCACCGATAGTGAACAGGACCACCGATTCTGGCTTCACCAGCAAGGTGGATTATCAAGTGAATCATAATAGTGAAAAACGATGGAGGAAATATCATCTCCATTTTACTAAGTGTCAATGCCGCCTGCTGCTCCAATTGGTCCAGATCTTCAACACGAAGCATTCTTGAGCAAATACCTTTATATATGCTACAAAGATCTTTCAGGACAGTAGTGACTTGCTCACACATTGAAGACCTTAGGGCCACAGGAAGGAGATCCTGCATTAGGATGTGGTAGTCGTGTGACTTTAGCCCCTGAAGCCTCTTCTCTTTAAAGTTGACACATTTTGCCATGTTAGAAGAATAGCTATCGGGGACTTTCAGTTCAAGTAGTACTTTGCAAAACAACTCCAACTCCGATTTTGACATTGAATAGATTGCAGGAGGTAGGAGCACTTTCCCGTTCGGCAATTCTTCTGGGTGCAACTCATGTCGGATGCCCATTGACTTCAAATCAAGTCGGCTCTTCAGATTGTCCTTTGTCTTCCGATCATCTCCCATAACTGTTCCTATACAATTCTCACCTATATTTTTGCCGATATGCATCACATCTAAATTATGTCTCAGTAAGTTGAATTCCCAATACGGCAACTTGAAGAAAATACTCTTCTTCTTCCATGCACCTAAACTCGTCAAGTTTTGATCCTCATCCTCTCCATATAGATCGGTCTCCTCATCTTGCTCCGGCCTTGCCCTTTTCTTGCCCTTTGTCCTGACTTCTGGTTCCTTTCCATATTTGAATTGATGACCATCTACCCGCCTCAAAATATCTGAACCAGAGGAAGACCCAGGAGCATGTTCCCACTCGTCGGTACCATCAAATGTCGCTGCCTCTGCCCGAAATATATGTGTGTCAGGCAACCATCTCCTATGACCCATATAGCAAAACTTTCTGCCATTGTACAACCACCTTGAACTAGTTTGGTCAGCACAACATGGACATGCATAACGTCCTTTAGTACTATATCCAGATAAATTTGCATATGCTGGAAAATCATTGATGGTCCAAGACAACACGGCACGAAGAGAAAATGTTTCTTTAGCCACAGCATCATAGGTTGGAACACCCACCCACAACTTCTGAAGTTCATCTATTAACGGTTGTAGGTACACATCTATATCATTTCCAGGACCTTTCGGTCCAGGAACTATCATGGACAAAATAAATGAGGACTGCTTCATGCATTTCCAAGGCGGCAAATTGTATGGTATCAACACAACCGGCCATATGCTGTATGTACTACTCATTTGCCTGAAAGGGTTGAAGCCATCACTAGCTAGTCCAAGTCTCACATTTCGAGGATCTTCCGCAAAATCAGGATATCTTTCATCAAATCTTTTCCAAGATTGAGAATCAGCAGGATGTCTAAGAATCCCATCATTAGTGCGGCCTTCAGCATGCCATTTCATATCAGAAGAAGTTTTCGTGGACATAAACAACCTTTGTAACCTAGGGATCAGAGGAAAGTAACGCAATGTTTTGGCAGGCTTCTTTTTCCTACTTCGCTTAGTAGATCCGCTGGCTCCCTCGTCTTGATTTGGTCTTTCTTTCCATTTCGAAGAACCACACACTTCGCAATTATCCAGACTTTCCTTACCACTCGTGAAAAGCATACAGTCATTTGGACATGCTGCTATCTTCTCATATCCTAGATCGAGAGAACTTAGGAATTTTTTGATTTTATAGGCTGAGTTTGGAATACAGATTTCAGGAAATGCTTCATTCAACAATTCAAGTAGCATAGTGAAGGACTTAGCAGACCACCCGTTTAAACATTTAATCTGAAATAGTCTGGCAATGAATGAGAACTTAGAAAATTTGGTGCAGTTGCGGTACAACGGGATACTAGCATCTTCAAGTAACTTAGCGAAGGATTCTTGCTGCTTATTATTTTCATGGGTGGGGCCAGACATTTCCTCGTCCACCCCACCACCAATCTGGTTTGTTTCTATTGACTCATTGTGAACTTCGGTTGTTGGGTCATTGGTGTGGAAAGGAACATTATGATTCCCCATGGCATCTTGTAACAAAGCATGCATCTCATCGGGAACGCTTAAGTCTTCGTTCACTAAGGGCTCAGCCTCATTTTCTAATACAACCGGACGAACAGGAGCTGCCGTATGATCCTCTCCATGACAAAACCACCTTGTGTACCCTTGAAGAAAACCGTTGACAGCCAAGTGTGTATGTACTACGTCACATGTCCTCAGCATACAATTTGTACAGCGAAGGCATGGACAAAGGATTAGGTTGGGATCACGGGAATGTCGTTTGGCAAAGATAATAAAATCTTTAATACCATCACGGTACTCCTTGGATAATCGTGGTTTACTAATCCAACTTCTATCCATTATATCAATAGCACACAGTCTGAAATTAAAATTTTATATATTAAATAGTAATAACAGTAAAAGGCATTTTGTATATTAAATTTCACCTATTTGAAAATCAACCCTAGCTGCAAATAAATGAACGATATAATCTCTAACTGTAAAATAAAGAAATTGTGGCTCCAAAAAATGTACAAAAAAAAACTACTTCTTAATACAATCTACTCTATTCACCAAACCCTAAACGACCTTTTGTGGAAATGATCACAACCACCTTAGACGGTATTTTATCACACCCTGTGTTCGAGCATAAAAAAAAATCGACTATAGTCTCCCCTGTATTTGGCTTTCCGTTCAAGGAGATGATGATGGTAAAGGGTATTTTGCTGATGAAGAGGAATCGGCCGAATAATGAGTGCGTCCTGTTGTAACTACGGTAACAAGAAGATCTGATGACTCATGAACTATTCTGTTCATGACTACTAATAATCACTTATCTCATAATAATAATAATAATAATAATAATAATAATACTACTAAACAAAAGAAATAGTAAAAGAAAAATTAAAATGTCTAGTATGTAAGCATATATTTTGCAGACTGAACCAATTGTTGTACATAGCCGGAGAATTTTGGCATAGAGCTATAGCATCCTCAGTTCACAGTGAACCCAGTTTGGTCAAAAAAACATGCCAAAATGACAATCAGATGCAGGGGATAAGCTTCAATTAATTAACAGTGAAAGAAACTGGGGATGCTATGCAGCATACTTAGTTACGAAGTGAACCCATTTTGTTAAAAAACCATGCCAAGGATTCCAGTCAGGTTACTTTAACAGTATCTGAAAATGAAAAATTTCCCATTATCTGAGCTTATATGTTGCTCTACTACTTCTTCATCCCAACTAAATCTAAAACCCAATTGTAGCCGCATATCCGGCCGGAGGATTTTGGCATACGTACCTATACCATCCTCAGTTCACAGTGAACCGATTTTGGTAAAAATAATTCATGCCAAGATGACAATCAGATGCATGAAAATAAGCTTCACTAACAACCAAAAAAGAAAATGGGGATGCTAGCAGCATACTTAGATTGGAAGTTAACCCATTTTCGTATAAAAAACCATGCCAAAGATTGACAATCAGGTTACTTTAACAGTATTTGAAAATGATAAATTTTCCATTATCAGAGCTTATATGTTGCTATACTACTTCTTCAACCCAACTAAATCTAAAACCCAATTGTTGTGCGTATCCGAAGGATTTTGGCATACGTACCTATAGCATCCTCAGTTCACTTAGTCTGGAAGTGAACCTATACAAACTGGGGATGCTATGCATGCAGCATACTCATTTTGGAAGTGAACCCATTTTGTGTAAAAAAACCATGCCAAAGATTGCAATCAGGTTACTTTAACGGTATCTGAAAATGAAAATCTCCCATTATCTGAGCTTATACGTTGCTCTACTACTTCTTTAGCCCAACTAAATCTAAAATCCAATTGTTGTGCGTATCCGGCCGCAGGATTTTGACATACGTACCTATAGCATCCTCAGTTCACAGTGAACCCATTTTGGGTAAAAAACAATCATGCCAAGAAGACAATCAGATGCATGAAATCAGCTTCATTAACAGTGAAAGAAAACGGGTATGCTATGCAGCATACTTAGTTTGGAAGTGAACCCATTTTGTGTTAAAAAACCATGCCAAAGATTGCAATCAGGTTACTTTAATAGTATCTGAAAATGAAAATTTCCCATTAACTGAGCTTATATGTTGCTCTACTAATTCACTGTGCCCAACTAAATCTAAAACCCAAGTGTGGTGCATATCCGGCCAGAGAATTTTGGCATACGTACCTATACAATATCCTCAGTTCACAGTGAACCCATTTTGGGTAAAAAAACAAACATGCCATGAAGACAATCAGATGCATGAAATCAGCTTCATTAACAGTAAAAGAAGATGAAAATTTTCATTATCTAAGCATATATTTTTCTATTAATTCTTCATCTCAACTAAACCGTTCATGCTAAGGAAATCGAACACGTAACAGGCATATATTTTTCATTATCTAAGCATATTTTTTTCATGCCAAACTGAAAAAAGCTGCCTTTTTGGGAAAATAAGGGAAATCAAGAGATCATACCGAAGAGAGAGGGAGGGAGCGGGGCGACGAGGGCGGGGGCGTAGGAGAGAGAGAGAGGGGGGGCGACCACCGATTCACCTCCAGATCGAGAGAGGGAAGAACGAAATCGAAAAGGACGAAGGGAATAAGGGACGATTTCGAATGGTCGAAGGCCGTCGAAGAGGACGAAGCGGCGGAGGCAAACGCGCGGGAAATAGAGCGGGGAAGGAGGGAAAGAAAGCGCCTTTTTTCGCTTTTTTTTTTTTGGGGGTAATGGGTAAATGGCGAGCGAACGATTAGGGTTCGCGGGTATTATTCCCAGTTATTCACCGGCGTTTTAATTGGAAACGCCGGTGAATGTGCCAGTATATTCGCCGGCGTTTATAATAAAAAACGCCGGTGAATAATAAACTTCACCGGCGTGTTCAGCTAAAACGCCGGTGAATACTAACATTCACCGGCGTTTTAAATAGACCGCCGGTGTATGGCCATCCCATCTGGTGCCCAATTCCTACTGGCTCCCTACCCCGGCGCTACTAGTAAAACGCCGGGAAAAAACCGCCGGGAAAGCTACTTTCTTTTGTAGTGGGCTAGGCTTATGAATTCGGTTAGCAGAGTAGGGTTAAGGGTTAGGGTTAGGGTTATCGTGGGGTTAGCACAACTCTAACCTTAACCTTGACCTTATACTTGTAAATCAATCCGTCCTATATTTTTTGGATATGTGGGTATTGTAATAGCATAATCAAATCTATATATATCGTACTTTAAAAGATCACAAACGTAATGAAAATAAAAAGAAAAAGATTAACATGTTCCCTTTGTAATGGAACACTAATATGTATCCTACTTCTAGTTTATTAGAACCTGTGAATATTTCCAAGCATATTACCTTAATAATTTTATATTGGTTAGAGAGAGGAAAAAAATTGTTACGTAATAAAAAATTATAAACAATGGATACGCGAATATCATCTGTCTTTGGTATATAGTTCGAGGGAGACTGTACGCAAAGAGCGAAGAGAAAAATGAAAAAACAAAAAAATGGAAGATTATGAATTATGTTTTTGTAATTTTTTTTTAGATATTTAACCACCATGATTATATATTGGTTTGAAAGGTGGTAGTTATCGGCACCTAAAAAAAAATATAGCGGAAGGATATACATGGGTAGATCATCTATCTTTTGTATAAATTTCCACAGAGACTGTACGTAAAGAGTAAAGAGCACCCCAAAAAGTCCAAATTTTTTAGTATAACCAAGGCCGTCGTCTGAGACAATGGCTTTAGTTATTTATCAAAACTACAATTGCTGTCTGACTTGTTGAGCCTTCTGTGCTCTCCAAGTCAGAGAGCTCCTCCAAAATCCCAATTTTTAGGCTATAACCTAGGCCGTCGTCTGAGACAACGGCCTAAGGTATTCAGAGAAGGGTTAAGGGTTAGGGTTAGGGTTATCGTGGGGTTAGCACAACCCTAACCTTAACCTTGACCTTATACTTGTAAATCAATCCGGCCTATATTTTTTGGATATGTGGGTATTGTAATAGCATAATCAAATCTATATATATCATACTTAAAAAGATCACAAACGTAATGAAAATAACAGGAAAAAGGTGAGCATATTCCCTTTGTAATGGAACACTAACATGTATCCTACTTCTAGTTTATTAGAACCTGTGAATATTTCCAAGCATATTACCTTAATAATTTTATATTGGTTAAAGAGAAGGAAAAAATTGTAATGTAATAAAAAAATTATAAACAGTAGATACGCGAATATCATCTGTCTTTGGTATATAGTTCGAGGGAGACTGTACGCAAAGAGCGAAGAGAAAATTGAAAAAACAAAAAAAAATGGAAGATTATGAATTATGTTTTATTTTTTTTTTTAGATATTTAACCACCATGATTATATATTGGTTTGAAAGGTGGTAGTTATCGGCACCTAAAAAAAATATAGCGGAAAGATATACATGGGTAGATCATCTATCTTTTGTATAAATTTCTACAGAGACTGTACGTAAAGAGTAAAGAGCACCCCAAAAAGTCCAAATTTTTTAGTATAACTAAGGCCGTCGTCTGAGACAATGGCTTTAGTTATTTATCAAAAATTAGATTGCTATCTGACTTGTTGAGCCTTCTGTGCTCTCCAAGTCAGAGAGCATCTCCAAAAATCCCAATTTTTTGAATATAACCTAGGCCGTTGTCTGGGGCAACGGTCTTAGTTATTTATCAAAAATTAGATTGCTCTCTGACTTGTTGAGCCTTTTGTGCTCTCCAAGTCAGAGAGCACCTCCAAAATCCCAAATTTTTTTCTATAACCTAGGCCGTTGTCTGGGGAAACGGCTTTAGTTATTTATCAAAAATTAGATTGCCCTCTGACTTGTTGAGCCGTTTGTGCTCTCCAAGTCAGAGAACACCTCCAAAATTTCAATTTTTTGGCTATTACCTAGGCCGTTGTCTTAGACAACGGTTTTAGTTATTTATCAAAAAATAGATTGCTCTCTGACTTGTTCAGCCTTTTGTGCTCTCCAAGTCATAGAGCACCTCCAAAATCCCAAATTTTTTTCTATAACCAAGGCCGTTGTCTGAGACAACGGCTTTAGTTATTTATCAAACTTTAGATTGCTCTCTGACTTGTTGAGCCTTTTGTGCTCTCTAAGTTAGAGAGCACCTCCAAAATCCCAAATTTTTCTAGATAACCTAGGCCGTTCTTATAAACAACGGCCTAAGGTTATCAACTCATTTTAAACTTGTTATATTAAATGAAAAACCAAATTCATGAAATAAGGTAAGCCGTTGTCTCCAACAACGGCCTTGGTTTTAAAAAAAAAAAAAATTTACAAATACAGATACAGCTACAGCTGATACATTTGAGTAACAAACCAACATTTGCGTACCACAACAGTATTAACAAACGACACAAACAAACGATACTTATGTCTCGAGAATTACATTTACAGTTACCAATCGAAGATAATTAAACAAGTCACATGAAGAGTTTTGAATATATATACAACAATTTCACTTTAAAATTTACAATTCATAGTGCATCGTCATATCTCGAATCGGAACTGTCTTCTTCGGAAGGAATTACTTCTTGCCTTCATTGAAAGATTAGGTTTAGTTAGTAAGAAACTCAATTGCCACAATTAAAGTATAATAAATTTAAACGAGTGACAAGCATATAAGTTACGAGTCATACCCCTCAAATAAAGTTGGACAATTTCTTGAATCATGATTCATTTGGACAATGCCGCATCTTCGGCACCTTCTCGGTTTTTTTATGCGGAGTTGCTCTCTAATCGGCCTCAATCTTTTGGCGCGAGGCCTTCCCTTTGTCGTGCACTGCTGTGGGTCACGAATGCGTGTAGGTATGTGTCCACTCCCTTGATCACGAGGTCTACTCCCTTGATCATGAGGTTGTGCACTTGGATGCGGTTGTGAACTACCTCCAGCTTCGACACTTTCATGTGGTTGTGAGGCCTGTTCCGGTTGTTCACCTGATCCTGGTTGTAGCCGGGAAACCCCGTCAATGATCTTCTGCAAATTCTCCAACGTGTATTTGTAACTCTCATTGGAGGAACAACCGAGATCAACAATCTGTTTTGCATGGTAGCTCAACTCACAATATCGAGAAGCAAAATTCTCGGTGTTGGGTTCGGTTGGAACTGATGTGTAACTTCTTCTCATCACATCCCTTGTCCATCTTCTTTTAATATATACATCCGGGAGGGATGTGTGATGGGAGAAACGAAGTACAGCTAAAATATGCCTGCAAGGAATGGCAACAAATTCGAACAAGTGACATGCACATGTAATAATTCCATTGATTTTGGATAATTGAAGAAGGCGAGCTGGTTCTGATTCTCCACATAGTATCACATGGAAGGTTGAACTATCCGGTGTCTCAAGATCGGCAACAAATGTCACATTGTACATGAAGCTTTTTGTGACTTCATCTTGGAATTTGTAAAATATTTTCAAAGTATATGTTTTTGCCATTTGTGCCTCCAAAGCCCATTCGCTCTTCAACTTCGGTCTCTTCTCACGGTTACGATGATTTTCTTTCAATTCATCGTGTCTTTGCCTTCCCAAAAAACGGTCGAAGATGACGGCAAATTGGTGCAGGGAATACTTTTTTTCTGTATGATGCTTCAGAGCAGAATGTGCCGACTCAACCCGTTGGCTACTCAACATGCCGGCCCAAAATGATTCTTTAGCGTAGATGGGTGCCCAACTTTCACGGATATCGAATATATCGTTCAACCATTTGTTACTCTCTAATCCGTATTGTGAAATCAAAATATTTCACTTTTCTACAAATTCATGTATATATTCCGAATTGTAGATTACATTCTTCAAGGACTCCCTAAACTTATCGACATCCAAACCAAGACGAACCTCCTGGGGTAACTTATCCAGAATGTGCCAAATACAAAAACGATGCTGAGTCTGGGGGAAAACTTTCTTAACTGCGGCGGCGATCCCACGGTCTTGATTGGTGACAATACCAGATGGAGCATGATTCATAATCTCTAACCACTTTTCAAAAAACCATTCAAACAAAGAGGCCGTCTCATTTGGAATGAACCCACCTCCTAAATAAGTCGATTGCCAATGATGATTCACTCCAACAAACGGAACAAATAACATTCCGTAACGGTTCGTATTGTACGTGGCATCAAAGCAAACTACATCGCCAAATTCTTCGTAATTCATCCTACAAATACCATCTACCCACATACAATGTGACAACCGCCCTTCAGGATCGACTTGAATGTCATAAAAAAATGAAGGATCCGTCTGTTTCTTAGATTCGAAAAAATCAATTAGCATTGTAGAATCGTGTCCTTTCAATGCTTCTTGCGAGTCTCTAACTAAATTTCTAACATCTTTTTCTGTGAATCCTACTTGATCATGACCACCGCTAGCACTTTCGAAGAAAAGCATTTGTCGACATGTTTGGATATTAGCTTGGTTCATTTGGTCTATAATCCTTTTGTCCGTATTTGACACGGATCTGTTCCGGGGCAAAAGGTGCCTTCTACCGGGTGAGGTGAATTCGTGATTGTGTTCTTCGTAAAATGAATACACCACCCACGTATTACTTGCTTCATTCAATTTTACACGAACGCAAGCCTTGCAACCCGTTCTACTGGTTATTCCACGTCTACCATCACTATGTTGACCCGGCGACGACCCAGCTTTATTACAGAGATATGACTTATCTACTTCCATTCTCCCCTTTAATTTATTCCCACCCTTACGCATTGCAAAACCCCCACAACGAGCATATGCAGAATAAAATTTCTCGGCCTCAACTAAAGTGGGGAATGTCATACCTAACTTTGGTTTCAGATGGTCTTCGACTATCGGCATGGAATCAGTGATTGGTTCTGCCCGCACAAAATTATCACCGGCAGCAGAACTCTCCGTATCGTTGTTCATCTGGGGTCAAAATATATTATTGGTCAATTAATATACACATTATATATAAAATAGCTTGTTAACAAACGATTGCGATATATATAATAAGTGACAAAACGTCGAAAACGACGTCATATAAATACAAATATCTATCAATTGGGTTCGGCCAGCCGCACCCAAGGTAACGGAACTTCTACAAGTAAGTTCCAATCCACGGTTTGCAAGATAAGGCCGTGTCTCGCTCGCATTCCCCTCACTCTTGAACTGAGGTTGTTGTTTGATATACGGTACAAATCCGCACAAACAAGATCAATAAATCCCTAAACTTTGGGAGTGGGACGGCGCCAAAACACATGAGCCAACAAAATTTGTAGAGGTGAGTTTCGGCTAACGGTTTGCAAAATACGCCGATGTATCGCTTTCACTCACGGGAATGAATTGAAAGCGATACACGTCCGTACACTTAAAACCGTGAATCCAAACAAACTTCTACGAATTGCGTTGGCTTCTGTATGGCGAGGTCGACGTAATCGCAAAGTTCCACAAATTTTTGTTCGCTTTGTGCGCTATTACTAACATCGAATAACAACTAACAACAACTAGTACTACGTCTACTTTCCCAATTAAACTAGAATTACCTACTCTATAAATACCTACGCATAATATACCAATTGTACACTCAAACATTGAAGAAAAATTTCCAATGAACTAGCCTAGTTAGGACAAATTTCCAATCAATTTACTCAAGTAGGACAAATTAGTACCTTTAACAATGAGGGTGTTCGGGAGGCCGCTGTCCGCTGCTGTAGAGAAAGGAAGGGGAGTAGGGTTTGGCTAATTTATTCGGGATTAGAGTTTTAGGGTTGGGTAGATTTCGTAAGGGTTAGGATTTTTTTGTAATTGGAATCTTGTTGAATTCGGGAGAGGAAGAGAGAGATAGGGAGCTTTGCTGAATTGGGCGGAGAACGAGAAGGCTAGGAAATCGACGGGAAGGAGTTGGGAGAGTGAAGTGGGGTTTGGGGATGGGTTTCGAGAGCACGAGAGAAAGAGAGAGCGTTTGTGACGAAGTGAGGGAGATGAAGCCCTGGGTGTGTACAAGTGTTTCGAAAAACACTTGCAATCGTTGTTGGGAGCAACGGCCAAAGTATGTTTTTTTGTTTAAAAAAACAACCTAGGCCGTTGCTCCCAACAACGGCCTAGGTGTTTTTTTCGACAAAACAAAACTTCACGCCAAGAAAATGCCAAGTCTGAAACATTTTTTGGCGTGAAGTGACGAAAATGCCCCTCTGCTTTTGAGAGCGTTAGTGGGATGCTTAACGGGTTCAGATCTCAACCGCTGATCACGATCAAGATCTGATCGACGGCCAGATGTGCTGTTTTCCAACCCATTGAAAACAGATCCGTTTTCAATGGAGCAAAACCATATATATATATATATATATATATATATATATATATATGGGGAATGCTCTATTGAAAACGGGTCTAGTTTTCACGGGTTGGAAAATACCAATATGAGCTGTTGGATCGCTCATGATCATGATCAGCGGCTCAGATCGAGCTCCCTATAACCCGTTTCAATTGATCAGCGGAGGGTTATTTTGGGAATTTCGTCCCAAATAACTCTTCGCTGAACAAATTCTAAAAAAAATAATATAACATAGGCAGTTGTTTTGAACAACGGCCTAGGTTATAAAAATTTGAATTATAGGCCGTTGTTTGGAACAACGGCCTTATTTTAAATTTTTATAACCTAGGCCGTTGTTTGGAACAACGGCCTAGGTTATAAAATTTCAATAAAATTTTATAGCCTAGGCCGTTGTTCCAAACAACGGCCTAGGTTATAAAAATTTAGAACAAGGCCGTTGTTCCAAACAACGGCTTATTTCAAAATTTTATAACCTAGGCCGTTGTTCCAAACAACGGCCTAGGTTATATTCATTTTATCAGAGCGAATCAGGCGAAGAGTTATTTGGGACGAAATTCCCAAAATAACCCTCCGCCACTTAAGTGATATAGGGTAATGGGCAGAGGCAATCTAAGCCGCTGATCACAATCAAAAGTGAGCCAATGGCTCAGATTGGAGTTTTCCAACCCGTGAAAATAAACCCGTTTTCAATGGAGCATTCCCCTATATATATTATTATATATCGCTATATAATATTATATATATATACCCGGGGTGTTACAGGGTTAGTTTCTCTCTCTAGAATTTTCTAGAGAGTGAAACTCTTTTAATAACTCTTTTGACTAGTTAACTTGTGCATTTAGAGCATCTATAGTGGTTGGCTATTTAACTAAATTTTAGAAAAATTGGCTCTCAACTTCCTGCAATCGTTGGCTATTTAGCAATTTTTTTTTTCAATTTTAGCTACAGTACCCAGCCATATATGGCAGTCGATTTAGCTAAATAGAAAAACTAGCCTGACGATAGATTATATTTCGTCTGAAGAATGGACGAAATATAATTTACCGTCTTTAAAAAAATGAACGAAGGGTAAATTATACACTGCTGCACAACATTTTTTAATTTTTTTACAGGACGGGGCATTATCCACGTCTGAAAATGTGTATTTTTTTAGGGGCGGTAGATAATCTACCGTCCTATAATAAAAAAACAAAACAAAAAAATGGCAGCCGAAGGATTATACATTGTCCAAGGCTTCTGGCCATTTTTAAATATTTGTTTATTGATTTTCTGTTTTTTTTTTAAATGTCACTATCATTGTGTATAAAAAAAATTACTATTTTTCTTAATATAATTCCGGGCGGGAGATAATTTACCGTTTGGCCAAATTTTAGCTAACAACGACTACGACGAAAGTTATTTTTGCTATTAGCTAGAAGCCAAATAGGCAAAATTTGACAATAACGACTACAGATGCTCTTAGTACTTGAAATCTTCATGTTAAGCCTCTAAGAGCATCTGTAGTCGAGTTGGTTAGAGCATCTGTAGTCGTTTAAGTTAAAAAATGGGTATATAGATATTTTGGAAATAGTAAATAGCTCAAATGCTGTGGTCATCAATACTCAAAAAATGATTTTTTTTTGACGAAACGGAAGATCATCTACCGTTTGAAGAGCTGTTTTTTTTAAATAGTGTGAAGGACGGCAGATCTTCTGCCGTCTCGCATTTTTTTTAAGGTGAAGGACGGCACATGTGCCGTCCAACACAAATCCAAAAATTGGCCTTTTCTCTCTCTTCCCCAAACGGAAGATCATCTTCCTATTTCAATTTTTTTAATTCTTCAAACGGCAGATCATAAGTCGTCCGATCATTTCTCAATTAAAAAATTTGTTTCGGACGACAAATCATATACCATCCGACTATGAGACAGTAAATCAACGTCCGATTTCTAAAATATGGATAAAGTCATTTCTGCTGCCAAATATAGCTGTCTTCATTCGAAACCCAAAAAGTGGGTATATAGATGACGACTACAGATGGGTTTTTTTCTCCAAAATATCCATTTTTGGATATATAGCCAACGACTACAGATGCTCTAACATATCCAAAAAAATGGATATTTTGGATAAAATCGTCATGCAGTCATCGTCTATATATCTATATTTTGGGTTTCGCATGAACAGGAGCCGACCAAATTTGGGTGAGAGTAGCTTTTTCCACATTAGCATAATATATAGATATAAGTTTATATCTATATATTTTGCTAATAGGAGAGAGAGTGTACCCCCTCTTTCCTTTCTCTATTTTGAAATAGAGAAAGGAAAGTAAAAGTAGATATTCATATTTAACTAATACGTGGACTACGCATTATTTTTATTAAAAAAACATAAACAATAAAAACCTCAATCCCGCAAACAACAGTCTCTTTCTCTCTTTTCCCAACGTCATAAAATCTCACAGCTCTTTCCAAACTCACCCCCATCCCTACTCCCGCACCCCCTAGAAACTTCAGTAATATTCAAGTGTATAACATTATGATTTGATAGTGATTCTCTAAACAATCTGCTTATGTGAGGATGAAATGAAGATTTCAGTAATTACGGTATGAATGATATTCATAAATTTCTCTCAATTCTTTCACATTTTTTGGGAGTTCTATATAATTTTATGAGTCCCTTAAAACTATTTTAGGCTGTGCAATTTGCACATGATAACACTATGAGAGAGTGTACCCCCTCTATCCTTTCTCTATTTTGAAAAGAGAACAAAAGAAGAGATATACGTGCAAAACGCACAAAAACCGCACAAAAACCGCACAAAGCCCCAACAGTGCACCCACACGCCGTTTCATCTTCATCCCCACTAAAAAAAAACAAAAACAAAAACAAAAATAAAAAAAAGTCCATCGCATCCCTCCCGCATGCCCCTTCCTCTTCACTCGCACGCCGCACGCCGCACTCACGCACCCTTTCCTTCTCACACCGCTCGCCGCACTCACGCAACACCCTCCATCTCATGATGCACACCGCTTACCATGCCGCACGCCGCTCCCCACACAATGGAAGCTCTACACGGATCTGTGCATTTCTTAATTAAAAGATGAGCAGATCTCTTAACCCTCTTCTCCAATTGTCATCATCTTCAACCTAGGGAATTTGATTGGGAATTGGATGGAAATGAGAATGGTGATTGGGAATTTGATTTGATCATCATGAGATTAGTTGTTCATGCCTTCGTTGGGTTCGGAAATCGTATTTTGATGGGGAGTTGTTCGTTGACAGTGTTGTGGGCGCTTGAGTTTTATGGGAGCTAATTTGTTAGCATTATTATACTTTATACTATATTATCTGCTTATGTGAGGATGCTTATGTGAGGATGATAATGAAGATTTCAATATAATATATTATACTTTGTACTATATTATATGCCGGTGTTGCCGCTAAATCTGGTGTGGGGGCAAACAGATAGTATTTGTGGATTCTTAAGGAAACCGAATAGTAATACCTGAAACCTTCCCCGCCGGAGTTCGACTGTTGACTCCCGCCGTTCACCTGCAAAAAGTGCCAGACACCGGGGTTGATCCCGGCGACGCACCCTCCGACGCTCAAGTCAGTAATCAGAAGAGATTATGAAAGAGCATAAACTGGCAAAAGATTGATTACCTCCTAATGGTGGTGGATGGGAGGTATTTATAGCCGCCTTCGGGATCAGTTTAGGAATGAAATTCCTAATTCCCAGTGAAAGGATAGAGCGAATCAGGGCCGTTGATTGGTTGCAATCAGACACCTTAATTCTATCCTGCTGAGGTGGGTTTATTGCGGGTTGGGCCCCGTACCCAGTTGAGATGGATCTGTTCGTGGGCTATTGGGTCTTTGGGAAAAAGACCCGGTACCCATTCCGGACCCGTTTGTAGGTGAAATTACCACTTTGCCCCCAGGCTTCAAGATTCATGTCCGATTTGGACGGTTCTGATCTAATCCTATTTTTAGCCATATCAGCCGGTCCTGAGGTATTTGAGGCCCTGGGTGAAAAAAAATTGGGCCCTTTATAAACACGCATGTATTTTTATATATATTAATAAAATATAATATAACGGCAGTGGACATAAAAATAATACCCAGAAAAATAAAGATTACCTTTGTTTTACTTTATGATACCAAATACCCCATATTTTTCATTAAACATAGTGACAACGACTCTTGCACTTGTCAAAAAAATAAAAAATAAAAAATTCAATCACATCTCATCTAAAATGATTTCTTCTTGCATTTTTAGAAGCAAAATTATCAATTATATGTTCAACCTCAACATTTTTCAACATATTCTTTTATTCTTCTAATACTAACATAAGTTGATAGTATTTCATAGTACAGATTCTCAGAACATTTGGGAATTAGGAAGAAAAAATTCTGTAAAAGAAACAAACGAAAATTCTCAACTGACAATTTGAAGAAGATCTGAACTTTGAACTCTGAAATCTGAAGATGCCGGAAGGGAAGAGAGAGAGAGAGAGTGACTGAGTGAGTGAGAGAGAGAGAATTTGAAGAAGATGAAGAGGCTAAACCAATTTTTTTTTTGAAGAAGTTGAAGTGGCACTGGAAGAGAGATTACTAATTTGGGCCCTCCCCTAAAAATTAATTACAAACCCGTTAATCCATTATATTAATTATAAGACCATTAATCCATTATACTTAAAAAAATTTGTGCCCCTCCTTGAAGCGGGCTCTGGGCGGTCGCCCAGCCGGCCCTGGACTAATTACAGTATGATTGATATTCATAAGTTTATCCCAATTCTCTCCAAATTTTTTTGGAATTCTATATAATTTTATGAGTCACTAAAAACTTATTTAGGCTGTGCTTTTTCCACATTTTGGAAATCGGAACATGATTTACCGTTTATACTTCGCACGGTAGATGATATGTCGTCGGAGATCTTTTTTTTTTTTTTTGGTGGGGGGGGGGGGGGGGGGGGGGGAATTGTCGGATGGGGTATGATATCCCGTCTAAATTATTTTTAAAAATAAATAAATAAAAGGGACAAATGGTACATCATCTACCGTTTAAAAAAAACTAAAAATTTTAAAAATTGTGTGGTACCCGTCCTTCACATTAAATAAAATTTTAAAAAAAAAAAAAAACTGGACACGGGATTTCATATCGGTCCTAACCATTTTTTAAAATCAAATTTTAACAAAAATCCTTTTTTTAACAAAACAACTCTCCTCTCTTCCCCTTCGTGAGCCTCCGCAGATCCGGCGCCCCCTCTCGCCTATCCCTCTCCTTCCCTTCATTAAACCTTCCCCCCTCTTTCAGATCTACAAACCCTTTTCATCTTCCGCCTCCTCATCCCCTTTCGATCCCCGGTGTCTCTCCTCTCTCGTTGGGTGCCGCTGTAGCCGCCCCTTCCTCTCCTCCAGGCGATCCAGGCGAGCGGTTCGTCTCCCTTTTCTGGCTTCTTCCAGCTGTTCTCAGTGCTCCAGAGCGTCCTTCACTTTCCCTCCTGCCATCAGTTCATTGGTGGTCAGATCTGCAGTAACCAGCGTCTGGAAGCTTCTTCCAAGTTTCTACTGGTTCCTCTTGTAGGTAAGGTGGTATAGCACTGTAAGTTCCTTCTCGACCTATTTAGTTTCGGTAACTTTTATCTGTTTGTTCTGATTTCGGTGAGGATTTTTTCCTCGTTTTCGATTAGTTCTTTTTGTGGCGAACGAGTTATTTTTGTCTTTTATTGGAGATTATACTCTTTCTGAAGAGGTGATCTGATTCAACTCTTGTTGATTCAGTGTTGACTCCCGTTATATTCTTCTCTCAGGGAGTTTTAGCATCCCTGGATTGTATCTCTCCCCTCTCTTAGGGGATCTTCTTCCCCATTGCCCCTTTCTTTCTCCATTGTTTAGCATCCATTTCTGGTGCATTTCTCCATTACTGTGAGTGGGCTTCATCTCTTTTCTCCACACTCTTTCTGCTATCGGTTTCTTTGTTGGGCTTTATCTTAAGGCCCATGGAGCTCTCTTGGGTGGAAGTGGTTAAAAAGAAAAAAACTAATATGGGCAGTAAAAAGCCTCTATCGGTGCAGCCTCCCTCTGAGCTGCATTCTTTGGCCCATTGGAAGCCTGTTCTCGCGAAGCTTCGCACTGGCTTCCTTTCTCTTAATTCCCGCCATTCTCCTCCATCCTCACCCACTATTCTTCCCTTTTCCCCTTCCCATCCTCGTAATCGTCCGCTGGTTTGCTTTCGCTATCTTCAACAGGGGCATTTCAAACTTGATTGCCCTTTCAAAATGAAGTGTCTTTTCTACGAAAAATCTGGGCACGCCAAACATCGTTGTCATGCGCTTCAAAAAACTCTTAGACTTCCATTGGGAGTTCCCATCTCTGATCAGCTGGTGAAGGCTGTCGACTTGCAATCTCTTCGTGCCCAATGGTTGGCGTCTAAACTGCCTAAGCCCCTGAAACAGACTGTCTCCTCTAGTGCTCCAATTCTCCCCTCCCCTCCTTCGGAGTACCTTTCGGCGGAGCCCTCTCCCATCCCTCCGGTTCCCTCTCCGCAGTCTCCTAAACCAGTGAAGCAATCCCTTACTAAGGTCTTCATCTCCAAATCAGAATTAACTGATCGTTTGAGGTATTTTGGCAACTTTGGTGCCGTCTCCTTCTCTGGTGGTTCGGTTCCATTCTACACTTTAAACTCATTTCTTAGTAATCATTGCAATGTCGATGACTGGGATTGGGTTCTTTATAACTGTTCTAATGGTGACTTGGTGATTCACTGTCCATCTTCCAATATTTTAGAAGACCTTATCTCCAATTCATCTCTAGCCATCGGGAACATTTCTCTCTCGGTTAGGCTTTGGGTTAAGATTCTTTCGCCTCCCGCAGGTTCTGATTTTTCTGAGGTCAAAGTGTCGTTGGTTGGTCTCCCACCTTTTTGTGATTCGCTCCGCCTTGTTGGTGAGATGGCGAAGTGTATCGGAGAGGTTGTTAGTATCATATCTAAAGCAAGGTTGGCCTCTGGTAGTCTGCAGATTGAGGCTATCTTCCGCTGTCCCCCCTAGTCTCGTCTTGAAGCATTTTGCCTCACTGATGGATGTTCTTCCTTTTCTATATCTGTGCATTATCACATAGCGTCTTCGGCTGTTCAGAGCTCTACTAGTGCTATTTTCAAACATCCTCCTTTGAAAACTGACATTTCTGCTACTTTCCATCCGGGAGCTTCCTTTTCAGCTAGGGACAAAACTCGTAAGGCAAAAATGAGCTCTGTTGGAGGTTTCCGCAGCAAACCTCCCTCTCCCTCTCCTTACAAGCCTCCATCCCTCAATCCCAGCACTAAGATCTCCCCCTCAAAAACTCCTAATCTTGTTTGGATTAACCCGGAGCGCCACTGTGTCAAAGGCCCATCTATTGTGCAATTGGCTGCATCACCTCCCCCCTCTCAAGTCAATCAGCCTATATTCTCCAAAGTATCTCCTGAGGTCGTTTCGCTATCTCCCTCTATTAAGGCCAAGGCTTCTTCCTCCCAATGGCCTGCTTGGGACGTTAATCCAAATTTTGCTTCAGATTGGGAACAATTCCAGCAGTTAGCTCTCTTTCCTACTCCGAAAAAGTCGGACCCTACTTTTTCTCCTTCTAAGGGTGTTTCCAAACCCTCTTCCAAGGGTTCTGATTGGACCAAGCAGGACTCCCTCTTATCGGAGGAGGAAGCGGAATTAGCTCAGGGCCAATCTAAGAAGGTATGCCTTTTATTTTTTAAATCTTACTCATCTATGTCTTATTACTTTATGTCGTTTTGCATTTTTAAGATTGCGCAAGCGGTTCCTCATTTCTATGTCAGCTCCATCTTCCATTTTACTCGTTACATCTTTGGGATTAAGCCTTTTATTTCTGAGTCCCTTAAATGGATTTCTATTCCTCTTGCCATGAAGGCTCGTACTCTAATGGTCTCTCTTTCTAGCCTCCCCACTAAGCCGGCTATCTTTTCTTCTATTTTATCCTCTGGTTTGGATGAGGTTTCTTTATCCTCTCCTTTACCCACTATTGAGGGTTATCATCGGGACATCCCTTTCTCCTCCCTGGAGAAGTATGATGCAGCACCCGATGCTCCTCATTCTTCCTCGACTAAACAACGATTCATTAGGTCTAGTGCCCGTCTATTAGCTAAGCAAGCGCGTCTGGCGGCCTCTTTAGGATCGCCCATTCTTAACATTTCGCCTACTTCCTCCCATCAGCATCCCTTGCATTATCAATCTTCACTGGTTGCCCATAACAAGCTAGGGTCAATTTACTTTCCTATTTTTGATTCGTTGTCCAACTCCGAGTTGGCTGCCTCAGCTCACAATCTTGGTTTCCTTATAGACTCATCGGATTCTTCTCCTCTCCTCTCTCTTAGGAGACAGGAACTCTCGAGAGTTTTGGAGCGCCGTTTTTTTAATGATTAGCGTCTCCTGGAACATTCGCGGGCTGCATTGCCCATCTAAGCAAAGGGCGATTTTTGATCGAATTTCAACCTCTCGTTGCGACCTTATCTCCATTCAAGAAACCAAATTGGAATCTCCTACCCCTTCGATCCTTCGTGCCCTAGGTGGATCCATTATCTCCAAATGGATCTCACTGGATGCGATTGGTACCAGTGGTGGTATCCTTGTGGGTTTCAGAGAAGCTCTTTTTTCTCTGGTCTCGATTCAACGTTTGAACTTCTTTCTTATCATGAAGCTTCATTGGATCCCTATCGACTGTCCCCTTACAGTCATCTCGGTTTATGGTCCATCCACTCCTGATAGACGTCCTCTTTTCTAGCACGAATTTCTTTCTTTACAGCAATTTTCTTCTGGTCTCTGCTTCTTTTGTGGAGACTTCAATGTCACGCGATTTTCCTCCGAAAGATCGAACCTAGGTTCATCTTACTCCCATTCTTGCAGTTTCAATGACTGCATCCGTGATCTCCATTTAGTGACCTTCCGATCTCCGGGAGATCCTTCACTTGGTCTAACCAACGTGAGCTCCCTTCGTTTGCCAAGCTTGACCGCTTTTTAGTCTCGCATCCTTGGATGGCACGATTTCACCAATCTTTCGTCTAGGCCCTCCCCAATCCCTCTTCGGACCACGTTCCGATCATGCTTCACTCCAATTTCCGATTCCATTACCAACACAAATTTCGTTTCGAAAAGTTTTGGTTAGAAGACCAACTCTTCTTCAACCTAGTATCTGAATGTCTTGCGGCCGTTTCTGGTTCATCTGGGCTGGGCAATATTCTTCTTAAATGCATGCCATCAAGTATGGATGCAAAATCTGGCGTTACGAGAGGCACCGTAATACCACTTTCCTCAAAGACTTCCTTTTGCAATCCATTGCTTCCATCGACAAGATGGAAGAACTGGGCCCTATATCTGAATCTTGTCGATTGGAACGCCTCTCTTGTAAGCAAGAGTACGCGGACATCCTCCATCAAGACTATATTAAATGGGCTCAAAGAGCTCGGGTCAAATGGATGAAGGAGGGCGATGTGAACACTGCTTTTTTCCATAATTTTGCCTCACATAGACAGCGTTGCAATCGTATTTCCACATTATCCGTTCAGGGTGTTAATCTATATTCTGATGAATCCATTCATCGAGAATTTCTCTCTTTTTATAAATCTCTAATCGGTACACGGAAACATCGTTCGATCGAGCTCGATTGGGTTCGTCTGTATGGCAATCAAGTTCCCGATCTCTCTTCTCTTGAGGATCCCTTTTCCCTGGAGGAAATTAAATCGGCCGTTTTTGCATTAAAAAGCGACTCGGTGCCTGGGCCCGACGGTTTCCCCGCTATCTTTTTTCAAAAATTTTGGGACCTGCTCAAAGCAGACCTTCTCAAAATGTTTCAAGACCTTCACCAAGGGGATTTCTCTTTTGAGCGCATTAACTACGCTCACATTGTGCTTATTCCTAAACTGGTAGGGGCGCACCTGGTTTCGGAATTTAGGCCTATTAGTCTCATTAACACTTCTTTTAAAATCATTATGAAAGTTCTGTCTGCTAGACTGAGTGCGGTCATTCCACCGTTAATCAATTCAGCTCAATCTGGGTTCATCAAAGATCGGTTTATTCTTGACAGTGTCGCCTCGGCTCAGGAAATCATTTCCTTCTGTCACAGAACGCACTCGGAAGGCATTCTTCTTAAGCTGGATTTTCAAAAGGCTTATGATAACGTTAACTGGGACTTCCTTTTGGACATTCTGTCCAACCGGGGGTTCGGCACCAAATGGATTTCTTGGATTAAATCCAGTCTTTATTCTGGAACTTCCGCATTATTCATCAATGGCTCGGAGGGTCATAAAATCAAAATCAGATGTGGGCTCCGTCAAGGAGACCCGCTTTCTTCTCTTCTGTTCTCTCTAGTGGCTGATGTCTTTAGTAGACTACTGAGAAATGCTTGGCAGCTGAATATGATAGAAGGTCTAGGCAGCTCTCCCTCTTTTGAGGGAGTCCTCAACCTCCAATATGCGGATAACACCATTATATTCACCAAACCGAACACCCATTCTCTTTGTAATCTTAAACTTCTCCTTTACTGTTTTGAAATGGCGTTCGGATTATCCATCAATTTTTAAAAATCCTCAGTCCTTTGGTTGGGTGGTACTCCTAATCGTCAAGTTGAGGTTTCCAATTTCTTTAACTGTCCCGTCGCGTCCTTCCCTATTACTTACCTTGGCATCCCGCTTCGCTGGGGTAGGCTTCATAGATCGGATTGGCTCCCTCTCATTGACAGAGTCGAGGCCAGACTCAACGTCTGGTTTGGTAAACTTTTGTCTAGAGGAGGCAGACTGACTCTTATTAACTCAGTCATCTCAGCCATGCCACTTTATTTCATGTCTTTCTACTTCTTGCCATCCTGGGTGATTAAAAGAATCGACCAAATTAGAAGTAACTTTTTTTGGAACGGGTCCTCTACTTATAAGCCTGGATCCCATCTGTGTAATTGGAAATTGGTTTGTACCTCAAAAGATGAAGGAGGTCTTGGTGTGCTGGATATTCGTCACCATAATTTAGCCCTGTTAGGCAAATGGTTGTGGAAAATCCATCACTCTGATCAGCTTCCTTGGGTTCGATGCATTAGGGGTTATTGTTCCAACTCTTCCAATTGGTGGGAATTCCCTGATGTGACCCCCCGCCAAGCCTTCCCTTTCTGGAAAGGTGTTTGGAAAGCCTCAGCCGCTTTTAAGTGTGGTATTTATCGTATCTGCTTTGACGGCTCGAGAGCTTTGCTCTGGCAAGATCTGTGGATCGGCAACACCACTCTTGCCGCGGCTTTTCCCTCCCTTTTCCGACTGGCGGTTTTCCCTAGGGCCTCTCTAGCGGACTCTTTTATTCTGATCAACGGTACTCGTTATTGGTTTATCCCTCTTTCTATCGTCCTACCACCTTCTCTGACTGAGACCTTCAATGATCTCATCTCCGTCCTTAATAGCTACAATTGGAGATCTTCTGAGGGTATTGGATGGCGATGGTCTGTAGCGGGATCCTTTTCTGTTAAATCATTTTACGTTTTTCTTAACTCGAGAGGGGTGACTTCTCCTACTGCCAGGTTCTTCTGGAAGTCTTGGGCTCCTCTCAAGGTCAAAATCACTTCCTGGTTAGCTTTCAATAACAAGCTTCTCACGGTTGAGGTTCTTAACAAAAGAAATTTAGCTTGGGGTCAGCTATGCTCCCTCTGCTTCCAGCATTCTGAAGATGCTAATCATCTTTTCACTCTTTGCCCCACTATTATTTCGTTATGGAAGATTTGCTCTCTCGCTTGGGGCATAGCGAACACCCCTTCTGATTTAGCATCGGTTTGGTCGTCCTTTCCACCGAACGCTTCACTTCGCGATGCTTGGATTTTGTCGGTTCACACTCTCATCTTGATTGTTGGAAGGAAAGAAACAATAGATTATTCAAGAAACGTTGCTCTTCTTCGGCAGCATTGATTGACGAGTTCCTCTTTCTCTTCAAACTTTGGTCTTTGGAATTGAAACCCAAAAAATTAGCTTCTTCTTCGTTCTTATTACTAGATAATGCATTCCACTGTCTTCGTAATCTTCATGCGGTTTAAGTTTTTATATTTATTTGCTTTTTGCTTACCAATTACCTCCTCTCATACTCTTTCTCTGCAGGTTTAATCATCAGCAGCTTTGGTGGCTTCCAGCTTTGTTTCTTTGTGTTGTGTGATTAAATCGCACCTGCGCTCTCCCCTATTTTTGCCAGTACTGGTTGCCTTTTACTGCTCTTTCTTTTGGATTATATCGCTGTTATCTTGGGTTTAGTTGTATGCTATTTATTTTGTCTCAGCCGTTCTTCTTTTAGGCTGAGTGGTTCACTTATGTAAGTCACTTTCCTGTTTAGCTTGTTCTGCTGCTTTGGAAGGTTTTCTTTCTGTATGGCGGGCTCTTTCGAGCTTGGGTTTTCTTTGTGGTTGTTGTCTGGTGTGTTGCGGTGTTGTTGTTTGTTGCTTCTCTGTTGCCCTGCTCGACTGCCTTCTCCTATGGTTAATTTGGAGCTCGACCTCTTTGGGGTTCTTCCCTCGTTGAGGCTATGCTGATAGTTTTTCCTCAGTGGTTTGGTTAGTGATAGTAGCGACTTTATTTTGTTCTCTCATTGAGCCCTTGTTCCATTATTCTTTTTGCAGGTTTTTTCTCCCGTAGTTGGCATCTTTCTATTTTGGGGTGAGAGTGGTGTATTATTATTTTCTCTTTGGCTCTTTATAGTTGGTGATTGGTTTGCTGTTGTTTGGCCCTGGGCAGTTTTGCTTGGGCTTTTAGTCTTTGTTGGTCTTTTCTATTGCACTTTGTTGTACTGCATCTTAGAGCTTATAGCTTCTCATTTTGGTGGTCTCTGTTCGCTGTGTTTTCTTGCGGCTAGTGTATACTGAGTTTATTCTTTGTTCTCTACTCCTGATGTTGATGTTATTCTCGCTTCTCCCTATTCTGGTGTGTGGTGGTGCTAGTGTTGTGTTTTCATCTCAGGACCTTGCTTGGGGTTTAGCTGCTCAGCTCTTGGGCATCCAGATCCTTCTCTCGTCATTCAGGTCTTGCGGCCCAGCTTGGGCAGCTTCCGTGGTGGCGCCTTCAGTCGGCCGATGCCTCGCGCCCTGGATGGTTCCCCGGGTGTATCTCGCATGGAGTTCGCTCGGCCTTTTTCGATTGTTAGGATTTGGATTATGGTTGTTTTTCACTGTTGTTTCTCTATTGTACCTGTACTTTCATTCTGGTTTTATCCCTTGTAAAACTTTTATCTGTACTTTTTATTATGCTAATATATATATTTTTTGGTGTGGCTGGAGTCGAAAGGCTCTATCCGTTTTCATCAAAAAAAAAAAAAACAAAACAACTGCACATGCTCTAAGTATACGTGTATATACTATTGGAATACAGGCTGGGCTCTATTAAAAAAAGTCCAAGGTTTACCCTTGAATTTTTTTTAAAAAACGAATAAATCTTATATCTATTATTTCTTAGCTGATACGTACTATTCTTTCGACCACTTGCTCACTTGCTATTCTTTTAAGCCTCTGTGGTTTAATCCACTGGGTTAGAGCATCTGTAGTCGTTTATGCAAAAATTATCCATATATGGATAAATAGAAATAGGAATTTCGATTACGCTGCACTCGTCGAAAGTTATTTTTTAGCAATCAATAATATAATATTAAGCGACGGCACATGTGCCGTCGGAATGGACGAAGCTGTCGTTCGAGAGGAAAAAAAAAAAAAAATCACACCACTGGGACGGACGGCACATCATGTGCCGTCCAAGCCCATGTGGGTTGACAGCCTTTCAAAAGCAATTCATTAATTACAAATAACAATTCATTAATTACAAAAAAACTTTTAAAAAATTACGAAAACATTTTGGAAATTGCAAAAAAAAATTAAAAAATACAAAAACCTCCGGACGGCACTTCAAGTGCCGTCCGAGGAATTCGGATGGCCAATTCACTTTTTTCAAACGGACGGCACTTCAAGTGCCGTCCGACGATTATAATATTAATTTTTTCCGTGGGACGGCGCTTCGAACACCGTCTCTCACTTATCGATAAATGCTATATCGATTCTCATTTATAGCAATCTACTGTAGCGATTTATCGATAATATCGATATATAGCAAATGACTGCAGCTGCTTTTTAAACCAAATTTCGATATTATCAATATATAGCAAACGACTACAACAGATGCTCTTAGGTGGGAGATTAGAATTCTTGAGGATCAGAAAAAAAGAGTTTGATTAAACACATCTTTCGTGAGGCCCGTGAGGGGAACACTAATGTTCACCTTGAGGAGAACATCTGTGCGGGAGTTCCTTATTATATGTGGAGTCAGTGAGGAGATTGATGGATGCAGATGACTAGGGTATCCAACGGCTTCGGTTGTAGCGCTTTTTGGTTTCAGTTGTTATTCTTTGTAACCACCATTTGAGTACTAGAAAAGGAGGGAGAGAGCAACATTCGTTCATGGCGTACTCTTTGGAGTAGGAAAAAAAAAAAAAGAGTAAACTCTTCTACTAGAACTGGATGGGGGTATATATGCATGATTGCTTTAATTTGGGTTATTTAGAAATAAATAAATTATAGAATATTTGTGAATTTTTTTGTATTTTTCATCAATTTTTGGACATGATTACTTCCTGCAGCCGAGAAACACAAGGTTAATTTGCAGGCTATATAGACTGTGGTGGCCTCCCTAAATTCTGTTAATGATCAGTCGGTTTCCTCCACTTCTACAGCTTTTGTTCCTGTGGTGCTTATTGATGATCGAAGAGTTGCCATTGGAAGATCATGCATCAAGACTCTGAGGCTTCTGTTTTAGTTTCCTGCTACTTTTCTTGCCTGTCTTCTACATGTTGTTCTGCTGGTACCTTCATATTCTGTATCCCTTATCCTGTTCAGGTTGTCTTTTTTGTACTCATTTTAGACCGCGAGCTGGCGAATCTTTGATTCACAATCTTGTGTTGCTGTTGCTCCAGTACTGATGTAAACATATACCGTTTATAAGTTTTTGGTTGGAGTCCCTTAGGACTGTATCTATTTTATCCACACAAAAAAAACATTAGGTATTGTTTATTCGAGCGTGTACCAAGTAATGACTATAGCATTACTGAAAACCGTCCGATCTAGATACAAAATAGGGTTAAATGCATTACAAGTAAAAATATCTTAAACAAGTCATCATAATATTAAGAAATGCCATCTAAACTGCATTACTTAGAAACAACAATTACAGAATGAAACCTCAAAATATCATTCAAACAAGTACCAAAACTGGATAATCTCAACTAAAGTGTCAATTTAGACTGGAAAATGCTACTAAACTGTAGCTATATGGGCATCGCAGTGAAACTCCAATTAATTTATACATAACCCTAACTATTCAAATTTCAAAACTTGATCAAATATAAACAAAAGGATTGGCATCTAAGCATATTCCTCATTGGCCAATATAGTCAAGTAAAAAGTAATACCAAATACTCTCCTCGAGGTGTAGCATATCGATCCAAAGAGAACTGGGACGTCTTTTCAAATTAACTCCATTAGGATAAAAATATAAAAGCTATTTGAAGCTGATTATTATTACATAACAACGTTTGAAAAATATCAAATGTTATCCGTAAAATTATATACTACTGAGGAGGATGTAAGATTAGCCGATTAATGTCATGCATGTTTGGGACATTTCTCATATTGCTGAATTATGTGTTACGATCCAGATATAGAAGCAGCCGGAAGACTGTCAAGAATGAAGGGGCCCAGCTTTCCCGTCCTAAATAGAGTTAGCAACTTCTTTGAAACCATAGTGCGTGCTTCTTCAGAGACCTTTTGGGGTATCCTGAATGTTCTTCTGAGCATATCTAGCTGCATGCTGATAAGGCTTTCTAGCTCATCCTCTTCTTCCAAATTGCCATCGAATTCTGAGTAAGAAAGGTAGAGTGTCCGCTGTACTTCCTTCACAAGGTCCTGTCACCAAATATGGAAAATGTGTCGTATTAATTTCTTGAATTTCCAGACACTGAACACATGCAGACATGTACATTCGAACCTTTTATTTTGGAATTTCCGGACACCAAACACACAGAAATGAGACGTACATATACATATGAAGGACTTCCAAGCAATTTCGCTCCCTACCTGAGATCATGCTACCAATTGCTCAAAAGTGACCGTTGACTCCATGCTAAACTGAACCCCATGCTAAACTGAACTAAGTGATATTTTATAGAAACAATGCAGAAAATAACAACGCCAACTGGCCGTGCTCAAAGTGCATCCAGACTAAAATGGTAACAGCTATAACATGCTCTTTTAGAATGCCCTCAGACTTTACTCGTACACCAAAGATTAGCACAGTCGGATGATTTTTGGATGCACTTTTGCCTCTTTAGTTTGCTGCTTCTTATTTCTGGTTGATTATATGATCGAATATGATTACCTTCAGATGAGATTATTTTAGAGTTAATAAGGGAAGAAAAATCAGCAAAATTGTATGTTTTCGTTGATAACAGATTTATTGAGTACCGCATCCTTTAGGATCATTGTTAGTTTGCTTTCACTAAGCAAATAACTTAAGTTGAACAACCTGTAGTAGGAAAACAAATGCTGGAAAAGCATGCATACATATCACCAAATAATTGATGGCACATGTACCCCATATATGGGAAGTAAAAAATCAAATACTTATTTTTGATAAGTAAGATTATGGGATTAGTCACTTTTCATAATAATAAATAGTAGAAACTATCTAATAATCTTCTGCTTAGTAGAAGATGACAAATTGGCAATATAGTTGATTGATAATTTTTATCACAATCAAATTTCATATGCAATAAACTAATATAGTATGTATGAAACACCTCTATATAAGATCCAGAGAATTAAAGTGTAATTAACACAAAGAATGTCTTTCTTGATTAATAGATCCTCTTAACAATATATTAAGATATATATAGAGGGTGATTTTCTTAATAAAGTATTGATTATTTGCAAGGAAAGAAATATTGAAGTTATGCTGAGATCAGTATGCCAACATATACCACAATTACATATTCAGTGTACATATGATAATTATGGAATACCTGAATATAGAAAACATCAGAATCATTTAATCGTCTCCTTTTACTTGGTATGGACTCACTGAGTGGATTTCCATGCTTTCCATTAGAACCAGATGGCGATTCTGCTATTTGTTCTTTGTTTAAATGTTCCCAGTGTAGGGGTGTTCCTCGAGCGTTCAGAATAGCCAGCAAATATTGAGCAAGTCGTTCCTCACCCACAACAGAATCTTTGACAGCCCCTGCATATCCATAATGTTCATAGTACTATACAAAACAGTGCTGGAATGATAATTATTGTTTGGGAAAATGATTTCTAGGCCTATATATAAAGCATGATTTATTTTTAAACCCACAACCTTTTGAATACACTGATAACCCCAAACCTTGTATCTAACAGATTTATTACTAAGCCCAATTCTGACCTATAATGTTTATATTAATTTGTATTTACTGTTTTCTACTCTATTGCCCATTTTCCCTTCTCCGCTCAAATTACAATCTGGAAAGATATCTCTCCCACCATAACCATTTACAGATCTCATGCTATCTCTCCCTTCGATACGGAATCAGCATCTCACTTATATGCTACTCCACCATTCCTAATCATTTAGTCCCCCGTGTGACCTTGATCAACCCCTACTAAAGCTCCTACATGTTGAACTGCTGATCAAAACCCATACCAGCCCCGAAATAAGCCCTCAACTCCTCTTTAATACATATTCTTGAATTGCTCTGCTATAGCATTGGTCCCACATCCTCACCTTCTTTTTCATTGTTAGAATACTTGGTGAAATAAATGAATGGAGCGTTGTATTTCTTTCTACAGTGAAGAGGCATCCCAACTTTCTCTTCTTTTTTTGAGTTTTCTCAACTCTCTTCTTAAACGCATTTGTTTGCTTTTCCTTTTTTTGATTGTTTATTGTAAAATCTTAAGAGGAATTCTTGAGAGGAGAGGATGGGGATGAAGGCGAAGTAAGTGAGGGTGAGGACGGTGCAGGATTCTGCAACATGTCTGTTTTGGCAATGGCAGAGATGGTGGAGTCATATGAAGAGGAGTGTCGTCGTTTGGGCATTTTGTCGAACAGTTGGGGATCATGATGAAGGGAGTCGAGGACAGATGAGATGATAGTGGTAGCGGCTGCTCGAAGTCAGAATTGGAAACAGTCAGAAAAGTCCCCAAGGACTTTGACTTTGACTCAAAAATCAACTCAACCACAAGTCTATTTTGATTTGGGCAAACTGGAAAATATATATTTTTTTTTAAAATCAGTAAATATATATAACTAAAGTGAAGAAATATGTTTACAAATAATCATTTTAAAGGTGTTGGGCTTTCTGGTATTTTTAGAACCTATTGGATTTAAAAATAAATCAACCTGTACTTTTGGGCTTTGAAATAATTTTCCATTCTTTTTAAAATCTCTTTTCATAAATTGAAAGAAAAAACCACCTAGGCCTTTAAAGCAGAAAAAAGAATAATATTCAAAACTTCCAACCAACCATGATGTTAGCTGTTCCGTTGTTGATGTGTTCAAATCATAACTGAGTTCAAATAAAAGGATCTCTCAGTTACAGTTTTTAATATAAAGACAAAAGAATATCAAAATGTAATATAAAAGAGATAATTGCTATGCCTTCTTTACCATGAATCAAATCGCTTCTGTCATTAAATGATTTATGAAAATAATTCTTCCGCCTCTCTTTAATTTCATCTGTTCTGACTCAGACTCTTTGGTTTTCATCTTTAATACCCTTAAGGTTAACTAGATCCAAACTCTTTATTTCCCTCATCTTAGTACTAAGATCTTTACTTTTTATTTGCCTCATCTTAGCAAACTTATATGTACATGTACAGTGCCCGAGAGAGCTATGACATCAGACAGGAGTGAAATTGCACCCAAAAATTTTGAAAATTAGTGCTAATGAGTTAGGATGGTAGGGTTAAATGTAATTAGAGAAAAATGTGAATCCTTTGTTAAAATTTTATATTACTTCATCCAGCTTCTCTAATTTTCTAAAATTCCTTTATGCAACTAGGCATGTTCATGGGCCGCATTGGAAAGGCTTTTGGGATAATTCAGATCAGGTTTTATTCAGGTGAGGAAGATTGGACAGGAAAAAATTATTTAATACCAAAACGCTCAATATCCATACAGCAGAAAAAGAAAATCTGAATGTATAGTATAAGGGGAGCTGTGATGAAGATATCGGTTCAAGACGATTTGGGCGTTTCTATCAGCGCAGACATCGTCTAAGACAGTTGCTTTATTAGCTTAGGATTTTATTTCTACCATATTTGTTTTTGGCAATTATAGCCATATGTAATCTTTCTTTTCTGCATTAGAATATTTCTGAGATTTTAGAATATTTTGAGATTTGTATCAAGATTTATTTTGAGTCTATATATAGGCCTTGAGATTAATGAGAAGTTATGTCATTCTTGATTATAAAAAATTATTGTGTTGAGTTTTGCTCTTCATCTCTCTGTGTGATACAATTGAGATCCAATTTTAGGGTTTGTGATAAACTCTAGAACTACCCCAAATTAAAATTCCAAACCCTAACCCCCAAATTAATTTAATCCCAAAACCTAATCACCCCCTCATCCTGTAGTCGCCTCCCTCTCTCTCCTTCGTTTTTCTTCTTCCTCCTTTTCCATTCCCGAAACCGAACAATCCCCACCCTCCATAGTCATCCTCGTCGACCTTCACCGTCGTCCTCACCTCTACCGCCACCACCATCCTCCATCATCCTCTCCACTGTAGATAGCCACCACCGTCTCCCCCTTCCTCCCCTCCTCTGCATCCCGATGCCTTCTCCGTCGAACTCTTCACCCCATCGCCGACCTCCTCCCCTCCCATCCTCCGGCGCTCCTACTTCCGACCACCAGCACACCCCCAGCGTCGAAAGTCTTGTTGTTGTCTCTCGTCGACCCCAGAGCCGCCGTCGACGCTGCCAATCAGTCGCCAATCGACTGTTGTCCACATTGGTGACCCCCCCTCGCCGGTCCCGCTGCTGTGCTGCTCCTCGCCCTTGCTGCCAATCTGAGATCTAACCTAGTTGCTTCGAACCCCGGTATACTCTTTCTACTTTTCAAATATTTGTGTTATACTGCTTTATCATCTCTATTATATTATCTGATTTATCTGTCGTCCACAAATATTGAGATTGAGTATTCTACTTGCCTAATTATAGTACAAATCAATATTGCATCTTTTACTTGCTAAGAACGCTTAGGAGTATAATTATTGATTGTTAGAACTGAATTATTAATTGGGCTTGTTAAACTTAATTCAATTCTTGAAAATCCATCAAACTGATTAATTGTTCAAAATTCTAACTTTCATCCGCACTACATGTTGGTAAAATTAATCCTTTAAGATTCTTGAAAATTCTCTATTTAGAATTACGTTTTACATCAAGCTGCCAACTCCATTTTATGATAGACTGCTAAAAATTAAGTTTAAAAGAGAGACTGGGTACAATATGTGTATGTGTATGCGCATGCCTACGTGTATGTATATGCATACAAAATCTGTCAGAATCCAGGTTTGGCGCGTCCAGGTCCGGGTTTGGAGGCTTCCGGCTTGGGTTCACTTCAGGGTTAAATCCTGTTTTGCCCCTGTCCCTAACTCCCTACCTTTTCTTTTTGTACTATATTTAATTCAACTTTGATATTACAAAGTTATTTTGAACCAACTGGAAAATCCTCCACTCATGCTACTAGAGCTGTTCACGGTTTGGGCGGTTTCCGGTTAACCGGCGGTTGGAACCGCCGTCGGCGAGGCGGTTAACCGGAACCGCCGGTTCCCTCTGGCGGTTAGAACCGCAACCGGTCTGGGGCCGGTTCGGTTGCGGTTAGTGTTTTGATCAACCGCCAAACCGGCGGTTAACCGCCATATTAAAAAAAAAAAAAAAAAAAAAATTTTTTTTTTTACAAAAAAATTATTTTATTACAAAAAAATAATTGAAACTTGAAAGTAATGTTTATAAGTTTATAAACATTACTTTCAATTTTTAAATTATTTTTTGTAATGAAGTAATTTTGTTTGTAATTTTTTTTTATGTTATTACTAAAATACAAGTTTTCAATTATTTTTTGTAATGAAGTATTAATGTATTATTGTTATTTTTATTATATTAAAGATGTTAAACAATTATTTGTTGACATAGACTCATAGTTGTAATTTGCAAACATTTTTTTTTTATAAAAAATACTTAGTAATGTTAAATTAAAGTATTATTTATTATTTGTTTTTTGTTTATTTATTTAATGTTAAATACTTATTTGTATTAATGAATTTTAGCATATAAAGTATTAGTCTTATATTTATTTCTCAATTTTCATGTATTTTTTTTAAATATTGTCAAAAATATGAAAAAAAAATATAAAAAAAATTAAAAACCGGACACAAACCGGCCAACCGCCGGTTCCGGCCAACCGCCGGTTGACCAACCGCCGGCAACCGGCCGGTTGGGCGGTTCGGTTGCGGTTGGCCATACCCCGGCCACCCGAACCGGCGGTTGCAACCGGCTAACCGGCGGTTGCGAACCGGGAACACCTCTACATGCTACCATGCCCAAATCAAAACTATTTGAGATCGGCTAATTCTAGACCTAACATTAATAGGCATCATAATTGAGAAAAATGAGAGAAAGGAAAGAAGAAAAAAAGAAAAATTGTTTCCGGCTATTGTATGCAATATTACTAATAGAAAACATAAGTAAAGAATGTACCACTGAAACTAACAACCAGAATTGCAACCATACCAGTCAAAGCAAGCTTCAAGCCAGTCTCTATATCTGGGATGCTAGGCACTAGTACACCAGGAGTATCTAGCACATATATGCTGGGCTGATTTGCAATCTGCACCCATAAATTCCAGCTTACCACACATGTAAAAGGATATTACATGCACAATGAGGAAGACAATGTTAAATTTTAGAAAAAGTAATAGCAATTGACAGGCACTTTCAACAAATATATTGTCTATTCTTGTCATTCAATAAAGAAGTAATTAACCCTTGTGATGCTACTTGTTCTTGGGTGTGGGGGCAACAGGTGTGAGTTCTTGTAATTTTGTGAAGCGGAAGGCGCGACACTGGCGTTGATCCGATCCTCGGCTGTAGGACCGGCTCGGGAGTAGCAAGAGAGAGGTTGAGGCTGGGTGTTCGGCTCGTATCTCGTAGCTCGGCTCGGATCTTCGTACCTGCACATTGCCTAGAAATCCCGAAGAGTTCCCTGAGAAAGGCCCTCCGACGATCTAATCAGTCTCTGAGAAGGCAACAGTAGCTAGGGTTCAGGCAGAGAAAGATTGATTATCTTTGAAAGTGAGGAGGGGATCTGGTATTTATATGCGGGGGTAAACGAGTCTGAGATCCTAACGGGCCAGATCGGACCCGTTTGCCCGTGGGCCTGAGCTGGTTGAAGCCCGTTGGACCTTTTTGACCTGATGATCACAGGATAGTGGAATCTGAGGAGACCTGATGGCCCAGATGGGGCCACGTAATTTATACCATATCACCTTGTAATATAATGCAACATAGAAATTTAAAACGGATAAAAAATGAAAATTTTACATATGCATTAGAAAATGCCAGGAACGGATATCAAGGTAGCAAAAGGCTAATGCATGTTTTGTAATTAAGTATAACCTTTTATATGTGCATATATGTAGTAGATGATAGTAAATCAATATAGGTGAACACCGATTGCCATTGACATAATAGCCTTCGTACTGTAAGGCAGAAAACCCTCTCTACCACAAGATTTCCTATTTCCTATTAGAATTTGCTCTTCCTCCTCGCCTCCCTTCTCTCTATTCCCCACTATATACAAAGGGTATATCTTTGAACTCCTTCACATGCTAGCCCCTTAATTTTGTCACTTAAGCATCCTATTTAATTATTCAACAATCCTAAATAATTTTATCACAATCCCTATCTCAAACTTCACCTCCTTCTCTAAGACTACCACTACCACCTCATAATCCTCATCACTATCCCCATGACTACCACATTCCATCACCATTGCAATACACTATAATATGTACAAGTAATAGTTATACTAATAGCCTTCAAATATATGAGAGCATTGTAATAAAGTCATGAGCGAAAATAATTATCTTCATTTCCCTTTTTTTTCTGTCTCTTATCACCCCTCCCTCCTCTCCCTGTCCCTCTCTTCTTAGTTGCAAATTACTCGTCTCCTTTAGTTATTATCTCCTCTAAATGAAGAGACACGGATGACGACATGGTCGCCATCTGGGTCAGGCACATGACAGACTGAAAAAATAAATAAAAGCTCTAACAGAACTTTCAGTTGAAGTCAACCTCCCCTGTCTTAGAACCTTAGATGACTGTTGATGATTGTTATTTATCAAACTTTTCCGTTTTCTCAAGTATATCCATTATCTTTATGCTTGATAATATTTTAAGACACTTTATTTGATGCACATATTCAAGTTAGTGCCTCCCAGACATTATAATAGATGAAACTAAACCAACAAAGCATAACAATGAAAGCCAATTAACACTTGTAATACAGCGACAAGATAGAAAATTTCAGTTTGGATCATTATACATACTATCGTCTAAAAAAAAGAGCTGTAAATAAAACTAAATGAAACCTTAAATCCAGCAATATCTTGAGTGACACCTGGTAAAGGCCCAACAGTAGCATGCTTCATCTTCTTCTGCACTAAGGAAAAACAATCAAACTAATAAGAATATGAATTAATACTTCAAAACTATTATAAATGGTAAATCTTGTAACTTTTTACCAGGAAAACGAGAAGACGCAATTCGATGGATGTTATTAATAAGAGCTGACTTGCCAACATTAGGAACACCAACAACCAAAACAAGAAGAGTTGGCTCCCTCGAGATTTTTTCCTTCAGTTTCAACTCCACAAGTGAAAGAAGCTACCAATCATAAACCCAGAATCAGCACAATACATGAAACTAGAATAGCCATAATAACAAGTAATTCAATTTTCAATTTAGCATATAAGCAATGCTCCTTTCAAAAACCAGGATGAAGAGATCAAAAGTTGCATTTTTGCAAGTAGAAGAAAATGATGCAACCTAATATCGTAGATTTAATAATTAAATTAATCATTTTCCAGGCAGTCTGAACCAGATCAACACATACTAATAACCAGCTAACAAACACAATAAAACTTTTACAAATTTTGTCCAATATGCACGGGATCTATGTAGGACTACACACATCTATTACGCAGTGGTACAAATGGAGACTACAACACTTCTTGGAGACTCATCACACACTTCACACTTCTCAAGAGTGTCCTCTTCTTGGCCATTTCTTGGAAACTAGTAGGGTCTATTTTCTACATTTTGCACGTTGTACTCTATCCACACTTCGGAACAGTAATTGCTTCCGTTTATAGGTAAAATACTATATTAAAATGTAAATATAAACCTAAAACAAGATTGAACTATTTTCATTGTAAGAGGTGATGAAATACATTAAGTTGTAAACCAGAAAACTGGAAAAAAGGTCATATTCAGACTGTCATACGATTAATTAATTTTTACAATGTATCTAATATTATATTATGTTAGAAACAGTCACCTTTGCATGTAAAAATTTGTATGTATTTAAGAACACTCTTCCTTTCTTTATTATATGTGTATGTGAATGCAGAAATTTATCATCCCAGTATGTTGTTGTCCAGCTTTTTATGGATCCTTCAAAGATTAGTGTAGTCCCACTGGTCGTCAAAGCGGAGATCAGAGTAGCAGTTGAGTCAGCCCCCTCTCCAATAGGGTGTCTTTAGTTTTGAGTAAACATCACAGCACTATCCTTGATTGTTTTTTAACAACAATGGAGGGGGGAAAAAGTGACGATAACGATATATATATAAAAAAGAATATGTTTGTTGAAAGAATTCGATTCCATTGATGGATTGACATATAATGAATCCAAAATCATCAGACAATTTAAAAATTAGTACTGCAATTTATTATCTAGTATCAAACTGACCTGGTTGACAGAACTTTTGCTATGAGCATTGATTGAAAGGCAATCTTGATTGCATGACTCGAGATGTTGAACCCAACGCTGAAAGATCAAAGAAAAACGCGTGATGAGTATGGGGTTATACAGTTAAAAGGAGAGTAACTACGATTTAGCTGAAAAGCACAACTTATGAGAACAAAATATATCTCAGCACAGGCAGTGCAAAGGTAAGTAGCATAATAATATCATACTCAAAGCCTTTTTACAGCAGGGGACAAGGATCAGGAGCACCCTCAGAAGACCTCAAGTCTCAACAAAAAGAATGTGAAGGAAATTTATTTTTAAATCATATGTAATTACCATAAAAAAATCCCAGCTCCTTCCTCCCCCTCCCTCCTTCGGCCCCCATACTCACTCGTCTCTCCTTTCCACTCCGGCCCCCTTCCTTCCCCGAACCTCCTCTCCCTCCTTCCCCCCTCCTCCAGACCCCTTCCTCCACCTTCCTTCCATCGGGCCCCCTACTCCGGAGCCACAATCCCTCCTCCCTCCTCCTTCAGTCGGACCCCCTCCCCTCTCCTCGAGCCTCCACTAAGCGCTGATTTGGGGAGGGGAGGAGGCCGTTGACTCCTCCCTCCCTCTCTACCCCCACCAAAATATCTTCCCTAATAACCAAATGACAACCAACTTCCAATAATCAAGAAAACTAATTATATTTATTGTGGGGCGATGATGATCAAGAAAGTTCAAAGTTTGGGCTCAATTTTGACCTATTCAGGTCAAATTGAGTGGGTGTCTAGGGTCTCTCTCGTCTCAGTGCGCTTGGAGGTGGCGTTTGTGTTACCATTGGGGCGACGGCCGTTGCGGTTGAAGTTGGTGGTAACGAAGAACGATGGACAAGCTTAGTAATGAGAGAGAGTTTCAGTTTGACCTATTCAGGATGAATTGGGTGGTTGTCTAGGGTTTATTTTGTACCAGTGGGCTTGGAGGTGGCATTCGTGTTACCGTTGGTGCGACGGCAAGTTGCGATTGTGGATAACAGTAAACGGTGGACAAGCTAGGTATTGAGAAAATTGCTCAATATTGAGCTATTCAGGTCATATTGGAGGAATGTCTGTGGCTTCTCACGTATCTAGGCTTGGAGGTGGCATTTGTGGTACCGCAGGGGCAACAACAGCTCTCATTGCAGAGTGGCAGTGACAATCAACGGTGGTCAAGCTAAGGGATGAGAACGTCTCAATTTGAACATGTTCATGTCGAATTGGTGGGTGACTGTGGTATCTCTCGTATTAAGGAGCTTGAAGTTGGCGTTTGTGTCACCACTGGGGGCGACGATGGTTGTGGTTGTCAGTGGCGACGATGACAAATGGTGTACAAGCGAGGGGATGAGAGAATGAGCTCAATGTTTGACCTATTCAGGTCAGATTGGGTTGGAACGAGGAACTTGTTTTGACGATGTCGGTCGACAAATATGATTAGATTTTGTTGCATTATTTGTTTGTTGGTTGGGGAGTATGAATTCGAGGACCCAACCTGTTGGGTTTCATGAACTTCATAATCATTAATCCATATTTTTTGTTGTATATTTTGTTAAAATCTTTTTAATGGAACGCGCGCGCGCAGGGGGGGGGGGGAGGGGGGGGGGGGGGGCTTCGACCCATCGTTAGCGATAATAATAATTAAAAAAAGTGAAGGAAGAAGTAAAACAAAACAAACAAATAACACTTACACGCATTATATTTGGATTTGCCAGATCCTTCTTGTTCAGAGCAATGATGCGCCTTTTATGTGAAATCACTTGTTGAAGATCCTCATTGGCGGAGGATTGCGGAATCTGTCCAGAATATAGTGTGTTAGAACTTAAAAAACTTAAAAAACAAATCTCAAGACAGATAAAGCTGCTAAACTATAAGACAAATAAGCCTATCCAGACCATACAAATGCACAACGAGCCCATGCATAGGGTTTGGTTAAGATATGCCAAATTCCATCAAGTATACAAACGGAACCTAACCATACGTGTCCACCAATTATATCTTCTAAATCGTTCACACAACACAACTTCGATAAATAGTGACAATAAACTTATCGTTAATAATTATACATATAAGTAGGTAATAGTAATACTAAGAGATATAATCTGCCAAAATTAGCAACTAGATACTCCTATTCTCAAAAACACCATGCAGGCAGTAATATATAGGTTTAACACTACACTTAAGGATTATATAGAAAGGTTGTGGTCCAATTCCAATACTTCCCACTCACTCCTTGTCCTTCTGTTCTACACTCTGTTTCTAATCTCTCCTACTTATACTTTTCATGCATAATTAACACCCTTACATGTTATTCGAACAAATTCCACTCAGAAATTACCTTTGAAAGAATAAAGGTGATTTTCAGCTACCATGGAGACTCTTTCAGCTCCAAGACCACTTGATTAATATAGGGATAAAAAAGTTTGTCGTTTCCAAATTCCAGAAACTGTTTGCAACTTCAATAACATTATCATTTATGCGCTGCATTATTTAACTTCAATTGCTTTAAACCATGATTGCTTTCAATTTGGACCAACAGTCAGTTTGACATTGCTTTTGGAGAGTGCTTTTGGGTCTGGAAGCTCCTTTATGCTCGAAAGGTGTTTGGCAAATTTAATTAAAAGTGTGTTTACTCAAAAGTATTTTTTTTTCCTAAAACGACTATTTTAGTATTTTCTCAAAGCACCTAAAGTAGTGCGTTTAGCTTATCAAAAAGTGTTTTTACTTACTGAGAAAATTTTGAAGTTAAGCACAATTCTTTCTGCCAGTACTTTTGATACCAACACTTTTCAACGTAAACATTTTTTATTCACAACAATACCAATACCAGACAGAGCCTAAGTACATTATACTACCGTAGGTGGTGTTACAAATATTCTTTACAAAATTCCTTTTTACAATAAAAGGATTGAGAGGCACAGAAAATTGAGAAGGGAACAGAAGAGAAGGAAAACCGAAAAAAAAGAAAAGGAAAAATGAAATAAACAACTTACAAGAAGTAATCTCAGATTACAATTTGAGAAGTCGAGGCCTGTGTATCACACAGTGTCCTTAAAACAGATTTCGCCTCTTCCGGTTGCTGGAATGAACTAAGGCGTCTGTCTCCCAGGATACAACGACCGGAGCGATCATGTAGGCACCACGCAGCACTCCCGAACTGAGTAGCAGCGCTTGAACCCTATCACCGACTTACCAATAAAAACCAGAAAAGAAGAACCGAACAGTACCTAGAGAAGGAGAGAAAGAAGATCTGTTGTGCGGGGAAGAAAGTAGAGGGGAGGCCTCTATTTATAGGGGCTGGGTTAAAACCGTAATGGCAGACAAGACGGTTAATGCCTTCATTGTAACGGCAGACAACCAATTGAATGCCGAGACTGTAACGGCAGACATCATTCACTGCCTTCAGTGTAACAGCAAACAAAACGTTAAATACAGCACTGAAACGGCAGACATAACCGTTTCTGCATTCATTTCAGCCGTTACAAAAAGAAAAATCAAAACTGTAGCAAAAAGTGGCTCTGCACGGGGTGGGGTCAATCGGTCCGGCATTCGTGTCCGCAGGTCGTGCGGGCGCACACAAGTCGCATGTCCGGTCCGAGATTTGCTTCCCCCCTGCGCGCGCGAGAGAGAGCCTCTCTTCTAGCTATCTTACAATGATAGGAAGGAGGTTGCTATATATCCTTTTCTATTTCCTTTGATTTTTCTGATGTGGGACTATGTTTCCTTAACCCATTTCAAGAATGAAAACTACTCACTTTGAGAGACAATTTCTCATTCACCCCTTAACCGATTTTAGCAAACCAATATATGATTTTGATCTACTCACGAAGGAGAACACAAATCAATCAAGATCTCTCCATAATTCATTGAGGATCTTACTCAAAAAATTGCTCAAAAATCGGTTCGTAAATGGTGTATAAAACACTCATTTTCTAACAATCCCCACATGAATGAAAATTGACGACCACAGACAGGACAGACTGACACGACAGACTGACACGACAGACTTGGTGATAGAATTCAACGATTGATTCCTGCTAAGGATAAGTAGGTGTTACCCTTTGAACCTTCCCTTATGAAAATATGTTTACTTTACTAACTAAACAGTAGACGCGATGTCTTTGAACTGTTCTGTCATTTGTGTAAACGATGACATATTTCACACAGAAATCTTTCTAACGCATTTTCAGTTCTCACTATTATGTTCGTTTTGGCCATGAACATACGCCTGGTTCTGCAAGAGTTTAACAGGAATATTGCCCTATATTATTCCCTTGGAAGCGGCCCTTCTTCCCTCTTACATAGGTGATTTCTTTCTTAAGAGTAACCCGCATTACTCTGCTCGGATATCCGACGCATAAGAATCGTTAAAAGCCTAGCTTAACCTGTTACCTTACGGGCATCGCTGTTTCATCATGGGAATGGACATGGGAAAATCCCCACAGTGCTCCAACTTGGTCTTTACAATTTAGTTGTCCCTTTGAACCTAGATTTTGGGATCTCCAGTCAGCTAGGTTAGGTGTCCATTGTATCGACTTATTCTTTCATGGGCTTTAGTCCCATTTCCCTCGATGATTTATCAACTAACTCTCTGTTTAACCCTTTGGTTAGCGGATCCGCAATGTTATCCTTTGACTTTACATAGTCTACAGAGATAACCCCAGTAGAGAGTAGTTGTCTAATGGTATTATGTCTTTGACGAATATGTCTAGATTTACCATTATACATATTACTCTGTGCTCTACAAATTGCAGATTGACTATCTGAATGTATGCAGATTGGAGGCACGGGCTTCGTCCACCTTGGAATATCCTCAAGGAAGTGGCGTAACCATTCAGCCTCTTCCCCACATTTGTCCAATGCAATAAATTCTGATTCCATCGTGGATTTAGCGATCACTGTTTGTTTCGAGGATTTCCAAGAAACTGCTGCACCACCTAGTGTAAACACATAGCCACTAGTGGATTTTGAATTATCACTTGATATCCAGTTCGCATCACTGTATCCTTCAAGTACAGCCGGGTACCTTGTATAGTGCAGCCCGTAGTTATGAGTAAAATGCAAGTACTTCAGTACTCTTATAATTGCTTGCCAATGCTCGCTTCCAGGATTACTCGTGTATCTACTTAGTTTACTTACTGCATAGGCTATGTCTGGTCTTATACAACTCATTAAGTACATTAGACTGCCTATGATTCTAGAGTATTCTACTTGAGAAATACACTCCCGTTTATTCTTGGATAAATGTAAAGTTAGATCTATAGGAGTTCTGGCAATTCCAGAATTATCTTTATCAAATTTTCCAAGAATGTTGTCAACATAATGTGACTGGCTTAAAATAAGCTCGTCTGATGTTCTTGTGATTTTAATTCCCAATATAACATTAGCTAGTCCCATGTCTTTCATGTCAAACCTCGAGTTTAACATGTTTTTAACAGATTTAATTATCTGATCATTGCTTCCAATAATAAGCATGTCATCTACATACAAACATATAATGACATATCCATCTTCTGTGTCTTTGACATATACACATTTGTCACATTCATTTATCTTGAAGCCATTTGTCATCATGACATTGTCAAATTTTTCATGCCACTATTTTGGAGCTTGTTTCAAGCCATATAATGACTTCACCAGTTTACACACTTTCTTTTCATGTCCTGGAGCTGAAAAACCCTCAGGTTGTTCCATGTAGATTTCTTCATCTAAATCTCCATTAAGAAAAGCTGTTTTTACATCCATTTGATGTACTTTAAGATTGCGTAGAGCTGTTACGGCAAGTACCATCCTAATGGAATTTATTCTCGTCACAGGAGAATATGTATCAAAGTAATCAAGACCTTCCTTTCGTTTATAACCTTTAATTACAAGTCTTGCCTTGTATTTATCAATTGATCCATCAGGTTTTATTTTTCTCTTGAAGATCCACTTGGAACCTAAAGGTTTACTACCCAGTGGAAGATCCACTAGTTCCCAAGTATGATTTTGCAAGATAGAATCAATTTCACTCTTGATGGCTTCTTTCCATTGAGGACCATCACTAGAGTTCACCGCTTCCTTGAAGGTTTGGGGTTCTCCTTCAAGCATAAAAGTCAAGAAATCCGGACCAAAAGATTTTTCCGTTCTTGTTCTTTTACTGCGTCGAGGTTCCTCCTCAACTTCTTCATCTTGGTCTTCACTATCTTCACTGATAGTCTCATATGTTCGTTTGGAGGAACTTGGTTCCTCCTTTGACTTACATGGAAATACATCTTCAAAGAACGATGCATTTCTAGGTTCCATTATCGTGTTCTTTGATATCTCAGTGATATCGGATTTGTACACCAAGAACCGATAGGCACTACTGTTAAGTGCATAGCCAATGAAAATACAATCAACTATTTTTGGTCCTATTTTCATTTTCTTAGGTGGAGATACTGCCACCTTGGCAAGACATCCCCACATTCGCAAGTAATTGTAGGATGGCTTTCTTCCTTTCCATAATTCATATGGAGTTTTCTCTTCTTTCTTTTTGGGCACCTTATTAAAAAGGTAGTTAGCTGAAAGAATAGCTTCTCCCCACCAGTTTGGTGGCAAACCAGAACTTATTAACATTGCATTCATCATTTCTTTCAATGTACGATTCTTTCTCTCAGCAATACCGTTGGACTGAGGAGAATAAGGCGCTGTCGTTTCATGTATAATCCCATACTTAGCACATGTGTCAGCAAATGGCGATTCACTCTCCACCTCGGTCGCTTCTTAGCGCCTTAATTTTCTTATTGAGTTGGTTTTCAACCTCATTTTTATAGAGAACAAAATTCTCTATAGCTTCATCCTTACTTTTAAGCAAGTATACATAGCAATATTTTGTGCTATCATCAATGAAGGTAATAAAATATTTATTACCACCTCTTATTTGTATCATTTTCAAATCACAAATATCAGTGTGAATTAGATCAAGTGGTTCGGTGTTTTTTCAACACTTTTAAATGATGATCTTGTTAGTTTTGCCTTAACACAAGTTTCACATTTGTGTTTGGAATCAATTTGAAATGTTGGTATGTGATTCAAGTTAATTAGTCTTCGCAAAGTATCATAATTAACATGTCCTAGTCTACCATGCCATAAATTGGAAGACTCAAGCAAATAAGTAGAAAAGCTAGCTTTATTCATATTCTTGACCATGGTCATTACATTGAGTTTGAACATTCCGCTACTCATATATCCTCTACCAACATACATTCCACTTTTTGACAAAACAAATTTGTTCGACTCGAACACTAAACGAAAACCGTGGTTATTAAGCAACGAACCAGATACCAGGTTCTTACGGATTTCAGGAACATATGCAACATTGTTCAGAGTCAGTTCCTTTCCAGAAGTCATCTTCAAGATCACCTTGCCTTAGCCCTTTATTTCTGAAGTAGCCGAGTTCCCCATGAACATTTTCTTCCCATTCTCTAATGGTTCGAAAGTGGAGAACATACTTCTATTGGAGCACACATGTCGAGTAGCTCCAGTGTCAATCCACCATTTCTTCGGGTTTGAACCTAACATATTCACCTCTGATATCACAACTGAGAGGTTGATATCGGAAACATCTTGAGCAATTCCTTGAATCAAGTTTGCTTCTCTGTTCCTGTTCCTCTTAGGAAGTCTGCATTCAGTGGATTTGTGACCCATTTTGTCACAATTGAAGCACTTGCCTTGAAACTTCGGCTTCTTGGAGATCCCTCCCTTGGGCCCCAACTTGGGACCTTTGTTGTGCTTGTTAGAACGTTGTTTATGTTCCATTACATTTGCCTTAGCTGCATGACTGACAAGTCCAACCTTTTCAGATCCTCTATTGTCTTCTTCAATGCGAAGCCTGACAATGAGATCTTCAATGCCCATTTCTTTTCGCTTATGCTTTAGGTAATTCTTAAAGTCTTTCCAACCTTGTGGTAGTTTTTCAATTATACATGCCACTTGGAAACTTTCACTTAAGTTCATACCTTCAACATGAATCTCATGCAAGATGAGTTGTAGTTCTTGAACTTGACTGATCACTGTTTTAGAATCTACCATTTTATAGTCTAGGAAGCGGCCCACAATAAATTTCTTGGCGCCGGCATCCTCAGTTTTATACTTATGGTCTAGTGATTCCCAAAGTTCTTTAGTTGTTCTTTTGTCGATGTATACATTATACAAAGCATCGGCTAATCCGTTCATTGTGTAATTTCTACACAAGTAATCAGCATTTTTCCAAGCATCCACAGCGGCAATAACTTGGTTATCTTGCTCATCTTTCTTAAGATGTGGAGCATCTTCGTTCAAGAATCTTGCAAGATTCAGTGTGGTCAGATAGAACATCATCTTCTGTTGCCACCTTTTAAAGTTCTGCCCGTTGAACTTCTCAGGTTTCTCCCCATGGGAGACTGAGACAGGTACAATGGTGGGCATTGGCACTCGTGCCGCAGCAACATTCGGTTATTGCGTCCTCTCAGCAACCGGCACGTAGACCGTTTCAGACACAGTAGCATTGTCCGATGCAGTAGTCATTTTGATTCTGAAATTTACACAACACGAGTGTAAGTTTTCCAGATTAAAGAAATAAAAAAGAAAAAACCGTGCCTCAAAACCGGAAACCAAAGAAATCCAAAATCTGTTTTAAGTTTGTTACAAATATTCTTTACAAAATTCCTTTTCACAATAAAAGGATTGAGAGGCACAGAAAATTGAGAAGGGAACAGAAGAGAAGGAAAACCGAAAGAAAAGAAAAGGAAAAATGAAATAAACAACTTACAAGAAGTAATCTCGGATTACAATTTGAGAAGTCGAGGCCTGTGTATCACACAATGTCCTTAAAACAGATTTCGCCTCTTCCGGTTGCTAGAATGAACTAAGGCGTCTGTCTCCCAGAATACAACGACCGAAGCGATCACGTAGGCACCACGTAGCACTCCCGAACTGAGTAGCAGCGCTTGAATCCTATCACCGACTTACCAATAAAAACTAGAAAAGAAGAACCGAACAGTACCTAGAGAAGGAAAGAAAGAAGATCTGTTGTGCGGGGAAGAAAGTAGAGGAGAGGCCTCTATTTATAGGGACTGGGTTAAAACCGTAACGGCAGACAAGACTGTTAATACCTTCATTGTAACGGCAGACAACCAATTGAATGCCGATACTGTAACGGCAGACATCATTCACTGCCTTCAGTGTAACGGCAGACAAAACGTTAAATACAGCACTAAAACGGCAGACAAAACCGTTTCTGCATTCATTTCAGCCGTTACAAAAAGAAAAATCAAAACTGTAGCAAAAAGTGGTTCTGCACGGGGTGGGGTCAAGTCGGTCCGGCATTCGTGTCCGCAGGTCGTGCGGGCGCACACGTCGCATGTCCGGTCCGAGATTTGCACCCCCCTGCGTGCGCGAGAGAGAGCCTCTCTTCTAGCTATCTTACAATGATAAGGAGGTTGCTATATATCCTTTTCTATTTCCTTTGATTTTTCCGATGTGGGACTATGTTCCCTTAACCCATTTCAAGAATGAAAACTACTCACTTTGAGAGACAATTTCTCATTCACCCCTTAACCGATTTTAGCAAACCAATATATGATTTTGATCTACTCACGAAGGAGAACACAAATCAATCAAGATCTCTCAATAATTCATTGAGGATCTTACTCAAAAAATTGCTCAAAAATCGGTTCGTAAATGGTGTATAAAACACTCATTTTCTAACAGGTGGTTGATACATGACTGCAAATTCACATACAAATACGAAAAAGTGCGAGACTATAATGTCTGACTACTAAATGTGGATTATTCTAATGTGCCAACAGTAATATTAAGCTAACATCTTCAACCAACTCAAAGAAAAAATTCTAAATTGCGAGTGTAGTACAGTTTGATCATGTGTTCAAAATCACAAACAACCATGGGCGGAGCTATGTGGGGGCCCAGGGTGCCCCCCCCCAAATTTTGAAAATCCCCTTAAAATTTTTGAATTTTTTTAAAAACCCCCCTTAAATCTATTAAATTTTATTATTTGGCCCCCTAAAAATTATGAAAAAATACCTATAAATTTATATATAATTATAGAATTTTTTTTTGGCCCCCTGAAAAATTTGTTCTGGCTTCGCCCCTGCAAACAACAAGCAGTTTTACAATAGAAATAGTTCCGGTTAACACTAATTCAGCCCACTGTGACCACCTATGGTTCTTCAAAAAGAGCGCACCGTATCCGTAGTTTCCCAGTCTTCTTAGCCCTCACATAAGCCCCATATCTTAATCAAGAAACCCAGCAAGAATTCAACTCCCAATTCATAGATTTAAAAAATGATAAGTGAAAATGAGTAAGAAGAAAAACGGACTCGGGCATCGCGGACTTCGATGACGAGGTCGGCGAGCTTGAGGCGATCGCGGATGGCACGTGTGGCCGCCGCCATGTGGCCGGGGAACCAGTTGATGACGCCGCCGCCGGCGTTGAATCCCATTTCTGCTACTTTCTTCCCGATCCACGACGACCAACCACCCATCTCTCTCTTTCTTTACTGGGTTTAGGGCTTTTGGGTCATGTAGTGTGAGAAAAGATAAATTTTTTTTTTCTTTTCTTTCTATACTAAGCCCCTTTTTGGGGGGGGGGGGGGGGGGGGGGGGGGGGGGGGGGGGGGGGGGAATGTAAAAGATTTCCATAGTCAAGATTAATGGGGAAAAAAAAAAGAAATATGTAAAGATTGTTAAGTTGGTTGTAGCAGAGTTTGAGTTTTTTTGCCTTCATAGGCTATTTTTTGAAAATATTTGTATTTTTTGGCCAGTTTCCCAACAATTAGCGCTTTTGGGCTAATTTGTGTCACATCAGCAGCGGCCGTTATTCTCAATAGCGGCTTCTTTATTTTCGATATCGCTAATGGGAATAGCGACCTATATTTTAATTTTTTTTGAATTTTTTGTTTGTCGTCGCTATTCCCACTAGCGACCTGAATATATGTGAGGTCGCTAATGGGATTAGCGACCTTTAATGAGTTGTATTCTAACACTTGGCAAAATCTAGAGAGCTTTTGTTCTCTAAAAAATGAAAATCAATTTATTTTTAAAACTAAGGTCGCTATTCAGAATAGAGGCATTTATTATACTAAGGTCGCTATTCCGAATAGGGGTCTTAGTTATATAACTATTTTGCAAATTTTACAAAGAGCAAGGCGATTGTGTTTCCTGCTGAGGTCGCTATTGGGAAGTATACTAAGGTCGCTAATTCCAATAGCGACCTCAGTTTTAAATTTTTGGGGAAAGCACTTTATAAATTGCTAAGTGTCTCAATACATTCATTCGATATCGCTAATCTCATCGGCGACCTCATATATACTAAGGTCGCTAGTGGGAATAGCGACAGCAAACCAAAAATTCAAAAACATTGAAAACATAGGCCGCTATTCCCATTAGTGACATTCAAAATGAATAGGTCACTAATGAGAATAGCGGCCGCTACTGACGTGGCACAAGTTAGCCCACGGGCGCTAATAGTTTCGAAACTGGCCCATAATAGCAAATATTTTCAATAAGTGGCCTATGACGATAAAAATTTCGTAGAGTTCCATGAAAAATTAAATTTGTTTGGTTTGTAAGAGTACTGTAGCGAAAGTAATGTAAAATACTTTAATTTTTTGTTTTATTTGAAATTAAGCTCAATTAATTATGGTTTAAACTAATTAAACTAAATTGATCTTAATTAAATTAAACCAATAAAAAAAAGGGGGGGGGGGAAGAGGAGACTTTTGGTTGGCTTTGTTTGATTTTTTTAAAAAAAAAACGGAAAGAAAAAAACCCGAAAAAACTAAAATAAATATAAAAAAACGGGAAGTGGTTGGCTTTGTTTGAAATGTGGGACTTTAGTCCCACATCGGTCAAGGTGAAGGTATAAATAGGATTTCGTATTTTTATTTGATGACAAAAGACACTTCAGAAGTGGGGAGAGATAGAGAGAGATGGATGAATAAAATATCAATGAACGTGCAATATTTTACCTACAGTACGAATCCAAATCAAAACAAATTTAGCCGACCAAACCCGCGTGAACAGTGTTCTCCCCTGGATTTCAGTTCCTACAATAGAACTACTGCAAACCAAACACCCTCTTTGTGAAACTATTTGCAAAAGTATGCCACTTCCCAAATTATTGACAAGTTTGAGCTAGTCAGCGATCATTAGTAGCGACTGCTGTTCCCACTAGCGACATCTTCCTTTCGAATATCGCTAATGGAAATAGCGAGCACTCATTTATTTTTATTTTTGTAATTTTTGTTTGTTGTGGCTATTCTCATTAGTGACTAAAGCATATGAGAAGTTGGTGATGGTAATAGCGACCTTATTTGATAAGTATTTAAACACTTAGCTATTTGTTTGATGTGGAAAAATTCACACAACTGAGGTCTCTACTGGGAATAGCAACCTTAATTTGAGAGGATTTTTTAGCAAATATAACAGAAAACTAATAAAGAGTAAGGAGAAATTTTGAACCACTAAGCTCATTATTCTCAGTAGCGACCTTAGTTCTGTGAATTTTTTCAAATCAATTGGATAGCTAGTCAAAATCTGACACAACTGAGGTCGCTATTGGTAATAGCGCCGACAGTATACAGTGGTCCCAGTAGCGACCACGGGTGTGTCAAAATTTCACACAGGTAAAATAACAAAATATATCACAAAAATCACAAAATAATAAAATATCACAAACAAAAGTCAAATATCACAACCATCCAATAACAAAATAACAATAATTATGTCTGATGAGCTACAAAATAACAAAATATCACAAACATCTACCATCGTACGGATCTACAACATCTAAAAATCTACAAATCTACCCCGGTGTGTACATGTCGGGCTTCCTCCTCTTCCCAAGGGGTTTTTTGTGACACGATTGTGTAACTTGTGTAACTCATGAAATGGGCGTATCGTCAGGAAATTCTTCAATTTAATTAACTTTGACCTCTGCTCGTGCCACATCCTCTAGTTTTGCATGCACCTCTTCTTGTTGCTCATCTTCCAATCGCTCTTCTTCTTGTGCATGCTCTTTGCGTTATTGCTCCGCTCGCTATACACGCCACGGTGGATGCCTAGACACATGCTTACGCCGTGTCGTTTGGTGGTCTGGGGTTGACATCAACGCATTGAACCGTGCTCCCTTACCCACCTCCTCAATTTGCAAACAACATGGTGTGAGAATTTCCTGTGCGAGATCCTTGGCGGCTTGAGCCACTTACTACCCAACATTTGTGCGCATCTCTGTGTTATCACACATGCTTGGTCAATATACAAAAGAGTACAACGTATCATATACACAAGATAAAATTTATAGAAAATGTATGAAAATGACAACAAAGGATAAAATTTCATACAATTCTTCGAGTAGATCCCGCCTTTGGTTGATATATTGGTTGCGAAGAGGAATATGCATGAGCGGATTCCATCTCTCTACTCGAAACCGATAGCTAAACCTTTGCAGGCACAAATGTACGAGAAGCTATATACAACCGTGTAATACTCTGGTACCATGAAATATATACGGCGTGGAGTGATCTGAGGACTGCCTACAACAACTATGTCGTATCTCCGCTCATTTTAAGCGTTGACATAAGCTTGGTGATGGGAAGCCCAATTATGATCGGGCACTTGACTAACACCTTTAACCTTTGCATGAGTGTCGTATGATTGCAGCACCGGGATGGCTTGCGGGAGTTCGAACTGTCGAAGCACTCGGTCCGGGTAGTACATCTCTACAATATTGAAGTTGACGAATGAGGCTCTTATCAACCATACCTTCATATGTGTTGTACAAATGAGTTGTAGTCTCTCCAATCTCTTGGGTGTGTACGGCTCCCATATGAGGAACTTCGCTCGCAATATATTGGGCTCGTTTCTATAGTAAGTCACAACCCCACATGGGTTATCTCTCCACGTGTGCCTCCCCCCCCCTCTCCAAAGTACACCCTGATGGGAGCCAACATCGCAGTTTCGCTGCGTCTATCGCCCACCCCTATGACTGCTTACTTATACGGGATCGTCCGAGATGTAAGTGTTCCCAATACCAAACTTGTAGTATTAACATCAGACCCGTCATCTCCTTTGCATTCAATGCTCCATTGCACAAACTCGTGTACAATGAGGCTAATGCAGCACTGCCCCAGCTGTGCTGACTAGCTCGACTTAGGTCAGTGATCAACGGGAGATACATGAGCGGCATAACATCTTCTTTATATATATATATAAAGATCGTGCATCGCACGCCTAAAAAACTGGTATATATACATAATTGTTAAGTTGCTAGGTTTACAAAATTACCCTAGCAATGAAGTGTGGACAACCAATTTATGTAGATGAAATTAATTCATAGTTATTGATAAGGAAAAATACATAACAATCGTAAATGCTTTAAATATATTGGTCTTGATTATTTTTAACTGTATTATATTTTATACTATATCTTAAGTTAATAGGCTTATCCCCTCTCTCCTTTCTTTATTTTAAAATGGAGAAAGGAGAGAAAAAGTAGTAATACACACCTATCTTAACACATGCAGATCGTACATTTTAATAAAATAAAAATGGAAAAACAAAACAAAAACCCTTCCTTTCCCAAATCCCCCCCCTAAAAAAAACCCGCTCACCCTTCCTTACCCAAAACCCATCCGTCGCCATCCGCCCTTCGCCGTTTGCTAGTCTGCCCCAATCCAATCTGTCGTCGATCGTGAATCCTCGTCGTCGCCCCTCGCCCAAAACCCAGTCGTAGCCGATCGACGTTCGCCAGTCCGCCCTAATCCAAGCCATCGACGTACGCCGTTCGTCAATCCGCCCAAATTCAAGCCGTCGTCGTTCGCCGTTCTGCCAATCAGAGAGGGTGATTCTCTCTTATTTTGTAAGATCCTCTCGTATTTGGATGTTATATATATTATTTTTGAGAATATGAGATCAAAAGATCCTCTCTTATTATTTGCATTTTGTAATTTGTAAGATCCTCTATTATAATCAAATTATCTTTAAGAATAATATATGATCCACTATTATATATATAAGATTAAGGTATTGTGAAGTTGTAAGACTCTCTTATTATTTTCAATGTAGAATTTGTAAGATCCTTTATTATAATTAGATTTTTTTGAGAATAATATAAGACCCTTTATTATATATCTATTATTTTGGAGAATATGAGATCAAAGATATTTGTGAAGTTGTAAGATCCTCTCTTATTATTTAGAATTTGTAATTTGTAAGATATTCTCATGAGATTAAGGTATATTATTTGCTAAGAGTAATGTCTAAAGAGATGGTAATATATGCTGAATCTAAGAGTAATGTGGGTACATTTTCTTGGAATTCGATAATATGATGAATTTAGAACAGACTATTGTTGTTGTTGTTACTAGTGAAAACTGTTATTAGAACATCGGACTACTGAACACTATTAATACTCTATTCTATTAAAAATTGTTAATAAAATTGTTATATTATGGTGTATTAACAATTTAATCGTAGAAACTATTTTTGTTGTTGTTAATAGTGAAAGTTGTTCGGGCTATTGAACACTAATAATATTCTGTTCTGTTAAAAACAAAATTTATATAAGACCCTCTATTATATATATATTTCGTGGAGAATATGAGATCAAGATATTTGTGAAGTTGTAAGATCCTCTCTTATTATTTACAATTTATAATTTGTAAGATCCTCTATTATAATGAGACTAAGGTATATTATTTTCCAAGAGTAATGTCTAAAGAGATGGTAATATATGATGAATCTAAGAGTAATGTGGGAACATTTTCTTAGAACTCGATAAATTGATGAATTTAGAACAGACTACTGTTGTTGTTGTTAATAGTGAAAATCGTTAATAGAACATCGGGCTATTGAACACTATTAATACTCGGTTCTATTAAAAATAGTTAATAAAATTGTTATATTATATGGTGTATTAACAATTTAATTGAAGAAACCATTTTTGTTGTTGTTAATAGTGAAAATTGTTTGGGCTACTGAACAATAATAGTATTCTGTTCTGTTAAAAATTGTTAATTACATTGTTATGTTATGTTCTATTAGCTTTGTATCATTATGTAGCGCCCCGAATTTCTAATATAATAACTTAGAAAATACGTGGCACAATCCCAGCATCAACTTCAATGTAATAGTACACATAGCTCAAAACACAAATAATTTTATTCCAAACTTTTATTACAACAATCTTTTTCAAACACGGCGGAATTAGAAACACCTTGAATTACAATTTTCTTTTCACAACACTTCTTTTACTAAAATTTTACACAAAGCTCTATTACATCAGTTTATCTCAAAACTAACTCAAGCATCCAAGCCTCCAGACTCTAAGCAACAACCTGTAACACATGAGGCTAGAGATGATCCCTAACCCCCAAAACTAAAGGGGTCAGCCATAAATGGTGTGAGTGATATAAAAACAAACAACATAATTTAATCGTAAAACATAAAGTCATCAACATCATGTATTAACCACAATGATAAATGAATGAGGAATAACAAAGATGTAAAGCATGGAAACATCATAGAATGAAAACAACAAGTGCATCTAGTCTAAGTGTCAAGTGTAGGAAAACTGGAAAACACATGCATAAAACCAAGTCAAGACAACACAAAGTCTATATGCGGACTCTCTAATGCATACTTGTCGAAGTCTATGCATCCCATTCTACATAGGTTCGGTGCAAGCCCTTAACGTCTTCACATTATAGGGTTCAATCCCCGCTATGCAACTATTCCTAACACGATGACTACTACGAGATACAGATAAACTGTGAGTACTAGCCCTCGCCCCGATAATTCCGGAGATCAATCCCACACCGCAAGTAATTTACTTGGATAATTCCGGAGATATATCTCACACCGCAGGTATTTTACCTGGATAATTCCGGAGATAAATCCCACACCTCAAGTAATTCACTTGGATAATTCCGGAGATTAAATCCCACACCGAAACAATGACCCTCATCACATGAATACCCCATGTGCGTCGCCTCGACTTTGATAATTCCGGAGATCAATCCCACACCGCAAGTAACTACCTGGATAATTCCGGAGATATATCTCACATCGCATGTAACACCCCGAATTTCAAATAAGGATAAATTCGAAATTTCACAGGATCTTTACTTCACTTCGTACAATTTTACAAGGAATTTTAAAACTTTGCATTCACAATACATCAGAGTTTCTTTACACTTGGTTTTTACACAGCGGAAGACTAAAAGATTACAATAATGAAAAACAACTTGTATAACTTTAACATCATTTGCAACATCTTTAACTTCTAAACAGCAACAGCATATCCACTTTATAACTCCATGAATAGTCCATTACCTGCATGTCAGTCTGTGGGCACGTCAGTTACTTACAACTGACGAAATGTTATACACGGCTATCCTCTCTATGCCGGGAATAGTATAACGATCTCATACTTTAAAAAGACACAATAAAATTGAAATGAATAAATAACGTGTCAAAGGTGATTATTCTAAATATAAGTGTATGTCATGCCTTAATGCCTAATGCACACCATTCTACACTAGGATGACACTAATGCACACTTGTTCAGATTCTATGCATCCCATACTACATAGGTCCGAGGGCAAGCGCCTACGTACTCCACATTGAAAGGGTTCGATCCCTCGCCATGAGACTACCCAGTAATAAAACAAGTTTCAGAGTTATTTCACAGATACGGATCTCAGCCTCCCTGGCTAGCCTCCCTAGCTATAATAACAGATCCCAGCCTCCCTGGCTATTATATCGTGAGAATAATCCCGTAAATGCCTCTCTAGCCCCGGTATATACATATTCTTTGGAGTATGGTAAACATCCGCCGACTACCCTAAGTCCCGGATAAAATACAGTCCATCTCCTACGGGGCAACCACAGTCCACCAACTGGGTCTATAGCCACGGAGATCCACTGCCGACTATATAGAAGCACCCATTTACGTTTGCACAAGTCTATTACATCTTCACCTAAGTGCCTAATTATTTTTATTTCAAGACATGAATATGTTATCACCCTAGAATCAGTTTTACCTCATACCAGATTTATTCACAAAATGCGAGATCGCCCGACGGCATTATCTCAAAATCAAGTCTCAAAAATCTTTCTTTCAAAATTACCGGTAACCGAGGTCTTACTAATTCTAAATTATAAACCTTTCATGTGCAAGAAACATGGGTACACATACCCTTTAATAATCATGTCTTAAACCTAAATAATTTCATCTTTCAATTCATTTCACAAAAATAATCAAATCTTGTCATCATCCATGATCTAGTCATTTATTCAAGATCTTTATAGAACAAAAATTAATTCCTTTCATATATACAATTTCTATCAAATGAATATTTATCATAACCCAAGCTCTTGCAATGTCTCAAAATAAAACCAATCAAAGTCTCATTTACCTCGGTTCAATAATTCATTTTAACACTATTCATATTCTATTTTTCCCACTCTTAGTTCTCCTCAATTAAGAACTTTACTCATATACTTATCTAGAATAAAACCACTAACCATTTGAATACATAAGAACTCTTTGAGTTTCATTTCAACAATTTTGCAAAATCTCAATAAGGTAACTAGTTGTCTTCTTTACTCTGCTTCTAAATAATCATGATTTTTAAAAAAAATTAATTAGAGAACAAACTTCATTCCATCTCAAAGGTTGTATCCCATTCAAAGGCAAAACAAATAAATAAAACCCACTTCATGGGAATCGAACCGTACACACCCCAGGCAAAGCCCCAATCACTCACCACAAGCCAATAGCCCAAATAGGCTAGGTGTTCACTTACTAAACCGCAAGCCCATTAAGCCTTCTCGGATTTGCAAAAGTATTTTGTAAAACAAAATAAAAACTTTGGGGTGATCAGGTATCGAACCCGAGCCAACCAGAGAGCCGGCGCACAGTCAAACCGCTAGGCTACCTGCGCCCAACGACTAACAGGAAACCCGAAAGGTTTTGTGCTAACTTTCTGTTATTACATTATTTATTAAAAAATAAAACTCGATTTCCTCGTACTTGATCAATCCTTTTATTTGATAAAAAATAATTTATACAACTGAGATTATTTTATAACAGTAACGTACTGATCGACAATTCATATTTTAGAAAAATAGAATAATTTGACAAAGTGATTTCTCCTTATTAAACAACACAATTTTGCATTCATTCTTTTTAGTCACGGATAGCATATTATATATTTTTTTTATAACAATCCAATGAGCTCCAAAAAATAAATTTTTCTTTATAAAAATTTATTTAGTTATCAAAAGAAGTGTTTCCAACATTTTCATAAAGCTACTATCTTCATGTACATCAATTCATGACAAAATAATCAATTATCTATTTTCTCAACTACATGTAGTAATTTAATTTATATGGTTCACTACTATTTTCAATAGTTTATCATAAACAAAATTTCCATACTATTCATTCATTTTCATTAGCATGTACTTTTTTCTACAATTTGAAAGTAAGAGAACATTCACTTTTATTTTTTTACTACTCATTCTCAGCACATATAAAAGTGTAAATTAAATCTACTTTTCATATCTTATTCAAAATATACATTTGCCAAGGATGAAGTTCTAACATGAATTATGGTATCAATTCTTACATCATAATTTTCTATTATTTAACCACACACATATTATTCATATTATGTATAATAGCATGAAAATCACCTACAAATCAATATCATCTCATAGAACTAATTTAGAATTTCTAGCATGACATTTCTACAACTAGAAAGTAAGAAACCACCCACCTTGATTGAAGGCTTGAATAATTGAAAGGAAGAACACCACTTCTAGCTTCAAGGGCTCCTAGCTCTTCTCCTCCTAGCAATTTCTCCTCTCCAAGCAAGAGATCCTCCAAGCACAATAACTTTCTTACTCTCTTTCTCTTATTCTTCTCTTTTCTTTCTTTCTTGCTTCTCTTTCTTTTTTCTCTCTTTCTCTTATTTTTCTTTTGTTTTTGGTGTGAAAAGAATGAGGAATGGAGGGTGCTATTTATAGGATTTTGCTAGGGTCCTAATTGCATAATTACACACCTAATAACTCACTCAAATTAATTTCTAACCTTTCACATTTTATAACTCTCAAAACTCCTAACTTTACATCTCCCCACTCTCCAAAACTTAACTTTCATTTACTCTCTCTTAACCTACAAATTCTTCCCCTTCTCCACATGCAATCCGGTCATACCCTTGTGGACCCGGTCCTAGGTGCAAAGGTGCATGTACAAATGTACATATCACTTCCAATTACATTACAAAACATCCATATACCTTTTTGTATGTTTCCAAGCCTCATGAAGAAGCCCACAACAGCCATGTTGCTGTTGTTGCACTCCGTGGGCCCCCTTCCATAATCACACCATTCCAAATATTAACCATACACATTTCATTTCATTTATCTTACCAAACTATTCAAGTAATCAGTTTACTATCATATATATATATATATATATACACACTATATTTTCAAAATTTACGGGATGTTCCACACACTCCGAAATTTCTTTTGAAAACAAATGCACTCATATACGAACACCGAAAACACGTGCGTCGCACGTAAAATATCAAAAATGCGAAATCGATTTTATCAACGAAAAATTATTAAAATGTAATCGAAAACAATATAAGCAAAATTACATTTACTAATTTACATATATTTCATGATGAAATCACAACACGTAGAAAGCACGTGCATTATACGTGCAGAAAATCGAAAAATGCATTTTAATCAAAACAAGGGGAAAATAAATTTTTGTTTTATAAAATAGATTTAAATACATAAAAATAAATAATTTAAACCTATAGAAAATATTATACGTAGTGGTGGAAACACGTGCATCAAAACACATAAAAAGCACGTAAATCCCAGGGATTAAATATTATATTTTAGTTGACTAAAATCAATACGGAAAATGTATAAATAGTACGAATCCAAAATATGTAGTGAAATACATTACAAAATATACGTGCGTAACACCCAGGGGCAAAATTGTAATTTCCAATTTTGCGGGGTGTTACATCGCAGGTAATTTACCTGGATAATTCCGGAGATAAATCCCACACCGCAAGTAAGTTACTTGGATAATTCCGGAGATTAAATCCCACATCTAAAGCCATACTGAGGTGCATAACCCATGTTCCCGTTCATCATATCACCACTAGTGCCTATCCTTATCCTTTTTGGGTTATTTAATTACTTAACGAATCTCCTAGAGTTGGTGTACCCTACCGGCCTAAATTCAAAACTGACTAACTGAAATGCCTCACGGGCTTCAACAAAATAACTCAACACCGGTATACTAGGGTCACACACCTCTAGAGACTCAAACTCAAAAGTCTTAATCAACTTTCCACTAAACAAAATTAGCTCAACTGAATATCTCAAATCAAATGCTTAACTGAAGACAAAGTATAGACTGAATTATCTGAAAGCCAATCATTCGAAAGAACACTCAAGTTACAAAAATCCATCAGTACCAGTCGACTCATACTATGGTAAGTCGACTGTCCAGAGGACAATATCCAAGATTTTTAAGAAAATTAACTAAGTCATATAAGTCGACTTGAAAAGCTACCAGTCGACTTACCCGAGACAAGTTCCAATAATTTTCACTAAAATATTTTAAGTACATAAGTCGACTTAAAGAGGTCATGGTCCACTGTCCAGAAAGGACTGAAATAATTTTACAAAATAAGGTCTCAGGACACCAGTCGACTGCATAAGAGTCTAATCGACTGTCCAGAGGGGATTTCAAAAGAACTGAAGAAACAACAGCAAGGTCGTACCAGTCGACTGAATAGTAGACCAGTCGACTGTCGCCCTACAGTTTTCATAATTTAGGTCTGAATACAAAAATCAAAACTGGAGTTTTCTAAAGATTCTTTGTTCATGAAATAATTCATATTCAGGAAAAATGACAAATCTCAACAATTTCTCATTATGGATACATTACTCAAAACATCAAATATGTCCAATCTCAAGTTCTCATGTTCTAAATTACTAATTCTTCCATTAGGGTTACTCAAAACTAAATTTCTTTCACAACTCTTAATCAAAATCTGATTTATAAACTCAATGTCCAGATGTTCAACCATCCGTTCATAACCATACTCAAACCTTAACATGCCTTTCAGTAATACAATTTTATAAATCAAGATCTACTAGTCATTCATAGATTTCACATACATGGTCCAAACAACAACAATTGTTCACATGAATCATACCACAATATAAGATCCATATCATTCTCAACATCAAATCAAAACAACATTGTCACTCGCATACATAGATCAAAACAACAAAACAATTTTATATCACTCACAAAATCAAAACAAAATAAAAACAATGTCACTCACCTTTGAATTGAGAAAATCCACGAAAAAGCCTTCCTTTTGCTAGATCAAAACTTCCTCTTGATCACCAAGAAAATAATAATAGAATAAATCTTGAGTTGTGCAGCGAATGACGGCTGCACGTCCTCTTTTATACAGGCCGGGATTGAAAGGAATTAGGGTTTTGAAGTACTTTTGCAAAATAGTCCTTTTTCAATTTATTACTTTACATATATAACCTTCCTTAGTTAAAATAAGTTAAATAAATCAAAACTAAATAAAATTCTTTTACCACTAAGTTTTCCAACAACCCAGCACAACCCAGAGATAAGAAAATTCCGGATTTACACCCAGGGTGGCAATTTTGCACAAAAGCCCTCCCTTTTGTAATATTTGCAATTACATCATAAAATATTCCTAAAAATCCAGAAAAATCCAAAATAATATCTAATAATACATATTATATTTTCCAATTAAAATATCTGACTTTTACCTTCCAGAAAAACATTTGCACGAAGATCCAACATGAATTCTATATTTGCAAAAACACTTTGTTGGTTTAAATCTTCACCAAATCGATTTTAAATAAAATATAAATGTATTTAAATTTAAATGCTAGCCATGGGAAACCAAAATATCAGTAAAAATGAATTTTCATAGTTTATTTAAGATCCAAACGACTTTTTACATAAAAGCCCCTCTCTTTCGAGATATTTGTAAAAATAGTTTCTTTATTCAGAAAAATCCCAAAACTTAGAATACACTCCATAATAAGTATGAGAACTTATTAAAAATATAAAATCGTATATTTACACCAAAATTATTTGCACGTGTTTCGCACGTGTAAAGAAAAGATAGATCTTTAGAAAATATTTATTAAATCTCCAAAAAATCATTTTAATTCATTTTCAAATCTTTAAATTAATATTTGAAAATATGGGGTTCTTCACATTAGATTATAACGAGACGGCAAAATTGAGTGGGGTGAGGAGAGAGAGCGTCTTCCTTCCTCGGACGCCGAGCAAATCATATGCTCAGGCGATTCAACTTCGACCTCCCTTCCGTCATCATGACCATGCCCCCCTGCCACTTCAAGTCCTACACCCCATCATCCCCCCCCCCCCCCCCCCCCCCCCCCGTCCCTTCACATTCCACCCAAAAAAAACCCTCCTTTTTCTAACCCTAAATCCTATTTTCAGCCTAAACCCTCTGTTTTTTCCCTAAAAAAATAGCCGCTCCTCCCCCAAAATAGCCACTAGCCAAAAAAGAAGATGGAACTACGGTGCTTCAAGTGTGGCGACAGTGACCACCCTACGGTAGACTATCGTAAGTTGGGTTTCCACTGCTTCAACTATAGAAAATTTGGCCATAAAGTTCGAGACTGCCCGATATACAACCGTCGTGAGGTCCTGGAGGTTGACCTCCCTCACAACGCTGCAATCTCGCAGGCCCTCTCGGCGCTGCATGCAAGTGCATTCCTCCATCTCATAAATCCTTCGTGTTCCCCTCACGAAAGATTTAGAATGTGCTTTCAACTTTGCGTGAGGGAGACAATGACATATGTGGACCCTTAAACGTGTGAGTGATGGGGTTTACCACGTCCAATTCCCAACCACCACGGAGGCAGAGCAAGCAATTGCGGAGGGCATCTTCAAATTTCCAGGTTACAGTGCCGCCTTCTCCCCCTGGTCTCCTGACTTTGGCACCAGGCTACGCCCCAAACCAAGCTTTATTTGGATCAACCTCCCTCTCCTGCCCTTCCAACCAGCCGTCCCTAGAACATCTCATCAAGCCTTTCGAGAGGCTCATTACTATGAGCAGGGAGATGAAGGAGACTGAGACGAAAAATCAAGCACTTGTCCTCATTGAAGTTGATGACCTGACCCTTATCCCTAAATACCTCATTAAGTACACTGCCCCATGGAGCCTTAAAAAACACGTGCATGACGTTCTGGTTCTTCTTCTTGGGGAATCCATTCCGGTGGAGGATGTCCACAGTGGAAAGATTCAGCTTTTCGCTACTCCGAGCTCATCCGGTGATAGGGGTAGTGACAGTTTATGGAGTGTGAAGGCCCCTGAATAACCAAAACTCACCGATGCCGGTGATGCCCCCCCCCCCCCCAGCCGCAGATGCAAGATCCTCAGGGTGATCCTCCAAAATCCTGAAAAATTAGGGAGGGAAAACAGCCCGCCGATGAATCCGCTCTTGAAAGCAACAAACTGGGAAGGTTTTTAACTATTCCGGAATTGGTTGATTCTAGTATGAAAAAGGGAAGTTCTTCACATTCCTTATCTGCCCCTGAGATCAAGGAGAGGTTCAATTTGAAATCGAATCCTGGTGGAAGTTGATATTCCTATCATTGCGCTATCAGAATCCTCAAATAGTAACAAAGCACCCAACACTGGGGGTCCACCAAAGATTCGAACCACTCACCAGAATCTCAGAATGAGGATTCAAATGAAGAAGTTTGTCAAATGATCTGGGATGCAAGCTTGTCACTCTCCTACTATCCCTCTTCATGAAGATCCAATCGGCAGTGGAAGGAGCCCCGAGAGAATCTGTTATTAAAGAAGTGGCCAAAACAAGGAACAAAGACAAGATGATTTTTCAGGCTGGAGCCAGCAAAGCTCGTATTGATAGCTTCAAGACTCACTCTTTGATTAGGAGGCCTAAGCCGAAAACTTCCCACACCTCTTCTTCCATTCCTCCTGGCTTCAAAGCTGGCTCATCCAATCGTTTGAAGTGTTGTAGGTCCTCTGGCAAGTTTAAGGGCCTGTTTGGTTGGAGGGGAATGGAGGGGAGGGGAGGGGAGGGATTTTTTTAAACATTTCTTGTTTGGTTCATTTTTTAGGAGGGGAGGGGAGGGGAATGGAGGGGTGAAGCATCCCTCCTGAGTCAATTTTGGCTCCCCTCCAATATTGGGGGATTTGGAGGGGAGAGAAATTGAGTCAAATTTTTGTATAGTGATTGAACTAAATTGCCTTTAGATCTAAATCCATTTAATCACACCATTAAAATTTGTAATCACTCCATTTTAAATTAAAAAAATAAATTTAAAATTTAGAATAAAAAAAAGATTAGGAATTCATTGTTGCTTCAAAGAGAGAAGGTATTATATAAGTCATACTTATGGACTACACTAGAAAACCAAATCACTAACTCAAGAACTTCAAAATACTGGAGAATAGCAAATTCATACAATTATACACACAATCCCCCTTTTATTAAACTCCCACGAAAAATATATTAAAAAGAAGTATTGTAAAACTTTTTGAAGGGCCTTGATTCCAAATGTAGCATCCCACCAGCGAAAGCCAGTTCAAGGACAAGAAAATAACAGCTATTAGCAGGACCTCCAAATGATAATAGCAACAGTACTCTCCTTCAAACATTCATCACGCCAATGATAAGCTTACTTAGTTGATTGCTTTAAATTTTGCATCTTTCCTTCTTATTATAAATGACTGAAGTGCTTTACGCAACCATGGGCATTTTTTATAATAATCCAAATGAATGTCCTTACGGCTTACAGAATGAGTTTTGTTAGACACTTGATATTTTTTTGTGGTTGAGTTTTGTTATAAAATGTAAAAGGGTATAAAAGTAATTTTATTATAAAATTCCTTCCCTCCCCTTGTGAAGCAAACAAGAAAATAATTATTTTCCCATCCCTCCCCTCCTTTGAACCAAAATCCCTCCCCTCCCCTCCCATCCCCTCCATTAAAATCCCTCCACTCCCCTCCCCTCCCCTCCTTTGAACCAAACAATCCCTAAGAGCACTCAACCCTTTATGAAGCATCTCTCATCCACCATAAAGAAGAAAGCTGCAGGTACCTCCTCTTCAACTCTTCAGTTACAAATGCTCAGTTTAATCTTTTCGATATCTTATCAAATGAGGATATTCTAGAAGTAGCTGAATCTATTGGAGTGAGGGCTAAGGGGCCTGTAACACCCCACATTTTTATTTTTTAATTAAAAATACATTTTTTAATTTTTGCACGTATGATGCACGTGCTAATTTTTCTATCTCCATTTTTTACTCTCATTTACTATTTAGCATGCATAATCTTTATTTAGTCTTTTATTAAACCCATGGACCTAAAAAGAGATTCTAGCCCATTAGGAGAGCCCACTAGAATAATTAATTAAATTGATTAAAAAGAAAGCCTATGGGACAAGCCCATTAATTAAATCTTATTTTTAAGTTGTGCATGGACTCATACATGACATGTAACAACTTTTAATACACATTTTTTAAACTATAGGAATTGTATTAATTATTGTGTATGTGTGTGCACTGGTGCACAACACATGCACGTGGAAAATGAAGAGGCATAGGGGATTTGGCCGGTTTTTAACATGAAGAGGTGGGGGGTTTGAGTTTTGAAGAGTTGGGATCATGAAGAGTTGAGAGTTTTAGGAGTTAGGATTATGAAGAGTTAGAAAATTAAGAGAGTAATTTATTAGGAGGAGAATTATACAATTTGAACCCTCACATTGACCTATAAATACACCCTCATTTTTTCTTCTCTTGTCACACCTAAACTAAACAAAAATAAAGAGAGGAAAAGAAAGAGAGAAGAGAGTATTTCTTGTGCTTTGGAGGCTTGCTAGGAGGAGAAGGACAAGGAGGTGCTAGTGGGAGCTAGAAGAGGTCTCTTCATTCTTAGTTGTTACTCTCCATAAGAGGTGGGTAATTTCTTACTTTCTAAATGTAGAGAATGCATGCTTAAATTTATGAATGAGTAGTATAGATTGAACATGATGTGACGTATGTAAACAAAATCCATGCTAATGTAGTCTACCATGAATGAAAGAAATCTTGTTGTGATTTAGTAACTAAATGTCACCATGATAATTAGAAAGAAGAGTATTGACAAAAGAGTTTATGCCATGAACCATGCTAGTGTGTTTGTAAATTTTTGTACATGCCATTTGTAAGAAAATGTGTAGAAACAATGTTATATTCAATATATGCCTTGATAATTAGAAAGAAAGATATTTTGAATTTATGTCATGAATCACACTAGTATACCTGATAAAATGTACATGTCAAAATATATAACTTTTTGTTAAAATTCTCTTTTGGGAAAAAAATTGTAGTAAAGTTCATTTTGAGAACAAATAAAATCTTATAAAGTGATTAAAAATAAATATATTGCTACTTTTTGGAATGATGCAAATTTATGGTTATTGAAGAAAGGAAATAATATTTTCTTTTATTGACACAAAGTCTAAATTATCAACAAAAAATTCGTAATTTACTGTTTTGTGAAAACTCAGTATGAATGGGAAATTTTTGATCAAGTAGAAAGCTTAGATCAATTGAATAATCGAGTTTGTGGAAATAAGTGAATAACAGTACAGTTGAACAAAAGCACATTAGTATATTTCCACAACAGAAATTGCTATTGGACTTATTGGTTAGTGGAGACTCCTTAAGACTGTCTACTGTAGCGCGCCTGTGTGTATTGGTCACGAGTTCGAATCCTGGCAACCCATTCTTTTTTTTTATTTCGGTTTAAGCAAATAAACAGTGAAGAGTTAAATGTAGTGGCTTCGGCCCACTCTCTTAACATAAAGCCCACATGGGCTTAGTGGCTAGTGGGGCTGGCTTTGGGCGTTCTGGGTTGTTGTGCGGGGTGCCTGGTTCGAAACCTGGGGTTGCCCCTTTTTATTTTTTTGATTTTTGATTGGTATTAAGGGTCTTTAATGCTAGAAAAAAAAATGGGAAAATTTGTATGTCCCGGTAAAATGATATGAAATTCATTAAGAATAATTCCAGAAATTTTCATGGACTTTTGAGAAATAAAAATGGAAATTGAGATAGGAAAATAAATTATGTGACTTCAAAATTATTATTTGAGAATAGAACTTTCTTTTGTGAAGAAGAGTAAACTATTATTTTTTTGTGAAGTGATTTCTCTTGAAGAGATTACACTCTTATTTTGTTTAAAGAATATTTTGAAGTGAGTTGTGACCTTGTATGAGCTTGAATTTGTTCATAAGATTTCATGTGATAAAACTGTGTTCTTGAAAGGAATTATTTGCTTCTAAAGATTATGAATGGATAAATGGATCATGAATAGTGACAAGACTAAGAAAGTGATTGCTTTGTGAATAAAGTGTTAAGGCAAAATATTGATCATTTATGAATAAGTTGAAGATAAGAATATTTAAGTTTAAGACATGTTTATTGAAGGGTATGTGTACCCATGGATTCTTGTACATGAAAATTTGTGATTTAGAGTTAGTGAGACCTCGGGTACCGACACTATTGAATTGAAAAAAGTTGAGATATATTTTGAGATATGGTCACGGAGCTATCTCGTATTTTGTTGATTAAGTCTAGTAGGAGGTAAAACTAATTCTAGGTATGGAAATTTATTCATGTCTTGAACTTAAGGATTAGGCACATAAGTGAAGATGTAGTAAACCTGGGCAAACGTACGTGGGACACTCTATATAGTCGAGCGGTGAATTCCGGGACTATAGACCCAGTCGGGCGGTGGATTCTGAAACTGTGGTTGCTTCGTAGGAGCCGGGCTTTTATTTTTAAATCTGGGACTATGCGTAGTCAGGCGGGTAGTTTATCGTTCTCCAATGTATATACGTATACCAGTGCTAGAGGGGCACTTGCGGGATGATTCGCACAATGAGGGATCTGTTACAACAGTCGGGCAGTGGACTTCGGAACTGGGATCCATATTCATGGAATGATTTAAACCTTGCTTTGTTACTGGGTAGTTGTCATGGCGAGGGATCAAACCCTATAATGTGGAGTACGTAGGTGCTTGCCCTCGAACCTATGTAGAATGGGATGTATAGAATCCGAACAAGTATGCATTAGTGTCATCTTAGTATAAAATATATGCATTAGGCATTAAGGCATCGCATACACTTACCTGTTTAGTATAGTCACATTTAACAGATTATCTTCATTCAAATTGTGGTTTGTTAAAGTATTTAGATAATTATATGTACGGCATAGAGAAGATGGCTAAGTATAACATTTTCATCAGTTGTAAGTGACTGACGTGTCCACAGCTTATTATGCAGGTAATGGACATATTCATGAAGAAGTAAAGATGTTATGATGCTAATGATTAATTACATTGATAAAGTTGTACAAGTTGTATATTATTTCCATTATTGTAATTCATTTGATTTTCCAATGTGTATGAAAATGTAAAGAACTCTGATGTATGTTGAAAAGTTTAAATTTCCTTGTAAAATTGTACGAAGTGAATTATAAAGATCCTGTGGAATCTCAAATTTGGTCTTATTTGGAATTCGGGGCGTTACAGGGCCACACTCGGTGCACATCATAAAGGGCTCAGAGAATGCTTTAGTTGGTCACACTGACCATATAAGACATTCTTCCTAGACGATCTGTCTTAGCTCTGAGCTGTGAATCAGATTTTTTTTCGTTTCTTGTGCTTTTTGATCCGTTTTTTTTTGTTTCCGATGAAGATTGCTACTTGGAATTTTAGGAGGTTAGGCAACCCTAATAAATGCTCTTTGATCAAAGAGGGTATCAGAAGCTCTGCCGTTTCGGTTATCAGCTTGCAAGAGACCAAGCTTAGACAGTCCAAGCCCCGCAGGCTATCCTTTATAGGGGGAAGCCATATCAACAAATGGTTTCAATTGGATGCTATCGACATCTGTGGTGGAGTCCTGTTGGGTTGGAATGATTCTATGATTGATTGCACTTTCTCGACTATAGATATCTTCTCTGTCTCTGCATCCTTCAAGCATCAAACTTCTAATACAGAGTGGTCCATCACCATAGTTTATGCCCCTTTTGATCTAGAGGATAGAAATCTTTGCTTTCATGAAATCAAGCATAGGAGAAGCAACCTTAATGATGCATGGGTCCTCTGTGGAGATTTTAATGTCACTACATCTAATCTTGAGCGATCCAGTGGAAGAGGCTCTAACCGGGATATAAGATACTTTAGGGAGTTTATCCATGATCTTGCTCTTATTGATTTACCCCTCTCAGGCAGGAAGTATAGTTGGTCGAATCTCGGAACCACCCCGTCTATGGCTAGACTAGACAAATTTTTAATTTCCTCTGGATGGGAATCCTATTACCCCAACTGTATCCGACCATTGCCCCCTCATGCTCGACACTCAAGTAATTTCCTCTCCCATTCACTATTTCAGATTTGAGAAGGTTAGGCTGCAACATGCATCTTTCATCCCTGCCGTCAAAGATTGGTGGCAACTATTTTCTTGCACTTGTTCGGTTGTAGACATATTTGCGCAGAAACTTCACATCCTCAAGAGAAGAATTCACAGGTGGCGTAACGAAACTTTTGGCCACCTCCCAGCAAAAAAGAAGCAATTGCAAGATAAACTGCTCAGTCTGGAGATTGAAGAAGAGCAAAATCCTTCCTCTGATAACTGTAACCCCTGTTTCCCCAAAGACGTATTTTCTGTATTTAAAATTTGTGCAAATTATTTTTTTTCGATTTCAAATTCTTTTGTCAAAATGAATTGTTGTATCTTCTTTTAAAATCTATTTTCGATCAATAATTTTATTTGTAACTATTTTCTATGTTTTTTATATTGTAATGCAAATCTTATTATTGTTATTATTATTATTATTAATTTTGACTGGTTATTAAAAAAATCCATTTCTATGTACAAATTGTATTTGTAGCTATTTCAAATAAATTATATACTGTAATACAAATTACATTTTACTATAAACAATATTTTTATTGGTTATTTTATTGAATTTATAAACCCTAATTTCCCCTATTGGATTTTACCCAAAACCCATACCCATTAAATACCTAACCCAATAATCTTATACCCAAACCCCTACAACCCTACCCGTTTTACACCCAAACCTGTTACCCCCACCTAACCCTAATATCCATCTTACCCTATATATTACTATATCCCCCTCCCCTGTTTTAACCTAGCCGCTCCCCTACCCCGTCTCCCTCTCTCCCGACTTCTCAACCCATCCTTTCCCCCTCCTGATCTTCCTCACCTTGTGCTCCTCTCCGAAACCCATCCTAGTGTTCCTCCGCCTTCACCATCCCCTGTGCCGCCTCGACTTCCCCTACTGCTCGCGACCACTCGACGTGCCTCCTGCGCCAACCGCCAGCAGACGACAGCCCCATCAACGCAACCCTCCTTGCGTCGCATCGCCCTCCCCAGTGCACCGTGCCACCCTCCTACAGCGCCTCGACAGCCGTGCCCCTATGCCCTCCTGAGCGACGCCGACAACAACAGCATCCCCAGCAGTGCCATCTTAACCTCCCTGCCTATTTCCTCTCCTCTCCGATGCTACACCAGCCCTACCCTCCTTCGACAGCAGCTACACGGCAGCCCTGTTCTGTCTTCCCTCCGTCGCTGCAGCCAGCTGCCCTGCCTCGTGCCGCCCTCACCAGCGCCGCCCTCAGTGCGCCACCTCCCGCCGTCCAGTGCGCCATGTCGACACCCCTGGTCGCCGCTCTCCCTCTTGTAGAGCACTCCCTCCCACCTTGCTCTGTTTTGGTGATCTTGTGATCTAGGCCGTTTGATCATCATCGTGATCGTGATCATCGTCTCTATCTGATCTGATCATCTTGATCATCACCATCAGGGTGATCTTGGCTGTCCGATCTTGATCTTCGATCTCAGCCGTCTGATTGTGTTCGTGATCTTGATCGTCTTCATCTTGGTCGCGATCGGTTGTTATCTTGTTCGTGATCATCTCGTTCGTGATCGTTGTTATTGTGTTCGTTTCCCAGAAATTTGTTCCCGTTATTCTCTTTCTCTCTGTCGTTTTTGTCGTTTCTTAGGCAAGTAACTTGTATTCTTTTCTTTGTGTAATACAAGTACTGAATACCGCATATAGTGTAGTTGTGTTCTAGAGACAATTCTTGTGTGAACCCCTGTTATATCTTGTCTCTTTGGTGTTGACCCGCTCGTAGTTGCCTCACTACACACATGACATGAAATAACTTAGGGATAACCACTTCTTGTTGTATACATGCATGTTGTTTATGATTCATGACTTGTTGTATGATCTTGTATGCATGATGTGTTCAATATAGTATAACTCATAGTAGACATGCAAAATATCCTATACCATATTGCTTAGACATCTAGTATACCCTATTTCACGTTTGGTTATATTTTGGATGAGTTTCATTTGAACTAGTTGGTTTTGTGCATAAAGGATATTTTCTGTTTTGTCGATTCCCCGCTTTGTTCAGTATTTTAGACCCTATTAAGGTCAGTATATGAACATTATTTGTGAATATGAATTATAGAGAATTCTGTTTACTTTTCAGATTTTTTGACAGATCTCAGTTTTGATTTATGAGTTGCGAGTTATGACTATTTTACTGCAGATGTGTTTAAAATTCCAGATCCAATTTTATATGAATTCTGTATGGTAAATTATTTTTCTACTAATGTTAGAGATAATATTTTGATCCAATATTTTGCTGGTTACAACTAGACTTGATTGGGATTAACCCATAATTTTTTAGGATTTAATTGATGACTTTTATATACTATTATATACTTGCAAACAACAACTATACTAGTAGAATTTTCATACTGTTCAGTAAAGATACTTAATTTCGACCTGATTCCATTTGCTTTTTATAAAAACTTTGTGAATATGAATTATAGCCTACTGTATCTATTTTATCATCCTTTTGACGGATGTGGATTTCGATTTATATTTTGTGAGATATTGTTGTTTTAGTACTGCTGCGTTTATGATTCTAGATTTACAAAACTACGGTATCTTGTTGCTTTCTGATTTTTCTTGACTATTCTATCTATGTTGGAAAATTATGAAACTTTATTTTCTGATACTAAACATACTAGGAATAGGGCTGCAAACGAATTGAGCTATTCGCGAGCTATTCGGCTCGAGCTCGGTCAAAGCCCGGCTCAAACCGAGCTCGAGCTCAAAACTGAGCTCGTTTCCTTAACGAGCCAAGCTCGAGCTTGGGGTTTTTTTTAGGCTAATCTCGCGAGCTATTCGGCTCGAATACGGTCAAAGCTCGGCTCGAACCGAGCTCGTGCTCAAAACTGAGCTCGTTTCCTTAACGAGCTGAGCTCGAGCCTGAAGGCATTCGGCTCGGCTCAGCTCGATTGCAACCCTAACTAGGAAATACCCCAGATTTTTCGTGGATTTAATTAATAAGTTTTTATGTTGTTTTCCTGATTATGAATACAAACTTTTGATTTCTGGCTGAACATATTTTCTGGATACAATTCTGTTTTGAGTCATGTTGTTGTGAAATATCATATGACTTATATATATTTGCTGGATTCGGCCGCGAGTCTATTTTTTAGATTTTCTGAAGGATCCAGGTTTTCATGTTTGTGGCAACGGGAATCCCAGATTTGGTGCAGTACTGTCTTGCTATCCTGAACTAGAATTTTTGTTGTTCTACTCTTTTATGTGTTGTCTTTCACCTGTACATGTCTATCTCCCGACCTGAACCTGTTACTTGTTTGTGCTATGTTATTCTTGTCCTGTTTTATGCACGTATATGCATGTTTAATAATAATAACAAGTAATCAAGCTGGGGTTAAGGGAAAGATCATAGTAGTGGGCAATATAGGTATGTGTACTCATAAGAGGGCCCGTATTTCCCATTTTATGTTTGATTCATGTTGATACATGAACATGTTGCACTTATATGTTTGATTCATGAATCCGTGGATTCGTGAACCTGTTGTACTTTCTGCTTTGATGCATGGACCTGTTGGTTCGTGCACCTGTTGATGCATGGATCAGTTGATTCGTGTACCTGTTTGATTCATGAACCTGTTGATACATGAATCGGTTGATTCGTGTACCTGTTTACTATCCGATTCATGAACCTGTTCCTGTTTACATGATACCTAAGTACACGGTCCTATAGAAACCTACCACTAGATCTAAATACAACTTGTTTGAATGTAGCAACCATGTGGTAAAAGTTTGGGACGCATGAAGTGCTACCTAGATAGTAATAATACAAGACTTGACATACATGATTACCTGTTACATAATACCTGTTACATGATTACCTATTACATGCTTACCTGTTACATGATACATGTACATACTACTTGACACATGTTCACCTGTTCATCTGTTACATGTTTACCTGCTTGCATGATACTTGACATCTGTTATATGTTACCCTTACCCTGTTAACACATTATATTACTTGATTCTATTCATGATTCATGCTAGTTGTTCTATTTTGTTGCCATGTCTATTCCATGTTATGCTTGCTTTTGCTGTTATTCTATATTAGTTCATTTTCCATGTACTTGTGCCTGTACTACAAGCGATCCGTAACTTGCATTGACGGGAGTTTTATTTTCCTTTCCCTTTTCGTACAATTTATTAAATTGCAGATTTTGGAGATTAGCTACCAGATGGAGTAGGTGATTTAAGATTTTAGATGCTGGAGTTTTGCTATTATTATTTCCTGTTACTTATTTGAATAATTGTATCTGTTACTTGGATCATTGTGTATTGGGCAGTATGACCCATGATTATTGACTTGTTCAGATCTGGTTTATTTGAGATTATTAAATTTTGTTTCAAGTAAATTCCTATTGGTATACTGACTCATTTATGCATGCATGGTTGACTTCTCTTACTTCCTACTCTGATTATTTCTGTGAAATGTTGTAAAGATCCTGACAGCTTATGGATGATGAAAATCATTCGCTGGGCTTAGTCACGTATCCGTTTTCCGTATTCTCTTTTTGGGAAGCGGGACGTGACAATAACTCTCTCCAAGAAACACAGCTAGAATACCAAACCCTCATCAAAGCAGAGGGTGTGTACTGGAAGCAAAGATCAAGGCTGAAATAGATCCAGGCGGGAGATGCAAATTCAAAATTTTTTCACTCCACAGCTAATGGCACGAGAAGGAGGAACTTCATTCACTCTCTCTTAGTTGATGGAAACCTTTCTACCTCGCCCCAAGCTATTAGAACAAGCTTCGAAAATCACTTTCAGGCTATTTGTGGCACTAACTCCCAATCATATTTTATGATTAATTGCCGATCCCTTTATCTCACTCAGCATACCAACCTAACTCACTTAGACTCCCCTTTCTCTTTGGAAGAAGTGCGTAAAGATGTTTTTGATATGAGTAGTGATAAGGCCCCGAGGCCATATGGCTTCTCGATTAAGATTCTACCATACCTTCTGGGACACCATAAAAGATGAACTATTCGTAATGCTCCTATCTGTGCAGAGGAGTGACAACGACTTAGGAAGACCTAACTATTCCAACATCGTACTCATTCCCAAATGTGAGGGAGCAAATACTGTTCTTGAAAATCAGCCTATCAGTCTCTCAGCCTCTTAAACTGTTCCTTCAAGATCTTCACCAAGATCCTTGCAAATAGGCTTGGCCCAATTTTGGATTCTAGTTTCTTCTTCACAAAGTGCTTTTCTCAATGGCAAATCAACTGTTGATTACTTCTTAGTGGCCCACGAGGCAATTAATTCCTGCAGTAATCGCAATTCCGACACAATCTTGTTCAAGATTGATTTCGCTAAGGCATTTGATACAATTAGCAGGGATTTTCATGATCAGCTATTGGTTGCCAGAGGCTTTGGCCCAGCTTGGTGATGATGGATACATATGATTCTTAGGACGGCTAAATCTTCAACTCATCAATGGAGTAGGGGGGAAGATCATCAACTCCAAACGAGGTCTCAAGCAAGGTGACCCTCTCTCGCCTATGCTCTTTATTTTAGCAGTGAATGTTCTTGCCCAGATGCTTTTTTGTGGTCAACAATATGGTTCGTTCTCTCCTCTTCCACTCAGGGGATCCCAATCCAACCTGTCGGTGCTCCAATTTGCTGATGATACCCTTCTCTTCTGTTAAGGGGATGAGAAAGAGGTACTTAATCTCAAGGTTGTACTCCATATATTCGCAAATATCTTTGGTTTGGATATCAACTTTAACAAGTCTTCCATAATATACTTTGGCAAATCGCGGGCTAAGCTTCATGCATTCTCAAGCATTCTTGGCTGCAAACAAGAAAGGCTCCCCATTAACTATCTTGGAATGCCTCTGGCTAGATTTAAGTTTAGAAGAAAGAGATTTCCTGCCACTTATTCTCAAGATTGAAAGAAGACTCCCGATGTGGAAAGGCAAAATGTTGTACAAAGGAGGGAGGCTTGTGCTCATAAATTCAGTCCTCAGCGCTCTGCCTATGTACTTTGCCTCCTTCTTTAAACTCCAACTTTGGGTGATTAAAAGAATTGATCAAATTAGAAGCAGATTCTTTTGGAGTGGAACTGATTCTGATGCATGAGGAGTGGCATGTATACAGAGGTGTAACCCCATGTTCTAGTTGTATGTATTCTATTATGTGAATTTTTGTACTTCAATTTTCAGACCAATTTTTTTTTTTCCTTTTTTTTCTCTTTGGACTTTTTATCTAGAGCCAGAATATTTTTCTGATTAATTCTATAATTTTGTGATTTTTTTTTTTAAGATCGGAGTTTAAATGCAAATTCTAACCCCGATTCTCCCTAATCAATTTTCTCATCTTTTGTTTCGTCTTCTTGTTGTTTTCAACCAACAACTCCTACTCTATTATCCCTCACATCTGCCTAACCGCTATGTCCTAACCCACTCCCGCTAATCACTCACTCACAGCCAAACCTGCTTAATTCTACACCCAACTTCTCTCATTTTTCTACTTCTACACTACTGCCACCTCCCCATATATATATATATATATATATATATATATATATATATATATATATATATATATATATATATATAATAAAACACGAAGAAATCTATCAAGTGGCTCTCCTTCGATCCCACCAAAATTAAAGCCCCAATTCTAATCTCACAAAACACATTTTCCCCCCAAAACTCAAATTCATATCCCCCCCAAAACAACTTCTTTATTTATTTAATTCTCTCTCTCTCTCTCTCTCTCTCTCGTATATATATATATATATATATATATATATATATATATATATAAAATAAAACACAAAGAAATCTATCAAGTGGCTCTCCTTCAATCCCACCAAAATTAAAGGCTCAGATCTAACCTCACAAAACACCCCCCCCCCCCCCCCAAACTCAAATTCAAATCCCCCCAAAACAACTTCTTTATTTATTTAATTCTCCATCTCTCTCTCTCGATATATATATATATATATATATATAAGAAATGCTCCATTAAAAACGGGTTTGTTTTCACTGGGATGGAAAACAACGATCTCAACTCATATAATTCTCTCTCTCTCTCTCTCTCTCTCTCTCTCTCTCTCTCTCTCTCTATATATATATATATATATATATATATATATATATATATAAAAGTTGAAAAATAATTATAAATTGAGGTATAAAAGTCCATGTTTCCATAAGTGTGTGTGTGTGTGTGTGTGTGTGTGTGTGTACACACACACACACTTATGGAAACGTGGACTTTTATACCCCAATTTATAATTATTTTTCAACATATACTAATGAAAACATGAACTTTTAATTACAGCTAATTATTTTCATACTATTCAAACATGAGCTATATAATTGTTGATTTACTATTTACAAGGCTTTTCATATGTTGTATCGTTCTGAAGACGTGCCGTAGGCACGTGCCCACAGGAAAATATAGCATATATATAACATACACACTTGCATGCACTCTCTCTCCCTCCCTACACACACACACACACACACACAAACACACACACACACACACACAAACACATATGCATGCAGCCAATCCCACATCTCTCAACTCTTTCTCCGTCTCTTTTATATATATATATATACATATAACACTTCACCCCTCATCTCTACCTCTCATTCTTCCTCCTCCTCTGCCTTCTTCAAACCCGAGAACCCAAGTCAGTACCCAAGCTCCTCGTCGCCACCTTCGCCGCACTACAGTCGCCACACCACCACTCTCCTCCGAGCTCCACACTATCCTCCACCTTCGAGCCGAAGACTCCTCTTCTACTGTCCCATGAACCCCGAAGAACAACCCGAACTCACTCCGTCTCGGCACGCTGCGCCATCTCCTCTTCGTTGTTGTTGTCGCTCATCGCCGTCATCTCTTTGTTGCTGTTATTACTGCCATCGTCGTGCTTGCTTGTTGTCGTCACTTGCTGTTGTGCCTCCGTTCATTACCGACGTCATTTCTTCTTTCCGTGGTTCTCACCACGATCGTTATAATCGGCATAATAAGGCAAGTATCTTGTACACTCTTTTTGTTCCCGTACAAGCATTTCTTTTGACTCGTGGCAAGTAGTCTAGTTATCATTATATTTTCTTGTCTAGTTACATATTTCATGCTATTGATTCAAATCTTGAACCGTTAACACACTTTGAATTGCGTTATCGAATACCGAATATTCAACCTTGCTATCTCTAAATTTCTTGACCTTGCACTAAGAATTTGACCTAGTTTCCTTTATCGAAATTGAGAACTTTGTAAATGAAAATCGTAGTCCATCGAGTGTAGAATCTAGAACATCTTGCAGTTTCTTAATCCGTTTTATAGATTGTGAGATATCACAATTTTAGTACTACCATATTGCAAATTCCAGAACCTGCACGAAACCACTGTCCTGTCTCTTGTACTGAGAATTAGACCATGTTCCCGATACTGGATCGAAGAACTTTACACATGAAAATTATAGTCCATCGAGTGTAGAATCCAGAATATCTTACAGTTTCTCAGTCCGATTTATAGATTTTGAGATATCACAATTTTAGTACTACCATATTGCAAATTCCAGAATCTGCACGAAACCACTGTCCTGTCTCTTGTACTGAGAATTAGACCATGTTTCCAATACTGGATCAAAGAACTTTATACATAAAAATCATATTACATCGAGTCTAGAGTCCAAAACATCTTACGGTTTCACAATCCGATTTATATCACGATTTTAGTACTGTTATATTGTAAATTTCAGAACCTGCACAAAACCACTGCCCTGTCTCTTGTACTGAGAATTAGATCATGTTCCCATTACTGGATCCAAGAACTTTATACATGAAAATAGTAGCCCATCGAGTCTAGAATCCAGAACATCTTATGGTTTCTCAATCCGATGTATAGATTGTAAATTATTGATGTTTTAGTACTGTGACTTCTGAATTTTTAGAATGTGCATGAAACATCAAAACCAGTACAGAATGAATTTGTATGTATAGCTACTGTATCTAGAATGTATCGTGTGAATATGCATTGGAACCGGAAGAAAGTCTACTCTCTAGAATCTCTTGACGGAATCAGATTTTCTTTTCTGTAGCAACGGGAAAGTAAATTTGAACGCGGATATGTGTTGTTGTCTAGAAATTCATCTCGACGTGTTTGCATATAAACCCATTATTTTTTTCATATTTAATGAACCGAACTATATATTTTGTTGTTCTTGTAATAATAACTTGCATCGATATAACAGATTGATAGATTTTCTCATATAATGCATTTTATACCACTTTATATTTTCATGATAACTACTCTCGATATATGTACCCGTTTCACATCTCATACCCATGATTACCACCCTTGATATTTTCCTTGATTCTTAATTAACTGTCTTGATTTTACCGTTCCACTAGTCATACCAACTGCATGTTCATAATTAATTATAGTAAAAGAATAACAAGCCGGGGCCAGGGTTATAAGGGTACGGCTTAGTAATGAATAATATAGGGGAGTATACTCTGAAGGGGGCCCGTATTTCCAAAAATAGTGATTCTTGATTCTTGATTCTTGATTACAAAATTCTTGATTACATATCTTGATACTATCACTGGAAGACCCGAGTACATAATCCTATAGAATTCACTACTTAAGTCTAAACGTCATATGATTGATATGCACCAGAACTTGTGGTATGGGACACAAGATTATGTGCATTAGATAAGTTAATAAAACTGATAAACTCGAGAAGCATGATTCTTGATTACATGACTCTTCGTTACATGACTCTTGATTCTTGATTACATGATTATCGATTAATTGAGCCTAGGTTACCAATTAATTATACTTTGAAGTCTTGAATACACTAGTTTACAGTTATTACTAACATGATCATATTATCCCGATTCACTGCTTCCTTCCATATTGTATTTGCACTGCTACTTCTTGTTTCTTTCATGTTATATCTTGTTATATTACCCCTTTTACTGCCTGTTTCTACTTGCTGCCCGAAGCTTGCCTTAACGGGTACTTTTCTATTTTTTTGAGTTAATAATTATTCAGGTACTAATGGACTCTCCAAACAGACTCTCTAGACGATCGTTGCTGCATTATTACTACTTCATGTTATTTTTCTTTCAGTCACTATTTTATCTAGTTGTTATAGCGAACTGTGTATCATACTTTTTTTATTCTGGCATCTTGTATTTCTGGGCATCTTGACCCAATGTTGATGTATTACCCAGATGATGGTTATTCTATTTCCGGCTTATGTGATCATTATATTTGCCTGGGTGAATGTGTTATAACGATCTTGTTAAGCTTATAATTGTACAGCTTATGGATGATGTATATCATTCACTAGGCCTCAGTTGCGTGCCCGTACTTCCGTATAGTGGGAAGCAGGGCGTGACAGGAGGACTTGGTATTCTTGACCTAAAAGTCTTCAATGAAGCTTTTCTCCTCAAATGGTGGTGTAAGATTGTGTCATCTGACTCTCTTGTTAGCCAAACCCTTAGATCCTTATACTACAATGCCAACTCAAGTAGCTTCGGATGCCCCGCTCAAGCCTCAAACTTTTGGAAGGGTATCTTTCCACTAAGGGATCATTTCATGCAAAATATAAACTGGCAGCTTGGGAATGGGGACCTGATTAAATTCTGGACATCTCGGTGGATAGACGGCAATAATATCTCCTCCCTATGCCCTGCCCTAACAGCTGCCGCATGGAATCCCGTAGCATCTATTATATCTCAAGGAGCGTGGATCAACAACGCTTGACATTGGAGGCCGCGACTCCACTTTATCTCAAACCCCTTACTTAGAGAAGAAAGAGAGAGAGTGCTTGAGCTCATAGTTGACAGCCATCCTACAGACTCCAAAGATATTCCTCCCTGGAGGCACACTGCATCAGGTATTTTCACTGTCAAGTCAGTCTACAACCTATTCACCATCTCCGGTCTCCAATCCCCATTCCTGAAAGCAGCTTGGATGTCCATCACTCCCCTGAAATGCAAATTCTTTATCTGGCAGCTGAGTGAAGAGAGGATCAACTCCAAGTTTTTCTTCGTTTCAAGGGATGGACGGGAGATCTGACATGAACAGCTTGTGCATGTCCGGTTTAAACAACCTTCCATATTTTCTTCGACTGCCCTAAGGCTGCTTCAACCTGGAACTTCTTCACCACCCTTTTCCACATTCACACTATGCCCATTAACATACACGATTGCTTCTCATCATGGTGTTTTGGCCCACACTCGCACAAACACACTTGGCACATTCTCACAATTGCTATTTGTTGGAGTTTATGACTAGCTAGAAACGAATGCATTTTTTCTTCAAAAAATGTTTCGGCATGGGCAGTGATTTCTAATGCAATCTTTTGGTTTCTCTCTTGGTTAGATGGTTGCGAAAGTGTAAAGAAGAAGGAGCAGCTGCTGCAGGAACTAGAGATCGCAGGGGTTAAAGAAGTTCTTATCTGAGGAGCACTACCAGGAGCCACTCCGACAGACAGTGGAGAAGATAGCAACTCTGGATAAGTCCAGGATTCAAGCTAACATATTGCTAGAATGTTGGCGATTTCTTTTGGGTTAAAAATTTTGGCAGCAATGGCAACTATCGTTCGTTTTCCTTTAGTGTTTGTATCTATACTGTTTTTTTTGGTGGTTTCTTGGGCTTGAGCACCCTACGGCTTGTTTTTATTTTTTATATAATCCAATATGCGGACAACAAACCAAGAGCTCAAGGCAAGTTGAGGTGTACGGTTGACGCCCGATGCCTTCTCTTCGACTTAAGTTCAAGGTATGGAAGCTGCAAATTGGATTATTACTTCTTTTGCAGCCATATTTAGCTCAATCTTTTTGTATATATGTACTTTGACTACCTGTATATATATATATATATATATATATATATATATATATATATATATATATATATATATAGGGAAAAAAGGGTATGAGCAACTTGCTCATTTAGTAAATGAGCAATTGATGATGTGGCATACATGTGATTGGAAAATCCTTAAAGGGTTAGTTGTCCAATGTATCACATACATGCCACATAATCAATTGCTCATTTACTAAATGAGCAAGTTGCTCATATCCCTTTTACCCATATATATATATATATATATATATACACATACATACATATATATATGATCCTATGAGGCAAGACTTTATCCTACCTTTTACCAATAAAAAATATATATTATGTTCTTTTAACAATTTAATCGTAGAAACTATTGAACACTAAAAATATGATGAATTTAGAACAGAATATTGTTGTTGTTTCTTAGATATTTCCCGAAGGGAGGCAGTGATTAATAAAGTGTAGGGTGCATTTGAAATGGAGAAATTTTGTTGTTGTTAATAGTGATAATTTTTCTATCATCTATTACAACTTTGGTCTTATATATTGGAGTTGCACTGGCTTTGCTTCTAAGAAACATGAACCATACACATCGGCTTTTACCAAATTCTCAGACAGCACTGCCTCCCTTCGCAAAATCATTAGGTAGAATATTTTTACAAATAGTATACCCCCTGTGAATTTCCTTAATCAACCAAATAGTTCACAATTTAGACATTATTGATAAACTCAAATATTTCAAAAGTAGCTTTCTTTTTCATCCCCTGTAATATTTATTCAAAGTCACTAATCTACAAATTAATTGTGAACTGTAGTAAAAGACATACTAGAGGGATTGCTTTTATTTTATGTCTATGCTGTGTGATCTTGAGGTTGAGTAAAAAATTTAGGATCTAAGCGTTAGGTTACGGGGCAAAACAAAGCAAGCAAGGGCAGGCGAAGGAATGAAAAATAAAAAAGAGGGAATAAATAACACGATCATTAGATAATAAAGATGTGCATGGTTCATTTATTTTGACAGGAGTATGTAGCTAAGAAGTTGATCTACCCTAAGCAATAAAATATGTTTCCAGAGAAGGCAATTGTAAGGTGGGAAAAAAAAGGAGGGAGGGAATGGTATATCACAATACATGGGATCTTCTAATCTGGGTCCAGTTTTGAACTAAAATTTTCATATATCTATCGATATCAGTGGATTAAAATTAATAGATTGTTGTCATTCAACATTTAATGTCATCGCAAAAGAAATTGCACAAAGCCATTACAGACGAACACAAGGAAAAAAGAGAAAAAAAAGATTTTACACTTTATCAACTCTTTTTAATGTTGTTGTTAACATTATCTATGATTGACAGTCAAGATGGAGGTTGCTGCCTTCATATTATTATTGCTTCCCTTAGTCGTAGGTTGATTTTGCAATGGTACAGTATGGTAAATAATCAATGTGTGAAGTTTGGTGTAGAAACCATTTGATCAACTAAAATATCTGGTGATGAATATCTTAACATATCACCTTCTTCTACTCTTTTATTGTAGCATACGTTCTATTTTTAGATGGATGACCACTTAACTTTTAGTACAGGCCTCACAACATGATGATATGTTATTTAAAATATTTTCAGTTAATATTGAAATGTTATTTTACCAACAAATCTCACCATTTTTTTGTATATTTTAAAATTTGCATTGTTCATTCACAAGTAAATGCACAAACATTGGTTTATTTTGTATTTCATTGATTAACACTGTCCTTATTGAGTGATTGGCTTATTGCCTATATGAACTTGGTTGATTTGTATTTACTCTTGAGTCTACTGACGTGTGTTAGGTGTCTTCAATATTGTTTGCAGTGAGCTAATGTCAACTTTAAGAGATGTTTCAATGACACAATTCCTGCAATTTCAGGTATAATTTAATCCAAGCTCTGATTGATTGGTAATTTGTTTGATATGCTATTATTCTCTTTATTCTACATCATTCTTTTTAATCTTTTTAATCTATGAAAAAAATTTATTTTCAATGACTAAGCAGGCAAAGCCTTTTCTTTCATATAACTTCTCTTTATTTGTGATAGAGATATATATGATATTTACATATTTTTTATGGATACACGTGTTCAGAACCCAATATTTAAGATCAATTATAATTAACTTAAGTTCTATAATCTGAAAACTTTGGTTTTTTTTTTCTTTTCTGTGTGTTAAGAAACATACTTTAATAGAAGTAAGCTGAGTGCATTTTGGTCCAATTTTCCCTTGGAGGTTCAAATCAAGGTAGTTTCCTTAACTTTCCCTCTTTCTTGATACCACCAGTTTGAAATTAGTACACAATTCTTTTTTGGGCGGATATGTATTTACCTAGCTATAAACAATAGTTAATTAGAAAATTAATTTTGTATTTTAACTGTTTAGATGAGTGTCTTTAATTATCATGAACAATTTATTTAAGCTATCTGTTTGATATATAACTGTGATTTAAGTGTGAAAGATTATTGTGATTGAGTTTGGAGGTGCCTTATTGTCATCAAATATTTGAGTTTGAAGATTGTGTTTTCTGTAACATCTTTACTACATAATTGTTGAATGTTGTTATATACTATATTATAATTATACAAGAAAAAAATTGTATATATAGGAAGGTTTTGCGGGATTTTTTATTGAATATTTTTGATATTTTAATATACATCTTTTGGTAAAATCTGTGCAATTTGCACAGGAGTTATACTAGTTTTTTGTATCTGATAAACCCAACTAATACATTTTTGGGAAAATGTTGAACTTGGCCTATTGTTTGGCTCTGAATTTTAGTTAGCCCCCTTAATTTATTAGTATCAATATTTAACACTTCAAACTAAAACTCTAGCTTTTAGCCAAAAAAATTAAAAACAAGAATGACAATAAAAGGTGAAAACTCCTTTCTCATCTCCAATCTCTAATATTATAATGAGAGAAGACCTTAGTGTCATTTCTCACTTGCTTGGTAAAACTTCTGTTGAGTTTAAGACTCTTATGTTCATGAGCTTAAAACTTCTATTTTGTTCTTGAAGTTTATTTACTTTGGTAGATTTTGAAACTATGACAGGTTTCTCTAGTTGGTTTAGTCATCGTGAACTATTCTGTTTTGATATGGTCTTTGAACTATTTGATTATTTTGGTTTAGTCTCATTTGAACTATTCGAGTTATTATTGATTTAGTCTGTGAACTATATTATTTTTGTGAGCCAATGATTTAACGGGGCACTGCCTAATATATTGAGAATATAGAAGGAGATTGTTGGATATATAAGTATATTCTCAATATAATAGAATATTATTGTGTATAATGTTCCATGGGGCAACACGTGTAAAGCACGTGTTATCTGTTTAATTGTTGGACCGGGTTGAGTGAGCATAAAGCCCAGTACCCTAAATCCAGTTCATCGCATATAAAAGCTGGTCTAGAGGTAGTGCTCTGCGATATTCCAATACTGATAAGCAGGGTATAATATCTTAAGCGGCTATGAGATATAAACCCTAACCCTAATTACTCATCTTGATCTAACAAAAATATGGCAGGGCGGGTGTTAAATTGAAATTTTTGTTTCTTTTTTGTTTTTGTATTTATAGCTTGTACAGAATTTAGCTATCATTAGTATATATGCCAACAAGACTCAACTCAACTCAACTACCACAAATTTCTCAATCCACCATTAACTCGACAATTCTACTCCTCATTGCAAACAAAAGAAAATATTAACATAAATCCTTAAATGAATTATATATATATATATATATATATATATATATATATATATATATATATATATATATATATATATATATATATATATATATATACACACAAATTATGTAACGCCCCGAATTCCAAATAATGTTGAATTCAAAGTTCCGCGGGATTTTTACACTTCACTTCATTCAATTTTACAAAGAATTTTGAAAATCTTATATTACAACAGAGTCCTTTACATTTAATAACACAACGGAAGGTGAATTGAAGTACAATAATGAGAAATATACAATTGTAACAACTTTAAATAATCATCAGCATCAAATCAACTTTATATTTTCTTGAAAAATCCAAATCCTGCATATAAAAATGTGGGCACGTCAGTTGCTTACAACCGACGAAATAATGTTATACACGGCTATATTCGCTATGCCAAAAGTATAACGATCTTAATACTTTAACAAACCACAAACTTGAATGAAAAATAAAGTGTTAAAAGTGACTACTCTAAACATGTAAGTGTATGCAATGCCTTAATGCCTAATGCAGATATTTTATACTAAGATGACACTAACGCATACTTGTTTGGATTCTATGCATCCCATACTATATAGGTCCGAGGGCAAGCACCTACTTACTCCATATTAAAGGGTTCGATCCCTCGCCATGATAACTACTCAGTAATAAAACAAAGTTTAGACATTCCACAAGTACGGATCTCAATCCCGGAGTCCATCGCCCGACTATAAAGAATCCTCGTCGTGCGAACATCCCGTCAAGTGTCCCTCTGGCCTTGGTATACGTATATACACTGGAGTAGGGCAAACTATCCGTCCGACTATGCATAGTCCCAAATTTAAAATAAAATATTGTCTCCATCGGAGCAACCACAGTCCCAGAATCCACCGCCCGACTGGGTCTATAGTCCCAGAGATCCACCGCCCGACTATATAGAAACCCTCCACTCATGTTTGCCCAAGTTTACTATATCTTCACTTAGTACCTAATTCTTAAACTCAAGACATGAATAAATTATAACACCTAGAGTTAGCTTTTCCCCCTACCAAACTTAATCACAAATACTGAGATAGCTCCATAGCCATATCTCAAAATAAATCAATCATTTAATTCAACAATGCCGGTACCCGGGGTCTCACTAAACCTCTAGATCACAACCTTTCATGTTCTAGAATTTCATGGGTACTCATACCCTTCAATAATCATGTATTAAACTTCAATGTATTCATATCTTAAACTTATTCATAACTTAATCAATCTCTTACTTTTGCATTATTCATGAAATTCAATTCATTCACTTATTCACAATTCTTTCAAAAGAACAACATTTCTTTTCATGCACTCATAATATAGATTCATCCACTTCAAATCTCATTAGCAATTTAATCACATATAATATTTCAAACCACATCAAGTATTCTTAATCAAAAATAATTATATAATCTCATCGAAGAGAAAATCAAATAACATAGCAATATTTTTTCTTCTTCTAATCAAAATAAATGCCATAATCTTAAAATAAATAATTTCGAATCTTCAACTCATTATCTATATCAATTTCACTTTTAATTTCTCACAAAAAAAACATGAAATATCATGAAACTATTTTTAATAAACTCTAAATCATTTTAGAGGAATATTAGAATTTTTTCCAAATTTTTATTTGCTTTTAAACTCTTCAAAAATATCAAAAATGCCAAAAAAAATCAAATGAAGCTACCGGGTTATGAACCCAAAGCCAACAACACACTATAGTAACCGCCCTATGGCGCCTCCGCTGACCAAGAAATCCATGTGACTTCACTGTCACAATGATAGACCGAGAGCAATACACACTATGTTTCGGCTCTGGGGTTTAATTAAACAAACAAAAGGAAAAAGGGGGCTGTCAAGTTTCGAACCCAGAACCCCGACCACACCCGTGCTACAGTAACAGTACTGTGATGCACCAACTAGCTAGCAAGTCCAACCATGACTACTGATGTGAAAATACACTGCCATACTTTTGTTCACACTGCACTGTGATTAGTTTATTTTTCAAAACTCGATTATTCGATCGATATACTGTTTTATTAGACTATAATTAATTTTTCCAGACTGAGTTTAATTGAGAAACAGTAACCCACGATTCTCAAACTCCAATGTTAAACATATATCTATATTTCAATTTATCTTTCTCTTATTTACATACACAAATTGCATTTCTTCAATTTAAGAAAATAACAACTTTGTATCTCTTACAACTCATTTTATGAACCCATGTGTACCAATTAGAATTTACTACATATTTATTTTGACTACAAGAGAAGCCTCAACAATCTTCCTACAAGTTATAAAATTTTGACATTTACAATTCAAGATGCATACTAGTGTGGTTCATGGTAATAATTCATTTGTTTATTATTTCTAACTATCATGATGGCAATTATTTTCTTAGTCACAACATGGTTTCTACAATTCATGACACAAACACAATAGCATGGAATGGTCTATATTTATTACATCACATTAATCTACTTTACTCATTTATCAAAATTAGCATGCTTGTCCTACAATTAATAAGCATAAAGATCACCCACCTCTAATGAAGACTTGCAAAAAGATGAAGAGACACAACTCCCAGAGACTCCTAGCTCCAATTAAGAACACCTAGTCCATCTCCTCCTAGCAAGAGCACTCCAAGCCTCCAAATGCAACACAAGAATTCTCTTTAACTCTCTTTCTTTTTCTTCTCTCTTGATTAGTAAATTTGGTGTAAATGAGAAGACATTGGGGGGGGGGGGGGGGGGGGGGGGGGTATTTATAAAACAAATGGAGGGTTAGGATTTAATCTCACCATCAAGTAACTACCCACTCACCGCTCTCCCACTCTCTCCACTTCCATTTCAGGCCTCCCCTCTCTCTCACAACCCGGCTTCTCTCTCTCCTCCTAAACACGTGCACGTATTAAGCACAAGTGCACACTCATACACATTATTATATACAACCTTATACTTTAAATTGTGTGCCAAAATTTGTTACATGTCACGTGTGAGTCTATGTACAACTAGTTGTAGGATTAATTAATGGGCTTGCTTTGTGGGCTTGATTTTAATTAAATTAATTAATCTAGTAAGCTTAGAATCTATTCTTATGCCTATGGGTTCAATAAAAAGACTAAAAAATAAAAGCGACTCATGCATGGTACGAAATAAATTTAAATGAGAGGAACGAAAAAATAAAGATGAAATTTGCACGTGTATTGCACGTGCAAAAAATGCGGAATGTTACAAATTATGATAAGGAACTCAAAATTAATTTGTATCAATTACCTTTAGCACCCTTGGTCGGCAGGAGATAGGTGATGTTGGAGCTTGGAGAGAGGTGATGTCTGCGGCGGTGAGATCGAGGTGGAAGGGGCAAGCTGCGTCGGGGGAGCGAGGCGTCGAGATGGAGGGGCGGCGGTTGTGAGATCGATTTTGGGCGGCAGTGGTGAGATCGAGACAAGTTTTTTTTTAATCAATTGGAGATTGAGGTAGTGGTGGTGAGAGGAACGTGGAGAGTCGGCTTCGACCGGTGGGGGAAGGTGGATGGAGATTGCGGTGGAGCGAGGGCTTCGACGACAGAGCTAGGGCATCGGGGGAGAGCTGGGGTGATGAGCATCGGGTTCCAGGGTGAGGATGAGAGGCGGCAAGGGTGGTGCGGCGCGATTGGGGAGGGTTAGAGTCGGCGATGAGAGAGAGGAGAGACGATTGGGTTAAAGTAATTTGGGGGGAAATGAAAATGGGGCGGGGGTTGGGGAGGGGGGTTTTAGAAATATTTTACAAACCCTATCCTTGTGTTTCAAGTAGAAAATGTTGGTATATGTTGTGTATACACCAGCATTTTATATGTAAACGCTTATTTTAAAATTCGAACTATCTTCTATCGATTCTACTAATTATTAAGTATAAATTTACAAACAAACAAACCACAATATTTTCAAAAAAAACTATAAAATTATATAATATTTAATTATTCTTCTCAAAACCACAAATTCTTCAATTTGAAAATTAACTAATTCTCAAATTCATTTTTACATAGATCAGTTTGACAGAGATAAGAAGATTATCACCATCGTGACGACATGGTTATCGGAACGGTGATAACAACGGGAATGAAAACGTGAGAGCATGATGATGTTAGGTTTCGAATGCAATCATAGATTAAATACATAGCAGAAAAAAATACAAAATTATCGAAACATAGCCATGGATCAATGAGAAAACCATAAATTGTGTTTAGGAGTTATACCCTAAAGATGGATTTGCTGTCTCTACAATATGCCGATCACAACACTGTATTATTGTGGTGCCTCTACGGTATCCACACGAACGGAATGAAAAATTGCTCCCCCTCAGACCGCGGTGCTAGCTGAGGGAAGGGGATGTTGCTCATCACGATCTCTATCGCTCACTTTCTGTGAGGACTAGGTTTTACTTTTTTTATTTTTATGTGTGTCTTTTCTACAGATACATATCATATATATAGGTACAGAAAACCAACCCTAAGAAAGTAATGATATTTTTGGGCTCCTAATCTAACCTGGGTCAGATTCGTGTGTGGGCCTTTGAACTTTAGTCGGCCCATTTAATATAATAAAATGTCCAACCAATGCCAGGAGTCCAGGTCTTACTTGAATCCCTAATTAAATTCATCTTATGAATTTAAATCTCAATTTCGATCAATTCTAAGTGTGTGACCTCGTAGGTTACCATTACGTTTACAGTAATACTAAAATCATATTCGAGTATTACAAACACTGAGCAGTATCTAGCATTTAATACATCATTGCTACTCAAATAATGGGAATGTCAGTGATTAAACATAGCCTATCCGTGATACATGTAATCTAATCCCTTTGTCCAGATATCTTAATTGACCACAAGGCATTAGGTGCGTCACCCCTGTATAGTTCAATCTTTTGTTTCTTGATGTTCGAGTAGACTTACTAAAGCAAATGAGATCACTATCTTATATTGACTCATTTAAGCACGACCATGTATTTTACAGTCTTACTCAATCAAGCGGTCCGTAGATTTTGCTCATGTTATTTAAGAGAGACAAATTCTATCTAAGTCACTCACATCCCTCTGTATGATTTGTATTATATCCAATAGTTGACTTTATAATCACCTTATTACAGGTAATGTTTGACGGAATTAAAACATATAACTTCTCAAGTAGGGAACCGTAGTGACTTCAAGTCAAAGGACTACGTATGTAACACCCCGAATTCCAAATAAGAATGAATTCGAGATTCCACAGGATCTTTACTTCACTTCGTACAATTTTACAAGGAAATTTAAAACTTTTTCAACAACATCAAAGTTACTTACAATTTTATACACAGCGGAAGAATACATGAAGAATACAACAATGGAAATAATATATAACTTATACATCTCTTAACAATTAATAAATCAACATCATCGAAATCAACTTCATATCTCTTTGACAGTCCCATTTTCCTGCATATAAAACTGTGGGCACGTCAGTTGCTTACAACCGACGAAATGTTATACACGGCTATCATCTCTATGCCGGAAACAGTATAACGATCTAAATACTTTAACAAAATCACAAATTTGAATGAACATAAAGTGTTAAATCGTGGCTACGCTAAACATGTAAGTGTATGCCATGCCTTAATGCCTAATGCACACCATTTATACTAGGATGACACTAATGCACACTTGTTCGGATTCTATGCATCCCATACTACATAGGTCCTAGGGCAAGCGCTTACGTACTCCACAGTAAAGGGCTCGATCCCTCGCCATGATACTACCCAGTAATAAGACAAGGTTTAGATCATTCCACGAATTTGAATTCCAGCCCCGGAGTCCACCGCTGACTGTTATCACAGATCCCACAACGTGCGAATCATCCCGCAAGTGTCCCTCTAGCCCCGGTATATGCATATACATTGGAGTACGGCAAAACAAAAACTATCCGCCCGATTACTCAAGATCCCAGAATCCACCGCTGATCCGTCCTCATAATCCCGGATTTAAATATAAAAGCCCGTCTCTCACGGAGCAACCACACTTCGCCGACTAGGTCTATAGCCACGGAGATCCACCACCGACTGTATAGAGCAACCCACTTACGTTTGCCCAGGTTTACTACATCTTCACTTTTGTGCCTAATTATTTAGTTCAAGACATGAATAAATTTCCATACCTAGAATTAGTTTTTCCTTCTACCGGACTTAATCAACAAAAAATACGAGATAGCTTCACGGACATATCTCAATTTATATCTCAACTCTTTTCAATTCAATAATGTCGGTACCGAGGTCTCACTAACTCTAAATCATAACTTTTCATGTACAAGAAAATCATGGGTACACACACCCTTTAATAAACATTTCTTAAACTTAGATAATCTCATCTTCAATTTATTTATAACTTAATCAATGTCTATTCATGATTCATTCATTCATAATTCAAAAATAGAACAACAGTTTCTTTCATGAACAAAAGATTCATCACTATAAATTTCATTAGCAATTTAAGCAACTCATATCTCAATTCACATCAAACATTTCTTACCCAACAAAAGTGTTTATTTGAACAAGAGGGATTCATAACTAGTCAGCATATTTTCTCTTCAAAAAATAAGAGTCATATACTCAAATAATAATTTTGGAGTCAAAGTTTCATTTACTATCTCAATTTCTCAAAATATACAAGAATATTTTTAAAACTATTTCTGATAATTTCTTTGTATTTTATATGAATAATAGAATTTTATTCTCAACCTTTTTCACTAAAAAAAATATCTCAAATGTATTAAATTCCCATAAAGAATTAACTAGTACGCACGCGTCTTTCTTTCCGACTAGATACTATGTAGCATCATTGAATTTGACATACATAGATTTACAATTTATAAGACAATAGCAAAACACAGGAATACATGTTATTCATTTACCTTACAATTTTGCTAATAAATTGGGCAATAGCAGGATACTATTGTTGCATGACATGCTACAGAATAACCTTATAGGAATTTTGATACTATTGTTATTGTTACTAGATACTAATAAATGACAACTATTCATGAAATTTATTTTAGGTAAATTCATGAATGAATAACAATTCACATAAAGAAAAACCAAAAGAGGCTTTGGGTTGAATTTTAAAACGACAAACAAAAAGAATTTATATATTTGGCCCAACGGGTTTCGAACCCAGGACCATAGAGAAAGTCGACCCAACCTCCAACCACTAGGCCAAGTGCGCCAGCTGACACAAAGTTTATTGATAAGCTTTTGTTCTATTTTCTGTTATTTCATATCTTTTACAAAAAAAAACTCGATTCCTCTAATTTGATCAAGCCTTTCATTTAGTTGAAATAAACTTATATAAACTGAGATTTATAATAGTAACTCACTGCCTTATAAATCATATTTTAAAAAAAAATAAAACAAACTTTCAAAGTTGTTTCTTATTAATAACAACACAATTTTTACATTCGTTCTTTCTAGCATATTATACTTTTATAACAATCTAATGAGTTACATAACATCAACTTTATTTTATAAAACTTTATTTACTTATCAAAAAGAAGTATTCTCAACATTTTCATACAATCTACTATTTCTTTATGCATATTAGTTCATAACAAAACTAATCAATTATTTCTTTTTCTTACTGCTAGTTAGCATGATATGAATCAACTTACTTAACATAGCACATCTCACTACTATTCATGCTACACACAAATCAAAATTTCTCATTTGTTATTTCTAGCATGCATAGTTCTAAAAATTAGAAAGCATGAGAACACCCACATTTTTTTGGGAGAATGAGAACTACTAAAGAAAAGGACTCCTTCTAGCTCTTAGCTCCACAAGCACTTCTTTGCTCCTAGCAAAGCTTCCTCTCCTTAGCAATGGCTTCTCCTCCTAGCAATTCCTCCAAGCAAAAGAACTCTCACTCTCTTTCTTTTCTTTCTTTCTTTTATTTCTTGATTTGCTTTTGGTGTGAAGAATGAGAAGAGAATGGGTACTATTTATAGGTTTAGGTTAGGGTCTCATTTTCAAAATTATCACCCTAATAATTTCTCATTTAACATGATCAACTCTTCACTTTCTTAACACTCAAAAACCCCCAACCTTTCACATTTCTAACTCCTCCCTCAAACTCTCAAAATACTTTAACTCCCAAACTACTAACTCTTCCTCTCCCCATTACTCAAAACCCTAACTCCTCTCCTCTCTCTACTAGCACAGCCGAAACTGCTCTTGTATCCCAGGTGGGCCCCCAATGTGACATCCACGTCACCAAGTCTTTCAACAGCACATCACGGGTTTGCCGAGGAGTTCGAAGGGCAATGACTCGATTTGGGTTATTGTGGACCGTTTGACTAAGTCGGCTCACTTTCTGGCCATGAAGATTACTTGGTCATTGGAGAAATTGGCTGAGTTGTACATTAGTAGAGATTCCTGAAGGTCTACAAGTGAACTTGAGTTACAAGGAACAACCTGGGAGATCTTCAACCGTAGGGAGAAAGTTCTTAGGAGCAAAGTGATACCTATGGTCAAGGTGCTGTGGAGGAATCAGCAATTTGAGGAGGCAACTTGGGAGCCAGAGGATCGCATGCAGAAGGATTTTCCTGAGCTTTTTATATGATTGTACCTTATTTATGTGATGGTATTTCGTTGGATGATTGTACTATTGAATTGAGTTGCAATTCTTTTATTTGATTATGTCCTTCTATGTGAATGTTTTGAATTATGGTTCATTTATGAAATTTCAATTTCTTTGTTTATTCTTGTTTTGGACCCCATTAGCAATAGTTCTGAGGACAGAACTCTTCTAAGAAGGGAGTGATGTAGTACCCCATATTTTTAAATATTATTTTTTAAGATTTATAAATGAATTAAAATGATTTTTTAGAGATTTAATAAATATTTTCATAAGATTTATCCTTTTTACATGTGCAAAACATGTGCAAATATTTTCTTGGAAGGTTCAAAAGGCAAAATTATTTTGTGGAAAATCATTATTTATTATTTGAGATTATTTATAATTTTTCTAGATTTTTCTGATATTTATTAGACCTATTTGCAAATATTACGAAAAAGAATGATCTTTTTGCAAAATTGTCATTTTGAAGGATGAAAGTGCAAAACTATTTTCTGGACTTTTCAAGTAGTACCGGCTGGAAATAAAGAGTTTATTTTGCTTTTAAATCTCAATTTAATTGGTTTTATCAAGTTTCCAAGTATAGAGATTTATTTATGTAAAGTTATATTTAAAGGGGTTATTTTGCAAATGTGTTTAAAAATCCTAATTCTCCTATTCCGGCTATTTAAAAGAAGAGGAGTGCAGCCGTCTTTCGCTGCACAACACAAAGGTTTTATTGTTTTCTTGGAGAATTAAGGAGGGAATCTTGGATTTCGCAGAATAGGACTTTGCTTGTTCTCCATTAATTCGGTTGGACTTCTTCATTTAGGTGAGTGACTTGTTTTGTTTCATTTTGTTTTGTGTATGTTGTATGTGGTATTTTATCTACTAAAAAGCATGTTAGGGTTTGAGCATGAATATGTACATGATGGATTGGATGGATTGTTGAATTAAAATTTGATCTTGTGAAACCCTAATTGTTTGTGAATTAAATTGTATGTGGGTCATTCGAGATTGATGAGCGACCTATTGGAGATCATGGGTAGGCTATTTCTTTTGGATTAATGTTGGATTTATTGAACATGGTGGACATTTTTATGCATAAACCTAATAAAGATGAGACTTTTATTACTTTTGAGTATTGGTTGAATGAAACTTGATATGGTGATGTTATAAATGGATTATGGTTGTGAGTTATAATGGTAACTCAGTTTTGAGAAATTTGAATGGAAAAGTATGAATCAAAAGATCATGTCATGGAAATCAAAATTGGGAATTTAGTTGAGTTTGAGGAAATATATTCAAATTAGGGATTTCTTTGGATTTTGATATTGATATGGTTCGGATCTGAATACGAAGCTATTTCAATGAACAATTAATTTTTAAGAAACTCTATTTTGATCATATGCACAATTCATGTTTGATTGAAAAAAATTAACAAATCGTTATTTTTATAAATTCAAGTAGTTTTGATTTAGTTTTTATGGACTATTATATATCCTACAAGTTGTATTTGATCAAATAAGAAATATGCTTTTGTAGAAATCATTTTCATAAAGTAAAATTATGTATCAGTTCAAATATGCACAACCAAAATCTGCAGTCTGCAGGTCGACAGTCGACTGGTGTGACTTTACAGTCGACCGTTGCGACCCGGCTGCTGTGATTTCTAATTTTTCTTAAAATTTCGTTCTGGACAGTCGATTGATGACCTTTTACAGTCGACTGCTATACTTAGAATTATTTTCTTAAAGATTATTAGATTTATCGCTTTGGACAGTCGACCTATGACCTTTTTGTGTCGACTTGTAATACTTAGAATTAATTCCTCAAAGCTATTGGATTTTCTCTCTGGACAGTCGACCGATGGCTTTTGTAGTCGACTGATACTGATATATTTATACATATTTTAATGTTCTTTTAAATGATTTATTCTCTAAATGTTTTAATCTATAACCTACTATTCTCTACTTTACCTGCTACTGAACATATGTTTTCAAGTGGTTTAACTGAGAAATTTATATTGGAAGATTAGTTTGGATATTGGGTGTGAGTTTCTAGAGGGTGTGTGAGACCCTAGTATACCGGCAGTTGTGATATTTATGTTTGGGCCTGTTAAGGCAATTTTAGTTGATCAGTTGTTGAGTTAAGTCCGGTAGGGTACACCAACTCTAGGAGATTCGTAAAGTAACCAAATAACCTAAATGATAAGGACAGGCACTAGTGGTGATATGATGAACGAGAACATGGGTTATGGACCTCAGTATGGCTTGCGGTGTGAGATAATCCCCGGAATTATCCAGGTGTGAGTGAAATAGTCTCCGGAATTACCTGTGCTGTGGGATTGATTTCCGAAATTATCGGGATCGAGACGACGCACATGTGGTATTCGTGTGATAAGGTGCCATTGCTTGTGGTGTGGGGTATTCTCGAAGATTCCCAGGTGTGAGTGAAATAGTCTCCGGAATTATCTGTGGATAGAGTTTGACCTCCGGAATTATCGGGGCATGGGCTAATACTCATAGTTTATCTTTATCTCGTAGAAGTCATCGTAGTAGGATTAGTTGCATAGCGAGGGGATTAAACCCTACAATGTGAAGACGTTAAGGGCTTGCACCGGACTTATATAGAGTGGGATGCGTAGACTCCGACAAGTACGCATTAGAGAGTCAGCATATAGAATTGTGTTTTCTTGACTTGGTTTCATGCATGTGGGTTCCTGTTTTCTACACTTGACACTTAGTCTAGTTTCACTTGATATTTCGTGTTTCCTTGCTATGTCATATCTTATGTATTCTTGTTTATTTCATGTCATTTATGATTCTATGCTTTACTTATGTTGTTTGTTTTTATGTCACTCACACCATTATGGCTGACCCCTTTAGTTTAGGGGGTTAGGGTTATCTCTAGCCTCATATTTTACAGGTGATTACTTGTAGCTTGGATTTTGGATGCATGAGTTAAAGTGGTGTAATAGGTTATGTAATTTGTAAAAGAAATTGTTGTAAGGAAAGAAAATTTGTAATTCAAGGTGTATTGTATTCCGCTGTGCTATGTAAAGATTAATGTAATGAAAGTTGAAAATTTTTATTGGTATTTGGCTGTGTTTAATATTACATTTGAAGTTGATGCTGGGAATTGTGCCACGTATTTCTAAGATATCATATTAGAAATTCGGGGCGCTACAGAGATTGGTATCAGAGCATGCTTCAATAGTAATAAAAAACATGGTATAAAAATAACCTAGGTGTGGACACTAGAGCGTGAGTACCGAGGTGTGGACATTAGAGAGTGAGTATCACATAGAACTGAAACGTGATGTTTTTACTTTTGGGGTATGGTTACAGTTTTGCCAAAGGGTTTTGATGTGAATATGAATTGTGTTGTGGTGCTCTAACTCTCCCTTCATTTTGCAGTATTCAGAATGGTTGGATCCAGAACCAGAAATGGTAACAATGGTGATGGGGCTGGAAGTTCCCAAGGAACAGGAGTTGATCTCGAGGCCGAATTTGCCAGAGTGTATCAGACTTTGAATGCACTGATGGCAGCTAATTTGGCGCAAAATCAGAACCAGAATCAAAATCATGGGGCTGGACCAGGATTTGTTAACGCTGATCCTATCAAGTAGATTGAGTCCTTCAAGAGGATGAGGCCGCCCGTGTTTAAGGGGTAGGCTGATCCAAATGAGGCTGATGATTGGATTAGACGGATGGATACAATCTTTGAAGTCTCGGAAACTCCGGCAGCCAACGAGGTGAAGTTGGCCACTATGCAGTTGGAAAAGGATGCTGGTGTTTGGTGGCAAACGGTAAAGAGGACTTTGGGGGACCAGCAAATGACTTGGGAGGCTTTTCTGGAAGAATTCAGAGATCGTTTCTTTCCCCTGGATATTTAGGAGAAGAAGGCGACAGAATTCTTGAATCTACAGCAGGGCAGCATGACCGTGTGAGAATATGAGACTAAGTTCGCTCAGCTGTCGAGGTATGCATCGGAGCTGTATACAATATATATTATACACCATATATTATATTATTAAATTATGAGAAGTAAGAAAAATATTAAAAATTTATGATGTTTCATGTACAAATACAATAAATGCGCACACATTTTATGAAATTCATTTCAAGAAAGGATACGCCTAAATGCGCGCATCGAAACAAACACGTGCGTCACACGTAAAATATAAAAATACAAAATTCGGTTTTATCGACTGAAAAATGTTAAAGATAATAAAAATACAATATAAGAAAACATACTTATTACTTTTACGACATAATTACTACGTACGTAGAAAACACGTGCATTACACGTACAAAACTATTTAGATCAAAATGCGAGAAAATAAATTTTTGTTTTATAAAATAGACTGAAATACATAAAATAAATAATTTAAACACATAGAAAATATTATACGTAGCAATGAAAACACGTGCATCAAAAACACGTAAAAAGCATGTAAAAATACAGAGATTGAAATATTATATTTTAGTCGACTGAAATCAATACGGAAAATGCAAAAATAGTTAGAAATCACAATATGTAATGAAAACACGTTGCAAAATACACGTACGTAATACACGAGGGCAAAATTGCCATTTCTAATTTTGCGGGGTGTTACAACGTACACCCTGGTCATTGTGAGAACCGCTTATGACACTCACGTAACAATCCATGCAGCGTTCTCATGGTGGGTTAGTCCAGTATATTATTACTCTAATATGTACCCAGGTGAAGACGATATCTCATATCCATGACTCGTGAGAATGGTCATCAGTCTACGCACACACTAGTCTCTATGTATTACCGTTGTCCTAATTCACAATAATACTTGACTAGGGACATTTAAGAATATTGTTCTGATTTCAGCCAATAGGATCTCACAATCAAGTCACGCACTTGATCTCTCATGTCATTGAACTTACTATAAGGACTTCATTATATTCATTTAATTCACAATAAATAACGTAATAAATGAAATGCCTAAATATGAAATAAATATCATAGTACAATGTAAACTAGTAATATCAATACCCAATTGGCCTTTAGGGCATACACCAATCTGTTACTTGCACTAAAGCCAATCAGACAAACATCTAATGCCTATAGATCTAGTGTAACCCTCGTGCTTTTGCACTGCAAGAGGCTTTGTCAGTGGGTCAGCGATGTTATCATTTGTCGGTACGCTGCAGATGGTCTGTATTCGGGCTTGGGTTTGTAATCAGGCGAGCGATGTGGGACTAAGATGGTCATTTGTGCGCTTTTCACTCGTTTTGCTCTCTTTAGTTATAAATTAAAAATTAAATGGCTTGCAAGTGATACATGACTGTATCTTCCAAGCCATGAGTCAAAACTTTGTTCTACAAGTTGAATTAGGTTGTGTGTAGTGAATCCTAACCTAGCGCAAAGTTTCATAATTTTTGAATATCGATTGTGTGTTTTTCAATCGTGTCATTTTCTTTTATTTATATTATTCAAAATATCGTGTTGCAAGTGATACATGACTGTATCTTGTAAACCAAAAGTTCAAAACTCCTTCTACAAGTTGTGTTAGCTTATGTATGGTGAATTCTGTCATATTGCAATATACATCAAGCTTATTCTTTATTTGGTGTGTAATACTAATATAAAGACAACTACGTACTGTAACTGATTGTAAAAAAATACAATTACATCATGAGATATGATAACTGTACTTATGATACATTTTATATTTGTAATGAGATATAATATAAAATATTTAATCAAAAGGGAAGAATATATACTCGATAAATAATGCCTTATATAGTAATATTGTATATTACTGATAATACTATTATTTAATGTTAATTGATTCATATATATAATCAAAATAGTTTTCATTCATCCTAACAATATTCGATAATCAAATTTCGTGCAATCAACATATAAAATAATAATATTATTTTTTTAAATTTAAAATATTTATAAAAAAATAAATAAAAATATTTTGCAAACTCTATCACGACGTTCACACAAGAAATGCTGGGATAGACATATTATTTATTTTAAAAAGATTAAAATAACTATCCCGCAATTCAGAAGGGCTGTGCCGGCGTGTTCGTAAAAAATGTCGTTATAACGGATATCTACAACGACGTTCACTTCAACAAACACCGAGATAGATATTGAATTTATTTATAACAAATTTAAAATAGCTATCTCACGATATAGAAGGTCTATGCCGGCGTTTGTTCATAAATATGCCTTTATAGGTGTCACCTGTACCAGTGTTCACTGCATACGCCGCTATAAATAGTAGATTTTAAAAAAAATAAACCCCCCCCCCCCCCTCTTCAATAGCCGTCACGATTTATAGTGCTAATAATTTCTAATAATACTATAATGAGATAGTTGTGGTTGCCATTTGTAGACAACCTGTAATTTTCAGACAATCAACCATCTAATCTCAACCATTTATTTTTAAGTGGAAATTATATTAATTATTCATTTACTCGATTGTTGTTAGTTATCATAATATCTTCAAAGTTCAAATTTATTTACGACATAATTATTTACAAAAGTGTCACTTATATATATATATAATTGTGCCACTAGGTGTAATTTGTAAAGAGTATGTATGAATATCATGCCCCGCTTCCCAAATCACGGGAATACGAGTCCATGACTGAGGCCCAGCGAATTATGTGAATACACCATTCATAAGCTGTACAGGTAACTCAACAACAAGATAACACACAGGCATGTAAAATCACAATAAGATAACAAAAGTACATGACACAGTACATGACATAACCAACAACTGGAAAAGAAACATAATTACGGGTCAAACACGCCCGAATTACAATAAAGATTACATTAATAAACATGAACTAAAGCAACATGAAAATAAACAAGACTAAAACACTTGTTCAGCAACACCTTCTGATAATTCTCCATCCGGACCTGTAAGTATATTATACAAGGAAAAAGAGACAAGAAGACACACGTTAATGCAAGTCAAGGGCCACAAGTGGTACAAGCTAAGGGGACATGTATGAAATAAAACAAGAGGCAGGAAAAATATCATGGAGTCAAAGATCATGTAATAGGGGAAATGCAATATGTAAACATGAACATGAACATGAACAAGACATCATGAAACAAGTAAACAAATCAATAGGAACATGTAACATATAAACCAGTAAGCAAGTAAACAAGTCAACATGAACATGTAACATGTAAACAAGTAAGCAAGTCAATGGGAACATGTAACATGTAATTGGATCATGCAGGTGCACGTGTTAATCTCATGTCTTTTATTAATTCTATCTAGGTAGCACTTCATGCGTCCCATACCACATGGTTGCTATATACAATCAAGTCAACGTTTAGACTAGTGGTGGATTTTATAGGTCACGTACTCGGAAAAACATGTCAAGTATATCTTGTATCAAGAGATGTTCAATGTGGAACATAGTGTAAACTTGTAGCGTGAAACATATAAACATATAATTTGCAAACTTGCAACTTGCAACTTGTAACTTGAAACTTGCATCGGGAAACCACGAGCTTCCGTCCGAGTATGCTCTTCTATATTGCCCACTACTAAATCTTTTCCCTTTATACCCCGACTTGTTATTTTTATTTTAATCAAACATGAACAATAACTGGATCGGTAAACATCTACATGCAACAATAAGAACGGGTAACATGACAGGATCGAGTATTAAGACTTATGCAATGCAGGAAAATATATTTCAGGGTCAATAAAACATGTTGTGACTATAAAGTGATCAATGACATATGCAAAACTTAATTAACTAGATATCATAACAAAATTCAAACTAGTAATAAGACAAGCAATTCATGCATAACATCTTGTATAGTTCTAAGAGTATATATATGTGTATCGTGTTTATGCAATGCATATGACAATAAAGTATTCGTGATCATGTACGAATACGGGATCAACAGTTTATGTATAGTAACAGACTTCAATTCGATCGATGAATATGAATTAGAGTCAAAGAATAAACTTGCTGTATATTGCAAAGAAGCTTGTACTAGAACAAACGAGTTGTACAAAAGGATACTTGCCTGTTAACCGACAATGTTGATATAGAACACCAAAATAACGGGATTAGAATCCCGGACAGCAAGGCACGTGCAAGATACGTGGCAGCCACGCCAAAATAGCAAACTCCAAAATAGCAAACAACAACTCCACAACAGCAACTACACAACCCAGTCTTCTACAAACAGCAACCCCACACACTGGATTGGATCCCTTTACACAACACCGAACACCAAACAGGAAACCAAAACACTAATACAACCTGATATGGGTCAGATGACGTGGCCCCTCCTGGGCCACAGGATCCCCTCAGGAAACGTGCGCCTCCGGATTATCCGGATCCGCCACGTCAGTGTCAGAAAAACCGTCCGGGCCTCTGCCACGTCAGCTTGGAAACCGCCCGGGCCTTTGCCACATCAGCCTGGAAACTGCCCGGGCCTCTGCCACGTCAGCTCTATATCGCCCGAGTTTCCACCGCTTCAGCCCCACGGGCAGTCGAGTCCAGACCCGATCCCAAACGGGTCCAGACCCGATCCCAAACGGGTCCAGACCCGGTTAGCATCTTCTATAAATACTAGACCCCTACCCCTACCCCTTATCCAGGTAATAGATCTTTTCCCACTCAAACCCTGGTTACTGTTACTCTCTCACTCAGTAACTGACTAGATCGTCGGAGGGTCTGCCATCGGGACCAACTCCGGTGTTCCTAGACCGTCTGCAGGTACACGAGACTTCGGATCCGAGCCTCCTGATCCGAGCCAAGCATCCAGCTTCCACCTCACTCGAGCCGACTTCCGTACCGTTCGCCTAGCCGAGGGTCGCCTGCATAGGAGCTTCCTCCACAAATACAAATCGAGTAAGAACTCACACCTGGTGCATCCACACGCCTCCCAAAAACAAACCGCATCAGGTTGGCGCCGTCTGTGGGAAGTCTCTATTGCAGACGCCGACCCGAGCGCTGCCTCCAACGGTACCCTTCAGTCCGAGCTCGCATGGCTCCCAAAGCCACGAGAACTGTTACCTCCGCGCGTCGGCAGGACGTGCCTCCACCAGGCATCGCTGCCGATGCTCATGGATCGAACAACAAAGGGGTCAGCCATGGGCCCCATCCAAATGCCTCCCATCCGGTCCAGAAGGACCTACGGGGGGTAATCCTGAACCGACAGGCTAGCCGCAGCAGGGGAGGAGCCGCTTCCAACCCGACTCCAAACCTTCCAAAACCTCCGTCCCAAGGGCAGGAGCCGGCGCTGAGCCGTATCGGTCGGTGATAGCCCGCTCAACCAAACCAAGCCGAGCGGGCCCCGGTCACTCACCAGGAGTTCCAAGACATCCGTAGGGAAATCCTGGAGGCCATCCGGGGGACCCCTGTCGATGAGAACACCCACCATTCCTATATCCGATCAAATGCCGAGGCCAGCATGTCTCGTGTCCCGTCTATCCCGCCGGAATATGACATTGACCTCCTAAAGCGCCTCCAAGAAATGGAAGACCGCCTCGACAAATTCGGCGACGGTGACCCAAGGATAGCTCAGGGATACAGCCCCGTCCGACCTCCTTTCTTCACCCACATCCTGCAGGCGGAGATACCCCGAAATTTCCGTCCACCTCAATTCGAGACCTATGACGGCGAGGGTGATCCTGCTGATCACATGGAGGGCTTCAAAACCCTCATGATGATTCACAGCGCATCGGATCCCCTCCTGTGCTAAGCCTTCCCTGCCACACTTCGGGGTCCGGCTCGGGAATGGTTCTCCAAGCTCACCCCCGGCTCCATCTACTCTTTCGACCAACTGGAGGGCAACTTCCTTGCTCACTTTGTGACCAGCCGGAAGGCCGAAAGGACAACCGCGTCCCTGCTTGGCCTCCAGCAGAAAGAGGGGGAGTCGCTCCTAGTATTCGTCCGAAGGTTCACCGCTGAGGTAAGGTCGGTCTCCTCCCTCGACCCCGGCGTTGCCTCGGCGGCTTTCCGACACAATGTCCGGCACGGACAGCTAAAGGACTCCTTGGCAAAGAAGCCCCCGGTAGACTTCCCCAACCTCCTCAATCGGGTCGAGAAGTACATCCGGGCCGAAGAGGCCCTAAATCCCGAAGACCATAGAGAAGTGCAAGGGAAGGAAAAACGCAAGGCCGACGAGGCCGAGCCGGTGAAGAAAGCTCCAAGAGACGGGGGCGCCATGAAGAAGGTTCCGCCGGTCCCTCGTTCAAGAGGTACACCCCTCTGATGCAAAATATGTCCACCATCCTATTGGCAATCGAGGACAGGGACCTCGTGCAGTTCCCCCCTCGACCGTCCAACAACACCAGCAAGAAGAGAGATCAGCGGTTCTACTGCCGCTTCCACCGAGACAACGGGCACGACACAGATCGCTACCGTGCCCTGAAGGACGAGATTGAGGCCCTCATTCAATGAGGGTAACTCCAAGAGTTCCAAAAGGAGGGCGCTCGGGAGCAGAGGGATACGAGAAACAGGAGGGATTCCCCTCCTCCTTGAGCACCCTGACAGCACCCTGAGCGGGATCTGGAACCTAATAGACCCGAGGGTCAGGAGATCTTGCATTGCGTCCACAGAGGGCCCATGGGAGGGGAATCCAACACTTCCCGCAAGGCGTTCATCCGGGAGGTCAACGCCGTCCAGGGCCCTCTCCCCTCCCAGATCCAGCAACTCCCTGTCTCCTTCTCGAGGGAGGACCTGGAGGGAGTCCGGCTCCCTCATTGTGACGCGCTCGTCATCAGCCTCAGCATGGCGAACTTCAAGGTCCGGCGAATCCTCGTGGACAACAGGAGCTCGGTCAACATCCTGTTCCTGGAAGCATTCGAGAATTTGAAACTCTCCCGTGATAAGCTAAAACCGGCCGGATACACCTTGCACGGATTCTCCGGCGTCCCAGTGATAATAGAGGGGATCGTTACCTTAGACGTCACTGCAGGTACAACCCTTAACAGAAGAACTGAGTCCATGTACTTCATGGTTGTTAATGTCAGGGCAGCCTACAATGCAATACTCGGTCGTCTGGGGCTCTGCTCCCTCCAAGCGATTCCCTCGGCCTACCACCAGAAGATGAAGTTCCCTACTGACTCTGGTGTGGGAGTTGTCTGAGGAAATCAAGAAGCAGCACGCTCGTGCTACATGACGGCGATTGGGAGTGGTGTATTTCCCCTCGATGCCGTTGAGCTGCAGCCCGAGAGGACCCAGCCAGAACCAGAGCCGGCAGACGAGCTGGATGATGTCTTATTCGAGACAGGGAATGCATCGAAGCACTTCCGAGTTAGCTGCTCCCTCGCTCCCGACCTCAAGTTTGCCCTGATCGGCTGCATTCGCCGCAATATCGACCTCTTTGCCTAGAAGCCCTCTGACATGCCCGGCATCTCCGAGGATCTCATCATGCACAAACTCAGCGTGATCCCCAGATCGAAACCAGTTGTCCAAAAGCGGCGGAAGTTTGCTCCAGAGTGACAGCAGGTGGTGAACACGGAAGCAGACAAGCTCGTGTCTGTGCATTTCGTACAAGAGGTCAGCTACCCTAAGTGGCTGGCAAACGTCGTCATGGTTAAGAAGGCAAGTGAGAGCTGGAGGATCTGCATAGATTTCACCGACCTCAACAAGGCATGCCCCAAAGATCTGTTCCCCCTCCCCAGCATCGATGCCCTTATCGACACCACATCGGGTCACGAGCTCTTATCCTTCATGGATGCCTTCTCAGGCTATAACCAGATCCGGATGTTTCCTCCCGACATCGCCAAGACGTCCTTCGTTACAGACCGGGGACTATACTGCTACCGGGTTATGCTCTTTGGGCTGAAGAACGCCGGCGCCACTTATCAGAGGCTCGTTAACCGAATCTTCAAAGATCAAATCGGGCGTAACATGGAGGTGTACGACGACGACATGCTCGTCAAAATCTGGTAGGGACAGGATTACGTCACCGACCTGGAAAAGGCCTTTGGGGTCCTCCGAACCCACAACATGAGGCTCAACCCGGCAAAGTGCGCATTTGGCGTCTCCTCGGGAAAGTTCCTAGGATTCATTGTCAGCCAGCGCGGCATCGAGGCGAACTCCGAAAAGATCCAGGCCATAATAGACATGGCCCCTCCCAGGAACGTCAAAAAAGTCCAGAGGCTAACGGGGAGACTGGCGGCCATCGTTCGTTTCCTCTCCAAGTCTGGAGAGAAGTCCCTGCCGTTCTTCAAAGCGCTGTGCGACACTGGAGGGTTCGAGTGGGGCACTCAGCAGCAAGAGGCCTTCGCCCAATTAAAAGAGTACCTTGCCAACCCTCCTCTCCTCAGCAAGCCCGAACCTGGGGAGCCATTCTGGCTCTACCTTTCGGCTTCGGAGAGCGTGCTCAGCGTCGTCCTTGTTCGAGAAGAGGAAGGAGTCCAAAAGCCCCTGTACTACGTAAGCAAGGTCCTGCTCGATGCCGAGACCAGGTATTCCAAGATGGAGAAAGTAGCATACGCCTTGATCATGGCCACGCGAAAGCTCCGCCCATATTTTCAGGCGCATTTGGTCCAGGTGCTCACAGACCAACCCTTGAAGGTCGTGCTCTATAAGCCCGAGAGCTCAGGTTGACTAGTCAAATGGTCGATCGATCTCAGTCAGTACGACATCGGCTATCAGCCCAGAACGGCCATCAAAGGGCAGGCCCTCGCTGAGTTCATCACAGAATGCACCATCTCCGAGCAACCGACAAGCAAGGAAGCCGACCAGACGTGGAAAGTTTACGTCGATAGCTCCTCCTGCGAAGCGGGAAATGGTGCGGGCATCATTCTACGAGGCCCAGATGGTTTCCTTCTTTAATACTGCCTCCGCCTCAACTTTTCGGCCTCTAACAACGAGGATGAGTACGAGGCCATGATCACCGGGCTCAACCTGGCTCATCAGGCCGGCGCTAGATAGATCAGGGCCTTTAGTGACTCTCAGCCCGTGGTCAACCAGATCACCGGGGAGTACGAGGCCCGTGACGATCGGATGATCAGGTACCTGGCCATTGTCCAACGCCTATTAACGTCCTTCGACGAATCGGCTGTCTTGAGGATTCCCCGGGAGCTGAACACCCAGGCCGACGCCCTGTCAAAGTTGGCTTCCTCATCCTTTGAAGGCCTCAACCGCACGGTCCTGAATTGAAGTCCTGTTGAAGCCAAGTACAGACTTCCCAGAGGTTCTGTACGTTGAAGACGGAGCCCCTCCCGAGGACTGGACCACTCTTATCAAGAAATTTCTAGTAAAGGGAGAGCTCCCCGAAGACCGGACCGAACTGAGGTGGGTCAGGGTAAGATCCGAGAGATTCACGGTAATCAATGCCACCCTCTTCAAAAGGTACTACACCACGACAGATGGCAGACCCTACTTCCATTGCCTGACCCCCGACGAAGCCAAGTATGCCCTCAAGGAGCTGCACGAGGGGATCGGCAGATGCCACATGGGAAGCCGCTCGCTCGCGCGGAAGGCATTAAATCACGGGTACTACTGGCCCACTATGCTACAAGACGCCCTTGCCCTAGTAAAAAAGTGTGCCCCCTGTCAACGGTTCTCCCCGTGAAGAGGGCTCCGCAAGAAAATCTCCGTTCCATGGCCAGTCCGACCCCCTTTGCAATGTGGGGGATGGATCTGATGGGCCCATTTCCAAAAGCAATAGGCCAACGAAAGTTCCTCATTGTGGCGATCGACTACTTCCAAGTGGATCGAGGCGGAGCCATTAGCGACGATCACCGAGCAACAAACACAACAGTTTTTCTGGAAACACATCGTCTGTCTGTTCGAGATCCCGCAGGTGCTCATCATGGACAATGGGACTTAATTTGCGGGTAAACATTTTTGCAAGTTCTGCGAAGATCTCGGGATCCAGCAGTGCTTCTCCTCCGTATGCCACCCCCAGTCCAACGGTCAGGCCGAGAACGCGAACCGCCAAATCCTCAACGACCTCAAGAAACGACTCGATAATTCTTCCAAGGGATTATGGGTCGACGAGTTGCCAAGCATTCTCTGGGCCCACCGGACAACAAAGAGAATCCCCACGGGAGAATCGCCTTTCAATCTGACATACGGCGCGGAGGCCGTCATTGCCTTGGAGATCGGGATCCCTTCACCCCGGATCATGGCTTTCGACGAAGCAGCTAACTTCGAACAGCTGCGAGCCGACCTGGACCTCATAGACGAGGTCAGGGAGAAGTCAGCCATTAGAAGGAGCATCTACCAGCAAAGGATCGAAAGGTTCTACAACAAAAAGGTGCGTCCCACCGACATCGAACTCGGGGACCTCGTTCTCTGAAAGCTGGCGGTCTCCAATCCCGGCCAGAAAAGGAAATTGGCCCCCAACTGGGAGGGTCCTTACAGAGTGTCAGAGGTCGTACGTCCAGGAACAGATCGCCTGACCAACCCAGAAGGCAAGCCAATCAAGAGGCCCTGGAATGCGGAGCACCTCATCAAGTTCCTAGGAGGAGATTAGCCTCCATGTAAAATTAACAAGAATGTAATCGGCACGTCGTGCCTTGGTTTTTGTAAAATTCCAATATGATGTACATATGCCAGCTTTCTTAAAATAAGCTTCTTAACTTCGTATTTTGTTACCAATAAGGAACATGTCTTAGGGATCGGCGCTCGGATAACATCTCGAGCCAGAAAAGCTTCCCTTACAAGCTTGGGGCTCGGCGCTCGGATAACATCTTGAGCCAGAAAAGCTTCCCTTACAAGTTGGGGGCTCGGCGCTCGGATAACATCTCGAGCCAGAAAAGCTTCCCTTACAAGCTCAGGGCTCGGCGCTCGAATAAAATCTTGAGCCATAAAAGCTTCCCTTACAAGCTTGGGGCTCGGCGCTCGGATAGAATCTCGAGCTAGAAAAGCTTCCCTTACAAGCTTGGGGCTCGGCGCTCGGATAACATCTCGAGCCAAAAAAGCTTCCCTTGCAAGCTCAGGGCTCGATGCTCGGATAGAATCTCAAGCCAGAAAAACTTTCCTTACAAGCTTTTGGCTCGGTGCTCGGACAGCTCGGCCTATTTGATTTGTAGTAACGTGCATCCAATCAAGCAAAGGAGCATCTACCAACACCCTTGAGAACAAGGGCGGGAGCTCGGCATCGACCTCGAGCAAGGCAGAGACTTTCTTCAAAGCACCCCGACCTTAACGCTCGGCGACGACCTTCAGCTACGCCCGTTACTGGCTTTCTCCTCGGTGTGGGGCTCGGCGCCTGTCCCTAGCATGGTTTGGGCTTCTTCAAGCCCATTAACCTATGCACCAGGCGACAACCGCCAGCTACACCCGTGCCGTCTTTCCTAAGAACATGTGCGGGAGCTCAGCGTCGACCTCGAGCAAGGCGGAGGCTTTCTTCAAAGCACCCCGACTTTAACGCTCGGCGACGACCTTCCGCTATGCCCGTTACTGGCTTTCTCCCCGGTGTGGGGGCTCGACACCTGTCCCGAGCATGGTTTGGGTTTCTTCAAGCCCATCAACCTATGCACCAGGCGACAACCGCCAGCTACACCCGTGTCGTCTTTCCTGAGAACGAGTGCGAGAGCTCGGCGTCGACCTCGAGCAAGGCGGAGGCTTTCTTCAAAGCACCCCGACCTTAATGCTCGGCGACGACCTTCAGCTATGCTCGTTACTGGCTTTCTCCCCAGTGTGGGGGCTCGGCACCTGTCCCTAGCATGATTTGGACTTCTTCAAGCCCATCAACCTATGCGCAAGGTGACAACTGCCGGCCTCACCCGTGCCGTCTCCCCAAGAACAGGTGGTGCCTCGTCGTTAACCCAGAGCAAGGCCGCGACTTTCTTCAAAGCCGCTCGACCAATACGCTCGGCTGCGACCTACTACCATTTCTGCATCAACAAGTTTTAATTAAGGTTTAGAGCGTCCGCCTTCGGCAGACACCCCGAGCTTCGAGTCGATTGGATGACCCTCCTCTCGCCCGCGAACAACTCGGGGTTTACAGCTTTCGCAAGCCAAAAACCCTGAATTGTTCGAGAACGGCAGGGGAGCCACCGACCCCTGGCTCTTTGCGTCCCTAAGAGATGCCTCGAACTTCAACACCATTCGTTGGCCCTCCTCTTGCCCGCGAGCAACTCGGGGTTTACGGCTCTCACGAGCCCAAAACCCCGAATTGTTCGAGGACGGCGGGAGAGCCATCGACCTCGGCTCTCTCTGATCCTCCGAACTGATCGGTCGGCCCACCACTCACCAACGGACAACCCGGGGTCCCCCGGCCCTCAAGGCCCAAATCCCGAATTGTTCGAGGGTGATTGGTGTGCCTCCAATCCGGAGCCCTCGGAAAAATATTAAGTTCAAGGTGCCTGCCCTCGGCAGGCACCCAAAGTCAAGCGACTGATTAGCCACTCACTCCTTAACAACCAGCTTGGGGGAGTAGGGATTATATAGCCCCCTGAGGGGTGCAATTATTTATGTCTGGAAATGCGAAACGTCGCCATAAATAACCATGGGGAGGCAAAACATTGCCATTTATGACTTATCAAAAGACGAAAAGCCGCAACATATGTGCTCGCTGCGACAAGTCGCCTCGACGGCGACCTTCTGCATAGCAAGCTCCGCAACCATCACTGGCAACCGAGGCAATCAAGGTTCAGAAAATCAAACGTTCTTATTATTACTCATTGCTTACAACTCAATGAATGTCGGTACAAATACAAAGAACAACGGCTTACAACTCACTCGCACTCGGCTTGAAACCCAAACCCGGCGCTCCCTTCGGGGTCCCTTTCGGGCTTGGCCGGACCAACCAAGGAAGAGACCCCTGCCACCGAGCTTCCCGTATCTTCAGGTTGGGTCACCTCCAATAAAAATGCCGAAGACTGCCCCGGGGTCGAGTTGCTTGCCTCCTCGATCAAACCCGCGCCCAGCACCAGCTTCAGCCTTTGGATCTCCAACTCTTTCTCAACAACGGCCTCGCGAAGGAAAGATTCCGAAGCCGGCCGCCCGCTCGAGGCATCCGAGATGGACCAGTCCGTCTCGATTACCCACCAGTCCCGGTCTACTATGACTTTCTTCAGGCGAGCCACCTCCAGACCGAGCTCCCTAGACTTGTTCGTGAAGTAGTTTACTGCAGCCGCTCGGTCCCGAGCCTGTTTTCGCTGGCGAGCCAGAGCTGCCACCCCGGCCTCTTCCCCTACTCGGACCAGGGATGCCTCGGCAGGAACAGGGTCGGCACCCAAGATTTCGTGCTTCTATCAAAAGACAAGAGAAAACAAACAATCACAAGAGAGAGCGAGAAAATGCACAAGTCACAAAGCCTCGGCCCAAAAAAGTATATTTCGTTTCTTTCAAAAAGTTGATACAAAAGCCGCGGTGGCCAGTCTGCTCGAGGCATTTACATCAAAAACAAAAAGAAAGAACTAGTCTATTCTTGAGGGGGGGGGTGGCACCTCATCTTCGGCCTGGACGCCCCCCGTTTCGTCGCCACCCGGGGTCAGCGGAAGGTTTGCCTGCCAACCATAGTAGAGGTGGTCCACGCTCTGCTCTGGATAGATCTGCTTGAAGTGCGCCTTGGCCTGATCATACGCCTCGTCCTGCGCTATAATCAGGGCTTCCGCCGAGGCCGCCTCCATCCTCTTCAGGGCCTTCCGCCCCTTCTCCGCCTCCTCCTCGATCCTCTCCTTGAGACGATCCACGTCCGCCTTATGGATGTCGCAAAGCGAGGCTATCTGGGCCTCGTGGACAGCAACCATGCTCTGAGCCTCCTTCAGCTCGTCGGTAGCCTTATTCAGCTCGTGGAGGTACTTCTCCGTGTTCCTCCTCTCTATGTAGATCTCCTTCTCCAAGCACTTTTGGAAGTGCTGACCGTGGTGCATCGCCTGTCCGAGAGAGAAAAGATCAAAAAAATTCCACCAAGTTCAAAACCAGGGAAAAAGGTGCCGAACTAACTCACCAAAATATGAGCCTGGGACCAGCACATGAAGTCCTGCTCGGCCGTCTGCGATGCCAGCGCCATGTAGTCACGCTCGGTGCCGGCCTTCGTGATGAACTCGACTGCCACAGGTCCGTCGAGCAGACTGTCCCCCTGCATGATCGACCAATCGGGGGCGAAGGGCCGCAGTCCCTATTGGCCCACCATTTGCTCGGCAGTGGGGCGTGGCGTGGGAAGCCTCTTCCCCGGGGCATCGACAATTTTGCCCGAACTGCCCCTGCATCCCGGGGCACCCTCGGCGTGGGGGGGTGGTGATGCTTCTTGGCCTTCTTTGCGGGAGAAGGCTCCTCGGCTACCAGGGCCGGCCCCTTGATGGACCCCCCGGCCAGAGCGGCCAACTTCTCCTACTCTGCCTTCTTCTTCTTCTCCTTATCCGCCCTCGCCTTCGTGGCAATGGCCAGTATGGCTCGCCTATGTCCACCTGTTCGGAAGTCATCTCTGCAAGAATGAAAAAAGAGGCTAAAGTTAACACGAAGGCAAAAAGATGAAAAATTAAGAACGAAACATACTAGGGTCGGCTGGGCTCTGTCCGGCCCGGGCAAGGTGTAGCTCGGTCACTCGAGGCCATGCGATACTGTGCCCCCTACTATCTTCTCCACCCACTTCCACTCTTTCGTTGTCAAGTCGCTTGGCTTCGGAGGTTTATGGTTCGGTTTGAAGAAACTCCACCTGGTCGGTATCCCCCAAGACCTCTCACTCCGAACCACGAAATACTTCTCTTTCCACCCCTTGATGGAATCCAGATGGCCGTGCATGACTTTCTTGTGCGACCTGGGCGAGAAGTAAAATATCCCCTCCTGGTCTCCGAGCGAGCTGATCCCTAGGATAGCTCAGAAGTACGTCAACCTCGGCATCACCCCCTTCTCTTGGCACTTCAGAATGAAGCAAATCAAGTGCTTCCAAGAGTTTGGGCCGTACTGCATGGGGCACAGCTTCGCCCAATTTAAAACCCTCTTGATGAAGGGATGCAGTGGCAGCCTCAGGCCCGAGACAAAGGCGTACTCCGGAAACATACAATAGCCCGGCGCGAGAGCCGTGGTGGGTCGGATGCCAGGGCTCGGGATGAAGACTTCAAACTCCCGCGGGATGAAGTAGACGGCCCTGAGAATGTGGAGATAATCTGCCTTTAAGATGCACGGGATGCTATCCATCCGAATCTTCATGCGGCTCTCTTCACCCAGCACAGGGAGGATAGGGCCGATGTCTTTTATATCATCGGGGTACGTCCGGATCGACCTCAGATTCTTAAAGGAGACAGGAGGAACTCGAGCCCCAGTCTGGGTGCATATTCATCCGGTAGAGGGGGACTATCGGGGATACTCAGCTTCCTCTTCTTTCGGCAAGGACGAGCCTTCCTCTCAGGAGACAGCATCGATAAAGGTGGAAAGGGTGGAAGGTCATCCCCGACCGACCTTCCTGTTGTGCCTTTTCCAGCACTTTCTTGAGCGCCCTCCCCTTTGTCGCCATCATCATCATCATCTACGGCGCCCTGACCGTCGGAAGCCTAATCCTCCTGATCCTCGTCATCCCCATCTTCCTCTTCGCCTTCGGCTTCCTGATCCTCCTCACCCTCGTCATTAACCTCTTCCTCCTCCTCTTCGCCCTCAACCACCGGCTCCTTCCCTGACCTTCGGGATCTCAGCGGCGATACTATGAAGGCTACGTCATCACCACTATCCAACCTAGGGTCCGTCAGGACTTCCTCCTTGACTTTATATTTGCTGAGTGACGAAGACGTCTCGGACTCGGATTCCATCGCGGTGCGGCCCGATGAGCTAGCCTCAGATCAGGATTGAGTTCGCGACATTACTGATCAGAAATACTAACCTGAAGCGTTATCCGTACGATCACCGGAAGAAGTCGCCGATGGCAAGTAAGATTCTGCTCTTGAAAAATTGGAAAGTGAGTAAAGAAATGAAGGAGAAAAAGTGAGGATGGGGGGGATTTATAAGGAGAAAGCGACTCCTCGATTTCCGCAATTTAGATATGGCCGTTGGAACTTAAATCATCAAGATCTAACGACCGCTAAGATCTGGAGTCGCTTCGATTCTTGCGCTCGTGACATCAGCAGAAGGCATGAAATTACTCAACTACCCCCAGGCTTTTTTTCCAACAAACGGACCTTTTTTCGACAAGTCAAGAAGGGTCGACGCTCGGATGGCATCGCGAGCCACAACTCCCTTCTCTATTGTTCGGGAAGCTCAGCGCTCGGATGCAATCGTGAGTCCCAAATTTCTCTTCTATTTCACAGAAGGGTCGACGCTCGGATGGCATCGCAAGCCACAACTCCCTCCTCTATTGTACGGAAAGCTCGGCGCTCGGATGGCATCGCAAGCCACAAATTCGTCTCCTATCTCCAAAGGACGCTCGGAACTCGGATGGCACCGCGAGCCCCAATATCTTCTCCTATCTTCATAGGACGCTCGGAGCTCGGATGGCACCGCGAGCCCCTATTTCTTCTCCTATCTTCATAGGACGCTCGGAGCTCGGATGGCACCGCGAGCCCCTGTTTCGTCTCCTATCTTCAAAGGACGCTCGGAGCTCGGATGGCACCGCGAGCCCCTATTTCTTCTCCTATCTTCACAGGACGTTCGGAGCTCAGATAACACCGTGAGCCCCTACAGCCCTCCTCTATCCCCAGGAGGCTCGGAGCTCGGATGGAACCGCAAGCCCCAATATCTTCTCTTATCTTCATAGGACGCTCGGAGCTCGGATGGAACCGCGAGCCCCTGTTTCTTCTCCTATCTTCGTAGGACGCTCGGAGCTCGGATGGCACCGCGAGCCCCTATTTCGTCTCCTATCTTCAAAGGACGCTCGGAGCTCGGATGGCACCGCGAGCCCCTATTTCTTCTCCTATTTTCATGGGACGCTCGGAGCTCGGATGGCACCGCGAGCCCCTATTTCTTCTCCTATTTTCATGGGACGCTCGGAGCTCGGATGGCACCGCAAGCCCCTATATCTTCTCCTATCTTCATAGGATGCTCAAGCTCAGATGGCACCGTGAGCCCCTGTTTCATCTCTTATCGCCACGCTACGCTCGGAGCTCGGATGGCACCACGAGCCCCTCTTTCTTCTCCTATCTTCATAGGAAGCTCGGAACGCAGATGTCACCGCGAGCCCCAGAAGCTCTCCCCTATTCACAAGGGGCTCTGAGCTCGGATAACACTGTGAGCCCCTACAGCCCTCCTCTCCTCCCAGGAGGCTCGGAGCTCAGATGAAATCGCGAGCTCCAACAATCCTCCTCAAGCGTGGGGCTCGCTTCCCGACCCTCTATGGTCGGCGAGCCGATCTCCAACCCAACAGGCATTGGCATCCCCTTGCTCTTCCAACTAGCGAGGGGGTCGTCTGCCGACCCTCGAAGCTCGTCTGCCGACCCTCAGCACTCGCCTACCGACCCCTTATGCTCAGCGAGCAGATCTCTAACCCAACAGGCATTGGCATTCCCTTGCTCTTCCAACTAGCGAGGGGGTCGTCTGCCGACCCTGGAAGCTCGTTCGCCGACTCTTAGCACTCGCCTACCGACCCTTCATGCTCGGCAAGCCGATCTCCAACCCAACAGGACGTTGGCATCCCCTTGCTCTTCCAACTAGCGAGAGGATCGTCCGCCGACCCCCGAGGCTCGTCTGCCAACCCAGGGCTCGTCTGCTAACCCTAAGGCTCGGCGAGCATCGCTCCGATCCTTCTACTCGGCATCCTGCGCAAAACTCCAATAAGGGATCCCTTCCTTCTTCCCCCTGGCCTCTTCTGGAAGTAGCAGATCCTACCTTCTCACCACACCCTCCACCATGCTCTTCCTACAAAGGCGAAGGACCACTCCTACACGGCTGGTTCACCCAGCCCTCCAGGAGTGTGGGGCTTGTGATATGGGTTGAATGACGTAGCCCCTCCTGGGCCACAGGACCCCCTCAGGAAACGTGCGCCTCCGGATTATCTGGATCCGCCACGTCAGCATCAGAAAAATCGCCCGGGCCTCTGCCATGTCATCCTGGAAACCGCCTGGGCCTCTACCACGTCAGCCTAAAAACTGCTCGGGCCTCTGCCACGTCAGCCCTATACTGCCTGAGTTTCCACTGCTTCAGCCCCACGGACAGTCGGGTTCAGACCCGACCCCAAACGGGTCCAGACCCGGCCCTAAACGGGTCCAGACCCGGTTGGCATCTTCTATAAATACCAGACCCTTACCCCTTATCCAGGTAATAAATCTTTTCCCACTCAAACCCTGGTTACTGTTACTCTCTCCCTCAGTAACTGACTAGATCGTTAGAGGGTCTGCCACCGGGACCAACCCTGGTGTTCCTAGACTGTCTGTAGGTACACGAGACCTCGAATCTGAGTCTCCTGATCCGAGCCAAGCATCTAGCTTCCACCTCACTCGAGCTGACTTTCGTACCATTCGCCCAGCCGAGGGTCGCCTGCATAGGAGCTTCCTCCACCAATACAAATCGAGTAAGAACTCACACTTGGTGCATCCACACGCCTCCTAAAAACAAACCGCATCATAACCAATACACCAAACAGCAGTCAATAACCACAACCGCAATACCAATACAACACCGAATTCTCTAACCTCTGTTCTTCACCTTCACCGCAACACACACACACAAAGAGAGAGAGAGCGCGCGAGAGAAAATGGTTGCGATTGGGTATGAGCGACGCGATGACTGGATGGCGACGGAAGAGAGGAGCAGTGACGGGAGGTAGGGAACGGCGAGTGGCGAGAGCGAGCAACTGTAGGAGGGGGAAACGGCGAGCGATGGCCTGGGCGAGGGATGGCAGAAAAGTGAGCGGAGAGCGATGAAGGGTCTGGCGACGACGGAGCAGCGGAGCGACTTCGATGGGGTGCAGCGACGAGGCGAGCAGGGCTTCAACGGAGTTCTTCGATGGTGGAAATGGCAGACGAAGATGATGAACGGGGACGGGATTGGCAGAGCTTGAGGGAGTGGTGAGATCGAGTTGTAGAACCCCGTATTTTCAAATATTATTTTAATATTTGAAAATGAATTAAAATGATTTACTAAAGATTTAATAAATATTTTCTAAAGATTTATCTTTTTACACGTGCAAAATACGTGCAAATATTTTTGGTGAAAATAACCAAATTTATATTTTTAGTAGATTCTCCTAATTATAATGGAGAGTATTCTAAGTTTTGGGATTTTTCTGAATAAAGAAACTATTTTTACAAATATCTCAAAAGAGAGGGGCTTTTATGTAAAAGTCGTTTGGATCTTAAATAAACTATGAAAATTCGTTTTTACCGATATTTTGGTTTCCCATGGTTAGCATTTAAATTTAAATATATTTAGATTTTATTTAAAGTTGATTTGGTGAAGATTTAGTCAAAAAGGGTGTTTTTGCAAATAAGGAATTCATGTAGAACTTTGTGCAAATGTTTTTCTGAAAGTAAAAGTAAAATATTTTCATTGAAAAATATAATATGTATTATTAGATATTATTTCGGATTTTTCTGGGTTTTTACGAATATTTTATGATGTAATTGCAAATATTACAAAAGGGAGGGCTTTTGTGCAAAATTGCCACCCTGAGTGTAAATCCGAAATTTTCTTATCTCTGGGCTGTGCTGGGTTGTTGGAAAACTTAGTGGTAAAATTATTTTATTTAGTTTTGATTTATTTAACTTATTTTAACTAAGAAAGGTTATATATGTGAAGTAATAAATTGAAAAAGGACTATTTTGCAAAAGTACTTCAAAACCCTAATTCCTTTCAATCCCGGCCTGTATAAAAGAGGACGTGCAGCCGTCATTCGCTACACAACTCCAGATTTATTATATTATTATTTTCTTGGTGATCAAGAGGAGAATTTTTGGATCTCGCAAAAAGGGAGGCTTTTCGTTGGATCTTTTCAATTCAAAGGTGAGTGACATTATTTTGTTTTGTTTTGTTTTGTGAATGATATGAACTTTGTTTGTGAATTGATCTATGCGAACGATTGTTTGTCGTTTGTTTGATATGTTATTTATTTGGTGTATTTTGCATGAGAACGATGCAAAGGTTGTTGTTTGTACCATGTATGTGAAATCTAAAAATGTTGAGTAGATCTTGATTTATAAATTTGTATTGCTAGAAAGCATGTTAAGATTTGAGTATGGTTATGATCGGATGGATGAACATCTGGATCTTGTGTTTACAAATCAGATCTTGGCTATGAGTTGTGAAGAAATTTAGTATTGAGAAACCCTAGTGGAAGAATTAGGAATTTAAAACATGAGAATTGAGTTTTGAGATATTGTATGATTGAGTAATGTGTCCATAATGAAGAATATTTGAGAATTATCATTTTGCCTGAATACGAACTATTTTCATAAACAAGGAATCTTTAGAAAAACTTCAGTTTTGATTATTGTATTCAGATCTAAATTATGAAAACTGTAGGCCGACAGTCGACTGGTACGACCCAGCTGCTGTATCTTTAGTTTTTCTTGAAAATCCGTTCTGGACAGTCGACTTAGACCCTTTTCAGTCGACTGGTACACTTAGAATTTATTTTTCAAAGTATCGTAGATTTTTCTCTGGTAAGTCGACTTATGACCTTTAAGTCGACTTATATTGTATTTTAAGTCGACTTATGACTTTGCAAGTCGACTTATAACACTTAGAATATTTTCTTAAAGATTTCTGGAATTTCTCTCTGGTAAGTCGACTTATGTTTTTATAAGTCGACTTATGTTCTTATAAGTCAACTTATGTCTCCTTTAAGTCGACTTATGTTTTTATAAGTCTACTTATGATCTGGTAAGTCAACTTATGATTTTTATAAGTCATCTTATATTGTTGGTAAATCAACTTATGATTTTTATAAGTCATCTTATATTGTTGGTAAGTCAACTTATGATTTTTATAAGTCATCTTATATTGTTGGTAAGTCAACTTATGATTTTTATAAGTCATCTTATATTGTTGGTAAGTCACTTATGATTTTTATAAGTCATCTTATATTGTTGGTAAGTCATCTTATGACTCTTATAAGTCAACTTATATTACTTAACTTATTTTCTCAAAATCATGGACATTTTTCCTCTGGACAGTCGACCTACTACAGTAATAAGTCGACTGGTACTGATGAGTTTTCATAAATTTGAGTGTTCTTTTGAATGATTAGTCTTCAGATATTTTGGCCTATATTTTGTCTTCAGATAAGCATTTGATTTTAAGATATTCAGTTGAGCCACTTTGTTTAGTGGAACTTTGGTTTAGACATTTGAGTTGAGTCTTTAGAGGTGAGTGACCCTAGTATACCGGTGTTGAGTTATTTTGTTGTGGCCCGTGAGGCATTTCAGTTAGTCAGTTTCGAATTTAGGCCGGTAGGGTACACCAACTCTAGGAGATTCTTTAAGTAATTAAATAGCCCAAATGATAAGGACATGCACTAGTGGTGATATGATGAACGGGAACATGGGTTATGCACCTCAGTATGGCTTTAGATGTGGGATTTAATCTCCGGAATTATCCAAGTAACTTATTCGAGATGTGGGATTTATCTCAGGAATTATCCAGGTAAATTACCTGCGATGTGAGATATATCTCCGGAATTATCCAAGTGATTAGCTTGAGATGTGGGATTGATCTCCGGAATTATCAAAGTCGAGGCGACGCACATGGGGTATTCATGTGATGATGTGTTAATATTTAGATGTGGGATGATCTCTGGAATTATCCAGGAAAATTACCTGAGATGTGGGATCTATCTCCGGAATTATCAAGCATGGGCTAATTCTAACAGTTTATCTTCATCTCGTAGTAGTCATCGTGATAGGATTAGTTGCATAGCGGGGGATTGAACCCACGTTAAGGGCTTGCACCGAACCTATGTAGAATGGGATGCATAGACTTCGACAAGTATGCATTAGAGAGTCCGCATATAGACTTTGTGTTGTCTTGACTTGGTTTCGTGCATGTGTTTTCCAGTTTTCATACACTTGACACTTAGACTAGATGCACTTGTTGTTTTCATTCTATGATGTTTTCATGCTTTACATCTTTGTTATTTCTCATTCATTTATCATTGTGGTTAATACATGTTGTTGATGACCTTATGTTTTACGATTAAATTATGTTGTTTGTTTTTATGTCACTCACACCATTTATGGCTAACCCCTTTAGTTTTGGGGGTTAGGGATCATCTCTAGCCTCACATGTTGCAGGTTGTTGCTTAGAGTTTGGAGGTTTGGATGCTTGAGGCATATTTGAGATAAATTGATTTATAAGAGTTTTGTGTAAATTTGTAAAAGCAGTTTTGAGATAATTTGAGTTGTAAATGACAGAAAATATTGTTTGAGTTGTTTTGAATTCCGCTGTGATTTGTAAAAGTTTGTTGTAATAAAAGTTGAAAATTTTAGTGGTGTTGGTTGTGTTTAATGTTACATTGAAGTGGATGCTGGGATTGTGCCACGTATTTTCTAAGTTATTATATTAGAAATTCGGGGCGCTACACGAGTGGTCGAGGAGTCTTCGATGGGGTTCGATTGCGGTTGTGAAGCGAAGTTTGGTGATGGCTAGAGCTTGAGGGTCGACGGGGCAGTGCTCAGTTGTGGCGTGCAAGCGGGAGGAGGAACAAGGAGATGAGTGGTCGGGAGGCTCGACGGGGTGGTGCAGGCGTAGGTGGAGCAATGGTGAGCTTTGATGGGCGAGGAGGTGAGCGATGGAGGTCGATTGGAGGAAGAAGATGGTTTTCGACGGGATAGCAGGGCTCGGGGCTGAAGATGAGGTGGGAGCGCTCGAGGAATGTGGTTCGGCGGTGGGCGAAGGAGACGAGCGGCAATGGCAGTCGAAGCTTGAGCGGGAGGCGAGACGATGGCAATGGCGGCTCGACTAGGGATGAGGAGGAGGAAGGCGATGCTGGCGTTGGGCGAGGGCGAAGACAGAGGTGGAAGACTTCGGGATGATGGGTTGACGGAGCGCGAGGTGGAAGAAGGCGCTCGACGGCTGGTGCAGGGTGCAGTCAGCGAGGAAGGTGGGTTGAGTTGGGGGTTCTCGGAGGTGGAGATGATGCGAGGCGGTGTGGGGCTGAGTTTGGAGGTTGAAGAAGGGTCGGGGAGAGAGAATGGGGTTACCTTGTTTTGTTTGAGAACAGAGGGGGAGAAGAGATAGAGTGGAGAGAGAGATCTTTTTTAAATAGAGGGAAGAGAGAGAGGGGAACGTGGTGAGAGAGTGGGGGGAGTTACGAGGTGATGGGGGACATGCGGGGAATTGGAGTACAGGACTGAAAAGTGGGGGAGTGGGAAGATATTATATACGGGTAAGTATAGGATTAATCTGTACAATATGAGTACTGGGTTTGGGCTTTAATAATGGGTCAAGGAGATCCAATGTGTTTTAAATGGGCTTAAGGTAAAATAAAATAATAACAGTAATATTGGTTGGGTTGGGCTTCAAAATATTTAATTAAATCAATTCGGGTATTGGGCCAAACTTTGGGCTCAGATTAAATATAAATAAATAATAAAATCAAAATATGGAATTGGGCTTAAAATAACAATTAAACAATTGGGCTTCAGATTACATAAATAATAAAATCAAAATACAAATTTGGGCTTATAATAAATAGTTAAACAATTGGGCTCATAAAATAGTTTGAACAATATAACAAATAAGAAAGAATAGTTATAAGATATTAATAATTTAAAATATGGAAAAGCACTTGAAAAATACGTATTAATGGAAATAGGGGTTACAATGAATAAAGCGAAGTCTCAGGTTCAAGGCTAGATTACATCTTATTATTTACTCTATAAATTACTTTTTTGATTAGAACGTGCATCGCACGTGCAGATTACTAGTAGGGAGTAATGGATATGATTAGAATGTGCATTGCACGTGCAAATTACTAGTATATATAATCTCTAATCTCTAATCTCTAATCTCTAATCTATAATATTATAATGGGAGAGTTGGGCTGTCATTTGTCAACATACAAACTCATGCGTTGCATGTGCAACTCCAACTCTCTCATTAATTACAACAAAAACAAACAAATAAAAAAAAATCACCTTTTTAAAATGTGCAACGCACGTGCAAAATAATTTTATAATATTTTTTAGATTTTTTAACGCAATCAACCATCTAATCTCAACAATTCATTTTTAAGTAGAAGTTAACCTAACTGTTGTTAGTTACCATAATATCCTCAAAATTCAAATATATTTACGACATAATTATTTACAAAAGTGTCGCTCATATAAAATATAAATTGATGTCACTAGAGGTAATTTGTAAAGAGTATGTGATGGGTAAGAGAGGTCTCAGGTTTGAGGCCAGATTATATCTTAGTATTTACTTTAAGGCCTGTTTGGTTGGAGGGGAATGGAGGGGAGGGGAGGGGAGGAAAGGGATTTTTTAAAACAATTCTTGTTTGGTTCATTTTTTAGGAGGGGAGGGGAGGGGAGGGGAATGGAGGGGTGCAGAATCCCTCCTGAGCCAATTTTGGCTCCCCTCCAATATTGGGGAGATTTGGAGGGGAGAGAAAGTGGGTCTAATTTTTTTTTAAGTGATTGGACTAAACTGCCCTTTTTAGATCTAAATCCCTAAAATAAAAAAAGATATCATCTCTCTCCTGACTATCTCTCTACCACTCGCAGTCTCTCTTTCTCCCCCTCCTCGTCGCGGAGGTGAGGAGCAGATATCCTCTCTCTTGACTCGTCCCTCTCCCGACATTTCCAGTTTTATTTTATTTATTTATTTATTTTTTAATAAAAAATATTATTGTATGTTAAAGCTTTAGCATGCACTGCAAGAGTCTGAATAATACTTGGTCTCTCTGTTAACAGTTGGGTATATATTGCATAGTTTGTACTTTGATATCCTTTTCCGTCCACATAGGCAGCAAGAAGTCCTCCTTCAATCACGAAAGGTGAATTGAAAGAAACAAATTAAAGTATTTTGTCTTATGAGCTAGACGAGTAGAATCTTGTTACTGTTTTTGTCTATATATAATATTACATAAATATTGGACTTACAGTAGTGGTTTAGCCAACTGGTGGTCTCAGAGCATGTAGCATTTGGGGCCAGAATCTAATTTAATTTGTTCAAGCACTATCAATCAATCTGCCTTCATTATTTTGTTTATTGGTTTTCATTATTTTATTTATATTACAAAATTATAATTAGAAACAATAATACATATCTATATAATAAAACACAAAGAAAGCTATCAAGTGGTTCACATTCAATCTAACCCAAAATCAATGGCTCAAATCTAATTTCACAAAACATATTTTCCCACCCAAAAATTCAAACCCCAAAAATTCAAACCTACTCAAAAACTCTCTCTCTTTCCCAAAATACCCACCAGTCTCTCTCTTTCTCACTCCGCCTCTCACTTTTCCCTCTCTCTCTCCTTCTCTCTTACCGCGCTCTCTCTCTCTCCCTGCTCTCTCACTGTCTCCATACCCCCACCTCCGGCACCTCTTCAAAGCCCCCCACCTCCAGTCGCCAACCCCCAGCGACGCCTCCTCAACAACCAATCCCGATCACTGTCTCCCTACCCCCACCTCCGGCGCCTCTTCAAAGCCCCCCACATCCAATCGCCGCCTCCTCAGCAACCAATCCCGATCACTGTCTCCCTACCCCCACCTCCGGCGCCTCTTCAAAGCCCCCCACCTCCAGTCGCCAACCCCCAGCGCCGCCTCCTCAGCAACCAATCCCGATCACTGTCTCCCTACCCCCACCTCCGGTGCCTCTTCAAAGCCCCCCACCTCCAGTCGCCAACCCCCAGCGACGCCTCCTCAGCAACCAATCCCGACTCATCTTCAGCGACGCCTCACTGTCACCGACGCCTCTTCAGTGCCCCCAACTCCGGCGCCTCTTCAGCGCCTATTTAAAGATAACTAATTGTGGTCTATTCCGACTGTGTTTTTCAAATTGGGTCTAATTTGTTTGTCGGTAATTTCCATTTGGCATTAAATTTTCTCCTTATTGTCGATTGTTCAGTGGCCCAAGCAAACTGAATGCTTCATTGGAGGTTGTGGATTCGGAGATTGCAGACATCATCAACCATGAGAAAGCCCGGCAATGGAAGGTAAGTTGTATGCTGATCACTGTTGCATACATTGTGGTTGAGGAAATGTCCAGCCCAAACATTGATAATGAATATTGTGTTTGTTTGTTTGCTTGCTTTGGTTTTGCATGATCTGTAATAGCCAATATTCAGTAAATGATCTTGCTTGACTGTGGTTATAGGGATTGAACTCATATCTGTTATGCAAGCCGTTGGATCTGTGATGACGAACAAGTATAGTGAAGTCTATCTTGGTGCCAGATACTATGGTGGAAATGAGTAAGAATATAACTATTGTTGATTTCTGCTTTGCAAATTTACTGTTAGTATCCTTAAGTGAAAGGTGAACTGTGTGTATTACCAATTTGTGTAAGGTGGTCTGTGTGTATTACCAATTTTAGGATTGTAGGATTGTAATTCGAAATTAGTTTTAAAATTTTATAGTTTCCTCTTTTGATTATTAGCTTTGGTTTCCTAATTAAAAATTTGAGAGTTTCCTAATTCGAAATTTTTAGCTTTGGTTATTAGGGTTTCGAACGTTTAGTTTTAAAATTTTCAGCTTTATAAAGTGGTTTAAACTTAAATATGTAGCTATTTATAAAGTGCTTAACTATGTAGTATTAACGTTTAAGCAACTGTTTTTTAAAACATTGATGATCACATGAGATCAATATTACTCTAGAGATGGCTGCACGACTTCTTTAACCTTCTCAATCTTTAGCTCCAAATCTGAAAATCTATGGGTTTAGGTTTAAACTTCTCATATGTGGAAAGATGATAAGAGCCAGTTGGTGGTTACAAAGAGCTTTAATGCGCAAATGACTCGATGAAACATATGTTTCTTACCTAATAAGGGGAGGAGTCAAATGACTCTTACTCATGAAGAGTCAAACCTACATCTTTCTACATTGGCTACTGGAGTGTGCATTAGAATGCTTACTTGAAGCAGATAGCATGTCACCATATCAGTTCCGTGTTCGGTTTCAGGAAATTTAACTAGATAGGAAAATGTTGAACAAACTTTGGTTTACTGTATTTGTGATTAGTGTTAATCTTCTCCATTTGGCTTTTGGCTTAGTAGTTGCAATTGTTCTAAAATTGTTGTTTTCGACATGGTACAGATTTGTGTTTCTATTAATTCTTTCTTCTCAATCGATCGACTAATTTTATATCGATACGGTTGAGTACTTTCGTTGTTTTTTATATGTTCCAGATCTGGGTCTAGATTCTTTATAAAAACTGCAACTTAATTTCGACATGTTTTCTATATGTTTACAGAATTTATGCATCATCGCTTCTTACAATCTTAGATCTGTGTGAGATTGCTTCAGAACTTTACGAGTTCAGATAACTATTGTAGTGATTTGCCGGTGTAATGTTGATGATTTAGTTTGCAGCTAATATATGATGATGGATGATCGGTTACATAACAACTCATCTGATATTATGTTTTGATACCATAACTTTCAAGGAAATTTTCACTAAACTATACTCACGTTTCATCAATTTTCAGTTGATCACACTATTATGCTTCACTATGAGATTACAATGTGATGATATTACACTAATTTTAATCTTAACACTAATGCAAATATATATTCTATACTGTAGGTTCAATACCGTATGCATCCGTGCCTTTCTGAGTTCCCTTCAAATAGCTTCTACGAAGGTACCCTTCAGAATGGAGTGACTATAAATGAAAGACAATCACCTGGCATTGATTTCCAGTGGCCAGTTCCTAATCGTCCTATGTTCTTCTATGTCCAGGTATCTGATAATACTTTTTATTTTATGGCTAGATTTTTATGTATCCGTTGGTTTGATTCTCTTCTTATCTTATTGAGATGGGACAAGAAGAGATTAGTGCAAGTGGAACATCTTATTTGAATAGAACGGAGGCTGCAAATGTAGAGAAATTTGTAACTATATTTTTAAGGAGCGGTGTCATACCTAGCCAGGTGCCCTTCAACATGCTATTTTTTCCTTCGGTACTTATTTATCTTTATGTTTTATTTCATTTATTTCAATTCTGAATTGTGCAGATAGGAGTTATAACTCCTTATGAAGGACAAAGGGCTTATATTGTAAATTATATGTCAAGAAATGGCTCTCTCCGGCAGAAACTTTATAAGGAAATTGAGGTTTTGCTCAAGACTTTTCTGCTTTAAATTGCAGGTTATTATATAGATATTTGCTACTAACTTCTATTATTCTGTGACAGGTTACAAGTGTAGACTCCTTCCAGGGAAGGGAGAAAGATTACATTATTTTATCATGTGTGAGGAGCAACGAACATCAGGTATTTACACACACTCACAGTCCCCACCACAGCCATATTTAATTCAGTTTGTTTCAGTTTTGTGTGTGTGTAATATTATTTTTATTTTTATGTAACACAGATTAAAGTTATATTCAGTTCAAAATGGTTGTAACATTAGAGTAATACAAATATACAATCTAAAACAATCATAAGGAAATGGGTGATCTAAGCTTTTATAGAATCACGAGATGTCTTTTAATTTAGTTTGCCTTTGGTCATTGCCAATGTTCATGGAATATTTTACTTGACTGGTTGAAGAATCATGATAGAGAATATGTCCATCAATTATAAAGAAGATTAAAACTAACAGTGGCAAAGAAATGAACAGTACTAGATAAACCTTAAGTTTCCATGGGCAATCAAAAAATTACCTTAAGTTTCCATGGGCAATCAAGAAGTGATGTAGAAGTGCAGTTTCCATGGGCTATTGGTACTTTTTTTGTTAGAAAAAAAAGTTGAGGGTAATTTTTTGCATTTTGGTGTAGAAGTATTGGTTGTGAATAGTATGTTGCGATGGTGTGATGGTGAATGGTAGAATATTAATTGTATGGTTGTCATAACAATCTTTGTTTTAATTGTTTAAGGCAAGAATGAATCATGTATTTTGGATGTTGTGTGGAAGGTTAAAATGTAGGTCCTAATTTTTTTGGAAGTTTGTTGGTGGTGATTTGTGTATGTGATTTTGCCATGTTACTTGGATGTTGCGGGTAAAGAGGTTTTGAGTTGGGCTTTTCGACTATTTTTTTTGCTGGTTGGGAATTGATCTTGGAAATAGATACAAATATTTTGATCATTTCGATGACTAATTAAATGTACGGTTCATGTCGATGACTAAAAAATACCTTTCACTATTTATGTTTGATCATTCACTTGATTGGGGAATTGATGAGGTTGTTATCCATAAAATTGAAGCAGGATGACCAAAATATAGTGTTTATGTGGTATTGTGTGAATGCAAAACACCCGTAAAGTGGATGAGGCGAGTTGGGTTTAGAATGAGTGGTGATTTTTGCCTGATTTAAGTAAACAATATGAAGATCAAACATAGAATGCTTCATTGTATCCACACCAGCTATGCAGTGTCTTTTACTAACTTGGACGTAGTCATATGAGAGGAATACAAGATTAATCCAATAAGCATAATCATGAACATAACTAATTATGAGCCATTTCAAGAGAATCTTTTATTAAACAAAACGTAAAGGTTTTGGCCGAAAGACACCTTACCATGTTTTCTGCCTTTGCATATTGGTTTCCTTCAGTGTTTGTGACAGCAGATGAAACAAGAAAGAATCCTTGACAAAATTAATGCGGATTACTTGCATATAGACAATAGATGAAGAATTGGTATTCACTGTGTACCAGCGGAAGATATATCCTCTAATATAAAACTTTAACAAAAATAGTTAAATTGATCGATGGCAGGCAGAGTATAGCTAATTTAAACAAAACCATATTTTACAAATATGAAGTAATTCAGCATAACAACACATGATATGCAACTTCACACTTAAATAAATAACTGTAGTTTCCAATTTACTTTCTAAGATATCAGTCTGATAATCATTCTAAGGAATTATGCTGTGTCATTAAATATCAACTTTCCTATAAATTTGTTGTGCTTCAACATGCAATAATAAAACTAACTTTTGCAATGTAAATGAGTTCAACTTCTGCATGGCAGAATCATTCATAGAAGGAAAGCTTAAGGAACAGCTACGTTAATGGAGTCGGGCCATGAGCTGAACTAAGAAGGGAAACATCTTCCTTTTCTCGACTTCTTTTGTTTTTCCTATACAAAAGATTAACTAGACCATTTCAGGCCAGAAAAAATAACATATAATAATGGTTGTATCTTCTTACGCCCATCACCAGTGGCGAATCCAGAAACTTTTGTCATGGTGGGCAAAAGTATATAGTATTTTCAAAGAAAAAATTTGTCTCCAGGATCTTATTTGATTGTGGTTTTCTATTATCTCCTTTGACTTTTTTATTATTGCTTTAAACTACTCACCTTTAAAACTATTTTTTTTAAAGAAAGGGGCTAGGGTGTCCCCAGATTAACCTAGCTTGGAACAAATCTCAAAATTCATATCTCAGTTAACCAAACAAAAAATCCACACCATTTGATGTGAACTACATCTTAAATAGTATGTGTACAAAATTTTAAAAGAAATCCACGAGTTTTAACCGTTTATCATGCAACCGAAAAAATGACATTCTACAAAGTCTAGAATTACTTCATTTTTAGGTTGTGTGGTTAAAATTTGTTGAAATCATTTAAAATTTTGTACAGAAATAGTTTTTGTGATGTGGATCATATTCAATGACTAGGTATGCCCGCGGGACGTGCCTACGGCACGTATTCGGGACTGCATGTAAATTTAGTTAGATTTATTTGATTGGGTGAACTGCATAAGTGGATTTTCATTTTAGAGAGTCGATAATAAAGTTTGAGATATCTCTTTAGCTAAGTTCTCTTTTATCTCAATAATGACATGGCAATTAAACTTGCTTTTCCCATATGAAAATTATTGTCAATCAAACATAGTACATTTTGAGAAAAAACATTAACTTCTATAAATTAAAAAAAGCACCTTAACAAAAGATAAGACATTTTATTGGATGGATCTTTTTATTAAGCACCTTAACTTTCCATTCAGAACTTTTTTTGTGTTTTCTTCTTATTGGATGGATCTTTTTATTTTAAAAAAAAATCAATGACAAGGGTTTGAAGTGTATAAAACACAGTCAAATTAGCTAAAGAAAATTTACGTTCAAACAATGCTAACATCACCCAATTAATGGAGAAGTTTTCATTTGATGAGTCCAAATAGCCTTAACATCACCCAATTACCTAGGACAGAATCATAGCCTTAACTTCCAGGTCTTAAGCTGGCACTAGCCTATATAGGCTGTACAACCTTTCTCTCCCTATCTCCATATCTCTAATTGGTTGTAATAGATGATAAGGCTTTGGACTACTGCCTTAACATAGAGTTCTTACTTGAGGAAAGGTGGGCAAAAGTGTGCAAAAGCTTGGATTTTAATAGCTCTCTCAAATTTCTGGTACTAAATATTTAGTGTTTTAAAAAACTAAGGTGGGCAATTGCCCACCATATCTTTCACCTAGATCCGCCCCTACCCATCACCGGGTATATACACATTGAATCTTCATCCCCTATGTAAACTATACTAGGTATGCCCGTGGGACATGCCTACGGCACGTATTCGGGACTACATGTAAATTTAGTTAGATTTATTTGATTGGGTGAACTGCATATAAATTTCTTAAAAAAATTAAAACATTTTAACGAATAAGTGGGTGTAAACAAAAAAGGTGGGTGTAAACAAATACACCCACCTTTCTAATACAATCAACTACTCTATACAGACCTCCTCTGAAATTATATTGTTTCCTAATAGTTTTCTAATACGACGTTTTTAAAATATTTCATACGGCACGTTATCGCGACGTCTTAACTTTCTTTAAAATGTTTAGTAAATATTTCGACAGTATTATTTAAAATTTTACAGGTAGGATTGTAGTAAAAGTTTCAATAGAATCTCTAATGAAATATTATTCCTTTGAGAGCAATTCCTTAATATCATAGACAGTCAATTCCTTTGTAGGATATTTTTTCCTCCTCTAATTTTGCAGTTATAAAGGCAAAGTGAAAGACAAAAGCAATGCCATCATCCTGTTTTGTTATCATGTGTCATTGTGTCTTCTTCCATTTCCTGGAATTGGTTTTATCCATGGTTTGTTGAATCTGAAAGATAGCTGGAAGCATAGAAACAGAGAGTTGTAGCACAAACGAAAAAGGAAACTTTAAGGTTGTATGGTTTGTTGAATCTGTTTGTTTTGATTGTGGGAAGATTAATTTGGACACGACACCGAGATACAAAGAACACATAGCTGTACACAATTTGGGTGTATTGTGTGTCCAGATTACATCTTAGCTTGTAAAGAAATACAGTTGCAACAGTCTCTGATTAATGTTTATGATTCATTATGCACCAATTCATACTGCATGGAAAATAAGGAACTTTGATTGCCTTCAACAAAGGCACTAATCATAGATGAGGAAGGGCATCCCTAAAACACGTCACAACACTCAGAAGTAATATAAATCCTAGCCCAATCCAAGCCACATTATACAGACATAATATATATTAGGCTCTGGGGGAAAAAAATCTTCATCTGACTAAAGATATAGTTTGGAATCACAATAGATTTTAGAAAATTTTCTGAAAATTTTGACAGAACCTCCCTTAAAATATTAGCCATTTTACAGCAATTCCTTACGGAATTCTGCTCACAATTAAAAATTTATCATCACAGTCAAGAAATATAAATCCTCCCCAGGCCAATCAAAGCAACATCACACAGACATTATATATATAGGGCTCTGGGAAGAAAAAATATTCCTATGACTAAGATACAAAATAAAAACCAAGATATCGTTTGAAAACATAATAAATTTTAGAAAATTTAGTAAAAATTTTGACATAACCTCCCATAAAATATTAGCCCTTTTACAGAAATTCCTTACGGAATTCTGCTAACAATTAAATATATGACATCACAGGCAATAAATATCAATCCTCCCCAGGCTCAACCGAGCAACATCACACAGACATCATATATATAAGGCTCTGGGGGGAAAAATCAGAATATAATGCAAGATACAAAATAAAAACCAAAAATTCGTTTGAAAATGTAATGAATTTTTTGAAAAACCTTCGAAAAACCTTTAAAAAACCAAACACAGAACCCAATACTCCACAAAATTGTGGGTACGGGTATTAACATAACTATATTATATCATCATTATATACAGTTACTTACATCATCTCCCAAAATGCTAAATATTACAATTATTACAACTATTACATCCTCCACCACACTAAACACCAACCAACTGAATGAAAAAAAAAATACATGGTTGTAGGTCCCCCAATGGTTGAAGTCTTCAAAAATAGGACCAAACAGTGAGCCTAAAAAAACAGTTAAGAGTTTTGAATCAAATAGTAAGAGTTTACAATAAACAATTAAAACAATAGTAATAGTTTTAAAACCATTACCTTTCAAACAGAATAATGGCTTCAACCAAACATGTTCCTCATCACCCTCATCACCCTACAAAAAGTTAAACTGTCAATATGTACATGACGGTTTTGAGTGTGGACGACAATCTGGGAAAAAAAAAGCATTAAATTAGCAGCAATTAACGGTTAACATAGGGTGTAGTTGTAGTAAATATAACTTTACCTTATTGCAACCCCAATTCATCAATGTAGTTGCATTTATAAATTTGAGGTCCATGTCAGCTGCTTCCCAGTTCTATTAAAGTTCAAAAGTAAAACAACAATAAAAATAAGTTTTAGTAAGGTAAATCTATCATATATAAATGGATTTTTTTATTTTGTCGTCTTGTTTCATTAAAGAAAAAATAATAAGTTAATAGACGACCCTCATTCTAAGTTAATTGATTTGAAGAGTTTGCTGGCTCATTATTGATTTAATGTTTGCCATCAAATAATAGAAATGGTGATACTTGTTTTTGCTAAAATAATTGTTTGTTATTGCTACTCCAATTGCAATATATATATGCTTGTGTTTAAGATAACCATAGTTATATTTAATATCCATCTCTATGAAATAAGTAAAGAATTGAAAAACTGTGAAGTGTAACTGTGAAGTGTGAATTGTGAATTGTGAAGTGTGAATTGTGAAGTGTTTAAGATAACCATAGTTACAGATTTAAACATATGAGTAGTGTAACTGTGAAGTGTGAATTGAAAAAAAGATGATCACACTAAAGGCTTGATAGTGTAACTGTGAAGTGTGAATTGAAAAAAAGATGATCACACTAAAGGCTTGATTGTGTTTTGATTAATAGGTAGAGTTTTGAATTAAACTACTTTTACTTTTAGTTATCCTTTTTATACTCATTCTCGGAAGCTTGAACTAACCAAGTGTAGCCAGCAATTAGAAATGGAGAATTTTTATGTGTATCAAAAAAAGTGATGAAGTTCTTGCTTCACCTTTTATCTGTATGTTGTCATATTTATGTTTTTCAATTAATGTGCTTCATATTATTTCTTTATGATGGTTACCTATTAGGTAGGTGTGATTGGTAATTTGGTCCATTCTTCCCCAAACATAAAAAAGCAAGTTCTTTCCCCTGGGGCCTTGCAGCCTGTTTTTTGGTACTGTCATCAATCATTAATTTTGTTCATTGCATTTTACATGAAATTATTTTGCAAACATTTTCCTGGTGAGATGTAAGTCTCTAATTATAGGGAATGTCAATTCTTGGAACATGTGGAGTTTTACGATCTGACTGGCATTTGATACTTGAGATAATTCACGTCGTCAGTAACATTAGTTGTCTGATTTTTATACCAATTAACTGCTTTTTTAGTGTGTGATGACTTATGATGCCAACATAAGTGTGCTTTTGCTATTATGTTTACCTTTTGGACTATGAGTATTGGAATGATTGTAGTATTATTTTAAATGTGTAATATTCAGTAGTAGCATATTACACTGCTTACTTTGTGTGCCAGACAATGAATTCAGCAAGTTAGCAGACATTCATTTTAACAGCATATATTGGTCTGCCCCATAGCATATGAAGAAATTATTGTTACTATGCTAACAGCTTCATTATAATCTTCTTGTGCTTGCTATACCCCATAGCATAGGAAAAACAAAGAATATAATCTCATCTAAAATGTAATTTAGACACTGTATACTTGAGAGGATGTGCTGAGAGTATGGTAGCTCAGGCACAGTTTGGTAGATGCATTTTTAATTCTATTTAGAGAAAATTTAATATGATTAAAAATTATTTCAAGAAAACGTATTAACTGCTATTAATTACTATGATCTATCTTCTTTGATGATTATAAATTATTTTAAAAAACGTATTAACTACTATGAGATATGGTGTTTAGTCGGGTGATCAAGAAAGATGAACAGGATGTAGAATGACTAAACATAGTTTTTTGGGAGAATCGGACTAAATCCCAAGATTCCATATCGGAAGATTGAAATTGAATGTGTTTTGGGTTAAACATAGCAGTTTTGATGTGCTTTGGGTATAATAGAATTGCCTTCAATTTTTTTTAAAAAACTGATCTTTTTTATTATTCCTCAATCAAGATTGAAACCTTTTTCATGGGTTTTGTTTATTTCTGTGTTTTGTGATTATGTTGAATTTTGGGGGGTTGAGATTTGGGCACTTTTTTATTTATTTATAAACTAATCATAGGTTGTATCAAGTTTGTTTCAAAATATACCCTAAAGTTGGTTGATTCAGTTTTCTCTTATGAATTGTTTTTCGAATCTGTCTGATGGAATAACGGGTAGTATTAGAATTCTTGTTTAGTAGATTCTCTGTTAGTTCTTATTCGCGAAGCTTTTTTATCCTCCCGTATTATTCTCTGTTATAATAAATTAATTATGTTAATATTAGTTGGTTTAAATATCTTTTCTTGAAAGTATGCTAATTGTGATCATTTATCTTTTGCAGCTAATTAAATCTTTTCATGATAACTGTGTATATTGCTGGTAAATGGAGATGAATTTCAGTTGGTGCTTTCGGACCGCCCTAGTTGATTATCTTGTTTTCTATAGATGATATTAGTTGTAGTGGGCACTTTTATAGACATGGCATTTTTATTTGGATAATATGCTTTGAGTGGTGAAGCAGGATGATATCATACACACCTCCTTGGGCTATATAGTTTACATAGGGGATGAAGATTCAATGTGTATATACCCGGTGATGGGTAGGGGCGGATCTAGGTGAAAGATATGGTGGGCAATTGCCCACCTTAGTTTTTTAAAACACTAAATATTTAGTACCAGAAATTTGAGAGAGCTATTAAAATCCAAGCTTTTGCACACTTTTGCCCACCTTTCCTCAAGTAAGAACTCTATGTTAAGGCAGTAGTCCAAAGCCTTATCATCTATTACAACCAATTAGAGATATGGAGATAGGGAGAGAAAGGTTGTACAGCCTATATAGGCTAGTGCCAGCTTAAGACCTGGAAGTTAAGGCTATGATTCTGTCCTAGGTAATTGGGTGATGTTAAGGCTATTTGGACTCATCAAATGAAAACTTCTCCATTAATTGGGTGATGTTAGCATTGTTTGAACGTAAATTTTCTTTAGCTAATTTGACTGTGTTTTATACACTTCAAACCCTTGTCATTGATTTTTTTTTTAAAATAAAAAGATCCATCCAATAAGAAGAAAACACAAAAAAAGTTCTGAATGGAAAGTTAAGGTGCTTAATAAAAAGATCCATCCAATAAAATGTCTTATCTTTTGTTAAGGTGCTTTTTTTAATTTATAGAAGTTAATGTTTTTTCTCAAAATGTACTATGTTTGATTGACAATAATTTTCATATGGGAAAAGCAAGTTTAATTGCCATGTCATTATTGAGATAAAAGAGAACTTAGCTAAAGAGATATCTCAAACTTCATTATCGACTCTCTAAAATGAAAATCCACTTATGCAGTTCACCCAATCAAATAAATCTAACTAAATTTACATGCAGTCCCGAATACGTGCCGTAGGCACGTCCCACGGGCATACCTAGTCATTGAATATGATCCACATCACAAAAACTATTTCTGTACAAAATTTTAAATGATTTCAACAAATTTTAACCACACAACCTAAAAATGAAGTAATTCTAGACTTTGTAGAATGTCATTTTTTCGGTTGCATGATAAACGGTTAAAACTCGTGGATTTCTTTTAAAATTTTGTACACATACTATTTAAGATGTAGTTCACATCAAATGGTGTGGATTTTTTGTTTGGTTAACTGAGATATGAATTTTGAGATTTGTTCCAAGCTAGGTTAATCTGGGGACACCCTAGCCCCTTTCTTTAAAAAAAATAGTTTTAAAGGTGAGTAGTTTAAAGCAATAATAAAAAAGTCAAAGGAGATAATAGAAAACCACAATCAAATAAGATCCTGGAGGCAAATTTTTTCTTTAAAAATACTATATACTTTTGCCCACCATGACAAAAGTTTCTGGATTCGCCACTGGTGATGGGCGTAAGAAGATACAACCATTATTATATGTTATTTTTTCTGGCCTGAAATGGTCTAGTTAATCTTTTGTATAGGAAAAACAAAAGAAGTCGAGAAAAGGAAGATGTTTCCCTTCTTAGTTCAGCTCATGGCCCGACTCCATTAACGTAGCTGTTCCTTAAGCTTTCCTTCTATGAATGATTCTGCCATGCAGAAGTTGAACTCATTTACATTGCAAAAGTTAGTTTTATTATTGCATGTTGAAGCACAACAAATTTATAGGAAAGTTGATATTTAATGACACAGCATAATACCTTAGAATGATTATCAGACTGATATCTTAGAAAGTAAATTGGAAACTACAGTTATTTATTTAAGTGTGAAGTTGCATATCATGTGTTGTTATGCTGAATTACTTCATATTTGTAAAATATGGTTTTGTTTAAATTAGCTATACTCTGCCTGCCATCGATCAATTTAACTATTTTTGTTAAAGTTTTATATTAGAGGATATATCTTCCGCTGGTACACAGTGAATACCAATTCTTCATCTATTGTCTATATGCAAGTAATCCGCATTAATTTTGTCAGGGATTCTTTCTTGTTTCTTCTGCTGTCACAAACACTGAAGGAAACCAATATGCAAAGGCAGAAAACATGGTAAGGTGTCTTTCGGCCAAAACCTTTACGTTTTGTTTAATAAAAGATTCTCTTGAAATGGCTCATAATTAGTTATGTTCATGATTATGCTTATTGGATTAATCTTGTATTCCTCTCATATGACTACGTCCAAGTTAGTAAAAGACACTGCATAGCTGGTGTGGATACAATGAAGCATTCTATGTTTGATCTTCATATTGTTTACTTAAATCAGGCAAAAATCGCCACTCATTCTAAACCCAACTCGCCTCATCCACTTTACGGGTGTTTTGCATTCACACAATACCACATAAACACTATATTTTGGTCATCCTGCTTCAATTTTATGGATAACAACCTCATCAATTCCCCAATCAAGTGAATGATCAAACATAAATAGTGAAAGGTATTTTTTAGTCACCGACATGAACCGTACATTTAATTAGTCATCGAAATGATCAAAATATTTGTATCTATTTCCAAGATCAATTCCCAACCAGCAAAAAAAATAGCCGAAAAGCCCAACTCAAAACCTCTTTACCCGCAACATCCAAGTAACATGGCAAAATCACATACACGAATCACCACCAACAAACTTCCAAAAAAATTAGGACCTACATTTTAACCTTCCACACAACATCCAAAATACATGATTCATTCTTGCCTTAAACAATTAAAACAAAGATTGTTATGACAACCATACAATTAATATTCTACCATTCACCATCACACCATCGCAACATACTATTCACAACCAATACTTCTACACCAAAATGCAAAAAATTACCCTCAACTTTTTTTTCTAACAAAAAAAGTACCAATAGCCCATGGAAACTGCACTTCTACATCACTTCTTGATTGCCCATGGAAACTTAAGGTAATTTTTTGATTGCCCATGGAAACTTAAGGTTTATCTAGTACTGTTCATTTCTTTGCCACTGTTAGTTTTAATCTTCTTTATAATTGATGGACATATTCTCTATCATGATTCTTCAACCAGTCAAGTAAAATATTCCATGAACATTGGCAATGACCAAAGGCAAACTAAATTAAAAGACATCTCGTGATTCTATAAAAGCTTAGATCACCCATTTCCTTATGATTGTTTTAGATTGTATATTTGTATTACTCTGATGTTACAACCATTTTGAACTGAATATAACTTTAATCTGTGTTACATAAAAATAAAAATAATATTACACACACACAAAACTGAAACAAACTGAATTAAATATGGCTGTGGTGGGGACTGTGAGTGTGTGTAAATACCTGATGTTCGTTGCTCCTCACACATGATAAAATAATGTAATCTTTCTCCCTTCCCTGGAAGGAGTCTACACTTGTAACCTGTCACAGAATAATAGAAGTTAGTAGCAAATATCTATATAATAACCTGCAATTTAAAGCAGAAAAGTCTTGAGCAAAACCTCAATTTCCTTATAAAGTTTCTGCCGGAGAGAGCCATTTCTTGACATATAATTTACAATATAAGCCCTTTGTCCTTCATAAGGAGTTATAACTCCTATCTGCACAATTCAGAATTGAAATAAATGAAATAAAACATAAAGATAAATAAGTACCGAAGGAAAAAATAGCATGTTGAAGGGCACCTGGCTAGGTATGACACCGCTCCTTAAAAATATAGTTACAAATTTCTCTACATTTGCAGCCTCCGTTCTATTCAAATAAGATGTTCCACTTGCACTAATCTCTTCTTGTCCCATCTCAATAAGATAAGAAGAGAATCAAACCAACGGATACATAAAAATCTAGCCATAAAATAAAAAGTATTATCAGATACCTGGACATAGAAGAACATAGGACGATTAGGAACTGGCCACTGGAAATCAATGCCAGGTGATTGTCTTTCATTTATAGTCACTCCATTCTGAAGGGTACCTTCGTAGAAGCTATTTGAAGGGAACTCAGAAAGGCACGGATGCATACGGTATTGAACCTACAGTATAGAATATATATTTGCATTAGTGTTAAGATTAAAATTAGTGTAATATCATCACATTGTAATCTCATAGTGAAGCATAATAGTGTGATCAACTGAAAATTGATGAAACGTGAGTATAGTTTAGTGAAAATTTCCTTGAAAGTTATGGTATCAAAACATAATATCAGATGAGTTGTTATGTAACCGATCATCCATCATCATATATTAGCTGCAAACTAAATCATCAACATTACACCGGCAAATCACTACAATAGTTATCTGAACTCGTAAAGTTCTGAAGCAATCTCACACAGATCTAAGATTGTAAGAAGCGATGATGCATAAATTCTGTAAACATATAGAAAACATGTCGAAATTAAGTTGCAGTTTTTATAAAGAATCTAGACCCAGATCTGGAACATATAAAAAACAACGAAAGTACTCAACCGTATCGATATAAAATTAGTCGATCGATTGAGAAGAAAGAATTAATAGAAACACAAATCTGTACCATGTCGAAAACAACAATTTTAGAACAATTGCAACTACTAAGCCAAAAGCCAAATGGAGAAGATTAACACTAATCACAAATACAGTAAACCAAAGTTTGTTCAACATTTTCCTATCTAGTTAAATTTCCTGAAACCGAACACGGAACTGATATGGTGACATGCTATCTGCTTCAAGTAAGCATTCTAATGCACACTCCAGTAGCCAATGTAGAAAGATGTAGGTTTGACTCTTCATGAGTAAGAGTCATTTGACTCCTCCCCTTATTAGGTAAGAAACATATGTTTCATCGAGTCATTTGCGCATTAAAGCTCTTTGTAACCACCAACTGGCTCTTATCATCTTTCCACATATGAGAAGTTTAAACCTAAACCCATAGATTTTCAGATTTGGAGCTAAAGATTGAGAAGGTTAAAGAAGTCGTGCAGCCATCTCTAGAGTAATATTGATCTCATGTGATCATCAATGTTTTAAAAAACAGTTGCTTAAACGTTAATACTACATAGTTAAGCACTTTATAAATAGCTACATATTTAAGTTTAAACCACTTTATAAAGCTGAAAATTTTAAAACTAAACGTTCGAAACCCTAATAACCAAAGCTAAAAATTTCGAATTAGGAAACTCTCAAATTTTTAATTAGGAAACCAAAGCTAATAATCAAAAGAGGAAACTATAAAATTTTAAAACTAATTTCGAATTACAATCCTACAATCCTAAAATTGGTAATACACACAGACCACCTTACACAAATTGGTAATACACACAGTTCACCTTTCACTTAAGGATACTAACAGTAAATTTGCAAAGCAGAAATCAACAATAGTTATATTCTTACTCATTTCCACCATAGTATCTGGCACCAAGATAGACTTCACTATACTTGTTCGTCATCACAGATCCAACGGCTTGCATAACAGATATGAGTTCAATCCCTATAACCACAGTCAAGCAAGATCATTTACTGAATATTGGCTATTACAGATCATGCAAAACCAAAGCAAGCAAACAAACAAACACAATATTCATTATCAATGTTTGGGCTGGACATTTCCTCAACCACAATGTATGCAACAGTGATCAGCATACAACTTACCTTCCATTGCCGGGCTTTCTCATGGTTGATGATGTCTGCAATCTCCGAATCCACAACCTCCAATGAAGCATTCAGTTTGCTTGGGCCACTGAACAATCGACAATAAGGAGAAAATTTAATGCCAAATGGAAATTACCGACAAACAAATTAGACCCAATTTGAAAAACACAGTCGGAATAGACCACAATTAGTTATCTTTAAATAGGCGCTGAAGAGGCGCCGGAGTTGGGGGCACTGAAGAGGCGTCGGTGACAGTGAGGCGTCGCTGAAGATGAGTCGGGATTGGTTGCTGAGGAGGCGTCGCTGGGGGTTGGCGACTGGAGGTGGGGGGCTTTGAAGAGGCACCGGAGGTGGGGGTAGGGAGACAGTGATCGGGATTGGTTGCTGAGGAGGCGGCGCTGGGGGTTGGCGACTGGAGGTGGGGGGCTTTGAAGAGGCGCCGGAGGTGGGGGTAGGGAGACAGTGATCGGGATTGGTTGCTGAGGAGGCGGCGATTGGATGTGGGGGGCTTTGAAGAGGCGCCGGAGGTGGGGGTAGGGAGACAGTGATCGGGATTGGTTGTTGAGGAGGCGTCGCTGGGGGTTGGCGACTGGAGGTGGGGGGCTTTGAAGAGGCGCCGGAGGTGGGGGTAGGGAGATAGTGAGAGAGCAGGGAGAGAGAGAGCGCGGTAAGAGAGAAGGAGAGAGAGAGGGAAAAGTGAGAGGCGGAGTGAGAAAGAGAGAGACTGGTGGGTATTTTGGGAAAGAGAGAGAGTTTTTGAGTAGGTTTGAATTTTTGGTCGGGAAAATATGTTTTGTGAAATTAGATCTGAGCCATTGATTTTGGGTTAGATTGAATGTGAACCACTTGATAGCTTTCTTTGTGTTTTATTATATAGATTCAAATGAGTAAAATTCCTGGACGAAACATGATGTTTTTCATCCGGAATTTTTTTGGGTCCCCCCCCACCCACCCACCCACCCCCAAATTTTAGGTGTTAGCTTACGATAATCCAGTCGTCCCAATAAAATATCCCATAGAAAATTATATGGTCTCCACCCAATATAATCCCAAGAAATGTCCAAAAAATTGCAAAAAAGACCTCCATTTACAGGGAGAATTTTTGTTTGTTTTGATTTTTGTTATATTTATTTAGGTGTTAGTTTAAGGTAATCCAATTGTCCCAATCAAATATCTCATAGAAAATCATATGCAATCCAACCCATAGAATCCAAAACATGTAAAAAATTTGCGAAAAAGACCTCCATTTCCATGGACGAAACATGATGTTTAGTTCGTGCTCTTTTTCCTTTTCACGAGTTTTTAAAAATAATCTAATTTCATCATATGAAACATCATGTTTCGTTCGATGAATTTAAAATATTATAAAATATTTGAGGCGAAATATGATATTTCGTCCGATGGATTAAAAATATGATAACATATTTGGGACGAAATATGATGTTTCGTCCGATGGATTAAAATATTATAAATTTTTTGGGATGAACTATTACGTTTCGTCCACTATACTATGCATATTGCTATATCTTCTCTCAAATATAACATTCTCCTGCAGCGGAAAAGCTAAAATGTGGCAGAATAACACACGAATGCATCACTCTCATTGCTATAAAATCCGTATTATGGATATATAGCACACGATTGTGGATGCTTTTAAATAGCCAGTCATTATCATCTCTTAACAAAATATTATCATTACTTATTCAGAAGAAGGAAAAAAAAAACAAATTCATTAGAGCATCCACACTCATTTGCTAGTTTTCCATTTTTGACATTTTTGGGCAATTTGAGCGCTGAAGTCGTTTGCTATTTTGCTAAAATTTGAGAAATGAAGAACATTGACTTCTCATATTTGAGAAATTTTTTAAAAATTCTCAAATTATAGAGGACAGAACTTGTTGTTCCGTCCTAAACTTTTTTTTTATAATGCTATCGGACGGTTCATGATGCTTCGTCATTGAATTTTTAATATTTTTTTTTAAAAAAAAAGACTATTGGATGGAACAACCCAGAATTAAAAAATAATAATAAATAAAGGGATCGGACGGGACATGTTGTCCCGAAATCAAAAAATTCTCAAACGGAACAACATATCCCGTTCCACAACATGTTAAGGGATTTAATCATTGGATTAGTGTTAATTTAACTTGGTTTATTAATTTAATCATGTTTTAGTGTTAATTTAATAACTAATTAAACACTAATGACTATTTGAAACTAATACCATTTTAATCCTTCTAAAAATTAAAAATATACCTCTAGGACGGAACCACATGTTCTGTCCGTCAAATTATTTTCATTCTTTTCTCAAATTTGGGCAAATTAACACTGCCAAGAACATCAATTTTGTCATTTCTTATTTTGCCATTTTGCCAAAAATAGCAATAACGAGTGTGGATGCGCTTAATATTTTAGTTTGAGAAGTTAAAATTGAAAGGTTAAAGAAGTTAATTAACAATTTGGATCCAACAACAAGGGACCTAATCAAAATTCCTGGACTTTACTAATTACTAGTCTGGGCTGGGTTTTGATTGGAGCCCAACCCAACCAAACCCAACCAAACCCACATAAACACCGTATTTTTTGCAGTACTAGGCTACTTTTTGAAACTTTTTGCGATTTTAAGCCACATCCCAAACTATTAGTTTGTCAACGTGGCACTTGCTAGCCAAAAATGCGGGGTGCGTTTGGTAACGTTTTTTGGAAATATTTTGAGAAATATTTTTTCTCAAAACGCGTTTGGTTATACTTTCCAAACGGCATCTTTTCTCAAAAGATGCTTTGAGCTGTTTTTCCCTTTTGGCCGCTTTCCCTTCTTCCATCCCCATCTTACTGTCGAAAAAAAAACCCTATCACCATCTTCTCCTCTCTCGTCACTCCCAGGTCGTCACCTCTCTTCGCCACCCTTCCTCTATCGTTGCTTTCCCCCTTCCTCTTTCTTCGCTGACGACGTTAGATCAAGAGATCTATTAAGCCCCTCGCCAGATCTGGAAAACCCTAACGCCCTCTTTCACCCCTTCTCACCCCGCACGATCATTCGTTGCTCTCTTCGGGCCCCTCCTCACCCCGCACGGAGCTCGATTCATGGTCTGCGAGACCAGATCTGCTTTTGCTAGAAGGTGTCTTCGAAATCGTAGCTCACGAATCCGACGCCGGTCGAGGGAATCCGTTGGAGACTGTTAGTGTAGGTGCCCTAGAGGCAATACAATGATATTATGTAATCAGTATTATTGACATTATGTTCTATTTGATTATATTAATAATTTATTATGCTTCGTATTTGCTGCGTTATAAATGTTAGCATGATAAATGTCCTTAGATTATTAATACGAACTATATGAACATGAGATTATATATAGTATAATAATCTTAAATGTCCCTAGTCGAGTATTATTATTATTAGGACAGTAATAATACATTGAGACTAGTATGTTGATTGATTGATGACCACCTCTCATGGGTCATTAGTATAGAGATACTAAAATCAATACATAGGTAAATGTAAGAGTACATTGTACTGGACAGACCCACTGTGAGATTCAACATGGATAAGTGTCATAAGTAATCTCACTGTGATAATGGTGTAATGGTCCTCTGACCTGAAATCATTATATTTCTACACGAGAACTAATGTACTTTGATTCTATCAAAAGTTATCTTTAATCAGGTAATGATAAAGATAGTATTGGGTTCATTATGAATCGTGTGAGAAATGTGAATGATCTAGATGGAATTTAACCCTCCTAATTTTAGGAGCGATATTATCGGCCTCTTGTTTGAGTGAGACTATGAAATGCATGGCCATGCTCAAATATTGATTTGTTTGAATAGTCTACTCATCGATCAAGAAAATAAAGATTAAATTATTAAGAGGATGACACGAACCATGCCTCTAGTTTAATCTATAATATCAAGGTTAAAAGGATTATATTACACGGAGACATTAGTTACGAAAGGTTTAATTGAATCACCAATTATTATTATTACTTGGGTAGCAATGATGTATTACTAGATGCCGCTCATTGTTTATAATTTTATTATTAGATAATAAAATTATTGCCAACGTAATAATAACCTAAAGGGTCACACACTTAGAACGTTTAAAAAGGAGTTTTAATTTAAATTCGGAATTTAAATTAAATGATTATAAATTCAAAATTAGTTATTTAATTGAGTTGGACTTGATTAATTAAAGTATAATTCGAATTTAAATCATTAAACCAAATCAGTTATCATTAAACCAAATCAGTTTGGCCAAACCGATTAGGGTTAAGCCCACCTCATTCTCTCTTATAAATACATAGAGATGTATTGGTTTAGGGTTTATCTTTTTGGCAAATTCGTTTTCCATAGAAAACCCTAGCCGCTCCAACTGTTGAGAGGCAAGAGAGAGAGAGAGATAGAGGCAAGCATCATCGGCTAGTACCGGCTCCCTTGATCGTTGGACGATCGGACGTTCGTGTGGACTGCTTTAGAGACGCGGATCTTGCTACAAGGGTTGCGTGGTGATTGGACCTCCATCTTTCAGCCTTCGTAAAGCTCTTAAAAGATAAAATTTCGTTTCTCCATAATCAGCCATGTCTTGTACACGGATCCTAGGGTTAGGGTTTCGGATTTTTTTTCGCTGCGTTTGTGCCCCGAAACCCAACAGAGACAACTTCCTCAGGTTTGGTAAGCAACAATCCAGGGTATGTTTCATATCTATGCCCAATTTTTTGATACTGTTATGGTATTTGGTCTATATTTCCACACTTGCTTCATAAAAAATCCCTTTTTTGGGGTTAATTTAACGCGCGTAGTGAAGAATTGAGGGTCGGAAATTGTTATTTTTTTTGGGTTTGCTGTGATTTCGAAATCTTGAGTACTGATCTGTTTATGGAGATTTTGAATACTGATTTGGAGATCTTGAGTACTGATCTTGAGTACTGATCTGTTTATGGATAGTACACATCATCTGCAATTTCTATAGTAACCTCAAATTAACACTGTTCACTGTTAATGCTCACCAATTAATGACTGTTATTTAATACTGATCGTTAAGGGAAAGGAGATTGAGATGGAGAGTGATCTTGGGCTTTGGCCAGCAATTAATGTGCGTACATTTATTGAGTTGATGGAGGCCGAGGTTGATCGGAATAGTTTGAAAAGTGCAAAATTCGATGCAAGACAATGGACTCAATTGATGACTTTATTGAACCAACAATGTAATCGTTTATACACTCTTAAACAAATAAAAGATAAATATGGACGACTTAAGATGCAGTGGAAAGCTTTTCACGATTTGAAGAATCAAAGCGGTATGGGTTGGGATGAAGAGAATCAGACAGTGATGTTGTCCTGAACCTACAACAGTGGTTATCTTATATTTAGAGTAATGGCAACTTTCAAAATAACCATGTTGTTACTAATATATAAACTGAAATAAAGTTTCAAAGAATACAACCCAGTTAGGATTATCTCTCATGGTCTCAAAATAACCAATACAATGGTTTCAAAATAACCATTTTGTTACTAATATATAGCAGCTGATAATCTCCCACCATGGTGGGCATCAATACTGATCACATCATTGTACTGGCTTGTGTACACAGTATGGAAATTACAACCCAGTTAAACTGAAACCTTCCTCAAAGAAAGAAGAAAGTCATCGCAATTTTGAGGTAGACATCAGATTATGTTGGAATTTGATAAATAAGGCAATTCAATGGATATGATGAATTTTGTAATGGATACTACACTTTCAAAATTTGATAGTGATGATGCTTTATTCTGATCCTTTAATGCTCTTTGGAGTAATTATTGTTGTTTGCTTTAAAAGAAGATAATAACTGGGTTGTATCAGTTTGTGATGACATTTTCTATTCTTTGAGGATGGTTTCAGTTTAACAATTGTAATTTCCATACTGTGTACACAAGCCAGTACAATGCTATGATCAGCATTGATACCCATCATGGTGGGAGATTATCAGCGGCTGAGATGGTTTTTGTTTTAGTAACAACATGGTTATTTTGAAACCATTGTACTGGTTATTTTGAAACCATAGGAGATTATCCTAACTGGGTTGTATTCTTTGATACTCTGTTTCAGTTTAACTGGGTTGTAATTTCCATACTATGTACACAAACCAGTACAATGCTGTGATCAGCATTGATGGCTATCATCGTGGGAGATTATCACCAGCTATATATTAGTAACAACATGGTTATTTTGAAACCATTGTATTGGTTATTTTGAAACCATATAGAAGATTATCCTAACTGGGTTGTATTCTTTGAGGAAGGTTTCAGTTTAACTGGGTTGTAATTTCCATGCTGTGTACACAAACCAGTATAATGAGGTGATCAGTATTGATGCCCTAAATGGTAGGAGATTATCACCTGCTATATATTGGTAACATCATGGTTATTTTGAAGAGAGAGGTGACGAGAGAGGAGAAGATGGTGATAGTTTTTTTTTTCGACAGTAAGATAGGGATGGAAGAAGGGGAAGCGGCCAAAAGGGGAAAACAGCTCAAAGCCAATTTTCTGAAAAGATGCCGTCTGGAAAACCTAACCAAACGCATTTTGAGAAAAAATATTTCTGAACATATTTCCAAAAAATGAAACCAAGACGGTTATTTTGAAAGCAATGTATTGGTTATTTTGAAACCATGAGAGATAATCCTAACTGGGTTGTCTTCTTTGAAACTTTATTTTCAGTTTAACTGGGTTCTAATTTCCATACTGTGTACACAAATCAGTACAATGCTGTGATCAGCATTGATGCCCATCATGGTGGGAGATTATCACCTGCTGAGATGGTTTATATATTAGTAACAACATGGTTATTTTTTGAATCGCATGTATTGCTTATTTTCAAACCATGGGAGAATAACCATAACTGGGTTGTATTCTTTGAGGAAGGTTTCAGTTTAACTGGGTTGTATTCTTTGAGGAAGGTTTCAGTTTAACTGGGTTGTATTCTTTGATGAAGGTTTCAGTTTAACTGGGTTCTAATTTCCATGCTGTGTACACAAACCAGTACAATGCTGTGATCAGCATTGCTGCCCATCATGGTGGGAGATTATCAGCGGCTGCGATGGTTTATATATTAGTAACAACATGGTTTTTTTTTTGAATCGCATGTATTGGTTGTTTTGAAACCATGGGAGATTATCCTAACTGGGTTGTATTCTTTGAGGAAGGTTTCAGTTTAACTGGGTTGTAATTTCCGTACTGTGTACACAAACCAGTACAATGCTGTGATCAGCATTGATGGCTATCATGGTGGGAGATTATCAGCAACTGATGGCTGCTGGTGTTGGCTTCTGATACTTGTGAAGGATGTGATGGCTGCTGATGGTCTTATGTAATGTCTGCTTCGGGCTTCGCAATTTTTCTGTCAGTTTCAATATGTAAAATATTGATAGAGTGTACAATTACCTTCTTATGATGAGTTCTGATGCTGCTAATGGCATATGATGGACACTGATGGATTGGAATTGATTTTTTTTTTTCCTTTGTAAGAGGTTCAGTTGTAATTTTCACATTAGAAAGTTCTAATTCTTGTTACTATGTTAGAAATTTTGGTAACGTTTTGTCATGCTTGTAATGCGAAATTGATGGTTGGGCTATCACAGTTTGTGAAATAAATGTAACCAAACAGAAATTTGTAATGAATATTTTGTACATTTATTGAAAATTTGCATATTGTGTCCAATTGCTGTATTACCCGACTCTACCACAATTCAAATAAAATTTTACATGGTCGAAAGCTTGCCACTGATTGGAAGCTACCAAGAAGGAAAAAAAAAAATTCCTAGCGGAGAAAACTTCCATATTGTAGCACGTTGCTTGTTCGTATATTGGTAGAACTTGGGTCTGTATCTGCAAAAAAATCAGCTAAAAAATCATAAGAAAACTAATGTGAATTCATTAAACATACACCCTAGATAAGCTCCTTATAAGGAAAATTGAAAATAAAAAAAAAATTGTTGCCAAACTGGGAAAAAATGGAAGAAAAAAAAGGAAATCAAAAAAATTTATTACAAAACAGCATTTTACAGTCTAGTTTTAAGAAAACAGCATTCAGGTTTATTTTTTAACTCAAACAGGTTATAAAATTTCATTTTCAGAAAACAGTTTTCAGAAAACTATACCAGACAGCTTTTACACTCTCATTTTCAGAAAACAATTTTCACAAAATATTTTCACAAAACTATTTTCAAAACAACAAACCAAACGTAACAGTTTGTCAACTGGCATAAAATTGCAAAAAGTTTTAAAAAGTAGCCTAGCACTGCAAAAAAATTCCATAAACACCTTACTAAACAGTACTCAGTACAGAAACTAAAATATACGGGTCCGATCTGCTCCGAAACTAACACACCCAAACTACTTACAAAGACTCGCCATCAATCTTCTTCTTCTTCAACCTCAAACCCAAATTCCCCATCACTCCCTCCCCTCTTTCTTCCTCTGATTTCCCCCAAATCCCTCTGAAATTTAATGGAGAAACCCCATCTCAGATTCACTCTCCCAATCTTATTACTGCTGCCCCTCTGGATCTCCGCTGTCTTCGCCTCTCTTCCTTCAAAATACTCACTGGGTATTGCTCCTCAAGGTAATTATCTACTCGTACTAAAATTTATGTTTTTTCCCCCCGACAAATATAGTTTCCTTGATTCTTTTGTTGATCAGATGAGAGTTACTACAAATCCAATGTAATCAAATGCAAGGACGGATCCAAGAAATTTAGCAAAGAGCAACTCAATGACGACTTCTGCGATTGCTCAGATGGAACTGATGAACCAGGTTTCACCTTTTTCTGTTTTTCTATTGACCCTTTTTATTTTATTTTATTTTTGATTAATTTTTAATTTTGTGGGTTTTTGATAGGTACATCGGCTTGCCCGGAAGGGAAATTCTATTGCATCAATGCAGGCCATATCCCTCTCACTGTTTTTTCTTCGCGAGTGAATGATGGGATTTGCGGTGAGAGCATCCTTCATTAATTACTGAATTATTTGTAAAGTTACTATCTGGTGAATTTTGGTGGTAATTCTTAGTGATGTATAGTAGTCTATTTTGTTGGGTGTGATTTGTTGTATGGGATTTGTAGTTATTTTCGATTGCTAAATGTAGTATTTGGAAAGTTTTGGTTAGTTTGTCAGTTATTGTTGTTGATGGTGTTTTTAGCCAGAGAAGGATAGTCTTCCATAGATTTCCTAACCTTGATTTGATTGTGACACAGTTGTTTTAAATTTGTTAGCTTTCTTCACATGGATGCTCAGCAGTGGGGACTTTAGCAATCTATCATAAGGTTTACGATGAAATATCAACATTTTTTTGCTTGAAGATACAAGTTACAATAGGCCTTTTTGGAGCTATTCTTAATCTGGTGAATAAAATTTTAGACAGCCTAGTAGGAAGCTATTAGATTTGAGGGGTGGAGACTCATCCTTCACTCTAGGAATTTTTTGCCGTAATAGGCCACCTTTTGCAAATATTTGCGATTATGGGCCAGTTTCGAAACTATTAGCGCTCGTGGGCTACTTTGTGACACGTCAGCAGCGGCCGCTATTCTCATTAGCGACCTCTTCATTTTGAAAGTTCGCTAATGGGAATAACGGCCTATGTTTTAAAATATTTGAAATTTTTTGTTTGTTGTCGCTATTCTCACTAGCGACCTTAGTATATATGAGGTCGCTAAGACCTCAAATGAATGTATTGAGACATTTAGCGATTTTTAGAGAGCTTTTGTTATTTTGGGAAAAAAAATAATTTAAAACTGAGGTTGCTATTGGGAATAGCGACCTTAGTATACTTCTGTCGTTATTCGTAAAAGCGACCTCAATAGGAAACTCAATATCCTTGTTCTTTGTAAAATTTGCAAAATAGCAACACAACTAAGACCTTTATTTGGAATAATGACCTTAGTACAATAAAGGCATCTATTCCGAATAGCGACTTCAGTTTCAAAAATAAATTAATTGTTATTTTTTCAGTGAGCAAAAACTCTCTAGATTTTGCTAAGTGTTAGAATACAGTTCATTAAAGGTCGCTAATCCCATTAGCGGCCTCATATGTACCAAGGTACTAGTGGGAAAAGCGACAACAACAAAAAAATTCCAAATATTTTAAAACATTGGCCGCTATTTCCATTAGCGACTTTCAAAATGAAGATGTCGCTAATGAGAATAGTGGCCGCTGCTGACGTGGCACAAAGTAACCCACGAGCGCTAATAGTTTGGAAAGGGGCCCTTAAACACAAATATTTTAAAAAAGTGGCCTAGTACGGCAAAAAATTCTAACACTAGTACACTACTATTTAAACTGGATCGAGAAGGATGTCAAAGTGAAGGTAACAAACCAATGCTCTTTCCACGTGCGATCACCTATCAAAATGTTGATGTGGTAGACAAGCTAAGTAGTTTGAAGCAATTTTGACTTCACTTAGTTGTATTTTTGAGTTTGCAGAAATGTGGCCTCCCATAAGAAGAGAGAATATTGATCCATGAAGATCATATTTAAAATCTAAGAAACCTATTGAGGGCATTATGCTTCTAACTGTCGAGGTTCGGTTCCACAATAGAGTCATAGAATCAACTTCAAGAACTAGTAGAGACAAATAGTTTTGTGTTTTCAGTTTTTCTACTATATTTTTCTTGTGGGAGTGTATTTCATAATATAGGCATGTTTAGTTTGTTCTGGTTCAAATAATGACTTTGAAGGCGGGGTATTTTTAACAGTTATGGGAGAAATTTAAAGATACCCTACTAGGGATTGAGTTGAATCATACATAGTTGTAGAGTATAAGAAGTTCTATATAAAGAGCGAATGAACTTGAAATGCTAGAATGTTGAGACAATGAAACTAAAAACCTAGGAGAAGGGTTATTTGGTCAATTCTCATAAAAAAATCAACATCTTTTACCATTTTCTATCCTCTACAAATTAAAATCTTCTAGAACAATGTTGAATGGGTTGGAGGGAAACCGTATGTGATATCAGATTGCAAGGAGTCAAAATTTTAACTTGGATTGATTGATTAAACTATTAAACTCTTCTTTGAATGATTCTTGGTATTCAGCAAGTACTTATACATCACAACATATAGGTTCTCTATAAGTCATGGATTTGATGATGTGCATGCGTCCGTTGACACTTTGGTCTATTTAGCTTTCCAACCTCTCCCTCTCTCTCCCTCTCTTACTTTTTTTCTTTTCTTACAACCAGATTGCTGCGATGGAAGTGACGAATACGATGGAACTGTGAAATGCTCAAATACATGTTGGGAAGCTGGCAAAGCAGCAAGGGAGAATATGAACAAGAAGATCCAAGTTTATAAAGAAGGAGTCATTATTCGGAAGAAAGAAGTGGAGAAGGCAAAAGAGGCATTTGCTAAAGATGAAGAGCAGTTGTCAAAGTTAAAAAGTGAAGAGAAGATACTCAAAGAGCTTGTTGACAAACTTAAAGGTGCGTCTTCCTTAAGCTTGATTTAGCTCTTGTTTGTCTATTTTTGCTCTTTACAACTCATGGGTTTAATCTTGTATAAGCAATCAGGTTGTTTATAGTTTGGCTTAATGGGGTAACTACTAATCAGTTGTTTGATATTTACTAGTTAGTGCTTTGTGATGGAGGTGGTTGATCGGACTATAACTTCGAAGAGGTTGGCTAATTAACATTGATCAGCCTGACTAGGATTTTGTAGGGTTTGATAGTATATTCAAGTCCCAAGTACTCTTCCCTTTCCCCCTCCTTTAGTGCTAATATGTTATAGTCTATAGTTCTTCCACTTTTTTCCTCTTCTTTATAGTTTGATAATATGTTGAAGTCTCGAGTGCTTCACCCCTCCCTCCTTTTTTTATTAACCATCAATTTTACTTGTAAGAAACTTATTTCAGACGATGGAAAAATTTGGAGTGTTTAAAATATTTAAACATGAGAAAATAAAAATGTTTGGAACAACACATGCTGGTCTCAAATTTATTTCTACCTGCCATACAGAACACAAAGAACGAATTGAGAAGGCAGAGGAGGAAGAACGATTAAAGAAAGAGGAAGAAAATAGGCAGAGAGAAGCTGAGATGAAGGCCAACAAGGAAGAGAAAGTTGACAAATTTGAGGTGAATACCGACAAGGAAGAGAAGGTTGATAAAGTTGAGGTGAATACCAACAAGGAAGAGAAGGTTGAAGATCTTGAGATGAATACCAACAAGGACGAGAAGTTTGACAAAGTTCCTCGTGACCCTGTAGATGGGGTTCATAATGAATCACCAGAGCAGGTTAGTCTAGCTATTTCTCGTGGCTTCTTTTATAATATTAATAAATATTCTCATCTGTTGTCGATCATAGTAAATGATACTGTTGAGGAGGAAACATAAGCAACAAAAAATTATTAATTTTGGCAATGACGGTTATATTTCACTAATGAAATGTTTGTTTGAAGTATTTAGAAATGATGTTGTTTAGTTTGTAATAGAAAAATTCATGTATGGTATTAGAGTCTTTACAGGAATTAATTTGTTTCAAACTGAATAAAACTTATGTAATAAAGAGGAAAAGTTAAAGTCGTGTTATGTTAAGCATGATTAGACTGTATAGTGTTCACCTTAAATGATCAACTCATCGAAGTTATATAAGAAGCCTTGAGAAACATTAGATGTGTTTGATAGTAAGCTTATTTTACTACCACTTAAAGATTATTAGAGACATGATGCTAATCTTGGTTTAAACAAAACGATTGACATCTAAAAGTTAACCTTATATAGTTAACTAAAAGAAAAGAATATGAAAGAAAGCTTGAAAGTCATCTGTGCTGAGTTCTTCCCAAGAAAGACATGGTTGCATGTCATGCAAGGTTCTAATGTTGTTCGTGTGAGTTGTTACGGTCGTATTGGCCTAAGAATTTCAATGTCAAACTGTTGATGTTGGGAGGTCCCATGTTGATGGCAAAATGTGTTTCCTATTTGGCATATGCATCTAGCTAACCTTACGAAAGCATATATGTTACTTATGTCATGCTTGTCAATGTGTGAATTTGTATAATTTAGTTGTCTAATTTTAGTTTCTAAATTTTCCATGTGATTTATGGATGTTTCATTTAGGTGTAAATAGTTTTGTTTGAATTTGATAGATCAAATCTCTGATATCTATATGTATACTTCTATACTGTATATACAAAGCATGTACACTTACCTGTAAGCTCTAATATAGGTGCTAAATTATTGCTAATCATCTTGTTTGAAAGAATGAATGAGACCTCCATTGATTGCAACACTGGTTAAAATATTATCACACGCAAAAAGTCTAGTTTTACTCAGCCGAACTAATAGAAATAATGAAGAAATTAATCACTAAAGGTGAAGTGCGAGGAAGGAATTTAGAGAGAGAACAGCATAGAAAATTAGATAAAGAGAAAGAGGTAAATAGGACCCTTTTTTCTTACTATCTTCTGTGTCCCTCTCATTCTTTGTCATTGTAAAGCTTATAGAAAGAGAGAGAGAGGCAGTGACCTGTGACAGAGAGTGAGAGAAGTAGAGTCAAAGAGAAGTAGAACTACAAGTATTCAATAAGAACAAAATGTCGAACAATTGAAAAGAAATTTTTTTTGGGACATGCCATCTAGTGAGGGGGTGAATTATTGATCTTTGATGTGAAAAGAGGAAAGAAAATTGTTGGTTTCATGTGAAGGAAAAATAAATGTAGGCATAAAGGATACTACTCTGGCTTGGTTGGGAGAACTATGGATCATCTGAGTCATAGAATTACACAAAGATGATGTATAGTGTAAGTGGTGTACCGGTCTATAGGGCCGAAACCCAAGACTGTTCTTAGAAATTCCTTTATTGCCATTACAATGTGTCAGAGATTTTTGCCACTCAGCATGTGGGGGACCTTAATCCGACATGTTGGGGCAATTTCCCAATAAATGGTATACGATTTTTAAATGGCATATCTAGGCACAAGCCCTTCACATCTAAAATGGTGTGCATGTCAGGGGATATTCGAAACAGTGAAAAAGCATTATAGTAAATCATAAAATATACTCTAGCAGTGTAAAATTTGTAAATATAAATATGTTGAAGATTTAAAATCAAGGAACTAAAGAAAACAAAATGAGATAAAGTACAATTTACTTCTTGAGCATGTGATTGGCCTTTGATTTTCCCTCTTATAATTTCTTTTTGTTGGTCTGCATTATGTGCTTGATCTTTTGATCTTTCCTTCTTTTATTCGTTTGTTAGTTGGCAATAGTTATTCTTATATATATATATATGGATCTTTTAATTTTTGATACACTCTTTGGTCAACTTGAAGGGTATTTGACTGAGAACAATATCATTATTTTAATGCTGATCACCTATTTTGTTTGTTTGTTTGAAAACCTATATCCAGTGGTCACTGATTTATTTGTTTGTTGATAACTTGGAATCAATCTTTGCAACTCAATCATTTGAATCAAGAAACTGTTAACACATTGGAAATTAAGCACCTTTGAATTGTCTCACAAATCCGAGAATGCAATGGATTTAATGTTTACTAGATTTAGTTGCACGTGTGGCAATTGTTTACTTTTTCCATCAAGAATGGATAATATCAGTCACAACTATCTAATTATGGGAGTAAGGTTGTTTGGAGCATTTAATGACGTTTTCCTCATTTTCAATAGAGCCTGGCTTCAGACATGGAATTTGGGTTATAATAGTAAATATTTTGGATTCTTCTACAGGTTGCGTCAGAAGTTTTTCATGATACTGAAGGGGGTGAAAAATTTGAAGCCAATCATGGAGTGGATCATGTATTCAGTTCTCTTTTATATGTTAAATTTATGTAATATGTTCTATTCTCCATTATGACATTACAGCTATTTTTTAAAAAATTATTTACCAATAATAATTACTATCATTATTATTTTTACTGAAGGATGCTATTCAGGGTCATGGCTATGATGATATCTACCATGATGAATCTGCACATCATATTGGAGATGAATATTATAGCAACATAGCATATCAGGTATAAACAAGTGTTATAATCATCATTTATTATTACTGTTGTAATTATATTATATTTTAAAAGAAGACTTGCTATGTTCTATTATTAAGTGAATACAGGATCTTTATATTTTTTTAGGAAGGGAAAGATCAGGATGGTACAGTGCTTGAAGATGCCAATACTGGTTCCTCTAGCGATGCCACTAAACAGGTAACATAAACAAGTCTTACTTTCTGAATAATGTATATAGTATATTCTAAGCGACCATTGTTGATTCAACTAAATACGTTGTATGTCTGAAAGATTGAATACCTTTGATTTGTAAAAAGTGAGGAGTCTATGACAAGGACCAAGGAAGACAAATTAAATTTAAAAATCTATTCAAATGCCAATACACATAGGCTAAACTGCACTCTTCTTATACTTTCCGCTCTTTGCTACCTCCAATCCATATTACAGGGATTATCTCTTTCTAGAATAAGCTGTTTTTTTGGGGTGTGTGTGTGTGTGTGTGTGTGGTGGTGGTGGGTGGGTGGGTGGGGGGCGGGGGATGATTTTGGAACTCGAGATCAACCCGAGAGGGGGTTGGATTGGGTTGTATCTAGTTAATGCAAATTCATAAAAACTTATCTCCGATGTTTTTTCACTCCTTATCCTACAGAGGATTCTGACGGTCTGACCACTTTCCCACGTTAAGAGAATTTTACACATTCACGCAATCAATCTTTCAATTTTCTTAAACAAACATGTGAATCACTTGAGCTCACAAAATTTATTAATGGTAGGTCTAAGGAAAAGCTTAGAAAGATCTAGGACATGGACAGTCAAAATTAAACTTCAATCTACTTTGTCCCATTATTGATTGGATGTTGTTTTAAAAAAACAGAGAAAAAAACTGTTAATCAGATAACTTAATACTGTATTATAGGTTAGGTTGCACTCACACTGTAAATTGGGTCCTCTTTTAGTATTCGACATGTATCTGACACTGATGCTTGTCCTGCATATATTCATGATGTCTCATGTCTCTACCTCTATAACTGGAAAATTGGAGTTGTGTTATTTGTGGAAAACCAACCAACTTAGAGTAATCTCGACCAGACATTTTAAAGTCAAATTTATTACATCTATTTTAATCAATTGTCCAATTAAATCTCAACTACATTTAAAATTCAAATTTATATTTTAAAGATGAAAAAACCAACAGGTGTACAATCCCTCACGTGTATTGCATGTGCTACTAACTAGTCTTTGTAATGCCGGAACTCAACCTGAGCTGAATGTCAAGTCCTATCAGCCATGTATCTTAGCAACCTGCTTCATAGTCACATCATCATCACTGGGAGAATGAGACATACTGAAAGAGAATTACAAAAGAGTGTATATGTATTGAGATATGGCTAGGAATCAGAGGGGTATTTAGAGTTAGGGTTATGCTTACTGAAAATTAAAGATGACTGTTGGTTATTATTCCGACGAACCAAAAAAGCATATAGCAATGTAATTTAATGGTAATAACTACTATGGTAAATCTTTTAGTAACGAATGTAAATTTGGAAGACTTTGAACGTTTTTCCCGATTTAATGTTTAATGGTGTACCATTTAGACATCAAATTTATATAAAGTTAACGAATACATAAGTAAATGACCCATACTCAACTCACACACGAGCTCTCTTATTCCTGTACTTTTGAGAATTGCCGTGTTGTTGTACACGTATTGTGTTGTGTCCATGCAACATAGATGACAAGTCATCTAACTTCATGGTTTTTGAAATTTATTTTCTAAAATGTTCTTGACTATAGTAAAATACTGTATACAAGGTGAAAATAGTAAGGAGGACACTCATGACTTCTTACGAAGTGACCTTTTGTTATGCAAAAAACATAATAAGTGAACCTAAAGAGATTTCAAACAATTTATATTTATAATATGAAATGATTTTGATAAGAATTATTTTTAATCAAGCTTGGAAAACAGAGATTACATAATGTGAAATTGTCATATGAATTTATGAGCGGACACTTTCAAGGTCTCAATTTGATATTTCCAGAAGGACACCAATGCAAAACAAATATAATTATTGAAACTCCCTAAATTCAAAGGCAGCACATGCAACAACTCAGACTTCATTATTTTTCGAGACCTTCAGTGTATGCCCAATAAGTTGTTGGTCCCTTTGGTTGGACCTCTGAGGTGTTCTATTGGGCAATACTTTGTTTTTATTTGAAAATTTTGATTCATGTATTAATATTTAAAAAAATCATATAAGTAAACAAGATATAGCAGAACGCTGTTGAATTATATTGATTAACCAATTTAACTTAAACAATTTTGATATAAAACTACATATAAAGTTATAAACCAAATTGACAAATCAACATAGGAATTATTTTTTTGAAAGAAATTTTCAGTAGCAAAAGTTCATGTAACGAATGTAATCACTACTGATTCATCCTTATGAACTTGTTAATCGTTGTCTAATATTTATATCTATTTTTGACTTATGTTCATAAATATGTGTCAATTAATCTCAAGGTCTCTTATGACTGACTTTTATGTTTATACTTCATGATTTGGTGTCCTCTTCGGAATTTCGCTCCACAAGTTTCAAGGTTTTATGGTTTCACTTCTACATACTGATATTCAATAGTTGGGTTTGATGTTCATTTTGTCAGTCCCAAACCATAGATCTGATTAGCTCACTACTTTTGGCCATTTGTTTTATGATATACTTAATGCTGACGCGAGAACAGTTATAATATCGACAAATAATCATCTATGTAAATCTTGATTCTTTTAATTTTTATTTATTTATTTTAATTTTAAAGCTATAAATGTTGTAAACTTTGTAGCAGCCCGAATTTCCTATACTAGAAACTCGTGACACATTCCAGAATCTTACTTCAAACGAGTGCATAACACTGAAAAAAATAACGGAAAATTAAAAACTTTTTATTACAATCCTGCAACTTACAAACTGTGGGCACGTCAGTTGAATGCAACTGACACAATGCTGATGAAACCAACGACTCCAAAACTTCAACAACCAAATATTACCGATGCAAGGAAAAATGTGATGTCAAACCAAGTATCGGTGTTTGCCATGGCTTAAAACACGATGCTCTTATACTAATGCACACTTGATTGGAGTCATATGCATCTTATACTACCCAATCAAGCGATGTTCTTCAGATAAAGGGTTAGATCCCCCGCTATGCATCCTACTCTTGTACTCGTTCCATTTCTAACGTTCTAGTGATGAAGAGGTTGTAGTTGTACGGTTCACTCCTGACGTTGCAGCCAGTAGTGGTGTCACGATTACATCATTTATGTTTCCACTATGCCTGGGTCATAGTTGTACGGTTTACTTCCGCCTCTGCAATCAAACATTAGTGTTGCTGTTGTACAAGCATAAAGGCACCCTGCGATACATTCGCCCACCAAAGACATTAGAGTCTTACGTTAGACGTCTTACTCTAAGTTCTCTGCTTGCGTTGAACAACATAGGACTTGACGGATTTTAGAGTTTCCACTAATCTCCGCTTTGCTCTCGTACTTACACTAGGCCAAAACTTGCAGTTGAGCTGCGGCCGCCATTTTGGTTCTTATCAAAAGTTGTTACAGACATAAAGGCACCCTGCGATAACTCCGCCCGTCGAAGATACTAAAGTCTTATGTTAGACGTCTTACTCTAAGTCTCCTGCCTGCATTAAACGAACTTAGGACTTGGCCAGGCGAGACAATGCCTTGTGTCCCCCTGACAGGTGAGCACACTCCCATTAGTGTCTATCCTTAACACTCAACAGTGACTCGATCTACTCCTAAGGCACTACCATGCACAAAATACTAACCAAAACTAGGTCCATAACTAACAACTATGGTGAAATTCTATAATTACTAAATTATTATTGTTTAGTATCTGATTCACCTGATTCTGATTACTCTAGTTAAGGTTCTAATCCCTTTTGTTAGCACATTAATGATTTACTAGGCGGTTTTAGGTCTACTGATTAACCCACAGCGAAGCAGTCTATCAATTGGTTCCACATCCTAACTTAGTAGATATGCACTCGATTCAATGAGAACAACTAGTTAAGTTCTACGTATAGGCTTTTTCTAGTTAGTCTAACTCAACATTCTAGAACTTAAATCAATCCCACAATAAGCCCCAACTCGGCCCAATTAAGCGGCGAACTGACCACCGTCGATTACCACAACCGCCTTCCACGCTTGGAGCTGACCATAACTTCGGCCCGACCGATTCCATGCTGCTCTCGCTAACCTTCACGCTCCACAGTACCTTGACGGGTGGTAGCATCAAAACAACACTGGATTCTTCCATGTATGGCGAGCACGTCGGTGCACGAGTCGTCTCCTCCAACACGCTTGAGGTGACACGGGTTCCTATTTTATCCGTCCATCCATACATCAAGGACTTAGTCCTAGGGTCCTAACTTCTAAGTGACCCTACTTAGATACCATACCTTAGGGCAAAATTTTACTATGTTCCTATGCCTAAAAAGGTATTTGAGTGCCCAAAAAATGTGAAAAGTACAATTTCAAACAACAAGCACAAAGAAGGCAAGAGTGCCAATATTGCATTGCGGATAAAACCAGATAGTGCGAAGGAAATCTAGTGAGTTACTGATGAAACCATATAGTGCATAGAAAATCATTTAGATGAGATCGGATATGGTAATCCAAATCTGGAAGAAGATCGGATATGGAAATCCAAATATGGAGGACCCCGAATATGAAAATTTGCATCTTGAGTAGAACCGGATCAAGAAATCCACATTTGAAAGAGCTGGTCTGGAGGAGGACCGGTTCTGAAAATCCGCATGTTGAGGAGTGTGACAACTAAAGAAGAAGACATAATTTTTGAAGAGAGATGGCTCTCTTTTTGCTACTCAAGAAAGATAATGCTCAAGGAGGATCGAAACGCTCGGAGACCATGTTGTAGAATAGGAGTAAAGAGACAAATAATTATAGATCTTATGGGCTTACAAAACTTGGGCACAAAGAAAGCCTTCTAACCTTATATAATTAGATATAGATAAAAATATAAATCAGGTGGAATGTAGATCAACTTATATGACAACTCTGATATATTAATTTATTACTAAATATGAAAGATATGGTAAATATTCCAACAAGTATTAAGTTCTATATATGTCTGGCCAAAATTTTGGAATGAAAGGTAGTCAGCAGCAACAAAACATGTATGTTCAAACAAAGTCCACATACATATGGATAAGCATTGCAGCGAATTCGGTAAGCTAACTATAACTTAAAATAGATAATTAATTAGTGGAGTGACTCCCTACTCCCTATACTGAGCAAATTTAGTTTCAGAGCAAACCTTTTCTACATTGATTCCATAGATGCTCATTATGGACTGTTTGTTCTATGCTGCATATTGTATTTACTTTTGAGTACCTACTGGCTGTTCGCATTATCAGCTCTTAGCAGCTCAAGTAAGAACCTCTATATTTCATATGAATATTGATGTTGCAAACTTACAATCTTGTTAGGAGCAAGGGGGTTCTGATGATACTTCTGGATTATCTAAAGAAGAGTTGGGTCGCCTTGTAGCTTCTCGTTGGACAGGAGGAGATACTAAACCGAAATCAGATGAAGACACTACAGATAAACAAGATGAAGTAAGTAGTACTGTGAAAGATGTAGATCAACAAGATACTTACACCAGTGCAAATGAGGAAGATGGCAATGGCTATGCTTCAGAAGCAGAGGATGATAGACATAAGTATGATGATGATCATGATGATTTTGATGATGATGTGGAGGAGGAATATGCAGATGATCATGTAGAGCCTGAGGGATCATATAACCCTGATGAAGATGACAAAATTGACTATTCGGGTCTGTGATTCTAATACATTGAAAAAAATGTTTACTGTTGTTAAGATATATTCCTCTTTTGAGAGTTTCATCGTATTTTCTTTGCATTTCTTTCTTATTCAGATTCGATTGACTCGAGTAGCTCATCCTGGTTGGATAAGATTAAACAAACTGTCCAGACTATTCTATCATCTTTTAATTTTTTCAAGATACCGGTCGACCTATCAGGTAAAAAGAATTCCGTATTTTCTACCTAATGTCAAAGGTAAAGCTAACAATCACATGCTTCCCTTGTTTGCTGCTGCAGAGGCTGGTCGTGTTCGGAAGGAGTATGAAGATTCCAAGTCCAAGCTATCCAAAGTACAATCAAGAATATCTACTCTGACCGAAAAGCTAAAACACGATTTTGGTTAGTATTCATCCCTGTGTGAGGAATTATTGTGCCTATCCTATTCCAAGTTTATGAGCAGATGCTATGCTGGTGGGCTTATAAACCAGATTTTAATTTTTTGTCGTATTTTTTACCGACTAAAAGAAAGTCTTTACATCTCTTTTTTGGCATAGGATGTAGGTTGTTAAGTTAGATGAGAAGAAAAACAGTAATGGTCACAGGTGCATTAAGATTGATTGTCTCAAGCCAACATTTTCCTCTCACCTATATGAAAATGAAATTGAATGAGGTTACTCTTGTTGATCTATCGGGTTTAGTAGGAAGATTGCGATTTATTTGTGGTAATTTTAAAGTAAAGTACCGGCAGAAAATATGTTTTTCTGATTAATCTAGTATAGGTTTCTTGTTCTGCACATAGAGTATTTACTTCAACCTAGGTGAAGATAACCATCAATTAGGTTTTCTTCAAGTGCATTCTTTTTTGCATAGATAACAAACTGGAGAGTTGTTAACCAAACTAAGAACAAGAAAAAAGTGGAGAGTTAGACAAAGGTATATATTATGGAATGGAGAAGCGCTGATGGATTCAACATACTACTCGAAGAAGAATACTGCAGTCTGTCTAGAAAGTTATAATATGCCACAAAAAAGTTCACACACTAAACTGTAATAAACATAAACAAGTCTGCTGGCGTGACGGTTTATAAAATTCAGAATGATAGAGGTCAGACTAAGTGAACTGGGGACAAATCTTGGTCTTGAAGAATAGAAGATCAGAAGTGTAATTATTGATTGGTTTGAGCACTGGCTTGTGAAAGGATAAATTGTTGGAAGCCCCTTGTACTATATCTTTGTGGCAAAAATTTTATGTTCTAAAATATGCTTAACAGACCCCGTAATCTATGTTTAGTGGTCGACCATCTATATATAGTTAATGGATACTCTACTCACAAGTACAGGTTACTGTTTTAGGTCTGATGTGATGGAGCTGCTCCCTTAGCCCTATCTTGATTTTCCTTGTATTCTACCTCCCTCTGGTTTTAATGGGTTATCATGGGTTTATTCAATTAAAATTTGAGAGGGGGTAGTTTCTGTAAGTGGGTGGAGGAGAGTGTTCCTTTTGGGAAGATGAAAAAGGTTACAACTGTAATATCCCTAAAGTTGAAAGTTGGTAGACTAATTAGAGAGCTCTTTAGTAAGTGGACTTGGGAATACTATTAATTAGTGGGCTAAAGAATATTACTGGTGGGCTTGTAGAATGGGCCAAGCTGGCGGGCTTAATAAATATTTGAAAGAAATGGTGGTGAATTAGTGTTAGCATGAGTGATAATGAGTGAGAATTTAGTCCCATATTGGATAGAAGTTTGAATGGAGATGGGCTTAAATAATGTTGCCAATGAACAGAAAGTACCTATTAAAGCCAGCCCTTTTTGGGAGGCTTAGCCCTATGGTGTGGCCGTGGTTTAGTCTGTTAGATGCATATGCATAGGTGAGCAGAAATGATTTCCTAGACAAAATAGGTGAGCGGATTCGGGGCGTTAAATGGTATTAGAGCCGACTTTCGATCTCAGTGGTGTGCATTGGCAGGACCGGAGACAGTACGTTGGTAATTAGGCCAGGGCTGATTACCCATGGTTAGAAGTGGGATTAGTAATAGTCCTACATCGAAAATGAGAAACCATGGACTGGTGTGTATACGATAAAGTCTAGGAATTGCCTTCTATACTAGCTAGTTTTTAGGTAAGACTAGCTCATTGGCGGGGCCATGGGAAACCAGATTGTGACTATGGAAGCGGTTTGGAGTCAGAATACGCACCTTCATGTACAGTACGGTGCGTTTGGTGCATTACAATTGATGGCATAGCCGACTTACTACCCCGATGGTGGGACCATAGTGGGTGTCAGTCCGCTTGTAGTTAAGCCAGGGCAGTACGCTTGTGGGCCAGAGTAGTGGCAACCATGTGGTGGTACGCTTGTGGGCCAGAGTAGTGGCAACCATGTGGTGGAACCCACATCCGCTAGAAAGTGAAGTGCCTAGGTAGAGACTATATCTGAACTTAGGATCCTAAGTCCATAAGGAGGAGTAATTGTAATACCCATGCTTATAGCGCAAGGCCTACCAAGTCCAAGCTTAAGGGTCTGTTTGGTTCAAAGGAGGGGAGGGGAGGGGAGGAGAGGGATTTTAATGGAGGGGAGGGAAGGGGAGGGAAAGGGAGGGGAGGGATTTAATGAAAACTCTGTTTGGTTCAAAGGAGGGGAGGGGAGGGAAAATAATTATCTTCTTGTTTGGTTCACAAGGGGAGGGAATTGATTTTATAATAAAATTACTTTTATACCCTTTTGCATATAATAAGAAATTCATACAACCACTTCATACAATAAGAATTGAAACAACAACGAATTAGAGAAATTTTTTTCTTCTTTTTCTAGTTCATCATTCAATCTTTAGGAGGGTATCATTTCAGTACATACAGCAAGAAGCAAGAATTGCTCATAATTTCTCCTTTTTTATTCCATTTCCTTTCATGAAGTACACATTTTGCATAATGAACAACTCAAATTGATATGCTTCCACCGATACAGACATGCACTCATTACAGAACTAAAGTTTCATAAACTAAATGAAATGATAGAATTATAGTATATGTATTCAACAATGAATGCTGAGAAAACACCACACCATTAGATTCTACAAATAATATGTATTCTTAATATATTTCTACTAGTCTCACTGCTACAAATTCGACCCATTATTTCTTCACGTACCCTTTCTCTTTCGGAACTCATACTATAACTAATTTTTCTCTTCCGAGACATCCTAACATAGTAATAAGCAACAACACATATGAATGTTGCTACAGCTCTTCGGCGCAAATCAAACCATCTATTGTGTATTATTTTCCAATCTTGATTATCCATCTGACACAATGAAACATTCATAAAATTAAATTAGAATGAAACATTGTACACAACTAGTTACAATCTGAACAAACATTCACCGGTGATTATTTGCCCCCAGAAAATATGACAGTCCATTAAAAAAAATTATAACACATTGAATAAGGCATCATAATTTAATTGAAACACAAATAAAAATTTCAATCATAAAAAGGTAGAGAAACTAGAACCATTCTACAGTCATCAAAATCTATTCTTCCCCAACCAAACTCAAATACCTATTTATTTGAGTGTCTAAAGTTAGTAATATCATTAATCAAACATGAGTAAATTATATGGTATTGATAAGATTTTCTTAAGACCAAGTACACAAGTGGGAAGATCTGATTCACTTGAAAGAGTAGAAGCAGCACCCTCGGAGTAGAAGATCTGATTCACTTGAAAAATTTCAATCATAGATCGTGAAGAAAATACCAACCAAACCAAACTAAACCCAACACCAAACTCACCAAGAATACATCGTTAAGAAAATACCTTGATGACTGCGGACGGCGGACGGCGGACGGCGGAGGGCGAACGGCGGACGGCGGAGTCGAGGGCGACCAGGATAGGGAGAAAGAGAGAGCGGGAGAGAAATAGTCGGCAACTAGATAGAGAGAAAGAGAGGTTTTTTATTATATTAGGATTTAGATTTAAAGGGCAATTTAGTCCAGCCACTTTAAAAAATTAGCCCTGTTTTCTCTTCCCTCCAAATCCCCCCACTTTTGGTGGGGAGCCAAAATTGGCTCAGGAGGGGTGTTGCACCCCCCCATTTCCCTCCCCTCCCCTCCTAAAAAATGAACCAAACACGAAAAGTATTAAAAAACCCCTTCCCTCCCCTCCCCTTCCCTCCATTCCCTTCCAACCAAACAGTGCCTAAGTAGAAGTGGGATTAGCAATAGCCCCACATCGGAAATGAGAATGGATGTAGTGGTGTATATATAATAAAGTATAGGATCCTAAGTTGCCTTCTATACTAGCTAGTTTTTAAGGTGAGACATGAGCCCAGTGGCGGGCCCATGGGGAACCAGATCGCAACTATGGAAGCGGTTTGGAGTCCGAATATGTACCCACCCTCATGTACAGTTCGGTGGGCCGGGGCGTTACAACGACAATGCCAATGTTGTCAATAAACTGAAGCATTTTTGCCAATTGGGGATATGAAGGAGGTCACATTCTATGTACATTATTCTCTCTGATGGAATAATATTGCTTAACCTCCCAAGTATAGATTGGGATTTTCTTGAAGCGTATTTGCTATGAAGTCATACTTTAATTAACTACAGTTTACACCTTTTGAGAGACAGTAGGCTTGATCAATCATTGCAATAACCAACTGGAGCTTTTTGTGGATCAGACCACTAGATTTTGTAGACTCAACAGATTCACTGATTAATATTTCTGATCAGTTATAAGATGACATCAAAGATGCAGTTTCCGTTTGCGAGGAAGTGAAAGCTTGTTATTCCATTTTTTAGCTCATGCAATTGCAGGGTAGACCTTACTATGTTTTTAATACAGGAAACTGTGCACTTAGCTTCATATTTTATCTTATCTTGACATTTACTTCATGTATAGCTAGAATGGCCGAGACACATTGAGACCAATTTTACAGCTATAGATATGTCTAAATCATTTAATACCTAGTTTAAGACTCTAGCCTTATGCATAATGCATAGGAATGAAAAACATTCTGTCATCTTCTTATGTACCTTTGGAGCTCTTATATTGCCATTAGTCTCATATATAATATCTAGATTGACTTTTTTCTATGGGGTGCACTCTTAGAGTCAAATCTGACCCAAATTATTACCTCCTTATCTATCAATTTCGTTTTTTATTTATTTTCCTTGCATCTTTTACTTTTCAAAATCTTAACCACCTCCGTCCAGTATCAAGTACTCTCTTCTTTTTCCTTAAAATTTTGTTTTAGGTTTGACGAATTCAGAGCAGACGCTTTTCTCTCACCTTCATGCTTGTTGAATTAGATAGTTTTAGTTTTTTGCCCCGAAATAAGATCTTGTATTCACCTAACTTGAGATTTTTTTTGGTTAGCTGTAGTGTATAGAAGATCTGAGTCCTCTTGCATTCTAAGATAAAGCATTTTAAGCCTGGAACAGGATTGATTCATGGATTATTGTGGTTAGGTTGTACGTAGGTTGTCTGTTAAGTTTGACTCTCTTGCCTTGACTTAAACCTTAACTCTACTAGAATATTTGCATGCCCATTACACATGCATTTGTTTTCCACCAATTTCACAATTCACTCATCAGGGAATTGATCACCATTGTCAAGCATAAGGCATTTAAGGATCTTCTTTATAAACTGTTTTGCTAGGAAAAAATATATTTGTATATCTTTTTTTTTAAAAACAATCTGAGACAGTTAACATACACAAACATATTCACCCAAAATCTTGTTTCTGAACTTGCCATATATTATGTGCTTTCTATATCAAACGTGCATGTTCTTTTTGTACCCTAGTCTAATTTTTCAGAAATTTGTCTATGTTATAATCACTTTTGTCCAGAAGCAAAACTGCATCCTTTGTATTTGTATACCTTTGTTTTTTTGATGCAAAAATTTAGTGTAATTATTGATTTAAACTCACTTTTGTTTGTGTTCTAGGTAGGGAGAAGGAATTTTATTCATTCTATGATCGCTGTTTTGAGCACAAGCAGAACAAGTATGTTTGACCTCGTTCTTAATTATATTCAGTTGGGGATGGTGCACTGCATTTTTAATTTTCATTATGTCACATGGTTTTTGTATATTCTTATTCCAGGTATGTTTACAAAGTGTGTCCATTTAAACAAGCTTCACAGGTTGAAGGCCACAGTAATACACGATTAGGGTAAGTTATGTTATTATTATTTTTGTTTTTGGTGAAGAAATTCAGAAGATATCAGCACTAGCAGTGTGATATATGGGTGTTCCTCACATTCTAACAGTAATGTTACATGTCAAACTAGGCGAGTGGCTGTTGTTAAAATTCTTTCTTTTATTTATATGGATAAATAAAGTGACAAATGGAGAGACATCAACACATTTATTTTGTGAGGCAAGGTAAAGATAGCTAGCGATTTGGGATAAGGCTTGAGAGAGAATGGTTTCTTTTAGCCCTAGAGATCTCAACTTTTGTTGTTGAGGGAATAGGGACAATCTATGAAGCACCGATACGGGTACGAGGGTTACGACAATTTTCAAAAAAGTAGGATACGGGATACGGCGGGGATAATATATATATATATATATATATATATATATATATATATATATATATATATATATATAAATATATAGGTTTGCTCGTTGACACGTGCCTATGGCACGTCTTCGAAACAGTGCACCTGGTTTGATTATATAAAATAGTTTTGGAGGTCCAGCAAATTAATTGAAGTAGCAAACATATTATATGATGAAGCAGCATATCTACCTTTAAGCTCAACCATCGCCTTCTTTATCATTAGCTTGAACTTACCCGTAATGCATATAGTTTGTTAGAAACACTGCATAGAGTTTTTTTTTAACTTCAACATCACTTTTAGATGCTTGTAATCGTTATGCAAGGATATTATTATATAGGTTTTATAGAGCTTATTTTAATCTCATAACCACTATGAGCATGTCTAAATACAATGGTAACGCAAGTGCAGGTGTGAAGATATCTACAATAATCTAAATATTTGTTTGTCCGAGACTCAGTTTGCAATTAAAATATCTATTATTATTATTTCAACCAAAATAAAATACATGAAGTTCTCAAAACTCTAATACAAGCTAATCATTTTTTTATCTCCACTTTGTCTCCTCATTGCACCTTTATAAAAAAAAATCAAAATGGATAAATAACAAATTTACTTTAGCTATCTTTATTGAGTGGAGAATTTGCACATTTCACTGGTAAACTCCAGTCATAACAATCCTATATATCCAAACTTACCCTAAAAGTTCTTATATGTTATATTATCCATGGTTTCTAATAACCAGTGAAGGGAACACTTCACAATAGTATTTTTTCTTGTAGTAAAGAAACTAATATTGCATATTTGCCAAGTTATTTTAGGTTGCTGGTCAGCTTACCTGTCCTGCTATGGTTTGGAAGCCCAAATTGAGGCCACCAAATAATCGATCTCTCACTTGCGTACACCTTAAATCAACACCAATAAAAAACTCATCTAATAAATCACTAAATTAAAATTTTTTAAACCCAAAAATAAAAAACATACCTCTTTAAACTTAGATCCCATGCACACAAAATTCGAGTTAGCAAAAAACCGAGTAATCCCCTGCACACAATTAAAAATTAGAATGAGAATTTGGTTAATGAAATGAAATTAGAGTCGTCGCATCGCATATAGAGGCTCGATTCGGTGGAGGGGAGTCGCCGATACGGAGTTGCTTGATATTCGCGCTCGATTTGGTGGAGGGGACTGGGGAGTCACCGATACGGAATTAGTAGCAGATCAAATATCGGCGACGACCTCTTGATTGGGGTTCGACAGTGGATTTGGATTTGCTTTGAGATTTTCAAAATTTCAAAATTTTAATTTTTTTACATTTTTTATTTTTTTTAATTATAATTTTTTAAAATTTAAAATTTTTGAAAATTTTAAATTTTGAAATTTTTTAAATTTAATTTAATTTTTTCCATTTTTTTATTTTTAAAATTATTTTTAATATTTTCGAAAATTTTTAGATTTTTTATAAGTTTTTGATATTTTTGATTTTTTCGAATTGTTTTTAAAGTTTTTAAATTTTTCAGTTTTTTAGTTTTTAAGTTTTTAAGTTTTTTTATTTTTTAATTTTTTAATAATTTTAATAATTTTTATTTTCTTAATTTTTTGAATAGGAGAGAGAGAGAGAGGAAATAATTAAATAAATAAAGGAATTGTTTTGGGTGGAAAGATTTGAATTTGAGTTTTGGGGGGGAAAATGTGTTTTGTGAGATTAGATCTGGGCCTTTGATTTTGGGAGGATTGAAGGAGAGCCACTTGATAGCTTTCTTTGTGTTTTATTATATAGATATATATGACTAATTACACAACTAAATAATATCTCTTGTTAATAAGGAAATGGTAAATATCTTTCATCAAATATAAATAAGATAATCCATAAAGGCTACAATAATTATTCATAAGCATAAGCAATAACATAAATAAATAAAGCAAGTTCATAAGCAATATAATATAAGCAGACAAAAAAAATAGTGGGACAAGTTTCAGCTGTATCAAATAGTTGGATAATAAAAAAATGTAGGATACGGAGATGTACATGATACGGGGACACGAGTATCGGATACGTACATGATACGGGGACACGAGTATCGGATACGTACATGTGTCCCCACCCTCCGTGAAGTATTCGTGCTTCAAAGGGGACAATAGTATCTGTTAGCGACTAGAGCTTATATACTCTCTTTTAATAAAGAACATGATTACAAATAGATAATTATGAGCTTATATACTCTCTTTTAATAAAGAACATGATTACAAATAGATAATTATGGGTAGCATGTGGATATGTGAGCTTATAGGAGGAAAAAATGCAATTTATCATTTATGCCTTTCTTGTGTGATTGTTGAGTTTTTTGCATAAAGTTTCCTCAGTGTCGTATCATACACATCAGTGCCATATCATACACATTTTTGTCTATTGTACCGCATTTCAAGGCCTGGCATAACTTACTGTCCCTCAGTCTATGAACTTTAATATGACAGCTCTTACTATCCCCCCTTCTGTAATGTTCAATATAATCCACTTTACAATCAAAGTGAGTCCTTAATTAAGTTGAAATTCATTAAAAATAATTTATTAATCTATGTCATAAAATAATGTGGCCTGTGTTCAGAATCTTACAATCTCACTGGAAACATCTGTATCCCAGATCTGATGATCCAGTCAAAGTAAGTGTTCACTATGGGAAAGCCCTGTTTATTATTTATCATCTGTAGTCTTGAATGATTGAGTACAATGTTTTAAATATCGGATATCGGTATCGTATCGGAAGGCAAACAAACTTTCGTACTGGATACTGAATATCGGTGATTACATCAGCGATATTTAGCGATATTTAAACAATACTGGGTTAACATATCGGATGAAAATATGTATTATGATTGAGGTTTAGATGAACTTTACACATTATATATTACAAATACAAGCAACCTAATGCAAGTAATAGTAATAGTAAGTAACAACCAAAATGTATAATTACTTACATGAAATCTGATACATAAAAGAAAGATATCACATATTAAAGTTTTGAAGACAAGAAAAGAATTTTTTCAAAAGAAAGCTTAAAGACAAGTTAAGAGGTGTCTCTGTTCACTCCATAACAATATGTTAATGCTACTTTAAAGTAACATTTTAATTTCTTGTTTGCTAACTTTGGAGGGGCTAATTAATTATTCTTTTTGTTTTTGTATATACACTCACAGAAGCAATTAACTTAATTGAAAAGAGGATATAGTGAATATAAAATCAAAATTGTAATTTTGAAGAAAGAATCCTAGGATCTTGATGAATATCAAGTATTCACCGTCTTATATCCATCATAATCAGTTTTAATTTCTCTCATCTCTCTCTAATTTATAATATAATTACCATTATGATTAGAGATGACACATGAATCTCTTCTTCACATGTTCAATAAATAAAAACTGATAGGACCACATTTCCTCTGCATGTTACACAATAAATAACAAATGATGACGTGGTAAACTTTTGGGAGAGGAAGCGATAAGGAAGAAAGACGATAAGATGTTTTAGCTGAATTTTTTTACCTCTTTCTCTCTTTTTATACGATGAGTTATGGTCTAATCAAGTTTGGGTGTGAACCCTATCTCAAAACATTTTTTCTTTTATAACACCATATATTAAATCAGGTAGATATATTTCAGACATCAATTGATGGAACAGACGAATAACATATCATACACTGGTTTTCGGTAACGTTAGCTTGCCCAAAATGATATAAAGATAGGTATAACGGTTGTAACGGGTGATATTTAAAACACTGATTGAGTACTATGCTCTTAAATGATTCATGAACCTTTGTGATTGTTGGAAACTTAGTATTGGTTCAGTTATCGATTACTATAGTAAGGGCAGCAGAACGGTGGGTGGGCTATAAAAAATATTAGGTTAATCTGCATACTGATATTCTTGAGTTCAAATTCCCGCCCATAACTTTTGAGCACTATTTATAGAAGAGATTATCTCAGGCAGATGATAACAATGAATAAGCTTTATTTACTCTGCATATGATAAGTAGAGCCAATTCAACATGGAAAAGATTTGGATACCAACAACTCAGTGAGTTGGACGGGATAAACTTCCTGTTTAAGATATTATCTTTATAGAATAAGTAGTTATCACGAAGTCTTACCAAATTTAGCTATTTATTTGTGATAATAGAGGAGTTATTCCTTTACAGAGAGTTAAATGGTCTAAGGATGTGGCTAAAGATAAGCAAGTTCTGACAGAAAGTTATAAAAAATATGAAGAAAAAAGGATGCTCTGGTTTCATATATTACCATACAGAATGAATCTTTAATTATATGACAGAGTAAAAAATATAATTCTATTTGTTCGTCTTTTTGTTATGTATATTTTCACCAGCCAGAAAACTTTATTCATAATTTCATGTTACTCTCTAAGAATTTCATATTAAGTAGGAATCTTTCTCATTAGCTAACTACTGAAGAGGCAAAGGAAGGTTAGACAACTAGTGTCATGAAATTTGTGATTTATGAGAGTAGACTTTCTTACTCTTTACTTGCAGAAGTTCCATAGGTTCCATAGCTGAAACTGAATTTCCATACGATTAAGAAGCTCATTGCTCAGTTCTCAGACTACTCAAGCAGTTATTGGCTTTGTTTACTGTACTCATTATTCATCTCTACAACCAGGAACTGGGATAAATTTGAAGAGTCTTACCGAGTTATGCAGTTTACAAATGGAGAAAAATGCTGGAATGGCCCTGATAGAAGTTTAAAGGTAGTTATCACACAGGCCGTGATTTCAATATAATGTTATTCTTCAACAACTTTTTCTGGGAGACATGCATTTCTATGCCCACATTGTTCTTATTACAGGTTAGGCTTCGGTGTGGGTTAACAGTTGAGCTCACAGATGTAGACGAACCGAGCCGATGCGAGTAAGAGTTCTCCATCCTCTACTCGTAGATATTATATCTTTTGCATTTCATTTTTGTGTCTGATTAATGTAAGTGCTGTACGCAATTCAGCTATGTGGCTTTCTTGTCAACTCCTGCTCTATGCCTTGAAGATAAGTTAAAGGTTATTATTATCCTGGTTTTTGTCTGGTTTCTCTAGTTGTCTTATACATTGGATCTCATAAAGAAATGTTTATGGATTAATTACAGGAACTCCAGCAGAAACTAGAACAAATGAACTCGAAACAGCCCCAGAGCCGTGATGAGCTTTGAACCATTCCTACTCAAAGTAGTAGATGACCAAAGAAGGAATGCCGAGCTTTGCTTGAGGCAAATTTTTTATCAACCTAAGATTTTGAAGGTGATTCCATGCTTGGAGTAATTTAAGTGATCTCTGGATGTTTATTATGTTACTTCTCCCTTTTTCCTCCGGCATGCGAAGTACTAATTGAGAATAGGGAAACCAAACTTCACATAGTTTAGTTATTAATAGTAATAAAAATGATCTCAGCCCATGTCAATATTCGACAATCATAATTGCATTTGATCTTTTTGGAGGCACTGTCCTTTAAATTAGAGTAATGCTACATCCACTACCAATTTCACTACATTTCTGTTCACTACCTTAGGTGGCACACTCAAATAGGTAGGAAAAGATAGAGTAGGTGGGAGAACTCTTCAATAGGAGTATGCTACCTAAGGTAGTGAACAAAATGGTAGTGAATTTGGTAGTGGATGAAGCATTACTTTTTAAATTATGACCAGAAACTATCTGTTCATAATTAGCCTAAACACGTAATGATTATCCTATGGTTGAGAGCGTGCGTGGTTGTAAAGCGTCCAACCTTTTTAGTGGTCCGCCTCCATAGGTGCTTTGACAATGATGCGGTTGCGGTTGAGCGTTTGCGTAATTTTGCTGTCCTAGCCAGGTAACAAGTTGCCATGGGAGTTGTGAGCTGTATACTATGGTCTATTAGTCTGCTATTGATATTTAGCGAAAGTGCACAGCAAGGTGATGCTTGCTGTTGTGGCGTTTCTGTCGCGTTCGTAGTTAAATTTATTGCCACTAGAACAATTTATTGGAACGTGCCTGCAAGGGTACCAAGATGTGAACTATGTAACCAAAGAGACTAGTATTCACCTCCCTAGGCATTGTACCATAATTTAAGTGGGATTTGCTAGTCGTTGCCATTGTTATTTGTAGTTTGTTACTCCCAAACATGCCATCTTTCAATTACCAATAGTATATAGTTGATTAGGGAATGAGCTAGTGGGTGTGTAGCATGTGGAACCCAAATGTGAAGTCAGACTGATCATGTGCAAGGTAGGTAGCCTGTGTTCGTAGAGCTTTTGGATTCCTCACATTCCTATAAGTCGTGATTCAGGGATCATGATTGTTGGTAAAATCTCAAAAAAGTTGGCAGAATGGGGCACCGGCACCCCAAGATACTTCCCCAAGATACTTGTATGTTTTCGCAAACACTTCCAGTCACGTTTTACCTTCGGTGCTGTGACTGCTGTCAATGTCATTCCTACTAGTAGACAGATATTTTCACAGCGCGTTGATGTTCTCAGAGCAGTGAAAACTTCATATAGTATAATTAGTAATGAAATGATGTCAGCGATATTCTTCAACTATAACAGCATTTGATTTGTTTGGAGGCTCTATCCTTTGAAACAAGACCAGCAGATACTTCAAAATTAGCCTAACCACTTATGGTTGAGATCGTGCATTGTTGTATTGAATCCAATCCATATTATATGTTTGTTCAGTATGTTGTGCTATGTTATCTGTACCAGTGTACCTCGGTAGTGATGGGGATGGGAGTCTGCCTAGTTTCATTGCCCCTGCAGGTAACCTGCTGCTACCTGAGTGATGAGCATCTTTGAATAGTCTATTAGTCCAATATGGATATTTAGATTCAATGCATGGTACGGAAATGCTTGCCATCGTGGTGATCTTTTGTTGGACTCGGTGTTAAATGTTGTGAGTATATCAATGCTCCTAAGGTAGCAAGATGTGCACTATGTAACCAAAGAGACGCTGGTATTTCCTTGCTTGGCATCTTACCCATTAGCCAATTGGGTTCATTGCTGGTTGTTGCTGTTGCTGTTTGTGTTTTGGTACTATTAAGTGGGTTCAATGCGTGATTCATGGAGCTTGTTGGTTACATCACAAACAAGTTGGCCGAATGGGAACAACCCCATCGTTTCTCAATCACTGCCAGTTGCATGTTTCACCTTGGCTGTTGCCCATGTCGTTTCTAGGTTTAAAAGAATATTTTTGATCGGGTTGTTGACATTGTCCTGGTTTCATTGTTGTTTATTTTCTTTATCATCTAGCCGCATGCGAGGGAGGAGGGAGGACTCCCCCCCCGCCGCGCGTGGTGGGCGGTCATCGGTGGCACCGACTAAACAAGTAGAAGGGGTTTTCTTTTGGCATCTCGGTGATGGCGTGGATGGATGGTTCGACGTTAAGAGGCTTGACGTTGAGTGTGGGAGATGTGAGCGTTGTGGGCGTTGTGGTTGGCGTTGTGGTTGGAACTGTTGTCATCGGTGGGCATCGCTGTCGGAGCTGCTGTGCTGGTGTGGTGCCTACATCGATCTAGGTCGATGTTGGTTGAGTAGTGGCGGAGTGGAGTCAACGGCGCATTGAAGGGGTCGCTTCGACGAGGTCTAGGACAACGGCGGGAGCGGGGTCTCCCGTAGAGGAGGGTTTTTCGAGAGGTGGTTTTTAGAGGCGGTTGGCGCGGCAAGGATGAGCGACGTCAATTTGGCTGACGTCGAGGTTGGGTGTTGCGTTGCCGAGAATAGTGGAGATGGCGTCGATGTGATTTTGATGCATCCCGTCGACGGGAAGTGCTTTCACAGAGTGGGTTGTTGCCGGAGTTAGACGTTGCAGGCATTGGAGCCGGCGTCAATATGACTTTGAGGGCTGCCGGGCTGGACGTGCTCTCCTCGGGGCTTGGAGGTGTTGGTGACGGGGATTGTCGGGTGCTGGCGAGGTTGAGGGTTTTGAGTTTCAAATTTTGAATTTTGAAATTCAAATTTTAATTTGGAGTGAGGGGGAGATTTCTAGAATTTTGATTTTCAATTTAGAGTTTTTAATTCTCTCAAAAAAAAAAAAATTAGAGTTTTTAAATTCAAATTCTAGTTGAGAAGTGTGAGGAGATTTTTCTGTTGTAATTTGAATTTCAGATTAGTTTATTTGAAATTCAAATTACAATTGAGGAAGGGATGGGCGCGAACTCGCACCACATCCAATTGGTGGGAGAACAAGTTGTAGGTGCATTCGTCTATAAGTTTAGCTAGGGGAGGGATTAATTAATGTTGTAGGCTTACTGTGTAATTGTTTTCCGTTTTTTCATTAAAGAACTGATAGATGTAATTATTTGTAATATTAGTTTCGTTAATTATTATTAATGAAACGGTGACACGGTCACCTTTTTCTAAAAAAAAAACAAAGTTTGAAGAAATTTTGGGTCAGTTTGGTTGAAGAGGTTCGCATTCAACTTTTTCTTGTGAATTTGGAAAATGGACATTCCTGACTGTGGAGTTATGTTTTAAAGGTTTGGAATTAGATTCTAAATCTCGAATTTGTTATCTCTTTTCTGCAGCAGAGAATTTCGTTTGTGATTAAACTAAGAATGATTAAACATAACAGGGGACATTGGAATAAAGGTGTTCAAATTCCCATTCTGCAATTGTCACCAACCATTGCTTTAGATCTATAGAATAGTGGTTCTGATATGGAACCCCTTTTCTTTTCTTTTGCTCCACCAATTTTGCTTTGCTTTTCCAAAATTAATATTTATAAATGAAAAAAAACAGTTATGGAGTAGTACACAAGACTCATAAACAAAGATGGATAGACTGTAGCAGAGTTTTCATGTTTTGACAGGAAACCTTTAAATGTACGGATTTACTGGACGTGGATCAAACTGAATAGAAGGTGGGGTTGAGAGGTTCTTCTTCTTCTCCTCAGCCCAAACACTCTTTCGCGTGTTGAATGAAGTGAATTTGATATGGGATCTCCTGGTAAAATGCCGAAGAACTGTTGAAACCCAATTCACTAGTTTTGGTTGTTGTATTCGGATTAAAAAAGAGGAGACAGAAAAAAAACTTTTGTCGAAAAACTGAAGAGCAACTTTCAGAAAAATAAAAAATAAAAGAGTTGCATATCAAAATATCTTTGCTAAATTTAGCCTTTCTTCACATAAAACTAGGACCAACACAATCGTATACTGTAACTTCGTATACTGTAACTGACGCGGAAAGCAGGCATACTGATACTGTGATTCATAACAATGGGTCTGAGGGAAAATCTGAGTTCATCATGTAATTCTTGCTATGCATATCTGCCGTTTTCCCAATATTTTCATTTTTTTTCCTCAATATAAACCTCAAAAATATATAGATTTGTTTGTCTTTGAAACTTGTAAGGGCATCCACAACGGTTTGCTAAAATTGCCATTTTGCCATATTTTGAGAAAAAATCGTCTACAATGGTGTGCTATTTTGCCATATTTTGAGAAAGCTTCTTATATTTGTGAAACGAAACGAGGATTCTCAAATTATAGGGGATTGATTGTTCCATCCCAAATTTTTTTTTAAATTTTAAATGACATCGGACGAAATAAGTTGTTTCGTCACAAGTTTTTTTTATTTTTAAATAATGATCGGACTGTACATGTTATACTATTCAAAAAACAAAAACAAAAAAATTCGGACGAAACATGTTGTCTCGTCCAAAGCAAGAAAATGCTTGGATGGGACAACATGTCCCGTCCTTGAATTCAGGAAGTTTTTTAATTAATTCTTATTTTTCTTTAATTAATCACTAATTATCCTTATTAATTATCTACTTAGTAATTTAATACTTTAAATCTACTACTAATTACTAACTAACTTGATCTAATGTAGAATTAAGATTTTAAAAATAAAAAAATTAAAACGAATCGGGACATGTTGTTCCGTTTGCTTAAAAAAAATTTTGAGAAAATTATAAAAAAAAACCATTGTAACCGATTCGTCAAAATTGCTATTTCTAATTTGTCATTTTGCCATATTTGAAGCAAAGTATCAGTGGCGGAGTATAGTGAGGACCCGGAGGTGCCCGGGCCCCCCAGAATTTTCAAAAACCTTTTTTACACAATTGAAAATTTTATAAACCCTTAAAAAATTATAATTTGGCCCCCTAAATTCTAAGTTCTATTATTTGCCTCCCCTCCCCCAAAAAAAAATTTACGAAAAAATTTCTATACTTTTACATATGACCTTCCCGATAAAATTGTTCTGACTTCGCCTCTGCAAAGTATTGTGAATGTTCTAATCAACTATTAATCATTTCAACCTTTTCCGTACAATCAATTGCACAAAAAAGGATTACAAAAAAACAACTAAAGTTAGTATTGATCCTTCTAGAACAGCCATAAAAATTTGCAGTCACTATGAACCCAATAAATTAACATTTGCTGGGTCAAATATACGTCGCATATTGAAACCTGCAACATTATTTACTCCAAGTTATGCGAAAAACTAATATTTCCTTGGTCAAAATATATGTGACATATTGAAACATGCAACCTTAATTATTAATTGCGAAAAACTAATATTTCCTAGGTCAAAATATATGTGACAAATTGAAACATGCAACCTTATTTATTAATTGACTATATTTGCCCGTAGGCACATGCCTACGCAGGGCCAGCCCAAAGATAAAGCAACCAAAGTTAGGACTTTAGGCCTCCAAAATAAAAATTATCTAAAGAATAAATGCCTCATCACATACTAAAAAGCCTGAAATAGGCCTTCTCACATACCAAAAAGCCTGAAATAGGCCTTCTCACATACCAAAAAGCCCTAAATTGATTACAATAATATAATAAATGATTTTGCATCTTAAAAAGCCCGAAAGATAACATTTAAATAAAAATATATTAATTTTAATAAAATATTATTATAAGCTTTTAAAAGGCCTCATTTCGGAGTTCGCTTTAGACCTCAATAAGTGTTGGGCCGGCCCTGTGCCTCGACACGTCTTCAGAACGATACAACATATGAAAAGCCTTGTAAACACTAAATTAAAAATTATGTAACTCAAGTTTGAATAGTATGACAATAATTAGTTGTAAATAAAAGTCTATGTTTCCAATAGTATATGTTGAAAAATAATTATAAATGGGGGTATAAAAGTCTATATTTCCATCTCTAATATTATAATGGGAGAGTTGGAGTTGTAATGTTGTCAACATACAAATCCATGCGTTGCACGTGTAACTCTAACTCTCCCATTAATTTCAACAAAAACAAACAAATTAAAAAAATTCCACCTATTTAAAATGTGTAATGTACGTGCAAAACAATTTTCCAATATTTTTTTAACACTAAATATACACATATGTTGCACGTACAACTCAAATTCTACTTATAAACATGTACATTGCACGTACAAATTGTAGCTTTTTCTTCAAAATATTTTTACCAATTACGTGCAATGCACGTCCAACTCCAAAACTATTTCTTAACACATAAATCATACGTAACAATCCTCCAACTCTTATCAAAACGTGCATCGCACGTGAAAAATACTATTAAGTGTATATATATATATATATATATATATATATATATATATATATATATATATATGGGAGAAGGCCTTAGTGTCATTTGAAAATTTGCAAATCTACCAATGCGTGCATTGCACGTACATAGCTAATATGAAGGAGGTCTCAGGTTCGATTCCTCACCACATCAAATGTTTTGCTTGATTTTTTTTAATATATTAAATGTGCATCACACATGCAAATTACTATCTACCCATCTATCTATAAATTAATATATAATCTCTACTATTTTAATGGAAGAGTCGGAGTTGTAAATCTACCTCAACTCTCCCATTATAGTTTTTACATTTACTTTTAAATATATATAATTATATTTATTAAGACATGAATGACACGTGTAAATCAGAGAGTTTACTTATTTTTTAAAAAGATTTAATACGTCCATTGCATCGTGTGTGTGTGTGTGTGTGTGTATATATATATATATATATATATATATATATATATATATATATATATATATATATATATATAAGCAAATGCTCAGTTGAAAATGGGTGCGTTTTCAACGGGTTGGAAAACTCAGATCTGAGCCGTTGGATCGCTTAAGATCTTGATCAACGGCTCAGATCGAAACCCATTTCCGCTCCCACTAAGGCGCTTAAAAGCGGAGGGGCATATTTGTAACTTCACGCTAAAAAACGCTTCAGACTTAGCTTTTTTGGCGTGAAGTTTTTTTTGCAGAAATTTATACTTAGGTCGTTGTTGAGAACAACGGCATAGGTTTAAAGTTTTTTTTTGAAGAAAATTATACTTAGATTGTTTTAAAATAAAAAAAATAAATTCAATCTAGGCCGTTGTTGGGAACAACGGCCTAAGTATCTACATACTCAGATCTGAGCCATCTCTCTCATTCTTCGACAACTCTCTTTCTATCTGGAGCTCCCGAAACCCACTCCCCAAACCCTAGCTCTACTCCAACCTCCTCTCCCTCGATCTAAAACTCTTCACGATCTCACCTTCTTCTCGATCTATCTCTATCTATCTTTCCCTCTCCCGAATACCCCAAACCCCAATCCAATCCGAAATCTCCCCAACTCACCCGAATCCTAGCACAAATTCTACGATACCGTAGACTCTACAACTTGTTCGTTTACAGTAGCGGCTCCTCACATCTTCGACAACTCTCTCTCTCTCTCTTTGGACTAGGTAGTCACTTTTTCACAATTTAGTATAATGAACTATGTTAATTTATTGATTATTTTTTCAGTTTTCCAGTTTGATTTTTTGTACTATGCATAGTAGTCTTCAATTTAGAGAGTGTACAATTTTTGTATCATGTGTGTTGTATATACTTTGTGGACATTTTTGTAGATGTAGTGTTAGTTGTAGTTGTAGAATATAGGAAAAGCAAAAAAACGAGATCCAAAAATTCCAAAATTTGACGACTTGGTCGGGCTCACCATGCAGAAGGCAACGCAATTTGTAGTGGCAATTTCCATCTCACGGTTTGCAAGATACGTCCGTTTATCACTTTTATTCAATAAAATGGATATAAAGCGATACACAGTCGTATATTACAAACCGAGTCGGAACCCACCTCTGCAAGTTGCGTTGGCTTGTGTTTGGTGTGCCATACGTAATGGCCGAATTTCGAAATTTTTGCATCTCGTTTGTGTTGTATTGTCGCGTATATGAAAGAATTTTTATATACCTTGAATTTTTTTAGTACGAGCTCAGTAGAAAACCGCTCAAACGAATTCCAAAAAATACGAAACTGTGGGAGTAGGTCGGGCTAACCATTCACAACCCAACGCAACTTGTAGTTGCGAGTTCCGACCCACGGTTTGCGAGATACACCAATGTATCACTTTTCGCTATTTTTCAAGAGTGAAAGCGATAAACGGCCGTATCTTTCAAACCATCGGTCAGAACTCGCTTGTACAAGTTGCGTTGCCTTGTGTGCGGGGAGTCCGACCCAATCGTGAAGTATAACTTTTTTTACCGTCGTTTTTGTGATTTTCTCATGAATTTTGTTGTATATTTAACGAGTTTACAATAGAGAAAAGGCTCAAAAATTACGAAATTTTGCAGGTAGGCCATTTTCGCCACTCACAAGCCAAAGCAACTTGTCCTTGGGAGTTCTAACCCATGGTTAGATATACGCGTCTGTGGATCGCATTTTGCTCTTTTTTCAAGAGTGAAAGCGATACACAACCGTATCTTGAAGGCCGTTAGTCCAAACTCGCTTCTACAAGTTGCGGTAACTTGTGTGCGGCATTTTAGACCCATTCGCAAAGTTTGGTATTTTTTGAAAGTTATTTTTGCGGTTGTCTCATGTATTTTGTTTCGTATCTATATATATGTTTTTTTTGTGAACAATTTGTTTTATATATGCGAACTTTCTTACAGAGAAATGGTTAGAACGAGGGAAACCGGAAGGTCATTTGATAGTGATCGGGGCGAATATTCCACAGAAGTAAGAGAACTATTAATTTGTATTGTGAATTTTGTATATAGTGGTATTGTTAGTACACTAATAATAATTGTGTTTTGTGTTCATGTAGGTTGGTGCATCCTTTTCGAGTCCACCACGACGAGGTCCAGGACCAATATATGACGGTGAACTCACCTTGCAAGATCGCCACAGATCCGAGGCAGTGTGGGGTGGGACGATGCGAAGGTATAATTTCCGCACCCACGAGACCATGACGGTGTACCCACGTATCGTCGAGTACCTAGTTTCGGCCGGTTTCTACGGAATCATCATGATGGGTCAGGTGAAACTCGATCGAGCACTTCTTGCAGTACTCGTGGATTGTTGGAGGTCAGAGTCGCACACCTTCTATCTATCGGTCAGAAAGATGACGGTGATGCTACAGGATATAGCAATGATCTCCGGTCTTCTAATAGATGGGATGGCCGTGACCGGTAATATGAACTTTGATAAGTTAGAATTATGTAATGAACTCCTCGGTACAGAGTTTGATGAGGAGGCCGCGGAAGATAGGGATATTTTTGTTGGACAATCAATCCGACTATCTTGGTTGAAGGAAAATTTTGAAGGGAGGTTGAACGATGAATCGACCGACCACGATGTACAATGCTACACAAGAGCGTATATTCTAACGGTGCTTAGAGGGGTTCTCTTGCCTAACTCATCCAGAGATACCGTACAGCTCATATATCTACGATTGCTCGCCGACCTAGGCTTAGCTGACCGGTACAGCTGGGGAAGTTGCACGTTAGCAACGCTGTACAGGACGTTGTGTTCTGTAGCGTTAGATAGGACCGGAATGATCGGTCCAATGGTCTTGTTACAGATTTGGTCATGGGAGCATCTACACTTGGGTCGTCCCCGAATTACGAGACTGGGAGACGGTTGGATGGCCGAAGCACCAAATGCTCATATGTTAGCACCTTTAGGGGTATATTGGGCAGGTAGACGGAGTTACAAAGACAACCCAAAAGGTGTACTAACGTACTATAGAGACGAGCTCGACCAACTAAGAGAAGAGTTCGTAATTTGGGTACCGTATACACCCGAGCGGGTTGGAAGACTACCACCGATCGTAGTGACCAGGTCACAGTTGTGGATGACGAAGGCTCCATGCATAAACTTTGGTATAGTGGAGCATCCACGGCCGGAGAGAGTCTTTCGGTAGTTCGATCTTCAACAAAAATGTCCCCCAAGCTGTGCAAATCTATACAACCATGAGTTACACGCCGTGAGGGGTACCGGTTGTATGCCTACCCATGATTGGACAGATTTTCACCGTGTTCATGTTGCAGAATGGAACGAGCGACGGTTTCAACTCGTAATTATTAATGTTCCACCGTACGATGGCACGCTGCAAGCGAAGTACATGCAATGGTTCAGATCATTTACACATTTGTACATCTCTCCCGATATAGAACTACTTGTTGGTATTCAAGTACCAATTTAGGAGAAGGAAATTGAACCACCACTCGCGTATTCTAGTTCACAACCCATGTTCCAACCGAAGGCCTCAGCTATACGTATATTGGTGAGTATAATGTTCAAATTTTGTTAAATGTTCCTTATATTTAAAGTGATTAAATTGTTTACATATCCGAATGTGTTTAATATTTTTTTTGTTTTTTGTTTTAGATCGATAATACGTTGGACACGGCAAAAGAATGCGCGGAGGTAATCAAAAGTAATGCTGCCCAACCTATGAAGAAGTTCGCTCAGAAGATGTTGTCTTCATGTCGTACCAATTTAGATATTTTGGGTGAGGGTGAAGCTTTGCAATGATATTTGGATAGAACCATACATTCACAGCGACGTAAGAGCACGGGGGTAGGCTATCTGCCCGGGGGCAACAACGACAATATCAAGCTAGATCTCCACCTCAAGAAGAAGAGCAACAAGAAGAGAATCAAGAAAGGGTTGTTGGAGACATACAAGAGGAGGGAGAAGAAGAAGAAATTGCACCGGCGTCATTCCCATACCGGCGATGACATCCTGCTCGGAAGAGGCGAGCACCACAAACTTACACGCCCGGTGCTTAGCTAAATCCCTATATAGTTTTTTATTTTTGGAGTAATTTATTTAATTTTTTTTGGATTTCTCTTGTTGTTATTATGTGATAATTATTGTTGGCCAGTTTAAGTGTTGTTGATGTTGTTGTTATTATGTGATAATTGTGAATTATGTTGTTGTTGTTGGAGGCTTTATGTAGAAATTTATTTTGAGATTGTAGTGTAGCAGCTGTAGCTGCTGTGTGAATTTGTAATTAATTTTTTTTTCTTTTACCTAGGACAACGGCCTAGGTTGTATGTTGATTTTTTTTATTTTTTTTATTTTTGGATCAGTACCTCTCTGTATTGGAGCAACAAGTCAGAAAACAACACCCTTTTTTAAAGCTTCGGCCGTTGTTTGAGACAACGGCCTAGGTTATAGCAAAAAATTTGAAGTTTTTGGGGTGCTCTCTGACTTGACCAAGTTAAAAAGAGCAAGAAGTCAGAGAGCAACACCCTTTTTTTAAAGCTTAGGCCGTTGTCTCCAACAACGGCCAAGGGTATAGTAGAAAATTTGAAGTTTTTGGGGTGCTCTCTGACTTGGCCAAGTTAAAAAGTGCAACAAGTCAGAGAGCAACACCCTATTTTTTTTTTAAGTTTAGGCCGTTGTCAACAACGGCCTAGGTTATAGTCAAAAATTTAAAGTTTTTGCGTTACTCTCTGACTTAACCAAGTTAAAAAGAGCAAGAAGGCAGAGAGCAACACTCTTTTTTTTTAAAGCTTAGGCCATTGTCTCCAACAATGGCCAATGGTATAGCAAAAAATTTGAAGTTTTTGGGGTGCTCTCTGACTTGGCCAAGTTAAAAAGAGCAAAAAGTCAGAGAGCAACACCCTTTTTTTAAAGCTTTATAGCAAAAAATTTGAAGTTTTTGCGTTGCTCTCTGACTTAACCAAGTTAAAAAGAGCAAGAAGTCAGAGAGCAACGCCCTTTTTTTTAAAAGCTTAGGCCGTTGTCTCTAACAACGGCCAAGGGTATAGCAGAAAATTTGAAGTTTTTGGGGTGCTTTCAGACTTGGCCAAGTTAAAAAGAGCAACAAGTCAGAGAGCAACACCCCTTTTTCCAACAACGGTCTGGGTTATAACAAAAAATTTGAAGTTTTTGTGTTGCTCTCTGATTTGACCAAGTTAAAAAGAGCAAGAAGTCAGAGAGCAACACCCTTTTTTTTAAAGCTTAGGTCGTTGTCTCCAACAACGACCAAGGGTATAGCAGAAAATTTGAAGTTTTTGGGGTGCTCTCTGACTTGGCCAAGTTAAAAAGAGCAACAAGTCAGAGAGCAAACAATTTTTCTTTAAAGCTTAGGCCGTTGTCTCTTATCAAAAAATTTGAAGTTATTTGGCTTGCTCTCTGACTTAGCCAAGCCAAAAGGAGAAACAAGTGAGAGATCAAGAAATTTATTTTCCTTAACTAAGGTCGTTGTTGCAGACAACGACCTACGTTATATAGGAAAATTTTGCTTTTTAGGGTTGCTCCTCAACAACGGCCATAGGAAAAATATGCTCAGGCCGTTGTCTCCAACAACGGCCTTTGTTATATGAAATTTTGCAATTTTTTTGTATGGTTTTTACAATTGTCTCTCCACTCTTTACGAACAGTGTCTCTTGAACTCTACAAAGTAAACATTCATATGCTTGTACATCGTTTATATTTTTTATTAATTTCCATTTTTAGCCACCTAACTAACCAATATAAAACCGTGAAGGTTAAATGTTAAAAAAAATACCATAAAATAAATGATGATCTTTTCATTCATAAAAATCTATTTTTTAAAATATATTTTTACCCCTAATATGTAATTTCTTCTGGAGTGCGTATACCTATCCGGTTTAGCACCTAACCCCTAAACATATCCCCAAAGTGGTAATAATATTTCAGCTAGGGTTAGTGTAAGATTAAGGTTAGTGTTAACAGGGGTTCGGGTAGGGTTAGGGTAAGCTAGGGTTATGGTAGGGTTAAGGGTTCGTGTAGGGTTATGATTAGGGTTATGGTAGGGTAAGAATTTATTGTAGGGTTACGGGTTAGTGTATGGTTAGTGGTTATATCTTAAAACTCTTTTCCCCCCACTTCCACTTTCCCCTCCCCTCCCCTCCCCTCCCCTCCCCCCGCCTTGCCATCTCTGTTCTTCGATTCTAAAAGCACATTCTTCTTTCCTAATAAATGTGTTTCCATAACTTGCCTACTATTACATTTAACTCTACAAAGTGGGCACTACATGTAGATCCCCTACTGAATAACCTCCCGCATTTTCCCATTGGCACGAATACTCATCTCTAAAAATAAAACCTTTCCAATATTCAAACCCATCTGAATATTCCAAAAATATTCAATAACCCTAACCCTACCCTAACCCTCCCTACTCATAAGTAGGGTTATGGTAGGGTTAGGGGTGAGTGTATGGTTATGAATAGGGTTATGGTATGTTCACAAGAATTTTTCTCCGTCAATATACTCTTTGTAGAGAAATTTTAATGTATGTAGATCATCTGTTTACTAATGAAATTCAAACATTCTAAATTCTGTAAGAATCAAACTTGTAGTAAGAGGTTGTTTTGTGTTATTATTAATTAGGTTAATATTTACAGTAACCCTACCATAACTCTACTCATAACCCTACACTGTTAAAAAAAGTCCTTTTTAGTATAAAACCATAAATACTTGTCATTTTCAGAGGTTGGATCTAATAACTCTCCGCTCTAAAGCACACTGAATCTTTTTCTTATTGGGTTCTTCTTGTCCATTATTATTATTATTATTATTATTATTATTATTATTATTATTATTATTATTATTATTATTATTATTATTGTTGTTGTTGTTGTTGTTATTGAATATTTTTGGAATCTGGAGATGGAATTGAAAATTGGAAGGTTTTTATATTTGGAGACGAGTATTCGTGCCAATGGGAAAATGTGGGAGGTTATTCATTAGGGAATTTACATGTGGTGCCCACTTTGTAGAGTGAAATGTAATAGTAGGAAAGTTATGGAATCCATGAGTCGATAAAACTCCATTCCATTCCCATTCACATGATCCTTGTAATAATGCTTTTTGTACTTGTCACAGATTTTGCATCCTAAAGCCACAAAAGGAAAGCAAATAAAAGAAAGAGTGAATAAACTTTTAAAATTACTAAAAAATAGAAGAAAAATAGAATGGCAAACAACCTAGAAGTTACTACTTGGGTTGAAACCTACACTCACCAGTAACTCAACCATAACCCTACAGTCACCCGTAACCCTACCATAATCCTACTTATAACCCTATCTTAACCTTACCCTAACCATATCCTAACCCCTATTAAAACTAACCTTAACCTTACCCTTACCTTATCCTAACCCCTGATAACAATAAATTTAACCTTACCCTAACCCTAATTGAAATATTATGGGTTTGGGGGGTACGGTTAGGGGTTAGGTGTTGAACCGGATAGGTGTATGCATTGCAAAAGAATTTACATATTAAGGGTAATAATATATTAAAAAAATTGATTTTTACAAATGAAAAGATCATCTTTTATTTTTTGGTATTTTTTTAAACATTTAACCATTATGATTTTATATTTGTTAGTTAGGTGGCTAAAAATGAAAATTAATAAAATATATAAACGATATACAAACATGTGAATGTCTTTGGTATAGAGTTCTAGAGACACTGTTCATAAAGAGTCGAGAGAAAGTTGTAAAAAGCATAAAAAATTCATAACTTAGGCCACTGTTGGAGACAATGGCCTAAGCTTTGTAAAAAAATAATGGTTGGTCTCTGACTTGTTGCTCCTTTTAGCTAGGGCAAGTCAGAGAGCAAACCAAAATATCAAATTTTTTTTGTTATAACTTAGGCCGTTGTTGGAGACAACGGCCTAAGCTTTGCCAAAAAAAATTGGTTGCTCTCTAACTTGTTGCTCTTTTTAACTTGGCCAAGTCAGAGAGCACCCAAAAAACTTCAAATTTTCTGCTATACCCTTAGCCGTTGTTGGAGACAACGGCATAAGCTTTAAAAAAAAGGGTGTTGCTATCTGACTTCTTGCTCTTTTTAACTTGGCCAAGTCAGAGAGCAATCCAAAAACTTTAAATTTTTGGCTATAACCTACGCTGTTGTTGGAGACAACGGCCTAAGCTAAAAAAAGGGTGCTGCTCTCTGACTTCTTACTCTTTTTAACTTGGCCAAGTCAGAGAGCAACCCGAAAACTTCAATTTTTGGCTATACCTAAGCTATAAAAAAAAGGGTGTTGCTTTCGGACTTCTTGCTCTTTTTAACTTGGACAAGTCAGAGAGCAACCCAAAAACTTCAAATTTTTGGCTATAACCTAGGCTGTTGTTGGAGACAACAGTTCCGACAACGGCCTAAGCTATAAAAAAAGGGTGTTGCTCGCTGACTTCTTGCTCTTCTTAACTTGGCCAAGTCAGAGAGCATTGCAGAAACTTCAAATTTTTGGCTATAACTTAGGCCGTTGTTGGAGACAACGACCTATGCTTTAAAAAAAAAAAGGGTTGTTGTTCTTTGACTTGTTGCACTTTTTAACTTGACCAAGTCAGAAAGCACCCCAAAAAATTCAAATTTTCTGCTATAACCTAGACCGTTGTTGGAGACAACGGCCTATGTTTAGAAAAAAATTGCTCCTTTCCAATATGTCAATACAGAGAGCAACTGATCCCAAAAAAAAAAATCCACATAGAACCTAGGCCAATGGCCTAAGTAAAAAGAAAAAAAAAGTATTCACAATTTTACACAGCAGCTAAAGCTGCTACACTACATTCTCCCCCAAAAACTATATACAATCCCATCAGCTACAATCTCCCAACAACAACAACAACAAAATTAACAATCAGCACAAACAAACAACACTTGAGTCCCAACAACATTTAAAGTTAACAACAAAAATCAATTAACAACACTTGTATCAATACCTAATATACTAAAACTTTACATTAAAAAATTCCAATTCACAATGGATCATCATATCTCTCGTCGGAACTTTCTTCATCGGATGGAATCACTTCTTGCAGATTGATTAATCTTCATTCAAAGATAAGTTTTAGTTAGCGACAAAGTCATTTACCACAAATGAGGTATAATAAATTTAAAAGAGGGAGAAACTAAGAAAGTACGAGTCTTACCCTTCAAATAATGTTGGACAATTTCTTGAATCATGATTCATTTGCACAATGCCGCATCTTCGGCACCATTTCGGTTTTTTAATGTGAAGTTGTTCTCTTATCGGCCTCAATTTTTTGGCACGGGACCTTCTCTTTGTCATGCATTGTTGTGGGTCCCTTACGCGTGTAGGTATGTACCCACTGCCTTCATCATGAGGTTGTGCACTACAATGCGGTTGTGCACCACCATCCGGTTGTGTACTACCTAGCTATTCTGCACTGTCATGCGGTTGTGAGGCCTGTTCGGGTTGTTCACCCAATCTGGATTGTAGCCGAGAGACGTCGTCAATGATCTTCTGCAAATTTTCTAACATGTATTTGTAACATTCATTGGAGGAACAACCGAGATCGACAACCTGTTTTGCATGGTAGCTCAACTCACAATATCGAGAAGCAAAATTCTCGGTATTGAGTTCGGTTGGAACAGATGTATAACTTCTTCTCATTACATCCCGGGTCCACCTTCTTTTAATATATATATCCGGAAGGGAAGTGTGATGGCTGAACCGAAAAACTGCTAAAATATGCCTGCAAAGAATGCCAACGAAGTCGAAGAAGGGACATGAACATGTAATAATTTGGTTGATTTTGCATAACTGAAGAAGGCAAGCCGGTTTTGATTCTCCACAGAGTATCACATGGAAGATTGAACTATCCGGTGTCTCAAGATCGACAATGAATGTCACATTGTACATGAAGCTTTTTGTAACTTCATCTTGGAATTTGTAAAAGATTTTTAAAATGTATGTTTTCGCCATTTGTGCCTCTACAGCCCATTCGCTCTTCAACTTCGGTCTCTTCTCACGGTTACGATGATTTTCTTTCATCTCATTGTGTCTTTGCCTTCCCAAAAAACGGTCGAAGAGGACGGTAAATTCATGCAAGGAATATTTCTTTTCAGTATGATGCTTCAAGGTAGAATGCGATGACTTAACTCGTTGGCTACTCAACATGCCGGCCCAAAAAGAATCTTTAGCGTAGATGGGTGCCCAATTTTTACGGATATCAAATAGATCGTTCAACCATCTGTTATCCTCTAATCCGTATTGCGAAATCAATAAATTCCATTTTTCTACAAATTCATGTACATATTCGGAATTGTAGATAACATTCTTCAAAGATTCCCTAAACTTATCGACATCGTTCGACATACGCACCTCCTGCGGTAACTTATCCAATATGTGCCAAATACAAAACCGATGCCGAGTCTAGGGAAAAACTTTCTTAATTGCGGCGACGATCCCACAGTCTTGATCGGTGACGATACCAGATGGAGCACAATTCATAACCCCTAACCACTTTTCAAAGAACCATTCAAACGAAGAGGCCGTCTTATTTGGAATGAACCCACCTCCTAATAAAGTTGATTGCCGATGTTGATTCACTCAAACAAAGAGAACAAATAGCATTCCATACCGGTTCGTATTGTACGTGGCATCAAAGCAAAGTACATCGCCAAATTCTTGATAATTCATCCTAGACGATCAACCCATATACAATGTGACAACCGCCCTTCGGGATCTACTGGAATGTCATAAAAAAATGAAGGATCCGTATATTTCTTAGATTCAAAAAAATTAATTAGCATTTAGAATCATGTCCTTTCAATGCTTCTTGCGAGTCTCTAAGTAAATTTCTAACATCTTTTTCGGTGAATCCTACTTGATCGTGACCACCACCAGCACTTTCGAAGAAGAGCATTTGTCGATATGTCTGGATATTAGCTTGGTTGAATTGATCTATTATCCATTTATCCGTATTTAACACGGAACGGTTTCGGGGCAAAAGATGCATTCTACCGGGTGAGGTGAATTCGTGATTGTGTGCTTCGTGAAATGAATACAACACCCACGTATTACTTGCTTCGTTCAATTTTACACGAACGCAAGCCTTACAACCCGTTTTACAGGTTGTTTCCCGTCTACTATCACTATGTTGACTCGGCGATGACCCGGCTTTATTACACAGATATGACTTATCTACTTCCACTCCTTCCCTTAATTTATTCCCACCCTTATGCATTGCAAAACCCCCACATCGAGCATATGACGAATAGAAATTTTTGGCGTCAACTAAAGTTGGAAACGTCATACCTAACTTCGGTTTTAGGTGTTCTTCGACTAATGGCATGAAATCAAGGATTGGTTCTACCCGCACAAAAATTATTGCCGGCAGCCGAACTCTCCGTATCGTTGTTCATTTGTAAAAAAAATATATTCATGGTAAATTAATACACACATCATATATAAAACAGCTTGTTAACAAACGATTGTGATATATATATATATATATATATATATATATATATATATAAGTAACAAAATCGTGAGTAAACCTCGAAAACAATGTCCAAAAAATACGAAAGTTTGCGATTGGGTCCGGCTTGCCGCACACAAGGTAACGAAACTTGTACAAGCAAGTTCCGATCCACGGTTTGCAAGATACGGCCGTGTATCGCTGTCAATCTTGGAAAAGAGGGGAATGCGATACACGGACGCATATAGCAAACTGTGGGTGACAACTCGCAACTTCAAGTTGCTATGGCTTGTGAGTGGCGAGACAGACCTACTCGCACAATTTCGGATTTTTCAAGTGGGTTTTCTATTGAAAACTCGCTTAAAACATAACAAAATTCATGAGAAAACCACACAATCGACGGTAAAAAAACTAAACTTTGTGATTGGGTCGGGATCCCCGCATACAAGGCAACGCAACTTGTACAAGCGAGTTCCGACCCACGATTTGCAAGATACAGCGGTGTATCGCATTCACTGATGAAAATGCCAACAATGCGACACATTGACATAGCTCGTAAAACGTGGGTCGGAACTCGCAACTACAAGTAGCATTGGGTTGCGAGCGGTTAGCCCGACATGCTCGCAAAATTTTTTATTTTTTGGATGTCGTTTCCTAGTGAAGAGTCCATCGATAGAAATCAAACATTAATTGTTGTTGTTGTTTGATATATGGTAGAAATCCGCACAAACGAGATCAAAAAATTCTGATACTTTGGGAGTAGGACGGACGCAAAACACATGAGCCAACAAAATTTGTAGAGATGAGTTTCGACTCACGGTTTGCAATATACGTTGATGTATCGCTTTCACTCACGAAAAATAGTCGAAAGCGAGACACGGTCGTACACTTCAAACCGTGAATCCAAACATACTTCTACAAGTTTTGTGGGCTTGTGCGTGGCGAGCCCGACGTACTCGCAAAATTACATAATTTTTGGATCTCTTTGTGCGCTATTACTAACAACGAACAACAACAACTAATACAACATCTACATCGAAAATAACACTATAATTACCTAATCTATAATTAGCTACTCATAATATACAAATTGTACACTCAGACATTAAATAAAACTTTTTAATCAATTAACCTAGTTACATCTACTAAAATAGGAAAAAAATTATTACCTTTCACAATGAGGGTTTTCGGAAAGGAGATATAGGAGGTCCTTGCGCGCTGCTGTAGAGAAAGGAAAGGGAGTAGGGTTTGGCTAATTTCTTTAGGATTAGGATTTTAGGATTGGGGAGAATTCGTATGGGTTAGGGTTTCTTTTTAATCAGGATCTTCAAAGGAAGAGGATAAAAGTGTGAGAAGAAGGAGAGATTGAGTGAGAAGCAACGAGCAAGAAAGAGCTAGGATTTTCAGATCAAAAGAGAGAGAGAGAGAGATAGAGAGATAGGGTTTGGGAATTGGGTTTCTCGAGCTCCGGTAGCGAGAGAGAGAGTTGTGAGGGAGATGAATCAGATCTGAGTATGTACAAGTGTTTGGAAAAATACTTGTACATACTTAGGCCATCTAGGTTGAAAAAAAAAACATAGGTTGGATTTTTTTAAAAAAAAAATCCAACCAAGGCCGTTGTTCCTAACAACGGTCTAAGTGTAATTTTCTTCAGAAAAAACTTCAAACAACCTAGGCTGACCTAAGTATAAATTTTTGCAAAAAAAAAAAACTTCACGTAAAAAAAAGCTAAGTCTGAAGCGTTTTTGACATGAAGTTACAAATATGCCCCTCCGCTTTTGACCGCCTAAGTGGGAGCGGAAATGAGTTTCGATCTGAGCCGTTGATCAAGATCTTGAGCGATCCAACGACTCAGATTTGAGTTTTCCAAGCTGTTGAAAACGCACCCGTTTTTAACTGAGCATTTTCCATATATATATATATATATATATATATAGAGAGAGAGAGAGAGAGAGAGAGAGAGAGAGAGAGAGAGAGAGAGAGAGAGAGAGAGAGAGAGAAATAATTAAATAAATAAAGGAGTTGTTTTGGGGGATTTGAATTTGAGTTTTAGGGGGAAACTTTTGGGGAGAAAATGTCTTTTGGAAGCTTAGATCTGGACCATTGATTTTCTTACTATTGAATGAGAGCTACTTGATAGCTTTTCTTTGTATTTTATTATATAGATTATATTTACTTCAATTTATGTAACTAGTAATTTACACGTGTGTTGCACGTCTTAATAAATTTTAAAAAATAAAAAATAAAAACTCTGACGTAGTGATGACTCGAACATGAAACCTCATTCATATTAGTTATGTACGTGCGTCATACGCGTTGATAGATTCACAAATAATACTAAGGCCTTCGCCCATTATAATATTATAATATTATTATTAGAGATTAGAGATGAGAGATTAGAGATATTAGAGATAAAGATTAGAGATAGAGATATATATATTAGATATTAGATTAGGTTAGATTAGATATTAATTATTATAGATGTAATGGAGTAAGTTTGTAATTTGACTTGTAGCCTAAGAAGATTTGAATTTTTTTTGGTATTGACCCCCACTTTTTGAAAATATATATCAAATTGAGCTCTTGAAAATATTTACCCAACTGATTCAGTTTTGGACACGTCAGCATAAAACATTGTTGACAATAATGACATAGGTTATTTTCTATGCCGTTGTTGTCAATAGCGGCAACTTAAATTTTTTTTTTTTTTACATGCCGCTTTTTAGAATAACAGCATAAGTATATTTCCTGCTCATTCATGAATTCTCTAATTTAGAAAAAAATTGTAAGTGTGGAAATATCTTATAACTGATGCCGCTATCCCCAACAACGGCATCGAAATACCTAATGCCGTTATTATAAATAGCGGCAATAGTTCAAAGAAGATTTCAAATTTTGATTTCAAACATGTTTAATGAGAATAAAAATTTGAAATCTTATTTAAACTGTTGTCGCTATTTACATAACGATATCAGATATTTTGATGCCGTTATTTGGGATAGCAACAATAATTCAAAGAAGATTTCAAATTTTTATTCTTTTTAAACATGTCTGAAATTAAAATTTAAAATATTCTTTGAACTGTTGCTGCTATTCACAATAACGACATCAGTTTTTTTATGTCGTTGTTGGGGATAGCGGCAACAGTTCAAAGAAGATTTCGTATTTTATTCTTGTTAAACAGTTCTGAAATTAAAATTTGAAATCTTCTTTAAACTGTTGCCCCTATTTACAATAACGGTATCAAGTATTTTTGATGCTGTTGTTGGGGATAGTGGCATCAATTATAAGATGTTTCCAACAATTTTTTAAAGTCTGAGAGTTTAAGAATGAGTAGAAAATGTACTTATGACGTTACTCCAAAAAATGACATGCGATTTTTTTTTATATATGCCGCTATTGCCAACTATTTATGTATAGTAATGATTATAACTGGTGATGCTATCTCCAACAATGGCATCAGAATGTCGTTATTGGGAATAACAACATTAGTTATAAGATGTTTGCACACTTACAATTTTTTCTTAAGTCATAGAGTTTACGATTGAGAGCAAATGAACTGATGTCATTACTCCGGAAAGCGGAATGATCTAATTTTTTTAAATAGATGCCGCTCTTGGCAACAACAACATCAAAAGAACTGATGTTGTTGTTGCCAGTGTCCAAAACTGAGTCAGTTGGGTAAATATTTTCGAAAGTGGGCCACTTTGATAAATACTTTCAAAAAGGGGGTCAGTACAAAAAGAACGGAAGATTTTGACTTTTGATACTCCTATAAATTTAGGAAAGTCATAAATAGGGTTGTAAAATGAACATGACGGTAGGTTGTTCGTCCGAGTCCGACTGGAGAAATGACTCGATCGTGGACCGTCTGAACTGTTATACGAACCAAACTTGAACAAATTATTAGGTCTGATGCTTTACCGAGTCCGGTCCAGTGGCGGAGCTATGTGGGGGCCCGGGCCCCCCGAAAATTTTGAAAATCCCCTTAAAATTTTTGAAATTTTTAAAAAATTCCCCTTAAATCTATTAAATTTTATTATTTGGCCCCCTAAAAATTATGAAAAAAATATCTATGGGTGCGTTTGTTTCATTTTTTTTTACTTTTTTCTGAAAACAGTATCCTCAGTTGGCGTTTGTTTTGAGTGTTTTTTCCAAACACTATTGAGAATACTGATACCCCCTCTTTTTCGAAAACTTAATCCAGTCTCTCCTCTCACCTCACTCACGAGCCCCCTCTTTCGTTGTCTTCTTCCTCCCCCCCTCTTTTCGAAAGAAAACTCCACCCTCTCTTCTCACATCACTCACGAGCTCTATTCGTTGTCTTCTTCCTCCGGATTTTCATACTCCAGATCTGGTCTCCCTCATTATCGTCGACACCCCCTTCACTCTATTCTCGCCCGTCTCTCCTTTGAGGAAGCTAACCCTACTCCTTTTTCCCCGTACGACATCTTCTTCCTCCCTTCTATTTCAGAACAGATCTGATCTCCCCCCCCCCCCCCCCAAATCAACGTTTTTGGAACGATTCTACTGTGAAATCGAACCCAAACGTCTGATTCGACCTCGCTGGCGACTTCAATACCGCTCTCTTTTCTATCGATCTGGTGAGGGGTTGAGGGGTTTCAGTTGAGGGTTTAATGGTTTGCACTATCCGTGCTGCATACAGGAGAAGAGCTAGGGAACGACGTGCAAATCGAATCAAAAAGTTGCTCAAGGTCGAATCCTTTGCTGACAATTTCTTCCTTGTTCAATTCCAATCAAAGGTATGATTCGTGGGGCACTTTATTTGGTTGTTTTTCTGTACGAATTTTTGCAAATTTTTAGTACGCTTTTGGACCAAAATTTTATTGCTGATAGGCGGTCCAGACTGCATCGTTTGACAAATTCACTGTTGCCAATTTTTTGTTTAACCTGTGGCTCCTTGCACTGGCGGTTATCCGATCACTAGGACTAATTGATGGAATTTGGCATTTTTTTTTTATTTTTATCGGTATTTCTTCAATATAGATGAGTAATATGGGTAGGGGGAAGGAGAAGGCAGTGGAGGAGGATTATGGGAAGTGGCCTCCCCATATTGTGCATTGTTTTGTCAACCTTATGGAGGCTGCAGTAGACAGCGATTGCCGAAAAACCAACACATTCGACGCAAAAACTTGGAGTAATTTTGCTATACAAATACAAGTCGCGTGTGGCCATTCATTTACGGTAGCACAATTGAAGTCAAAATATCAGAGACTTAAATCAGACTGGAAGGTGTTTCAAATCAGACTGGAAGGTGTTTTCTGATATGAAGAAACATAGCGGTTTTGGTTGGGATGAAGTCAACGAAACCGTGACTTGCGAGAAACCAGTCTGGGAACAATATGTTAAGGTTAATATATATAATCTCAAAGTTTGATTTTTGTTTGTGAATCCTTTTTATTATACTTCATCTTGACTCTAATACTTGCATAGTAACAACAAATTCTATGATTAGATGCATCCTGCCGCCAAAAGATTTGAACATAAGGGGTTGACAGATTTTGATGCTTTGACCAAAATAATGGAAGAGTCTACTGCCCAGGGCAATGTGACAAGAGCTTCCACCCAAAGGGTGTTGGATGATGATGAGGAGCGGAGGATGAATTATGAGTTTGGCCACCCTCATCAGTCAAACGTACATGTACTTGAGGACGATGATGATGTACCATTAGGTTCGGGGTCGGGCTCTCGTAAGAGAAAATCCGGTACCTCAAGTGGCCGAGGATCAGCCATGTCAGTTGTGAAAGATTATATTAGCTCCTGTATGGAAACTGAGGAGGTAAAAAGAAGCAGGCTGAAGAAAAAAATAGATGTGGAAAGTAATGTCTCGGCTGACCCTGCTTTGGCCGAGTTGGATGAATGCCAGGATAAAATCTTGGCGATGACATGGATTGATCCCGACGAAGCTGTGAGAGCAATAGCCCACCTAGTAGGAAATCCTCGTGCTTGTCATAGTTTTCTTCGTCTGACCCCAACACATCAGGAGGCTTGGGTCAGGATGTATGGTAGGCAGTAGCCATCCCATTCGGTTGAATGGGATGAAGAAGTCATAATGTGTACTATTTTTTTACTATTATTTGCGTATTTGCGTGAGATATAATGTACTATGACGGTTTGTATGGTGTAACATTGCGGTAATTATTTCATTCACATTGAGTTTAATTTTCGAACTGTTTCGAACTGTTTCGAATGTAATGTTTTCTGCAAGGTGTGTGATTTCATCTTGACAATTTATGAATGAACAGGTACTGCACGCGGAATCAATTTTGTGCACATGATTGGCCACTAAAAATGGATGGAATTGTCAGTAGCAGTATGCGATTTGAAATACACTTTTTTGAAAACTAACAAAGTTGATGTCGTAATAGGCAATGATGATAGGTTTTCATTCAATGTGGAATGTGTCCCTCCCCCACCCCACTGCCACTTTCTGCTTGGTTGTATCGACAGGCAACGGATATTGAGATTGGGGTATATGATTGAACAACCACTGAAATGATGTATAATACCCTTTAAACCGATCTGTGGTTGATGTTTGGAATGAAAGGTTAAGTAAGAATGAATTAATTATGGTAAACAATGATGATGAATTCAGTTATTGTCGACGACAATGTGGGAAGGGGTTGGGGGGGGTCAACATTGTACTTAGTGGCAATAGGCGTGGCATTGTAAAAAATGCAGCCATATTGTGGATTTTTTATCATTGATTTGAACAATCTGAGCCTACGACAAATATGATTTTCTTTTTCCTTCACAGCAAATATCAAAGGGATTCACAAATCCTGATGGGCATCATAATACATTTGCAGAATCATAGAACACAGTAGAATATACTGAATACAAGTGCAATTCATCTGAACAAATCATGTTGCTCCCCAAACCATGAAAACAAGCTGGTTTGTTTGTTCTAGGTTCTTTTTTCTAATTTCCTGAGGTAATATCCTGAGTTGGCCTTTGTTTTAAGTGTTTTTTTGGAAACACTATTCAGAATACTTCAAGAGCAGTAAGTGAACAAATTTGTTTTTTAAACCTAACGAAAATGAAGTCGTTATAGTCAATGATGAACGGATTTTAGTCAATGTTGACAATGTGCTTTGTACTAGTGGGCGTGGCATTGTAAAAAATGCAGCTCTAGTATGGAGTTGTTATCATTGATTTGATGAATCTGAGACTGCGACTAGGTTGTATTTTTTCTGCATTATGTTCTTTTCATGGTTTTCGACAAGAGGGGGGTATCAGTATTCTGAATAGTGTTTCCAAAAAAAACCCCCAAAACAAAGGCCAACTCAGGATATTACTTCAGGAAATTTAAGAAAAAAACCTGGAACAACAGACCAGCATGTTTTCATGGTTTGGGGAGCATCTGATTTGTTCAGATGAATTGCACTTGTATTCAGTATATTCTACTGTGTTTTACCATTCTGTAATTTGTATTATGATGCATCAGGATTTGTGAATCCTTATTTGTGAAAAAAGAAAATAGCAAAGGAGCTTTTTTGCCTTAATAGAGTGTGGGGTTTCAGTATTCTGAATAGTGTTTCCAAAAAAACACTCTTAACAAATGCCAACTCAGGTGATTACTTCAGGAAATTATAAAAAAAGAACCTAGAACAAACAGACCAGCATGTTTTAATGGTTTGGGGAGCATCTGATTTGTTCTTATCCAATTTTGTTGGTATTATTCATGCTACCCTGAATGTTAAATCATGGATTTTGTTGTTTTTATGGTTTTGGGCAGCATCTGATATGTTCTGATGACTTGGGCAGTATTTGTTGTTGTGTTTTTTCGAAAAAATGGTTTGCTCCATGGTTTTGGGTAGCATGCTGATGTGTATCAAATTCTCATGGCAGCACTGTATTAGTTTGTGTGCAGTATAAACCATCAGTGTGCTAACAATCTCCCACCATGTTGTTACTAATATATAAACCATCAGTGGGTAATAATCTCCCACCATGATGGGTACCAATACTCATCACAACATTGTATTGGTTTGTGTACACTAATGAAAATTATACCCAGCTAAACTGATACCTTCCTCAAACCAGAAGAACTCATCACATATTTCAGGTAGCCATCAGAAAAATGTTGGAATTTGACAAATAAGGCAATTACTGGATATGATGAATTTTGTAATGGATACTACCCACTTTCACATTTTGGAAGTGATGATGTTAAATTCTGATCCTTTAATACTCTTTGGAGTAGTTATTGTTGTTTGCTTTAAACGAAAGTAAGGCCTTAATTCTATATCAAATTTGAGGATGACTTCTTCTGTGATATGAGAAAGCAATTTGTGTTTAACTTGGTTAATTTCCATATTGTACACAAACTAATACAATACTGTGCTGAGTATTGGTGGCCATCATGTTGCAAGATTATCACCTACTGATGGTTTATATATTAGTAACAACATGGTGGGAGATTGTTACATACAGTATGGTTTATACCGCACACAAACTGATACAATGCTGTGCTGAGTGTGGGTGCCCATCATGGTGGTTTTTTTATCACCTACTGATGGTTTATATATTAGTAACAACATGGTGGGAGATTGTTAGCACACTGATGGTTTATACTGCACACAAACCGATACAATGCTGTGCTGAGTGTGGGTGCCCATCATGGTGGTTTTTTAATGCATACTGATGGTTTATATATTAGTAACAACATGGTGGGAGATTGTTAGCACACTGATGGTTTATACTGCACACAAACTGATACAATGCTGTGCTGAGTGTGGGTGCCCATCATGGTGGTTTTTTAATGCATACTGATGGTTTATATATTAGTAACAACATGGTGGGAGATTGTTAGCACACTGATGGTTTATACTGCACACAAACTGATACAATGCTGTGATGAGTACATAAAAAATGGTGGGAGATTATTACAAAAAAAAAAAGCTTGCATACTGCTGTATAGGTATGCAACAAATGTGCAATTGAGCTGGCTCAGTATGAAGTTTTTGAACATATTTTTGTTGTGAAGGAAGATACAAAGTGGGAGATGATGGCAGCTGATCCCGTATTTTATTTTGTAGTCTATGCCTCCAAGTCAATACAAAGTGGGAAGACATGCCCAGAAAAATTTTCTTCGCAAAGTTTCTTTACAAAGTTTGTAATGTTTGCACCCCTCCCGTATTTTATTTTGTAATGTTTGCTTTCAGTTTCTTTACAAAGTCTCCATTGTTATCTGCTTAAGCTGGTGTCCAGCTTCTTATTAGCATTGTTAACATTGTTATCTTACACTTTATATAATCTTCTTAGCATGGTTCAGAATGATTCAGGTTTCAGGTTTCCTTATTGTTCAGCATGGGCCTTAGTCTGCAAATGTTTGGTTAAGCAAATTTCAACTTTGGTTATCTTTTTCCTTTTCCTCCTATGGTTAATGTAGCAAGTTTCTGCTGCACAATTTATTCTTCCTTGAATATTTTTGAATTCTAATGCAGCAAGTTTCTCATTTTGTTTCTTTGTTTATAGATCTGCCTGCTCTACAGTTTTTAAATCAGGGAGTTAAGAAGCAGCAGCAGCAGCTCCAGGCGGCATGCAGTGACTGTAGGCAACAAATAGGAGATTTAACAGCATACTTGTTTGTAATGATTGCTGACAACAAATTGTAGAACTTATTTTCATAATATATGTATCGATCCCATGCAATTAATGATAGTTTATGTGAGATTGTTGAGCAAGTAAACAAAAGTAATGAAGTAAGCTTGGTTTGTTGAATAAATTGGTTGAGTATAGTTGAATGGGATTGTTTTTATTTTGAATATGTAGTGCTTATTTTTCTGAATAAATTGTTTGGCTCAGCCTTTAGAAATTTTCCATGATATAATCTTTTGAAAAACTGCAACCTACAGGTTGAGCAGAATCAGTTTATCCAACTAGTTAGAGTTATCCAGACACTGCACGCGATCCAAGAAATCCAAATACTGCTCGTATCCAAAAAAAGAAAAAATATATCCTATTTGTTTTCACATGCAATCTCAATAAAACAAACTTAAAAATACTCTTCAGTTAATACTGAAGTACTGCAATTACCAAAAGAGGCAGTGATAACATCAAAACATTTATCCAAATTGCATAACTAATACATGAACTGAGATTAGTTGCTTCGCAAAAACCTCCATACAAGATTTTCTTTTAATTTTGTACTCTAACGTGACGAATCAATCTTGGAGATGATGGCGTTTGATTTTTGCTCCATTCACATGCATGCTCAAGTTTCTTGTACCAATACTTGTACAACATTGCAATCTAACTGCAACAATTAAAAAAATGTCAGCAAATGATGAATGCAAATTGATTTTAAAAAATGTCACAAATATAACAGAACAACTTTTCAGCTGTTTTTTTCAGAAAAACAGCTTTCAGATGACAGTTTTCAGCTAGAAATATAACAGAACAGCTTTTCAGCTGTCTTTTTCAGAAAAACAGCTTTCAGATGACAGTTTTCAGCTAGAAATATAACAGAATAGCTTTTCAGCTGTCTTTTTCAGAAAAACAGCTTTCAGATGACAGTTTTCAGCTACAAATATAACAGAACAGCTTTTAAACTCTCTTTTTCAGAAAAACAGCTTTCAGCTAGAAATATAACAGAACAGCTTTTCAGCTGTCTTTTTCAGAAAAACAGCTTTCAGATAACAGTTTTCAGCTAGAAATATAACAGAACAGCTTTTCAGCTGTCTTTTTCAGAAAAACAGCTTTCAGATGACAGTTTTCAGCTAGAAATATAACAGAACAGCTTTTAAACTCTCTTTTTCAGTAAAATAGCTTTCAGAATACAGTTTTCAGAAATAAATATAAACAAACAGCTTTTAAACTCATTTTCAGAAAAACAGTTTTCAGAATACAGTTTTCAGAAAACTCTATTCAGAAAACTCTTTTCAAAACAACAAAACAAACGCACCCTATATATTTATATATAGTTATAGAATTTTTTCGTGGCCCCCTTGAAAATTTTGTTCTGGCTTCGCCCCTGGTCCGGTCTATCCGAACAAATATAGCCTTCTGCTTTTATAACGAACCGAATCCAGACTATAAAAATTTGGTCTGACCTAAACCGAACCGGATATAAATCCGTATGAATAAAATTTTGGTCTGAGGAAGATCATATATGGCTGTCCGGCTCCGTCCGGTCCAATTTACCGCCCTAGTCATAATTAATTCAATCTTGGACACCAAGACATCCTCTACTTTCCATGTTCCCCCAATAGAACCTTCCATGGTTTATTCTGCCCCTACTTCCATTAGTCCGCCGGAACACCATAATATCAATTACATTCACTCTAAGAAGCAGAATACTTAGGGCTTTATCTAGACTAAACCTACTCCGCAGGGACACTATAACGTAACTTTTTCGGCTTTATATATTGCGGCCATTTCTCATACTCTTGTTAGGTGCCGGTTTCAATTCTTTCTTAAAAAAATAAGTACAAAGAGTTGACAGCGTTGACAGAGTAAGGGTTGAAGCAATGGCGAGGCCGAAGACGAAGATCGTGTGCACGTTGGGGCCGGCATCGAGATCCGTGGCGATGATTGAGAAGCTGTTGACGGCTGGGATGAACGTGGCGAGGTTCAACTTCTCGCATGGGTCCCACGAGTACCACCAGGAAACCCTAGACAATCTCAGGCAGGCCATGGAGAACACCGGGATCCTGTGCGCCGTCATGCTCGATACCAAGGTTTGTTTCTTTGTTTCTACCTCTAAAACCCTAATTTTTTTGGGGGTTTGGTTTTATTTAGTTGGGTTTTTTTTTTGTTGCCGGGGGGGGGGATTTTGTGTTTTGATCTTGATTGGTTTCTTGATTGTGTTGGTTGTCGTTTTGTTGTTTTTTTGGGGGGGGGGGGGGGGGGGGGGGGGGGGGGTTATTTAGTTGGGGTTTTGTCGTTATGTGGAATAAAATAGGTTTGGGTGTCACCTAATCGTACAAACAGGAATAATAAGGTTGTTGGCAGGTAATTTCTATTGGTTTGAAGACAAGTTGGAAGTAAAAAGTAGTAAATTATTTTTTTATCCGTGCAGTATTATTTACTCTTCCACATAACCATCCCAGTTTTGGGAGTTTAACACATAAGAGCATCTGTAGTTCGTTGTTATATACTCATTTTTTGGAAAAAATAGAAAATGACGCCAGTCGTTCGCTATATACCCAAATTTTGGGTTTTGGGTTTTGGGTAAACAGTCGTTTGCTATATTTGGGTGACGAAATGGGATTTTGGAAAAAAAATAGCTGACGAAATATGATCTTTCGTCCGTTCATTCAGATGAAAGATTATCTTTCACTGTTGTATTTTAGTTTTTTAAATTTTAATATTGGCTGGGAAATGATTTACCGCCTGTTCGATTTATATATATAAATTCGACGTTCGTTCTATTTTTCAAATTTTTTTTAAAAAAATTGACGGACGGGAAATGATTTCCCGGCCATTCGATTAAAAAAGAAATTGGAGCACGGACGGGTAATGAAGCCCCGTCCCAAACCATTTCCTAATTTTTTTGGTGGAAAAAATCCTATAGAATAGAGCCTATAAATATTTCTATGGGTATAGATTAGGTTTTAATTGAAATTAATTGATATTTAAGATTTATTGAAGATTTAATAAGATTTAATTAGGATTAATTTAACAGTAAATTAGGAATTAATTAGTATTTATTTTTTAAAAATTCTCAGATGGGAAATGATTTCCCGTCCGTTGTTTTTTTATTTAAAAATAAAATAAAAATTAATGGACGAAAAATCATTCCTCGTCTGTTGATTTTTTAAAATTAAAACCCAAAATTTGGGTTTAAACGACTACAGCTGAGAGCATCTATAGTCGTTCCGACCCAATTTTTGGGTATTTGACATAGAGAAATAGGAAATATGGGTTTCAGCTGTAGTCATTTAAAAAATCGACAGACGAGGAATAATTTTCCGTCCATTAATTTTTATTTTATTTTTTTAAATAAAAAAACAACGAACGGGGAATCATTAGGGCTGGTATACCGTACCGTACCGTATTATCATTACTCTACCGTCTACCGTACCGGAATACTTGGTACACAAATTTCTCTACCATTACCGTGCCAAGATTTTGGTATTACCGAGTTCGGTACTACCGGAATATTGGTACGGTATTGGTAATACCATGGTACTACCGGACATCAATTAGCTTAAAAAAATAACATTCATACAAATGGCAAATGAAGGATAAATAAGCTCAACATAAATATATATATGAAGAAGTTCCAACATAAATAATTATATATATATATATATATATATATATACACGAAGAAGTTCCTTAATCCACCCAGGCCAAACAACAAATCAGGGTTGTAGACTTTATTGTTGTACAATTTCAGAGATGTATAAGTTTCAATATAATATATCTTTATTGTATGAAAATTAGTTTCAACATTCTACAATATGATTGATTTAATATGCTACTCTATTAGATTCAACATTCTGCAATATGCTTAATTAGATATAATTGGATAGCTTCAACATACAGAGAAAGAATGACAACAATTCCCGAAGTTAAGAAGATTCATATATAAAGAATGACAACAGTATTGTTATTTTCCGTTCATAACATTCATGATATTTGATGGTTCTTTCATTTCTGTGTATTGTTCTACTCCTTTTTTTTCCAGTATGTATCTCATTTAGAAGATTCATATACAAATCAATTTCAGGATTATGATACAAATATAATACATAAATAAGATTTCACCTATATTAACTCCTAAAAAAATACAAAAATTAATTTAATAAATCAAATCAGAAGATCTTTTACATTCTAAATTCCTAATTACTTGTGAATAATAATACCCAAGATCTCAAGAAAACCCAACAAGAACAAGAAGAAGATGGATCTTATATTAATACACCAACTAAACTCTAATGTTTCCTAATTTGTCAAAAAAATCTTCCAAAAATACCGTACCGATGGGGCTGAAGAAGGTAGGCGGCATCGCGACAGCGTGGTGCTTCGGCAGCGTAGTGCGTAGGTCAATCAGTGCGCGTGCCCTAGATTCAAAAAAAGAAAAAAAGGAAGAAGGAAAAATAGAAGAATAGTTGAAGTACTAGTATAACTGGGGTGAAAAATTGAAAAAGAAAATAAGAAAAATGGGCCTGGAGCTAAGTCTGGGCATGGGTTTTTAAATATAAAAATTAAATTAAATATATATTAATTACTTGGTATGGTACGGTATACCATGGTATCAGTATTGGGTACCAGTACCATACCATATAATTTCGGTATGGTACAATACCGAGATTTCGGTATGGTATTACCAAGATTTCGGTAATATATGGTATGGTAATGGTATGGTACGGTATGGTATGGTAATATGGTATTTTTTGACACCCCTAGGAATCATTTCCTCCGTGAGAATTTTAAAAAATAAAAAATAAAAATCATAATTAATTCCGAATTTACTGTTAAATTAATCCTAATTAAATCTGATTAAATCTTAAATAAATCTTAATTTTTAATTAATTTCAATCAAAACTTAATCTATACCCATAGAAATATTTATAGGCTCTATTCTATAGGATTTTTTCCGCCAAAAAAATTTGGAAATGGGCTAGGACGGGGCTTCATTTCCTGTTCGTGCTCCATTTTCTTTTTTTTAAAAAATCGAACGGACGGGAAATCATGTTCCGTCTGTCGTTTTTAAAAAAAAAATAAAACAATGAAACGAACGGAAAATGACCGTCTATTTTTTTTAAAAAAAATATAAAAATCGGGAAATAATGTTCCGTCCATCGATTTTTTAAAAAAAAATTTAAACAATGAAACGGACGGGAAATGACCATCTATTTTTTTTAAAAAAAAATATAAAAATCGAACAGACGGTAAATCATTTCCGTCCAATATTAAAAAAATTACAGCGATGAAAGATTGATCTTTCGTCAAAATTGAACGGACGAAAGATCATCTTTCGTCGGCTATTTTTTCCAAAATCCCATTTCGTCTCCTAAATATAGCAGATTGTTCACCCAAAACCCAAAATTTGGGTATATAGCGAACGACTGCAGTATCTTTTTTTCTATTTTTTTTCCAAAAAATGAGTATATAGCCAACGACTTTAGATGCTTTGAAACCCATATTTCCTATTCCTACATGCCAAATACCCAAAATTTCAGTCGGAACGACTACAGATGCTCTAACTACTGACTTATTCTTTTTCTGATAGTAATGTTAGTCAATAAGTTACCCTTTGTCAATTTATAGGTTACATATATAGTTTGAATAATTTAATGCCTAATTTACCCGTGCTTAGTTATTGAAATGTTTGATTTGTAAAAATTACGGTTTGTTTTCTTATATTTATAAGAAAAGGATTTAAAGTTTAAATTAGAAGAAGATGAAGTAAAGAAAAAGAAGGAGATACAGTTATTTTCATTATATTTATTAGAATTATTAATTTTATTTTATTTTATTAGTATTATTGGTAAGTTATGTTAATTAAGTGAGGGGTAAAACAAACATGTTACCTATAAATTTGATGGTTATCACACTAGAGGGTGGTTTCATTGAAAATTAAATTGAGGTGGGTCATTGATGATAATAAGTATCGGGTGGTTACTTGTGAGAGGGCCAAAACTGAGTAGTTTTGTAAAATTTACTCAAAGACAAATACGGTGCCTTTAACAAGTGGTATCTGGAAGGGGAAGTGGGAAGCCTGTGGAATCTGAAAGATTGGATGGTATGAGAGTTAGATTTGAGTTTTCACTAGTTTTCAGTTATCTCGTCCAAATTCCACTTGCGAGGCACACCCACCTAAGATATTGCACAGGGGGTTGTGGTCGTATACAAGTTGGAGTTCATGGTATCAAGAATAAACAGTCGTTGAGTGTCTTGGATTTTGGCCTCCGGTGTTTGTCTAAATGCTTTACAAATACGTAAGTTAACGAGGAGAAAAAAGGGTAAGGGCCTGTTCGGTGATGAGGTTAGGACAACAATTTTTTTTTTAAGTGGAGGTTAGCAACCCTCTATCTCCACTTAAGTTATTTTCTAAATAAGAGTTTGGAGAAGTGGAGTTGAGATAAATTATATATAGGAGTGGAGTTTATAAATAACTACATTTATCTCAACTTTTTTGAGTAAGAAAAGCTTAGAGAATAATTGTGACCTCAATTTTGAAACAAGGCACCAAAACTTCAGTTATCATAACTAAACTGTACTCCGAGACACACCCTATCTAATTGAAACTAAAGACAGGAAGATGGAAGGAAAAAAAGTTGTTTGCCCAGTTGGGGATAGAGATCATATGAAATCGGATGAACCTCTTGGTGTCCTAAAAAATAGTGCCCTATACATATGACAATTCCAATTTTTGGGCACATGCTCAGAATTCCAAAGTCAATCATGGGTTTCCCCCATTTTCTATATGATTTCTTTGCCCAATTGGGCAGAAAATTTGTTTCTCGATAGAATTTAATTTTTGGGCACATCACCAATGAGTAGGAATAAGTTATAACACAAAGAAGATGGTGTAAGTGAGAGACAACATAGTCTATGTTCTGGCACTATCCGTGCTTTCTTATGCGCACAACTCCATTCATCCAGAGATTAAAAACAGAAGTAGCAGTTAACCTTTTTGAAACTAACGAAATCTATGAAATCCTTACAACCTTGACGATTTATGAACCATAACCAAGTTCTAAGGTCTTGGTCCAAATTCTAGCTTTGTAAAACAAACTTTGTCAATATGTTTATAACATTTTTTTTTTTGAACTTTTAATGAAACAATAGATATAACTTTTGTTCCAGTTTTTCTCAGCTATAACCTGTTCATTCATGGAAAAATTACATTGATTTATTATAGCTTATTATCATATGGAATTAGAATTTTCTGCTATATCAGTTTTTATCGGGCTCTTTTGTTGTTCACCCCTTGTGGTTATACTTCTGGTTCACACATTGGAACACATCTGGTTAAAAATCAGGAAACCTGCTGCACATATTTATAGTATCTTTGTGTTTGATTTGTCAAATTGAATTGCATTCTGAGCTTGGTTGATTGTTTAATTTTGACTGTTCCGTGCTCTTGTTTAATAAATAATGATGCAACTTTACTACCCAAATTTACCATGCGTTGTTAAATTCTTATGATTGCTGCTCTTTTTATATATAATAATATTAATGCATGCGCGCTTTGAAAATTAGGGATGCTTTGTTGACATCTTAGATTTCCTTGTAATCTGTCTACGATGGTGCCTACATTATTCAACATTAGTGTTATCAGATTTAAAGTATGTTTCTTTCTTCTAAAAAAAGTTCATTCTGTTTGTAGCCTTTTTTTCTTCATCTGTACTGTTTTGTACCTTTGCTGTATAATAGCTCTACTTAGAGTAGAGCACGACCTGAACCTGTATACTTTGAGCTGTTATGTTTATGTGCTGTCCTCCTCATTCAGTGTGTTTATGATTTTGTTACATTTAGTTTGTGTAGTGTTGTTTTTTGATTTAACTGGGCAGCAGTTTGTTCAATTGAATCTTTGTGCACTTGTTTTTAAAATAATGTTTCGTAGATTTAACTCAAAAAAGATGAGGTATCTATTAGAATTGTAAGCATTTTTCATTCTCGCATTTATTGGACACTCGCACTAACTGAAATGAAATTTGTAATGTGAATTATTGTGTATGTAATATGTGTCTATGCTAGGTAGTTAAAATCGGTTTTTGGAACTAATCGGTTTATGAGCGATTAGTGATTAATCGGTTAATCGGAAAATAATCCGGGATTAAACCGGAGAAATCGTTATATATATATATATATATATATATATATATATATATATAATTTCAAAAAGATATATCCTCATTATGAAGCAACCTTAAATCCTAACATAAAACTATTATGAGATTATCAAATAGGAACATATAGTTATACAGAAAAAGAAGAGAGTATTTGGTTTGAGTTGAATTTGGATTCTGGATGTGGGTCGGGTTGGATCGGGTTGGGTTTGCATGTCGGTTCCATCAAACAAAACCAAACGGGGAGGAGCAAGAGGAGGAGGTGAAGCAGATGCGGGCCGGGTCAAGTATGCGACGGTGCGGGATGAGTAACGGTGGGTCGGGTTTGGGTTTGCTCAAGGAAGTAGAGAATCAATTTGGGTTTAGGTTTGGGTTTGAAGAGAGAGGAAGAAGAGAGCGAAGGCATGTCGGGTTTGGATTTGTACGAGGACCGGAAGGGGTTTAGATTTTGGATTTGGATTTGAGTTTGAGCCGGATTGAGCTAAAATAATGCAAACGAGCATGAAAATTAGAGGAGATTTAATCGGATAATCGGTCACTTAAAATCGGCCGATTAATTACTAATCGGCCGATTATACCCGATTAAATCGCTAACTATAGAAATATTATAGATCGCTGAAAAAATAATCGCTTAGCATTCGATTAGCGATTAATCGGGCGTAATCGGAGATTTTAACTGCTTAGTGTCTATGCATGTCAAAGACCTAACAAGTACTTGTAAACTTTTGTCCCTTTGTTTGCTGGACACTATGTTTCCTTGTAACAATTCCTATTTTAATTTCTTATCCATAAGAGCATCCACTATCGTTTGCTAAATAGTTAAAAAATGGAAAATTTAGCGAAATCGCTGCCACTATCGTTTGCTAAAAAGTTATATTTTTGAAAAGTGGTGAACAGTGAGTTGCTATATTTAGCAAGAAAATGTAGCAATAGCTAAATATAGAAGACGGAAGATCTTATTCCGTCTGTCAATTTTTTTCAATATTAAAAGAGGACGGATGGACAGAAGATCTTCTTCTGTCCACCAACTTTTAATGCAGAAAAGTTGAGAGACGGAAGAAGATCTTCCGTTCTCTACTTTTATTATATAAAAAATTAATAAAAGAAGAGAGACGGAAGATGATCTTCTGTTCTCTTCTTTTATTATTTAAAAAAATAATAAAAGATGAGAGACGGAAGATCTTCCATCTCTCTTCTTTTTATTATTTCCCTTAAATTTTCAAGAGATTTTTTCACCCCTCCAAGAGATTTTTTTTTGGTTAAAGGTCCATACAGATTTAATTAATCAAAAAAAATTGGCCTTAGACGGAAGATCAGCAAAATATTAAAATTTTTTTTTGGCCAGACGGAAGGCAAGATTTTTTTTTTTCTAAAAAAAATTCTGGCCAGACGGAGGATGGACCAAAATATTTTTTTAAAAAAAATTTGGGCAGACGGAATATCATCTTCCGTCTGCCAATTTTTTTAATTAAAAAAAAAATTGGCCAAACAGAAGATGATCTTCCGTCGCGCAATTTTTTAATATTAAAAAAAAGTGTGAGACGGAGGATGTTCTTCCGTCCGAATATTTTATTAGTTTTTTCCCCAAAATTTAGCTCAAACGATAGGAGCGAAACAACTTCATTGCTATTTTTTCAATTGCCAAATAACTATATTTTTGTTGCTGCTCTATTAAGTATCAAAGTGTGCATTTCTAATTCATGGAGGATCTACTAAAAATTTCATCCTTCCTTTGACATTGCAGGGTCCTGAAATAAGGACTGGATTTCTGAAAGATGGAAAGCCAGTTCGCCTGCAGAAGGGACATGAAATCACCATTTCCACAGATTACAGCATAAAGGGTGATGAGAATATGATATCTATGAGCTACAAAAAGTTGGCAGAAGATTTGAAGCCACAAAGTGTCATATTGTGTGCGGATGGGACAATCACATTGACTGTGCTCTCTTGTGATAAAAAGTCAGGTATTGTTCGCTGCCGTTGTGAAAACTCTGCTCTTCTTGGTGAGAGGAAGAATGTCAATCTTCCTGGGGTGGTTGTTGATTTGCCTACACTAACTGAGAAGGACAAAGAGGATATTCTCAAATGGGGTGTTCCTAACAAGATTGATATGATTGCTCTTTCATTTGTGCGTAAGGGGTCTGACCTCGTGGAGGTCCGGAAGGTCCTTGGAGAACACTCAAAGACAATCATGCTCATGTCCAAGGTTGATCCTCTAACTTGTGGTATTCAGATGGGGTTTGAAGTTATCCTACTAATTTCACACTAAGACATAATAATTATTTCTGTGCAGGTTGAGAACCAAGAAGGGGTAGCAAATTTTGATGACATTCTCGCAAACTCCGATGCTTTCATGGTGGCACGAGGAGATTTGGGTATGGAAATCCCTATCGAGAAGATATTCTATGCCCAAAAGGCGATGATTTTCAAATGCAACATACAAGGAAAACCTGTTGTGACCGCAACTCAAATGCTTGAGTCTATGATCAAGTCCCCTCGCCCTACCAGAGCCGAAGCAACTGATGTAGCTAATGCCGTACTTGATGGCACCGACTGTGTAATGCTCAGTGGAGAGACTGCTGCTGGCGCTTACCCTGAGCTTGCAGTTCAAACAATGGCGAAGATTTGCTTGGAAGCTGAGTCATACTTGGACTACGGAGCCGTCTTCAAAGGCATAATGGCTCAGGCACCCGTCCCTATGAGTCCTCTGGAGAGCGTTGCTTCCTCAGCAGTTCGAACTGCAAACTCTTCAGGGGCTAAGCTCATCTTGGTGTTAACTAGAGGTGGGAGCAGTGCGAGGCTTGTTGCAAAGTACAGGCCAGAAATGCCCATTCTATCAGTAGTGGTTCCAGAAATTACGACCAATGATTCCTTTAATTGGTCATGTAGTGATGAGTCTCCAGCTAGGCAGAGTCTTATTTTCAGAGGGTTGATCCCAGTTTTAACTGCTGGATCTGCCAAGGCCTCTCACACCGAATCCACTGAGGAAGCACTTGAGTTTGCTGTTCATCATGCAAAGAATACTGGACTCTGCAAGGAAGGGGATTCTGTTGTGGCTTTGCATCGTATAGGGGGTGCTTCTGTCATTAAGATCTTGACTGTCAAGTAATATTTGGTTCGATTACGTGGAATTTAAACCAATGTCTTTTGGATTCAAATTTTGAGGAGGGGACAACAGTTTTGGTTGTCAGAGTTTATGTTCCCCTTCTTACGTTGCTTTAATTTTTTTGGCACAGTAGGGAATTTGAGGTATGTGGTTTTCAATATTTTGTTGTTTTGGTCGTCATAATATACCACATCATCTTCATTCTTCAACAATGCTTGACCAAAACAATTGAAACTTGTCAATGTGATGATAGTTTGATTTATTGCGATGTTTTTAATTTTGCAAATATGATTGCTATGATGATTCTATTTTGTAGTAATACATTTCCTTGTATGCTTTTGGTATTAGTTTGAAGTAGCTACTGAATGTTTGATCATTTAGTTGGGTTGCAAATTGGTTTAGTTGTGTCATGCTTGCTAATTTGTGGAACTCAATGGACTTTCTATGGTTCACTGTCTGTTATGTTTCCACTGGTGCTTTTATAAACCCCTGTTCCTTTCAAACTGCAATTATTTTATGATGATAGACACAAGACTATAACTTTCATTTCAGTTAGTCTGTTTCTGTTTAATGAGTTAGGTTACGGGTCCAGAATTATATTCCGTTGCTGCTGCTGCTGCTAATGTTTTTATGGTTTTGTTTGGTTATTGGATTTCCTACCACTGAATCATAGTAGTTGTCGTTGATTTCATTGAGGAATTTATCCTTGCGCAAATTGGTATTTCCTTCAATGTATCGCATTATACATTACGAACATTTCCAATAATTGTTACTTCACTATGGGGAGCCTAGGCCAACCTCTTATGATAAAAAAAATAATAATAATTGTTACTTCACCTATTGGCTTCATTAAAGTTGTGTGTTTGCCTGAAGTACTGGAAGAAGTGAGTTCCTGGAGTAAGTTTTCTCATGTTGCAGAATCAATGGTGAGCAATATGTAGTATGAATGAAATTACCGATTTTTAACAATATGTAGCAAAAAAAATAATTGATGGGAATGTGAACAAAGGGTCCAAAAAAAGGATGAATATTTTAAACAAGATACATTCCTCAAGGTTATTATGCCAACACTGCAATTCAGTGAATATTATAACCATCTCAAGACCGAACAGGACCAACAGGATGACCCCGACAAGCATTGGAGAGGACTCTTCTTCAACTCTCATCTGAATGAGTGTTAGAGTCACTGCCCCCAAATGACTGTGACGACGAATTTGCATTCCCGTTACCACCCCTACTATCTGGAGAGGATGCAGATGAAGAAGCAAATGAAGATGATGACGGAGAGAATAAACCATTGAAAGGCCAAGGGACCGGCATCCAGAACCTTCTCCCACTCTCGCCATTTCCCTCATCACCAGTAGTACCGGCATTATCTCCCCCCCTGCTACTCCTGCTCCCACTCCCATTGGCATGATGCAGGTCTTTCATCTCTTCATCGACAGGCATCTGAAACCTGCAAACAGGACAAGAACTATGCATCTGTAGCCACGGCACAATGCATCCGTCGTGAAACCTGTGCTTACAAGGCATCTCTCTAGCCTCCTCTCCAATCTCAAGATCCTCCAAGCAAACCGAACAGCTGATTTTCTCTTCCTCAATCTTAACCTTGGGCATTGCCTCCACAGCCTCCTTCCGGGCTGGTGGTGTGCCGTGCCTGTTGGGGTCATTCTCTGCCAAATGCTGTAATAAGAGATCGAGCCCCGGGCCGACAAAGTAGTCTCCCAGTGAAGGAGCGGCACCACCAGCGATGCGGGCTGGGTTGTTGTTGGACGACCCTTGGATAATAACAGCCTGGTTGAAAGGATTGATCAGGATCATATGCTCCCTCTCTCTTTCTCTATTCTCAGGGTTGGATTCGAGCTGAATCCTCTGCTGAAGATCATTGAGGACTTCAAGGATGGCTGAGCTGCGCTGGCGACGCCTGATAAGCGAAGAAACCAGGTCACTGTTTTCCTGTTCAGATCCACGGAACCGCCTGCGACGATAGGGCCCATTACTGAGCATGCCAAGCAGGACTGGTGCCCACAGGGAGAGGTCGTGATCATTGACAATAGTTCCGCCACCACTTCCTCCTCCTCCATCACCACCACCACCACCACCACCTCCTCCTCTGTTGTTGTTGTTGTTGTTGTTGTTGTTCTCCATTTCTTCAATAAAGCCGCTGTGGCAGTAAGGGCATTTGATCTCAACCTCCATCATCACTGGATTCACCATCTGAGAGCACATGTGGCACCAGTACCTAGTCACCAATGCTTCATCCATGTTTCCTTTCCCTCTGCTTTAACTCTTCAATCTTGACCTCCTCCTCGACTTGTTCCCTTTTGAACAAGAAGAAATGGCAAAAAGGTGATATCAACTATCAAATCATGGAGCCAAAAGCTATGACTTATATTTCTACTGACAAATAAAATGTTCAATAATTTAAACAACAAACAACCCATGAAATATAATCAATACAGAACATAAATGATTACCAGAGATATTAAAGGATGAATCAGAATCCAAACCCCCCAAATAAAAAAAATTGTTCCAAGAAAAAAACTATAACCAGCTAAGAGAGAATTTTAGTATATGTTTGTTGAAAGAAGATTCTAGAAACACATCAGAAAAATTATAAGTGCATCTAATCAAACCACAAATTAGACACGGAATTTCATTGAGTATAATTAAATATTGATTGGTTGATTTTTCTAGTAAAACAAGAAGAATAGAATATTATTTTGTTTACCTGTGAGGAAGAGCCTGTGGAAGTTTGAGAAAATAAAGGGTTTCAAATTCCCCAACCTGCCCACAGCCCCTCCTCTACCTCCCTCTCCCTTGCCTTTTCTTTTAGTTTCTGCTAATTAAAACTAGTTTTTTAATTCTATCCTCCGATCTTTTTTGTGGGTTTGTTTTATTTGTTTTTTCTTTTGTGTAATTGCCAAGTTTGATAAATGAAGGTTTTGTTTGATTGCTAATTTTGATGTTTTTACTGTTATAAACTGTATTTTGTTTGGTGCAGACACATTTTACTTTTTCTGAGGTACCCAATTCAGAGGCTAATCTGCTCCGTCTCAATTAGGAATTATGATGCTATTAATTACGATTGTTTCCCAAAATAGACCACTTTTTGATACTAATTCTCAAAATAAACCACTTTCAAAAAACTAATGACCACTAGCAGTTTTCAACTATGGCCTCTTTGATAACGAGGCCGCACTACCCTACTGCGGCCTAGGTACGTATCAAAAAATATAAATTACAAGGCTTTATTTAAAAAATTTCTCAAATCTAAAGAAGTAGTAAAAAGATTTCACTGAGGCTGCAGTTGCGTATTGCAGCCTCCGTAATACTTAGGCCGCAGTTCACAACTCTCTTAAAACTCTCTTTTCCCTATTCTCAACTTCATTTCTTCTCTCCAAATTATTTCCTCAACTCTGAAACCCAAAATCCCAAGAAGCCGAAATCACTCTCCTCCTACTCCCTAAAATCTCTCCCAAATCCAACTCTTAAATTCACTTCATCTTCCTCTATCCATACCCATTCAATTTCTGGAATTCCCCAAACCCTACCTTTTCAGTTTGCTTCAAAATTGTCCAACTGTGGCAACCCACCATCACTCGAACAAGTTATTGAAACTCTTCCTTTCCTTCATCAGCAGTGGGCATCATCTTCGCCGTCACCCGAAGTTGTTGAAGGTATGTCTTGGTTGATTAGCATCTGCTGTTTCTTTATATATGGTATGAATTGTTAGTGAATATTAAGAATTGTTAGTGAATTAAGAATTGTTAGTGAGTAATATAATGACTATTAGTAATTATTATGAACTGTTAATGATTATTAAGAATTGTTAGTGAGTATTATGAATTGTTAGTGATAATTGCTATGAACTATTAGTGATAATTCCTAAGGTGGAAATTAATTTTAACGATGACAAGGTTCAGAGGTTTTTTGCTCGTTCTAAATAGTTTGCTATGGTACGGTTGGTTGATCTAGGTTGTCAGAATCATGTAGTTGGTATTACTAGTTGTATTCATTATCGTTTATGGCTATTTTAAGAAAGATGGAAAATTAATGTGGTAATAATGGTTGTGTGGAATTGTATGTTGCTATTCTTGCTTATACTATATTAAATTTATATCTTCTTTATGTTAGTTTAGTCAGTGTTTGATTGCACATATACTTGATTAGATTTGCTTAATTATAGTTAGTCTGTTTGCTTTATTATAAGAGTCGAGGTTTCCATTTCTTTGATGTGTCTTTAATTCAGTATAGCAGTTTTAGCATACAATTGCCATTTGTATGCATATTATGTAATTATATGTGAAAGTTGGTCATATATTCTCGAATGATTTTTATTCGAATTTTGCAATCATACATTTAGCAAGTTTTCGTTTTCATACCACCTAAATTTTGGTTGCCATGTATAGTGTTGAATTTTCATGAGTCGCAGAACCATTTTGGCAAACATAGCAATGTTCACTAACAATGGTATAATCTCTTTAGAAAAAAATATTGATAAGTTGGGCTAACTTGATATTGTTTGAAACATTGCCTATTGTTGGTTAGTAATAAAAATAATAATTGCTATTAATAATAGACGTTGTAGATTTTACATATCATATAATGTGTTTGTTATATACTAACATTGTCTAATATTGGATATTATTATGTGTAGTTATCATGTAAGAAGATAATGGCAAGAACGAGGGGTCTAAATGACCGAGGTCGACGACCATTAAATCACGGTGGTTGGCCCCTTAGTAGTAGTGAAGCCGAAGGCCGTGGTCCACCACCTACACATATAAGAAGTGTTCATTAATTTTCATTTCTATAATTTGGTGTTAAAATAAATTTCTTCCTAAAATAGGATTTAATACATGGTTTTATAGGTTCCCTCATCTTCTGACGCGACCGAGCCTAGCTCCTCTTCCGTTGCACGTGGAGGTCCAGGTCCGTTAGACCCTAACCTCTTAACTTTGCAAAGTGAACACTGATCACAATCCGTTTGGAACGGTGTATCGAAGGAGTGCACGTTCCGTAGACATCCTCCACATTTGCCACTACACGCCCGCACACACGAGCTTTTGGCCCCAGCTGGATTGCTTGGAATAAGCATGATGCGGTCTATCAAGCTTGATCGGTCTCTTCTTACTGCTCTCCTCGAAAGATGGAGACCAGAAACCCAAACTTTCCATTTACCCGTGGGAGAAATGTGACCGATGCAGTGAAAGAATCGCAAGAGGGATTCTCAGGTTGCGTTTGGCCTATCTTTTTTTGGGCTTTAAAGTTACTTCAGAAGGAGAAGCCAGAAAATAGAGCTTTGAAATTAAAAGCTGAAGCTATTTGGAAAGTCTTTTTTTTTTAACTTCAAAGCTACTTTAAGCTAGAAGTTGTTTGGCATAAGATATCAATTGTATGCCACTTTTATACTCAATTTAAGCTTTTAATTTTATTTAAGAGTAAAATATAAGTTATCAAATTACAAAAGAATCTTTATATTACTAATAAAGATATTTAAAGCCCAAAAAAAGGCTATCGACGGCGAAGAAAGGAGAGGCGGCGGCGCGACGACGTTCGACGGCGAAGAAAGAGAGGGAGGCGGTGGGGCAGCGAGGGGAGGCGGCGGCGCGACGACGAAGAAAGGAGATGGAGGTGGCGGGGCGGCGGGGTGGGGAGGGGAGGCGAAGGACGGCGTTCGGCGAGGAAGGTGAAGGGGAAAAAAATTTATTTTATGAGATTTTAAATGAGAAGCCAGAAGTTGCTCTGGAGGGCTTCTATCAAAGCTAATTTTCTTCACTAAAATTAAGCTACTTCTCATTCTGTAGAGCTTTTCAAAGGTTGCGTTTAGCTCAGCTTCTCATTTTAAAGGAGAATAGAAGCTAATTTTAAGCTGGGCCAAATGCAACCTTAAACCGTGCAGGTCGCAGCTAGAACACGTTGGTGAAGGAGCTCGGCTGGATGCCCTTTTTATTGAAGATGGACTGCACTGGCTTGAGTCGCAGTTGCATATACTGAGTAATTTGGATGTGAATTGAATGTTAGCTTGGATGTGAATAGAATGTTAGCTTGAAAGTTAATTGTGTTGTAAACAGGAAATTCAGTGCTGTTATTAAGTTCTGTAACTTCAACCAATAGATGCCGTAGTTGCCTACTGCGGCCTATGTACAACTAAGACCGCATTTGGCAACTGCGACTGTGGTGTTTTAAATTATCCAGAGAGTTGGCAACTCTCTGAAAAATTGAAAAGACCACAGTCGCAGTTGGCAACTGCGGCCTTTGTACAACTAAGGCCGTAGTTATCTACTGCGACTGTGGTCTTCTAAAACTTCCAGAGAGTTGGCAACTCTCTGGAAAATTTAAAAGACCATAGTCGCAGTTGGCAACTGCGGCGTATGTACAACTAAGGTCGCATTTACCTACTGCGACTGTGGTCTTTTAAAACTTCCAGAGAGTTAGCAACTCTGTGAAAAATTGAAAAGACCACAGTCGCAGTGGATAACTGCGGCCTATGTACAACTAAGGCCGTCGTTACCTACTGCGACTGTGGTCTTCTAAAACTTCCAGAGAGTTGGCAACTCTCTGGAAAATTTAAAACACCACAGTCGTAGTTGACAACTGCGGCCTAAGTTGTACATAGGCCGCAGTTGGCAACTGCGGCATCTGTCGGTTGAAGTTACAGAACTTAATAACAACATTGAATTTCCTGTTTACAACTCATCCGCATTCAAGCTAACATTCAATTCACGCAACATATGCAATGTTCTCAACCCCACCAATCCATCTTAAATATTAATATACGTATCCAAACAACAACGAAATCATTCACAACACCAAAAAATAACAATTAAAAGAGCCCCCCCCCCCCCCCCCCCCCCCCCCCCAACGAGGCCGCAATTGTGAACTGCTACCTAAGTATTAACGAGCCCGCAGGACGCAACTGCGGGCTCAGTGAAATCTCTTTACAGCTTCTTTGGACTTGAGAATTTTTTTAAAGAAAGCATTGAAATCTACATTTTTTGGTACGTACCGAGGCCGCAGTAGGGTACTGTGGTCTAATTATCGACGAGGCCGCAATTGAAAAATGCGAGTGGTTTGTTTTAGGAATTAGTTTCGAAAGTGGTATATTTTGGAAATTAGTTTCAAAAAGTGGTCTATTTTAGGGAAAAAATCATTAATTACTTCCCTCCGGCCCAGAATATATATTTCTATGGAATTTTTTCCGAAACAGGTCTCTTTTTTAAAATAATTTTCAAAATAAGTCTGTTTCGAAACTAATTTCAAAGATAGGTATGTCCTTATAGGCCGCAGTATCGAACCGTGGTCTCTTCAATTTCGTGGTTGCAGTTCACAACTGCGGCCCAAACATATATCGTACATATTTGGTTAATAGGCATAAAGACTTGGAAAAAAAATTGCCCAAATGTAAAATGTAAAAAATATGACGCTGCAATTGGGATACTACATAGGCCGCAGTACCGAACTATGGCCTCTTCGATTTCGTGGCCGCAGTTCACTATTGACGCCGAAGTATATATCATACTCTAATAAGCTCGTAGACTTGGGAAAAAATGCTGAAGTGTAAAATGTGAAAAATAGGAGCCCGTAGTTGGACACTGTGGCATCAATAATACATCGGCCGCAGTTCACAACTGCGGCCTCAGTTATATGATCGATGAGGTCCAGTTCTTAAAACCTTCTAATACCCATTCGACCATATTACAATTGCGGTCTGTGTATTATTGAGGCTGCAGTGCCAGATTGCAGCCGCGGCCACCTATTTTTCACATTTTATTGTTAGGCCGCAATTCACAACTGCGGCCTCAGTTAGGCTAAATATTAAAAAAGGACACAAAGTTTTGGGTCAGTTTAAAAAAAAGTACACTAAGATTTTTTTTGTTTAAAAAAGGACACAAAGTTTCAAAAAACTCCACTGGGTTAGTTAGGGTTAGGGTTAGGGATAAGGTTAGTTCGGGAGGGTTTATTTAAACATCTGATTAGTTAAGTGATATTTTTTTAAAACACAAATAAAAGATAAATGTGATTTTTTTAAACACAAATGAAAGATGAAAATGGTTTTTTTAAATGCTACCCTAACCCTAACTAACCTAGTGGAGTTTTTTGAAATTTTGTCTTCTTTTTTTAAACAAAAAAACCTTTGCATGTGTACTTTTTTTAAATTGGCCCAAAACTTTGTGTCCTTTTTTTATATTTAGCCCCTCAGTTATATGATCGACGAGGTCCAGTCCTTAAAACCTTTTAATACCCATTCGACCATATAACTAAGGGCGCTGTTGTGAACTGCGGTCTATGTATTATCAAGGCCGTAGTGCCCGACTGTGGCCTCCTATTTTTCACATTTTACATTTAGGCACCCCCCCCCCAAGTGTATGAGCCTATTAAGCAAATATGTATGATATATATACTTGGACCCCAGTTGTGACCTGTGACCACGAAATCAAAAAGGCCACAGTTCAATACTGCGACCTATGAGGACAGACCTATATTCAGAATTAGTTTCGAAACAGACATATTTTGAAAATTAGTTTAAAAAAGAGACCTATTTCGGGAAAAAGGTCTATTTCTACATGTATTAAGAAACAACCTAGATTATCATAAGATGAATAAATATACTTTTTAAATTAAACTATTAAACAATTTTCTACCCATAGTAAATTTTCACAAATGAGCTCCTCTATAATCTACTACAAGTAATTTACACGTGCGATGCACATCTTAGTATGTTCTCAAACTTGAGATATCTTTTATATTAGTTATGCACAGACAATGCACGTAAGTTGGTAGATATACAAACGACAACTCCAACTCTCTCATTATAATAGTTACTAGTAATTTACACGTGCGATGCTAGTCTTAATAAATATATATCTTTTAAAGAAAAAATTTCGACGTAGTTTGGTTTCGAACCTGAGACCTCTTTTATATTAGTTATGCACGGACAATGCACGTCTTAATAATTTAAAAAAAAGTAAAAATAAAAACTCTGATGTAGTGAGGACTAAACTTGAAACCTCCTTCATATTAGTTATGTACGTGTGTCACACGCGTTGATAGATTTACAAATGACACTAAGGCCTTCTCCCATTATAATATTTGAGATTATAGATAGATAATTTACAAATGCATTGCACGTCTTAGGGGGGTGTATTGAATTAGGATTTTAAAAGATTTTTTTTGGTTTAAAAAAGTCATGTGAATTTTAAAAGACTATGTAGGAATGTAATGACTTATAAGATTGTTTTTTATTGTTATAATCCAGATTGTCTTGTTGGAAATTTAAAAGATTTGTATCATAGGAATTTATAAAATTTGAAAGGATTATATGGATTTATAAGATTTGAAAAAATACATGGATTTTTAGCAAACATTCAATTATCAATTTTCAATATAATCAAAATTACACCAAAGTATAATCAAAACATTAGTATTTCTCTATAGTATAATCAAACATTCAATTATAGTATAATTAAAACACTAAAAAATTAACCCAATACAAAATTTTCAATCTTTTAATAGCCAATTTGATATAGCTTCATTCCCTCCTAAGTAGCATTTCTCCACATATCTAAAGCTATGCTAGCCCTCCATGCATTAGCATCTTCTAGTTCCTGCTCTTGAGTTTGAGCAATAGGTTCAAAATTATTGTCTTCATTAACTGTTAATGACGAAGATGGAGATTCGTCTATTGGTTCAATTGGAAATTCATCAGAACGACATTCTTTGCAAAGAATGTTATGTAGTGCTGCACATGCTAACATAAGTTCTGCTTGTGTCTTAAACATTAAAGGAGACGCTGACTTAAAAATTGTGAATCGTGATTTAAAAATACCAAATACCCTCTCAATCACGTTTCTCAAGGATGCATGGCGAAGAATGAACAATTCATTTCCATTTTGAGGGTCATTCCCATGACCTGCAAAATCTTGTAGATGATATCGCACACCTCGAAATGGAGCTAAAAATTGGCGTCAATTAGGAAATCCACGATCCACTAGGAAATAGTTACCTAATTACAAATACAATACATATAAAATTAGTATAAAAAGTAAAAAATAAAAAAACACATTTATCATTAAAAAAATAAGTACTCACCTTGGGCCATTTTAAGTCCATTCCTCCTTATCAAAGCATCACTTAGTAGCTTGGAATCATGAGCTGAACCCTCCTACCCTCTAAGAATGTACATAAATTTCAAATCAAAGTTACAAGTTGCTAATGCATTTTGTGATATCTTTCCATAACGATTACGATAACTTCTTACATCACGCACCCCCCTATTACCGGAATATGTGTCCATCAATAGCTCCGATGCAATCTTAAAATTATTCATATGCACCAATAACCATATTATGAAAAATATATATTATAATAGTGACAATTATAATTACAATTGTATTTAAATACAATAATTATCGCATACCTTGAAATAAGGGTAAAACCCTGTGCTTTCTTTTATTTTAGCGGGCACAACCGGTCCTAGTTTAGCCATGAAATCAGATACTATTGAATTCAAGGCTTTCAAAATCTTGTGAAAATTTTCACTTAAAGCAAATTGTGACTCAAAACCTCGAACTCAAATATTTGAATTATTTTTATTTTTTATTTTTGCCAAATTCTTAAAACCCTAATAATAATCAGTAATCTTAAAACCCTAATAAAACATAATAAAAAAATTCTAATAATAATCAGAACTTTGAATTAAAAAAAAAAAAAAAAGAAAGAAGACAAGCAAATCTAATCTTTAAAACATAAGATGTTACATCCTTTATTTCCAACAAAACACACTTAGATATCCAGATATCTACTAGTATCTACTTAGATATCTAGTACTCCCAAATCAATTAACACAGGTATTTTCGCAAAGGTTCATTTTCAAATATTACTTCCAAATTGCATCTTCAAGCTAGTACCAATGTGTTAAAAAGATCAAACTGACCTTAGCTGCAAGCTTGGCCTCCAACTTTTGATGCAGCGAATTCCGAACGCTCTTCTTATGCTTTAACGGGCTATTGTACTCATTTAACCTACCAAATCAATACAAAAGATCACAAATTGAGACAAAATACATCAAACTACTCCACAATTCGATTAGGGTTAGGGTTTCACCTGTAATTGACGCACGACGAACAGATCGAGGCGGATTCTCACATAAAGCACAGCTGATGTTGGTGGATCTCCTAGCCATCGAAGTCATCTCCATTGTGAGAACTGGGGATTTGGGGAGAAATTTGGGATTTTTTTGAAGATAGAGAGGGAAAAGAAGGGGAGGGAGATTGATTAAGGTTAAATATAAAAGAAAAACACAAAGTTTTGGGCCAGTTTAAAAAAATTACACTAAGGTTTTTTTTGTTTAAAAAAGGACACAAAGTTAAAAAAAATTCCCCCGGGTTAGTTAGGATTAGGGTTAGTTCATGAGGGTTTATTTAAACATTTGATTAGTTAAATGATACTTTTTTAAATACAAATAAAAGATGAATGTGGTTTTTTTAAACACAAATGAAAGATGAAAGTGGTTTTTTTAAACGCTACCCTAACCCAACCCTAACCCTAACCCTAACCCTAACTAACCCAGTGGAGTTTTTTGAAACATTGTGTCCTTTTTTAAACAAAAAAACCTTAGTGTACTTTTTTAAAATTGGCCCAAAACTTTGTGTCCGTTTTTTATATTTAGCTGATTGATTAAATTAGAAGAAAGCGTCCACAAACTATTTTTTTTCTTTTTTCATGAGTGATTAGAGAAAGAAGAAAAAAGATTTGAGAGAAAGAAAGAGGGTTTGAGAAAAGAAGTTTCTAACATGAAATAAAAGAGTAGGGAATAATCTCGTGGATTTGGGTGGGATTTTGAAATTGATTTGGTATTTATAGATCTCACAAAAAATCTCACAGAATCCATTCTACAAAAGAATCTATGGAAATTAGTGACTTTTGAGTACTAGAAAACTTTTTTTAAGTTATAAAAAGTTTTGATTGAATACCACTTGATTTAGACACACTTTTAAAAAAATCATGATAGTCTTGAATGAATACTAAAAGGCTTTTCAGATTATTTAAAAGTCTTGATTGAATACCACAAGACTTTTTTTATCACAAAAAAGTCTTTTAAAATCTCATGATATCCTAATCCAATACACCCCCTAATAAATATATGTTTTAAAAGTAAAAATTCCGGCATAGTCTGGCTGAGACATCTTTTATATTAGTTATGCCTCTTTTATATTAGTTATGCACAGATAACCACATAATTTGGTAGATTTACGAACTCAACACCAACTCTCTCATTACAATAGTTATAGTAATTGCATGTGTGATGCACATTTTAATTATTTTTTTATTTAGTAAATAATAACATGTAATCTGCCTCAAACCTGAGACCTCCCTTTACTCATCACATACTCTTTACAAATTATCTCTAGTGGCATAAATTTTTATTTTATACGGGTAACACTTTTGTAAATAATTATGTCGTAAATAAATTTTAACTTTGAGGATATAATGCTAACTAACAACAATTGAGTAAATAAATGGTTAAAATTAAATGATTGAATATCTATAAATTACTGGTTATCTATAAATGACAACCCCAACTCACTCTTCCATTATAATATTAGAGATTAGAGATATAACTAAGCAAAAAATATTATTATTGCCTGTTACTCTTAAAATTACCAGAATACCATCTAAAACAAATAACCAACCAAAACATAATTAAATCATATTAGTCTAGAAATAAAATTAGACACAAATCAAACTTACTCTAAAATTAAGAAAAAGGGTTGTTATAAGAGCATCCACAGTCGTTTTCTATATCTTCCATTTTGCCATATTATAGCAAACGATGCGCTGCAATCGTTTCTCATTTTGCCATTTTTGGCAAACGTTCTATTCTCATTTCTCAAATATGAGAAACGAAATGAAATTTCTCAAATTATAATGGACCGGGTATGATACCCCGTCTCTCCGATTTAATAATTTTTTAATTGATTCAGACGAAAGATCATATCCCGTCTCAATAATTTTCATTTTTTTTAAAAAAATAGGTCGGACGGGGATACATACCCCGGACGGGGTATGATACCCCGTCGCTCCCCCTTAAAAAATGTTTTTTTTTAATAATTCCCTAGGACGGGGAATGATACCCCGGCCGGGGTATCAAACCCCGTCCGTGAAGTAGCCTGGCATTTAATGCTTCTTGGTTTATTAATGCAGATTGGTAGGTTTAGAGTAGTTTTTAGGTTTAATTAGTTAATTAATTAGGTTTAGTTATTATTATATTATTTAATTTAGTTAATTAATATAGTTTAATAGTTAATAAGTAATTAACTTTTTTTTAATTTATTTTAAACGATGAGACGGTATATCATATACCGTCGCTCGCTTTTTTCTAAAAAATGAGAAACAATATAGCAAACGACCACTGCAGCGATCGATGGCATTTGCTATTACTGTAGCTGCCATTTTATAGCATATGAGAAAAACGACTGTGGATGCTCTTACTGTCCACTACCCTAAAATTACCAAAATAACCCCTAAAGCAAATAGACAATAAAAAAAATAATCTGAATTAAATTTCTTCTATACTTCTCTACTATTATAATGGGAGAAGGGGTTAGTGTCATTTGTCACCATTTGTCATTTTGTCAACACATGCAGCGCACGTGTTGGCTTTTTTTTTAATCCTTTTTATTCCCCTCCACGTGCATCGCACGTGCATTATAGTTTTTTTTTGGTCCTTTTCATTCCCCTCCACGTGCATCACACGTGTTGGTATTTTTTTTCCCTTTTCATTCCCCTCTAAGTGCATCGCACGTGCATTATAGTTTTTTTTTGTTGGTATTTTTTTTCCCTTTTCATTCCCCTCCACGTGCATCGCACATGCATTATAGTTTTTTTTTTGTCCTTTTCGTTCCCCTCCACGTGCATCGCAGGTGTTGGTATTTTTTTCCCCTTTTCATTTCCCTCCACGTGCATCGCACGTGCATTATAGTTTTTTTTGGGTCCTTTTCATTCCTCTCCACGTGCATCGCACGTGCATGATACTAGTTTAATATAATTGAAATTTACTACAATAACAATTTACTAATAAGATAAGAAACAAATTAAAATCTGTCTAAAGAAATAAAATAAACAAATTCAATTTGATATTTCACATACTGCAAATCTGAAAATTCGGATAAAGTTTACTAACAAAATATAAAACAAATTAAACTTCATCCCGTTATATGATGGAAAAATTATCTAGAGTATAATGGGTGTAATTTTCTCATTAGATGGGAATTATGCTTGATAAATGGCACAAAAATAATGCTTAAAGACGTGATTACCTTAAGGGGTGTTTGTCGGAGAGGATTTGAAAAATATAATTTTAAAATCATGGTATTTTCAAAGTTAAGCCTAGCAACTGATGCAAAAGTTTCATCAAAATCTACACCCTCTTGTTGATTATAACCTTGTGCAACAAGACGGGCCTTATTCCTAGTGATGGAGCCAGATTCGTCTAACTTGTTCCTAAATACCCGCTTAGTGCCAACTATAATCCTATTGTGAGGTCGAGGAACACGTCTCCATACTTGATTCCATTCGAATTGAGTAAGTTCTTCTTGCATTGCAATGATCCAATCATTATCTTGCAGAGACTCCTTAATATTCTTAGGTTCAAGTATGGAAACGAAAGCTGTAAAACACATAAAATTTTGAGCTTGAGTGCGAGTAGTTACCCCTTTGGACATATCACTTCGTATAAGTGATGGAGGATGACTAGACATGATTTTCCATGCAGGACGTATCTCACTTGTTGAACCTTGATGCTGTATATTTTCATCTTCCAAGACATCAATTTGTTGTGTAGGAAACTCATTGATTTGATTTTTGGGTTCATCTTTGTCTTGAAGCACCACTTGATTTTGATCATTTGCTTGTGGTTCTTCTTCAATATGAACCTGTTTCTTTTCAACATGAACTCCTGTCTCATCATCATCAACAACATGCAATATTTCTTTGGAGTAGGGATTAGTTTCTTAAAAAATAACATCAATAGATTCCTAAATTGTGCATCTTCTTTTGTTGAATACGCGATATGCTTTGCTACTAAGAGAATATCCTAGGAAAACACCTTCATCACTTTTACGATCAAACTTTCCCAAGTTATCAAGGGTATTTAAAATGAATACTTTGCATCCGAAGACACGAAAGTAGCTCAGGTTGGGAGTTTTGCCATAATATAGTTCAAAAGGAGTTTTCTCAAGATATTTTATAATGATTACTTGGTTTATGGTATAGCATGCTGTATTGACAGCCTCTGCCCAAAATAATTTGGGTAAATCTTTTTCATTAAGTATGGTACGAGCCATTTCTTGAAGAGATCGATTCTTCTTTTCAACAACCCCATTTTATTGGGGATTACGAGGACATGCGAACTGATGTTTTATTCCCTTTTTGTCACAAAATGATGTGAAGAGTTCGTTTTGAAATTTCCTACCATGATCACTACGAATAGTAACAATGGTGAGGCTTTTCTCATTTTTCACTCTTCTACAAAATTTTTGAAATATATACACTATGTCATCTTTTTGTGGCAAAAAGGCAACCCAAGTAAATCTACTATAATCATCAACAATTACAAAAGCATATCGTGCACCACCATTACTACGTGTTCGTGATGGACCAAAAATATCAATGTGTAAGAGTTCAAGGGGTCTAGAAGTAGATACCATTTTCTTTGGTTTATGAGAGCTTTTCGTTTGCTTATCAAATTGGCAAGACTCACACGGTTTGTCTTTTTCGAATTTGATTTTGGGAATTCCTCTCACAAGTTCCTTGCTTACAAGTTTGTTGAGATTGTCCATGGCCATGTGACCAAGCCTTCGATGCTATAGCCATCCATCCTCATTTCGTGCAACAAAGCATCTTATACTATTCTGTGCTAATTTATTTGAATTTATGACATATACATTGTTGCATCTGTTAGCAAGAAGTAAACAAGATTTATTATCATATAGTACAGTGCATGTATTTTTATCAAAAGTGACAGTGTACCCTTTGTCACATAGTTGGCTAATACTAATTAAGTTATGCTTTAGACCTCTTACCAATAGAACATCCTCAATGGAGCATGAGTAACCAAAGTTAATTTTATCTTTACCAATGGTTTGACCAGTACTATTGTCTCCAAAGATGATGTCCTTCCATTTTTTCCTTGATAGTGAAGAGAAATATCTGCTGTCACCAGTCATGTGATTTGAGCATCCACTATCAAGGTACCACCGATCTTTAGTCTTGATGCGTTGGGGTCCTACATCAAGATTAGTAGGTATAATTTTGCGTGCCCAAATTTGTTTTGAACCTACATTTGTATCCTTTCTCTTCCACACAAGGTTAGTATTCCTTTTTAGTGAACAGTTATAAGAAATATGCCCTAGTCAACAGCAGAAATTACATGTGATTCGACTATGTCTTGGGTCATGTACACTTGCATAGATTTGGATTGGTTTATGCTTTAGTTGGATTTTATGCAAGTGTGTGTGACTTGATGATGTACATTTTTGATGATGTATTGGCTCTTCGTAACCAAGCCCTCGATTATTATGATAGGATCTTGAATCTTTTGTAATAAAGTAACTGGGCCCTTCATGTTTTTCAACAATCTTTTCAAGCTTAATTACCTTTTTACACAATCTTTTTCTAGTTATCTCATCGTCTTTTGTGTTCCAACGAAGAGTATCTAGTGTGGCATCAAAAATCCTATTTTGTTTGAGGGCTTCATTATATTCTTCCACCACTTCATCAAATTTTCTTTTACATTCATCTAAATCATTTGTGAGCTTGACAATATAAACAGATTTCTCCTGAATCTCTTTTAAGTGATCATCATGCTTTACTAGCGATTCAAAAATTTGTTGTTTTAAAGTCTCATTTTCTTCTAGCAAAATATCTTGATCTTTTTGACATGACTCAAGTTTTCCCAAAATTAAAGCATTCTTATTTTTCACTTTATGATTTTTTGTTATGCAAGCGTCATGTATTTCATTAGGATTTTGTTTATATTGCCTAAGTTCACGACTTAATTTCTTGGCATAGTCTTTCAGATCATTACACATATCTACAAGTTCATCATAAGTTGGTTGTTCGATTACCTCTTCTTGAGGGGGTGATTGTACCTCACCACTCCCAAGAACCATGAAGCCGACATCGTCATAACCTTGCTCTCCCTCACTTGAGTTCGAGTCTAGCAAAATTGCCTTTAGCGCCTTCTTCTTCTAACTTAGATTTGTGCAATAATATTCCCTGTTCCTGTCTTGTTAACTAGGGCAGTTTGCACGGATGTGTCCGGGCTTCTTGCACTTGTAGCACACATCCTCCTTCTCCTTTTCCCTTTCTTCTTGATACCTGTCATATTTTTTTGTTTTTGAGGTACTTACGAAATTGTCTTGTTAATAGAGCAGTATCCTCTTCTGACTCCTCATGATCTGAATCAACTTTTGATAGTTGGGCCTTTTCTACCTTTAGTGCAATGGTTTTCTCCTTAGTCTTTGGTTCAGTCCTGATATTTTGCCTGTATCTTTTTGTCTCCATCATTTCCATCTCGTAAGTTTTTAGCTTTCTTTGAAATGTATAGTAGTCAAATCCCTTCTCTTCAAGAGACTCTCTCATTGCCGCGGCCTTAACGTCCCACTCTGGCATGAAACAGCTTATGAGCTTTCCGACATTTCAGTCATCATCAAGCCCTTTACCCAAGCTTTCTAGCTCGTGGGCAATGATATCGAAACGGGCGAGCATTTGGTCCACATTTTCACCTCACAATATGCAAAACACATCAAATTTATAGAAACACAAATTCGCTTTAGCTTTTACCTCGGAAGCGGTTCCTTCATGCCACTTTAGCATATTGTTCCGGATCTCGTAGGCTATTTTGCAGTTACGCCCGCATCGCATTAGCTCTTCATTGTTCAACCCTGTATAAAGAGCCGTCATGGCTTTGGAGTTTGCTATTTTGAGGGATAACTCCACCGGTGTGAATGCCTTCTTTCCATCGTTCACCGGAATTTCTGTTTTGTTGATACATACATTCCATACCTCTTCTCCGAGCATCTGTAAAAAATGAGACATACGAACTTTCCAGACATTATAGCATTTTCCATCAAAAAATGGTGATCGTGTAAGACTTGTCCCATTGGAGGCGAAAGGCTCCGATGAGTACAAGTTTTGGGGAGGAGGGATTTCGGCCATTGGACCTTTTGCTTAAGCTTTTAACCTTTTTATAAGCACCTCTCTCTGATACCACTGTTAATCACCCTAAGGGGGGGGGGGGGGGTGAATAGGGTGATCGTGCGGAATTAAAAAAATTAAAAAAAAGTAAAGTAAAGGCAAGAGTGATAAGAAAAGCAAACACAGATGATGCGGTGATATAACGTGGTTCGACCTCCAAGTCTACGTCTACACCACCTACTTGTAGCAATTCTCTGCCACAAGCGTTCCACTATACTCAAAACCCTTGTACACTAATTCTCGGATTCAGGCCGAGAGACCTATTACACCCACAGGACTTCTAATCCAAGTCCTGTCAATCTCACCAAAGTGGAAAAGAAATGAAAAGAAAACCTCAAGATCGTTAAAGATCTTGACTGAAGAATACAACCAAATAAACGCTCACACTCGGATTGATTTACTGAAGGATTAGTTCTCAAGAGTTTTTTTAGAAGTAATTAGGTGAGGAAGACAGAGTGGATTTGTCAATATTAATAGATGGAGAAGAGTATCAATCCAAAAATGAAAACGATACTTTCCAAGAATATACACAGCGCAGTGTGCGGTCGCCCGTCATATTGATGCGGTCGACCGTTCAGCTCTCTGACGTAAAGTAGAGAGGTGAAAGGTCGACTGCTCCTTGAACAACTAAAGTTGCGGTCGACCGGTCACTAAGTGCGGTCGACCGGTCACGCGCTGTTTATTCCGAATCCACCCTATTTTCTTACTATAAACTAATCCCTCTTAAATCAATCTTATACAATTATAATCTCACGAAAATAGAAAGAAAAATTCAGCTCTAGATATCTTCTTTTTTTGCTTGTGGACCAATTAATCAAGAATTCTTTTTGAATATCTTTCTCTTTTGCCATTATTATTTATTGCTTTCCTTGTTTGTATATTTGTGCATCTCTCTTGGATCTGTTTTTGATAATCTTTGATCCTAAAAATCTGACACTAAATTCAAACTTATTAGTATAAGTGAGTACGTTTTGTGCACACCAAACTAGAAGTCAACAACATCCACCGGGATGTTGCGTTTGCTTAAGTTAGACTTAAATAATATAGCATCGTTCATTACTAGCCATAGAAATGCCATCACCTTCATAGGTGCACACATTTCCCAAATTATGTTGGCTTCACTACTACGAATACCTCCATCATTAAGCCATTTATACATCGAACTCACAGAGATATTTAAATAAGTATTGAGGCTCCAACTCTGTACATCGTCCGCTCCGTTAACGGATTGGCTTTCTTCATTAACGAAATCCTTCAACTGCTGAAGTTGATCATACACTCCTGAGTGGGTAAACAGTGAAACTTAATCCTTATTCCACCTCTTTTCCACACTTCGAACACACACAAGTGTTGATACTCACAGCTTCACCGACGACCACCGAAAAAAGAGCCTGTAAAGTGTTGTTTCCGCACCATTTATCTTTCCAAATTCTGGTGTTCCTTTCATTGCCCAATACATTCTTAGTATTGGCGTAGAACATCTCACTCACTTTCACCACTACTTTCCATAAATATGAGGCCTTACCATGCTTACTTCTTCCCTTGTACCTAAATTTCTTCCTTCTCCGATAAAGAAAAGACTTGTACCACCAATTATTTCTTCTCTTACGCATTTTCCACCACAATTTACTCCACATCGCTTTATTCATATCTCCCAAATTCAAGATCCCTAATTCCCCGAACTCCTTTATCTTGCACACATTTTCCCAATTAACCAAGTAAAAACCTTTGTCAACCTCATTAGCTCCTTTTCATAAAAATTGTCTTCTACTCTTATCAATACTTCCTATGATCCATTTCGGAAGTTCATAAATTGACATGAGATATGTGGTAATGCTGTTAAGTACCAAGTTCATTAGCGTGATCCTTCCACCGAGCGAGAGGAAGCGACCCTTCCATTCGGCCATTCTTTTCTCTCCTTTTTCTACTAGCTGCATCCAATCTTCCCAGCATAATCTTCCTGGTCTGATTAGCGGCCCAAGATATTTGAGCGGGAACTCCCTGCTCTTGCATCCTAAGTAATTGTTGATTTCCCCAATTGGGATGGATAAAATCTCGCTAAGTGGTATGATGCAACTTTTGTTTAGGTTGACTTTTAATCCAGACTAAGCCTAAAGCATCTTATAATAATGTCTAATGCTGCAATTTCCTCTTCATTCACCATACCGAATAGTAAGGTATCGTTAGCATACTGTATGATAGACATCGTGTCTCGAATTCCTTTGATCGCTAGTCCATTAATAGCGTTTCTTTCTCTTCCCCTCTTGGCCATTTCTGTCAGTCAGTCTGCAACATTAATAGTGAAGAGCAGTGGTGGTCTCCTTACCTAAGGCCTCTTTTGCACCGAATTTTCTGTCCCTGCTTACCATTGACCTGTGAGATTTAACAATTGAGTTTAGTTATTTGAATTTATGGTTAATATAACTTCAACTCAGAAATGTGCAGTAGATATTCGAAATGAATGATTTTATAAAAAGAAACTCTATTCGAAATGTGCAGTAAGGAGTAATTTGTGCAAGATTGGATGAAAGATTAACTAGCTACACCGGCGTATATTCCCCAGCATTTCACCAATCGCGCCGGGATAGGATAAGACCAGGATTGGGTCGCAAAATTGTCTAGTTATACACCGGCAGTCTCTACAAAATGCCGGTGAATTATAATATTCACCGGTGTTTTTATAAAAACACGTCGGGGAATAGAAAGCAATAATATACCCCACAAATCCTCTCCCATTCACCGGCGTTTATTAATAAAAATGCTGGTGAATTTACTGGGATAAATCCCCAATCCTACCGCGAAACCTTTACATTTCGTTTTGGTTTTTTTTCCCCCCAACTTTAATTTTTTCGCACCGTCGCCACTGGGCCTCCTTTCCTTCCTCGACAACTCCTCCGCCGTCGCCACTGGACCTCATCGCAAGTACTCTCTCTCTCTATACTTCTTGATTTTGTTTTGGGGGCTATGCTCAAGAATTCATGCGATTCTGTGATGGAATCTCGTCTCTATTTTTGCTTTACTGTGCTATTCTGTGATGGGATCTAGGTTTGAATGTGTTACTCTGTGATTGGATGTAGCTAGGTTTTAATTTCACTAACTTGTTGTTCTTGAGATTTTGAGGGATTTAATCTCTATTTATGTTTGTGGGAATTTTGGGTGGTAATGGTTTGAAACTCAATTTAGGGGAGATCTCAAATCTCTGTTTACTCTGTGATTGGATCTATTTTTGCTTCGCCATTTTTGCTTCACTGTTTTTGTAAGGAGTAATTTAGGGGAGATTTGAAACTCAATTTGCCAAAAATGTGGCAATATACTCAGATTTGGAGTTTTGCCAAAAATGTGTCAATATACTCAATTTTAGGAGCTGTTGAAGCTTTTGGAGCATTTGATATGAGCCAGGGGTTGGGGTTGAAGTGCTTGAATCACTTCGAAGTCTTTGATGTCCAGGCTCGAATGCTTCGACATCGAGTTTTGATGAAACCAATTACGCAAACAAGTGCTTCTCCAACGCATTTGGGCTTCGAGTTTAGGATTGAAGTCTCTATTTTGAAGCATCTTGTTGATTGTAACTAGGCTAGATTTGAGTGCTTTTGAGTCTGAGCTAGCTCCTTGTTGGTTCTTCTTGTTGATTTTCGGCTAGACTGGCTTCTTGTTGATTCTTGTTGAAGCTAGAGAGCTTTAAGAAGTTGAACTAACTGGCTTGGATTTGAGGAGTTAGTGGACTTCGGAGCCAGGTGTTTCTAGCTCGGATTTTGCTAGGTTTTTGGAGCTCGATCATCTCCCATCTTGAAGCTTTATGTGAGGTTATATACAAGTTTATTTTACAGATCTCAGTTTATAGATCAACGAAGTCTTTTTGGTGAACATAGCATGTGCTTGTCAACTCGTTTTGTTGAGTTTGGTTTGAAGATCTCTTGAGTTTTCGCCCACTGAATGTTTGGTTCACTGAATGTTAGTTTTCGCCCACTGAATCTTGATTATGCAAAAGATAATGTTAGGGAAAAAATCAGGATATATAATAGCAAATGATTTTTCTTTTGGGGGCTTCCAGCTTTGATCTTCATATTCAGGTTTAGATTGAAGAAAGGGATCTTTAGTTTGGGTTATTTGTATAGTATGTGCTTTATTTTTTTCACTGTTCAATACTCGAAGCTTATCATGATTAAAACAAAAATTGGGACCATGCAGGTTCATTTTTTTCATTCTTCAGTTTGAGTTTCCGTTCTTATGCATTTGGAGATGGGTTAGTTGCTTTTGGAGATGGGTTATTATGCATTTGAGTTTTAGTTTGGTTCAGAGTAAACTTGAATTATTATGCATTTGGAGATGGGTTAGTTGCTTTTTTGTCTGAATTTGGAGATGAGATAGATCATGTATCTGAAGTTGCACACTATGATTTTTTGAGGAGCGACTAGTGATGGAAATTTTTTATCTAAACTTTATATACAATTATATCATGATGTCTACATGAGTATCAGTTTCTAACATAATGTTCATGCTTGTTGCTTGCGTTTGAAAATGAGATTGTTCTTTGCTGTATGGTTTTAAGTGATGATGAGATGGATTATGTAACTGAAGTTGCATACTATGATTTACAGAGGAGTGACTAGTGATGAAATAATCATGTTTGAACTTATGTTGTGATTTCAATTGATAGTTATCTCATGAGTATTACAAAAGTATAAGTTTCATTTCAGTTAGTAGAATTTTTGCCTGAATTTGGTAGTGAAAGTATTCTTTTTCACTCTTTGTAATTCAATAAGTTGAACTAGTCCATATTCTGATTTTGATTGTAAGAGTGCTGCATGTTTTTTTTTTTTAAATTAATTTTTTAAAAAAATTTATATATCTACACCGGCATTTGTAAAAACGCCGGTGTAGAATGAATATCAGGGAAGAAGAGGGCAGTCTTGAATACGCCTTACACCGGCGCTTTTGCGACCGCCAGTGTAACTTACGGAATTACCGGCGTTCGTAAAAAAACGCCGGTGTAGACCCCCCCTTTTTTGCGACGCCTTCTTCGGCAGCATTAGCACCGGCGATTTTAAAAACGCCGGTGAATTATTCACCGGCGTTTTAAACCGCCGGTGAATATTAGAAAATACGCCGGTGTATCCGTTGTGTGTTGTAGTGTTAACTCTCTAACTATAATAACATAAGAGATTAACATGAATAGGATTTGTTCCCAAAAAACAAAGCCACGCATGAATAGGACATTAGAGTGAAGGAAAAAAAAACATGCATAGGACTTCGGAGTGAAGATGGACTTTTGAGAAGGATGGATTGGGTGTTCTTAGCACATTATAATTAAGGTAATCACTACACAAATGCCCCACAAATAACGAAATTCAAAATAAGTTCCCCACAAATTACTACTTTCATATTATTTCCTGCATCCACTCTAGAAATAATTACTTAGAGAGCTGAGATCAAAATGTAGCATAATGAAATATTAATCTACTGAACTAACTCTTCGAAAAAAACTGGAACAGGATAGTCTCATATTTTCAACATATTCTTCATATCCTTTCTATCATTTTTTTATCGAGAAGGTGAGGCCACAGCACACCCCCACATTCATTAATAAGAGATTTAACGAAACAAATACAACTAAAATAAATAATGTTCATCCAGCCCAACAGCACGGGGAAATGATACTCACTCGGAGCCTCTGCCAATGAAGAAAAGCAAAGTAATCCATTAGTCCACCCATTATACATCCAGAACACATACATAACATAAAAGCAAGTAAAGTAAATCCACCAATACACCCAAAAAAATGTATCACTATCATATTACAAATTTATAAAAGTACCACAAATTTATAAAAGTCTTTAAACATCCACATCACAATCATATTACAAAAGCAATTAAACAAACATTGTATATGATACAAGTTTTCTTTATTTCCATATGCAAAATGATGTTAAATGTAGGTTTTTCACAGATATTTGTTTATTAGAATTAAATTCAACACTACAACATTGGAGAGAACTCAACCATTATATACAGAGGCTGATTCAGTTCAATCAAGAGTATCCATCTGCAAAGGTTTTAAAGAAAATGCTTGAGAAAGTGTTCAGTTGAACTATCCGACCTTCCTAATGTCGGCAGACGATTAGGATTTCAGGCAATTCCGGAAGCTCGAGGCCAAAATTTTTAGGAAAGGAAGTCATTGAGTATATAGATAATAGACTCTTAAAGTTCACAGTTATTGAAGATGATGGATATTGTGCTTTCAGATGTAGTTCTGGCCTTAGATTTACATATCTTTATTTTCAATTTAGTAAAAACAATGTTAAAAGAAAATAATTATATATTTGCTCTGTTAAAACAAATTTCTTTCGGTTTTACTTGTCTGCTTATCTAAGTCTTCTTCTAAGTCTCATAAGAGTCTTGATCAAACAATTTTGAAACTGTTGGTGTCACTTCATAGAAAGCCAAAGCATCTAGATCAAGGGAATGTAAAGATGTGTACGTACGTTGGATGCATTATAGTATTGAAAGCGATAAATTGACAGGGTTTCCTTAAAAGAATCAAGAACAAGAACTTATAACGAACAGAGGAGGAACTGCAAAACCAACAGAATTTTTTAGTGAAAATATCCAAATTACAATCTTAACAGAGTTTTCTACACACATCTCTCAAAACTCGGAAAATCTTTCCTCAGTAAACATTTCTTACATCAACAATGATAGCTATTATTAATAATTTGATATGGTCTATTTAGGGGCTTCACCTTCACAATATTCATCTTATAAGTATAGCCTCAATAAACCCAATATACTGCCTGAAACAAGTTCAGCCTGAAACTAAGCAATCTCACCGGTTGACTACAGGGTTGACAGTCCAAACTCTCTAAACTAGACTAGTTGATCGCAGTGACCACGTGTCAGTTTTGTACATGTACTTGACTTTGGCACCTTCAATTTTTTCTAATTCTCTATGAGTGCTCTTGTAGAACCCTGTATTTTTAAATATTATTTTATATTTGAAAAATAAATTTAAATTGATTTTTGGAGATTTAATGAATATTTTCAGAAAAATTTATCTTTTGTACACGTGCAACACGTGCAAATACTTTTATGAGAAGTTTGAAAATTTAGTTTTCTTTATGAAAAATCATTATTTAATATTTGAGATTTAATTAGTATTTTTCCATATTTTTCTGAAATTAATTGGAACTATTTGCAATTTTTGAGAAAAGAATGACCTTTTTGCAAAATTGACATTTTTAGGGGTTAAAGTGTAAAATGTATATTCTGGACGTTTTGAACAGTATTGGTTGAGATTTAGAATTGTATTTTACTTTTAATCCAAATTTAAATGAATTTTGATTGAATTTCCAAGAATAGAACTATATATGAAAGTTGTATTTTGGAAGGGTTTATTTTGCAAAAGTGTGGGTAAAATCCTAATATTCAATCCCGGATATTTAAAGGATTTTTTCTCCAGCCGTCATTGTGAGAATATACAGAATTTTGTGGAGAATTATTTTGGTGGAGAAAGGAGTTTTTGGATCTAGCAAAAGGAGGACTTTTTCGTGGACTTTCCTCAATTCAAGGTGAGTGATATAAAAATTTGTTTGTTGTTTGATTTGATGTTATGAATGAAAGAAATTTGTCATGTTGTTGATCTATGTGTGCAAGTATCATTGATGTATTGATTTGATGTTGTGAACGATATGGATCTTGTATTGTGGTATGAATCATGTGAAAAATTGTGGATGAAATAGTAGATCTTTATTATTAAAATTGTGTTGCTAAAAGCATGTTGAGATTTGAGTATGAACATCTGGACATTAGATTTATAAATCAGATTTTGATTTAGATTTGTGAAAGAAATTTAGATCTTTTAAAACCCTAATGAAAGAATTTATGATTTAGAACATGAGAACTTGAATTTTGACATATTTGATGTTTGAATAATATATACATATACATGATGAGGATTTGTTGAGTTTTATCATTTTTCCTGAATACGAACTATTTTCATAAACATTAAATCATTAGAAAACTCCAGATTTGATTTTGTAATCAGACCTAAATTTTGAAAACTGTAGGCCGACAGTCGACTGGCCTACTGTACAGTCGACTGGTACGAGCCTGATACTGTACTTTTAGAACCTTTGAAAAAGTCGTTCTGGACAGTCGACCTAGCTCATAGGCAGTCGACTGGTCCACCGAAGAATTTATTTTTGTAAAATTATTAGTCCTTTCTGGACAATCGACCTATAATCCTTTAAGTCGACTTACATACTTAGAATATATTTTGAGAAATTACTGGAATTTACCTCTGGTAAGTCGACCGATCCTCTTATAAGTCGACTTATATGACTTAGTTTATTTTTGTAAAATTTTGGAAATTCGTCTTCTGGACAGTCGACTTACTACAGTATAAGTCGACTGGTACTGAAGGATCTTTGTAAACTTTAGTGCTATTTCGAATGTTTGATTTTTCTGATAATTCAGTCTCTACTTGACATTCAGTTCAGTATTTGATTAAGCATTTGATTTTGAGATATTCAGCTAAGTATTTAAATTGAGACATTTAGTTGAGCCACTTTGTTTAGTGGAACTTTGTTTTGATATTTGAGTTGAGTCTCTAGAGGTGTGTGACCCTAGTATATCGGTGTTGAGTATTTTGTTGAGGCCCCTTTGAGGCATTTCAGTTATTTAGAATTGAATTTAGGCCGGTAGGGTATACCACTCTAGGAGGATCGTTAAGCAATTAAATAACCCGAAAACGATAAGGACAGGCACTAGTGGTGATATGATGAACGGGAACATAAGTCAAGAACCTCAGTATGGCTTTCGGTGTGGGATTTAATCTCCGGAATTATCATAGTAGATTATTAGTGGTGTGGGATATGTCTCCGGAATTATCACAGTCTTGTGGTGTGGGACAATCTCCGGAATTATCACGGTAACTTCTAGTGGTGTGGGATTGATCTCCGGAATTATCGGAGTCGAGGTGAAGCACATGTGGTATTCGTGTGGTGATGTGTCAATATTTCGGTGTGGGATGATCTCCAGAATTATTCAAGTGAAATATCTTGGGTGTGGGATCCATCTCTGGAATTATCGGGCATGAGATACTACCCATAGTTTATCTTTATCTCGTAGTAGTCATCGTGTTAGGATTAGTTCATAACGCGGGAATTGAACCCTATGAAGTGAAGACGTTAAGGGCTTGCACCGAACCTATGTAGAATGGGATGCATAGACTTCGACAAGTACGCATTAGAGAGTCTGCATTTAGAATCTGTGTTCTAGGCTTGATTTTATGCATGTGGTTTTCCTATTTTTCTACACCTGACACTTAGCTTAGTGCCACTTGATGTTTTATGTTATATGTCATTCCGTATTTCCCATATTCTTATTTAGTACCTGTTGTTTAAGAATTTATGAGTTATGATCTTTTATGTTGTATGTTTGTTTTTATATCTCTCACACCATTTATGGCTGACCCCGTTAGTTTTGGGGGTTAGAGATCATCTCTAGCCTCATATGTTGCAGGTTGTTGCTTAGAGTTGGAGATTGGATGCTTGAGTGGTTTTGAGATATAATTGACTCATAAGAGATTTGTGAAAATTTGTAATAACAGTTATGAGATAAATTTGCAGTTGAGATTTTTGAATTCCGCTGTGCTATGTAAGAGTTTGTTGTAATAAATGTTGAAAATTTTAGTGGTGTTGGTTGTGTTTACTATTATATTGAAGTGGATCGCTGGGAATGTGCCACGTATTTTCTAAGATATCTTATTAGAAATTCGGGGCGCTACAGAGATTGGTATCAGAGCATGCTTCAATAGTAATACTAAACATGGCATAAAAATAACCTAGGTGTGGACACTAGAGTGTGAGTACCTAGGTGTGGACATTAAAGAGTGAGTATCACATAGAACTGAAATATGATGTTTTACCTTTGGGATACAAGTGAAGTTTTGCCGAAGGATATTGATGTGAGTTTGAATTGTGTGTGATGCTCTAACTTTTCCCTCGTTTTGCAGTATTCAGAATGGTTGTACCCAGGGGCAGGAATGGTGGCAACAATGAGGATGGATCTGGTAGTTCCCGAGGAAATGGTATCGATCTTGAGGCTGAATTCGCCAAGGTGTATCAAACCCTGAATGCGCTGATGGCATTCAATTTGGCGCAAACTCAGAATCAACAGCAGAATCCGCAGCCAAATCATGGAGCTGGACAGGGATTGGTTAATGCCGACCCTATTAAGCAGATTGAATCCTTTAAGAGGATGAGGCCGCCAGTCTTTGAGGGGCAAGCTGATCCAACCGCAGCAGATGATTGGATTCGGAAGATGGAGACGATCTTCGAGGTATCGGAGACTCCGGCAGCCAGCAAGGTGAAGTTAGCTTCGACGCAGCTTGAGAAGGACGCTGGTGTCTGGTGGGAGTCAGTAAAAAGGGCTTTGGGAGACCAGCCGTTGACTTGGGAAGATTTTCTGGAGGAGTTCAGAGATCGCTTCTTTCCCCTAGATGTTCAGGAGAAGAAGGCGACCGAGTTCTTGAACCTTCAGCAGGGCAGCATGACCGTGCGGGAGTATGAGACCAAATTTGCTCAACTTTCGAGGTATGCACCAGAGTTGGTCGTTGACGAGGCAAAGAAGGCCAAAAAGTTTGAGCAGGGCTTGAGGCCAAACTTGAGGTCGAGGATGATCCCGTTGGGTATCAGACGGTTCGACAAGCTGGTCAGGACAGCAGCTATGGCCGAGGAGGACATGGACCAGTTTCAGAAGAAGCAAGATACATGGAACCAGAACAAGAGGCCCGCATCAGGCCAGAGTGGGAAGGGATTCCCCGCGAAGCAGGCCAAGTTCAGTGATCCGGTGCAGAAGGCACCTGCAGCTCAAGGGGTGACCTGTTATTACTGCAAGGAGGCAGGACATTACAGGTCAGCATGTCCGAAGTTGGCGAAGCAGATTTGTTCCCAGTGTGGGCAGGCAGGACATTCTCAGCCCCATTGTCCTCAATTGAGGAAGGATGGTTCGGGTGGAAGCAAATTTCAGAAGAGGCAAGGGCGAGTATTTGCATTAACCGAGGAGGACGCTGGTAACTCGGAAGATGTAATACAGGGTATGCAAAAATTCTGATTTTTATTTTGAATCAATGTAATAAGTAAAACCTTTATTTGAGAACAATTTAAGATTGAGTATCATTCTTATTGTAACAGGAGTTGTTTTAATTAATGGAATAAAGGCAAAGGTTTTATTTGACACTGGTTCATCGCATACTTTTGTATCGCCAAATTTTGCAAAGATCTTAGGTGTGGAACCTAAGTTATTTCCAGGCAAGGTTTTGTCGGTGGCAACGCCGTCAGGTGAAGAGTTGATTGCGGATCGATATTACGAGGGCTGTGATATCGAGATTGGTGGGAGGTTGTTCGACATTGATTTGATCGAGCTGAAAGTCTTGGGAGTGGATATCATCGTGGACATTGATTGGATGGCAATATATGATGCCACAGTTGAATGCAAGCAGAAGGAGGTGTTAGTGAAAGCACCAGGTGGACCTGCAGTGACTTTCCAAGGGAAGAAGAAGATTCCGAAGGTGGCTGCAATGGTATCCAAGATGGCTATTTCAGATAAAGTCAAGAGCATTCCGGTTGTCAGAAATTTTCCTCGGGTGTTCTTGGATGATTTTCCAGGATTATCGCCGCAGAGAGATGTGGAGTTTTGCATTAATGTTCAGCCGGGGAGTGCACCGATTTCTAAGGCTCCGTACAGGATGGCACCTGTAGAGCAAGATGAAGTGAAGAAGCAGACTGAGGAGCTGTTGAGCAAAAGGCTTATCAGGATGAGTTCCTCTCCGTGGGGAGCGCCAGTGTTATTGGTCAAGAAGAAGGATGGGTCAATGAGGATGTGCATTGACTATCGGGAGTTGAATAGGGTGACTATTCAGAACAAGTATCCACTGCCGCGGATTGATGATTTATTCGACAGGCTTCGAGGAGCAGCTGTGTTTTCAAAGATTGACTTGAGATCAGGGTATCATCAGGTTCGAGTCAAGGAGGAAGATGTGAGTAAGACAACTTTCAGGACTCGTCATGGACTCTATGAGTTTTTGGTAATGCCATTCGGGTTGACGAATGCGCCAGCAGTGTTCATGGATATGATGAATCAGGTTTTGAGGCCATTTATTGACTCTTTCGTGGTGGTTTTCATCGACGACATTTTGGTGTATTCGAAGTCGGAGGAGGAGCATTCTACGCACTTGACAGCGGTGTTACAGAAATTGCAGGAGCATAGCTTGTATGCCAAGTTGTCGAAGTGTGAGTTTTGGAAGTCTGAGGTATCTTTCCTTGGTCATATTCTTTCTAAGGAGGGAGTAGCTACTGATCCTCAGAAAGTTGAAGCAGTGAAGGATTGGCCCAGGCCAACGTCGGTGAAGGAAGTCAGGAGTTTCTTGGGTTTAGCTGGTTACTACAGGAGATTTATCCAGGGTTATTCTCAGATTGCAGTTCCTTTGACAAGTTTGACCCGGAAGAATGTGGCATTTGTATGGACTGATAAGTGTGAGGAGAGTTTTCTTGAATTAAAGGAAAGGTTGACTACTGCACCTATCTTAGCCTTGCCGCAAGCTGGAAAGGATTATGATATCTACAGTGATGCATCTCTCAGAGGTTTGGGTTGTGTCTTGATTCAAGAAGGCAAAGTTATTGCTTATGGTTCGAGGCAATTGCGTCCGCATGAGAAGAATTACCCGACAGATGATTTGGAGCTAGCAGCTATCATTTATGCCTTGAAGCTATGAAGGCATTATGTTTATGGTGAGAAGGTTAATATGTACACTGACCACAAGACCTGAAGTACATTTATCAGCAGAAGGATCTTAATCTTCGGCAGAGAAGGTGGTTGGAGGTATTAGAAGACATTCGTCCTGTGATCAAGTATCATCCGGGCAAGGCGAACGTGGTGGCCGATGGACTTAGCAGGAAGAGTAGTTTATCGAGTTTGATCACTACTCGAAGTGAGTTGGCAGCAGAGATCGATCAGGCAGGTATCGAGGTGGTACTGCAAAGTTTAGGGGCGTCTTTGGCTCAGTTGAGGCTGCAGCCGTCCTTGAGAGAGAGGATTGTGGAAGGTCAGAGATCAGATTCAGAGATTCAGAAGATGTTGCAACAGGTTTCAGAAGGCAAGCTATCAGAGTTTCGTGTCCAAGATGGAATTCTTTGGTTGGGTGAGAGGTTGTGTGTTCCAGATAATGCAGAATTGAGAGATAGTATCTTGCAGGAAGCACACAGTATATTGTTGTCAGTTCATCCAGGAGGCACAAAGATGTACAGGGACATCAAACAACATTTTTGGTGGTCTGGTATGAAGCGGGATGTAGCAGATTTTGTGGCAAGATGTCTGACTTGTCAGCAGATCAAAGCAGAAAATCAGAGACCTGGAGGTTTGTTACAACCGTTGCCCATTCCGGAGTGGAAATGGGAGAATATTAGTATGGATTTCATCACGGGTTTGCCGAGGAGTTCGAAGGGCAATGACTCGATTTGGGTTGTCGTGGACCGTTTGACTAAGTCGGCTCACTTTCTAGCCATGAAGATTACTTGGTCGATGGAGAAATTGGCTGAGTTGTACATTGGTGAAATTGTGAGACTTCATGGAGTTCCTGTGTCGATCGTATCCGACAGAGATGCAAGGTTCACTTCAAGGTTTTGGAAGAGCCTACAAGAGCTTTAGGCACCAGAACTGATTTCAGTACTGCTTTTCATCCACATACCAATGGTCAGACTGAGAGGGTGAATCGAGTGCTGGAAGATATGTTGAGGGCTTGTGTTATGGATTTCGGTGGTAGTTGGGAGAGATACTTGGCATTGGTTGAGTTTGCTTATAACAACAGTTACCATGCGAGTATTGGGATGGCACCGTATGAGGCTTTGTACGGGAGGAGGTGCAGGACACCTGTTTGTTGGTATGAGGTTGGCGAGAGGCAGATGTATGGTCCTGAGATCATACAACAGACATCCGAGAAGATTGAGGTGATTCGCAAGAGGTTGGTCGAGGCTCAGAGTCGGCAGAAGAGTTATGCTGATACTCGACGAAGAGACTTGGAGTTTGAAGTTGGGGATGCAGTTTTTCTCAAGGTTTCTCCGACCAAAGGAGCGATCAGGTTTGGTAAGGGAGGCAAATTGGCGCCAAGGTATATTGGGCCATACAGGATCATGGAGCGGATTGGCAAGACCGCTTATAGATTGAAGCTTCCAGAGGAGTTGGCACAAGTGCATGATGTATTCCATGTGTCATTGTTGAGGAAGTATGTGCCAGATCAGAATCATCAGTTGGTAGAGATTCCTGAAGATCTACAGGTGAACTTGAGTTACAAGGAACAACCTGTTGAGATCGTTGACCGTAGAGAAAAAGTTCTCAGGCGCAAGGTGATACCTATGGTCAAGGTGTTGTGGAGGAATCAGCAGTTCGAGGAGGCTACTTGGGAGCCAGAAGATCGCATGCAGAAGGATTTCCCCGAGCTTTTTGCATGAGTGCATTTCTGTTATGTGATTGTAATTCTTTGAATGATAGTACTTTGAGTTGAGTTGTATTTCGCTTATTTTGATTGAATTGTCATATGCAATTGTTTGAACTATGTTTCCATTATGAGATGTTGATTTCTTTGTTGATATATTGTTTGGACTCATTAGTAGTAGTTCTGAGGACAGAACTCTTCTAAGGAGGGAGTGATGTAGAACCCTGTATTTTCAAATATTATTTTATATTTGAAAAATAAATTTAAATTGATTTTTGGAGATTTAATGAATATTTTCAGAAAAATTTATCTTTTGTACACGTGCAAAACACGTGCAAATACTTTTATGAGAAGTTTGAAAATTTAGTTTTCTTTATGAAAAATCATTATTTAATATTTGAGATTTAATTAGTATTTTTCCACATTTTTCTGAAATTAATTGGAACTATTTGCAATTTTTGAGAAAAGAAGAACCTTTTTGCAAAATTGACATTTTTAGGGGTTAAAGTGTAAAATGTATATTCTGGACGTTTTGAACAGTATTGGTTGAGATTTAGAATTGTATTTTACTTTTAATCCAAATTTAAATGAATTTTGATTGAATTTCCAAGAATAGAACTATATATGAAAGTTGTATTTTGGAAGGGTTTATTTTGCAAAAGTGTGGGTAAAACCCTAATATTCAATCCCGGATATTTAAAGGATTTTTTCTCCAGCCGTCATTGTGAGAATATACAGAATTTTGTGGAGATTTATTTTGGTGGAGAAAGGAGTTTTTGGATCTAGCAAAAGGAGATTTTTTTGTGGACTTTCCTCAATTCAAGGTGAGTGATATAAAAATTTGTTTGTTGTTTGATTTGATGTTATGAATGAAAGAAATTTGTCATGTTGTTGATCTATGTGTGCAAGTATCATTGATGTATTGATTTGATGTTGTGAGCGATATGGATCTTGTATTGTGGTATGAATCATGTGAAAAATTGTGGATGAAATAGTAGATCTTTATTATTAAAATTGTGTTGCTAAAAGCATGTTGAGATTTGAGTATGAACATCTGGACATTAGATTTATAAATCAGATTTTGATTTAGATTTGTGAAAGAAATTTAGATCTTTTAAAACCCTAATGAAAGAATTTATGATTTAGAACATGAGAACTTGAATTTTGACATATTTGATGTTTGAATAATATATACATATACATGATGAGGATTTGTTGAGTTTTATCATTTTTCCTGAATACGAACTATTTTCATAAACATTGAATCATTAGAAAACTCCAGATTTGATTTTGTAATCAGACCTAAATTTTGAAAACTGTAGGCCGACAGTCGACTGGCCTACTGTACAGTCGACTGGTACGAGCCTGATACTGTACTTTTAGAACCTTTGAAAAAGTCGTTCTGGACAGTCGACCTAGCTCATAGGCAGTCGACTGGTCCACCGAAGAATTTATTTTTGTAAAATTATTAGTCCTTTCTGGACAGTCGACCTATAATCCTTTAAGTCGACTTACATACTTAGAATATATTTTGAGAAATAATTGGAATTTACCTCTGGTAAGTCGACCGATCCTCTTATAAGTCGACTTATATGACTTAGTTTATTTTTGTAAAATTTTGGAAATTCGTCTTCTGGACAGTCGACTTACTACAGTATAAGTCGACTGGTACTGAAGGATCTTTGTAAACTTTAGTGCTATTTCGAATGTTTGATTTTTCTGATAATTCAGTCTCTACTTGACATTCAGTTCAGTATTTGATTAAACATTTGACTTTGAGATATTCAGCTAAGTATTTAAATTGAGACATTTAGTTGAGCCACTTTGTTTAGTGGAACTTTGTTTTGATATTTGAGTTGAGTCTCTAGAGGTGTGTGACCCTAGTATACCGGTGTTGAGTATTTTGTTGAGGCCCCTTTGAGGCATTTCAGTTATTTAGAATTGAATTTAGGCCGGTAGGGTATACCACTCTAGGAGGATCGTTAAGTAATTAAATAACCCGAAAACGATAAGGACAGGCACTAGTGGTGATATGATGAACGGGAACATGAGTCAAGAACCTCAGTATGGCTTTCGGTGTGGGATTTAATCTCCGGAATTATCACAGTAGATTATTAGTGGTGTGGGATATGTCTTCGGAATTATCACAGTCTTGTGGTGTGGGACAATCTCCGGAATTATCAGGGTAACTTCTAGTGGTGTGGGATTGATCTCCGGAATTATCGGAGTCGAGGTGAAGCACATGTGGTATTCATGTGGTGATGTGTCAATGTTTCGGTGTGGGATGATCTCCGGAATTATTCAAGTGAAATATCTTGGGTGTGGGATCCATCTCCGAAATTATCGGGCATGAGATACTACCCATAGTTTATCTTTATCTCGTAGTAGTCATCGTGTTAGGATTAGTTCATAACGCGGGGATTGAACCCTATGAAGTGAAGACGTTAAGGGCTTGCACCGAACCTATGTAGAATGGGATGCATAGACTTCGACAAGTACGCATTAGAGAGTCTGCATTTAGAATCTGTGTTCTAGGCTTGATTTTATGCATGTGGTTTTCCTATTTTTCTACACCTGACACTTAGCTTAGTGCCACTTGATGTTTTATGTTATCTGTCATTCCATATTTCCCATATTCTTATTTAGTACCTGTTGTTTAAGAATTTATGAGGTATGATCTTTTATGTTGTATGTTTGTTTTTATATCTCTCACACCATTTATGGCTGACCCCGTTAGTTTTGGGGGTTAGGGATCATCTCTAGCCTCATATGTTGCAGGTTGTTGCTTAGAGTTGGAGATTGGATGCTTGAGTGGTTTTGAGATATAATTGACTCATAAGAGATTTGTAAAAATTTGTAATAACAGTTTTGAGATAAATTTGCAGTTGAGATTTTTGAATTCCGCTGTGCTATGTAAGAGTTTGTTGTAATAAATGTTGAAAATTTTAGTGGTGTTGGTTGTGTTTACTATTATATTGAAGTGGATCGCTGGGAATGTGCCACGTATTTTCTAAGATATCTTATTAGAAATTCGGGGCGCTACAGCTCTGATTCATGAATGTATGATTGACATAACCAAATAGTTCATCAAACATTAGTTTCACATTTTACTTAAAATTATTGAAGAGAACCCTCCATTAATTGGAAATTTGGAATACTAGAATATGTAATACTTCTAACATTATTGCCTTCATTTAGACTCACACACTTCTCACAAATCACAATTAATTAGTCATGTAAATGGTGTCGGAGTAATCTACCCTCAACTCGTAGTGCTAATAGCGGAAGTGCACCACAAGCAATAGAAACTCCCAAGACTTAGATGAACCAAGAACAAGCCACCACAATATATGGAGCTCATAAGAACACAACCAATATGCAGAGATAATCAATCTCTCTCTTTCACCTTTGAAATACTCGGCACAATTTTCTCTTGAAGTTGGACAATGATAACGGCTCACCAAATCTCTCTCTTTGGATGATCAAGAATTAACTAAATCCTAGAGTTTACGGCTATATATATAGCCCCCAAGTAAACCCTAAAAGATAAACACAAATATAGCAATTGAGCCTTTAAACTCGTAAGCCCAAAAACAATCAGCGCCGAAATCGGTCGACCGCACCCCTAGTGACGGTCGACTGCAACGTGTAGAACCAACCCCGAGAGTTGACCGGTCGACTGCACCCCCTAGGTCGGTCGACCATCCTCTCCTCTCTTGGACTTATACACTCGAAGAACTCTCAGCTTAGGGTCGGTCGACCGCACCCCTTGGTCGGTCGACCACAACCCTCCAGACTACTCTTCTTCTACTTGCTGCTTGTCATCTCTTGCTTCTTTGTCTCCTCCTCTTCTTCTCCAACTTCAAGTACCCCGTGCCTACGTGTATTTGAGGCCACAATTCCTAACAATCTCCCACTTGGACCAAATACACCACGCTTCAAAGTTATTGCAATCTTTCCTCGCATTATCTCTGCCATCTCCCACTTTCATGGAAGACCCAAGTACTTTCCACTCTCATGAAGAGCACCTCCGCCACTCCACCACGTGGAGTGCACCAACCACTGCTCATCGCCTCATGAAGGATGTGCTCTTCCAATCGCATAGAGCACAAATACCGGAGAAACAACATCCCGTGTCGGATTCCGTGTTATGAGACTCCCCAACTCGCAAAATCTTCATCAACACCGAACATGGTTCAAAGCCTCTCAATGCACCCTTTGCACTAGAAACCTCCGTGGACAACACCTCTACAAACTCCACAGACTGTTCAACCCCTACAGTCCTAATTCGATTACCTTCATCGACATCACCCTGCATATCGATACCAGCACTGTCTATCACACAAGAGCGACTTGAAGCTTCAACTGCCAATTCGCAAAGTACCCTCACCGTAGCAATGCCTTGCCCACTAGGATCACTTTCATGGCCAGCAGCTCCCATTAAATTAGTAACCTCCCCTCCACAACTGAAAGAACTCGATTGCACCCTACACAACCTACTACTCGATTCCGGCTGAGAGTCAACTACAGGAGTGTCCCTCACGTCTCTAAGAAAATACAGCATTTTCCCATGCTTTCCTTTTGCAATCACCCTTGAATCTGCAGCTAAACACCACTCCCCACTACCAACTGCAGTAGACAACCCCTCTTTGTCTAGCCTTCCAATCGAGATAAGATTTTCTTTCAAGTCTGGAACATGCCTTGTCTTCCGCAAGAAAATACTTTAATCATCATTGGTGTTCACGCGAACAGTACCAACCCCACGTAAAGAACACCGGTGACCATTTCCCACGATTACAACTCCAAAAGAACCCTCCTCGTAGTCATCAAGTACCTCTCTTCTCGGAGTGCAATGAAAAGAAGCTCCCAAATCAATACACCAATCTTGAGTGCCCAACTCCTCCCGAGCTGATAAGCATAAATCCTCAACAAGCCCTCCTTGAACTTCCTTTGGGTTATCTTTCTTCGGAATCTCCTGTTTCTTCATCATATAAGCCTTGCAACTGTACATCATGTGACCCTTCTTGTGACAATACCAGTACCCAGACTCATGTCCCCCATCGCTATCATCAGACCCACTCTCAGATGAACTACTCTGATTCTTTCTTCTTTGACTGCTTTTAGATCTCCCACGTCTTTTCATAACGTACATGGAGGAATCTCTAGAAGATGATGATGGATATCTTCCGTTTCTCATCCTTCTCACCTCCTCGTTTAGAATGCTACTCACCACATCCTGTAGAGTCGTCGAATCTGTCATAGTGCCTGTAATAGTCTGTTCTACCATACCATAACTATCGGGTAAAGTAGATAGAAGTAACAATGACTGCCCCTTCTTTGAAAACTTCAAACCTACAGCTTCCATCTGGTTGTAAACCATACAGTAATTGTTCACATGTTCTGCTACTGAACCCTCTTCCCTTAACTTCATATTAACTAATTTCTTTAGATGAAGAATTTGATTAGATGCCGACGGTTTCTCATACATATCCGTGAGAATCTCCATAGCCTCCTTTGTGGTCTTTGCCTTCGAGATATGAAATAACGCCTTCCTACTTAGTCCCAACTGAATCTTCCCCAGTGCCTTCTGATCCAAATGATTCCACTTTGCTAAGACCTTCGCATCCTTGTCTGCACCTACCGGCTTCTCATCAAATAACGGACCATCAAGATCTTTCTGACGAAGATACGCTATCATCTGAATCTTCCACATTGCGACGTCACTCCCATCGAATTTCTCGATCTTCATCTTGTTATCGGCCATTTCGAACCAACTGCTCTGATACCACTTGTCGGAGTAATCTACCCTTAACTCGTAGTGCTAATAGCGGAAGTGCACCACAAGCAATAGAAACTCCCAAGACTTAGATGAACCAAGAACAAGCCACCACAATATATGGATCTCACAAGAACACAACCAATATGCAAAGATAACCAATACTTATTATTCCCGGATAACCAATACTTATTATTCCCAAAGAAATACAAAGATTGCAAAAGAGATTACAACTCTTAATCGCTCTCTCTCACCTATGAAACACTCGGCACAATTCTCTCTTGAAGTTGGACAATGATAACGGCTCACCAAATCTCTTTCTTTGGATGATCAAGAATTAACTAAACCCTAGAGTTTACGACCATATATATAGCTCCCAAGTAAACCCTAAAAGATAAATACAAATATAGCAATTGGGCCTTTAAACTCGTTAGCCCAAAAACAATCAGTGCCGAAGTCGGTCGATCGCACCCCTAATGACGGTCGACTGCAACGTGTAAAACCAACCCCGAGAGCTGACCGGTCGACTGCACCCCCTAGGTTGGTCGACCGTCCTCTCCTCTGTTGGACTTATACACTCGAAGAACTCTCAGCCTAGGGTCGGTCGACTGTACCCCCTGGTTGGTCGACCGCAACCCTCCAGGCTATTCTTCTTCTACTTGCTGCTTGTCTTCTCTTGCTTCTTTGTCTCCTCCTCTTCTTCTCCAACTTCAAGTACCCCATGTCTACGTGTATTTGAGGCCACAATTCCTAACAAATGGCAGTGTATAATTGGTGTGGAAGTCAGAATAGGCGGATATTTCAAATGAGCATAAACAAAATTACGAGAATTTCAAAGAGCGCATAACAAAAATCACACCTGCACTGCAAAATGTAGGCGGATCTTTCTTCAAATCCTTCAACAGTTAAACTCCTTTAAATACTCTTAGAAGCCATCACACACCAAACAAAACCCCTAATTTCTCAAACACAACAAAATTAATCTTTACTTACATTGTCAAACAACTAAACAAACCATGGTCAAACAACACAACAAAAATTCTCAAAAACCAATTTTTTTATCACATATCACTCACCAAGTCACCATCGACATCTGTGATCTGAAGACTGACGTCAAGTTGGGAAGGGACTAGGGGAGATATTCAGACTTTTTAGGTAGACTTGATTCTTGAAGATTTGGACTTTGGAGGTTTCGAAATTGTTGAGAAAAGGAGTCTGGACTCGAGCTAGGGTTTCGGTGGAAAAAAAGACTACCTTAAAAAAATCTTAAGAAAAAAGAAAAGAGGGAGCTAGGGTTTCGGTGGAGGTTGGACTGGAGCATGGAAAGAAAGAAAGAAAAGAAGAAAGGAGAGGAGCAGGAGTGGTTTAGGCCGAAAGAAGAGCGGAAGCCCAGTTGAGGGAAAGCATGGGTTTTATGCACTTGGGCCTAAAAGGGGGCCTGCCAAATTCCAGGGGGAGACCCTTTACTGCCTCTGCCCCTGTCTACCCTCCACCCTCCCTACAAGGCCTCAGTTGATTTCGGTATGGGGTTAGTAACTCGTAACCTCTGACCCTATGTATGGACAATTTAGAAGAAGATGATCTACCATCTCTAGACTGTCATTACACATAACACACATAGCAGTCCCACATTTAGTGAGGTTGTCCCTTGTGACAATTGCTTTTCTCTTTGCCAGCCAGTTGAATATTTTGACCTTGAGAGACATTTTGATCTTGAGAGGCATTTTGGCCTTAATTCCAAGTCCTATCGCATGTTCTAATGCCCCCATCATTAAGAAACTAATATGTGGACCTGATTGAGAAATTGCCCCTTTATGTAGCGCCCAATATATATTCTTTCTATCTTATTCTCTACTAGATCTTTATACTTAAGATTTTTCACTTAGGGGTGGTTTGGTTGGCTGTAAAATGTATTCAATCTAGAAGATTACTATTTGGAAAAGAAATATTTAAGTTCTTACAAAATGGTTTGTATGGATATAGTTTTACTGTGTAGGATAGAGAGAAAATAGAAAGAAATTTAAAAAAAGTAGTAAAAAATAATTGTAGAGGAGTAGTTGGAGTCATTTTATTGAATAATGTAAAGAGAGATGAGAGATAAATCAATTTAAAAGCCCATGAATAGTGTTGTTCCTCCATTTTCCTCTCATTTTGAGTGGAAAACGAAATGGGCAAAAAGTTATAATAATCTAGCAGGAAAACTAAATTCAACATCTTTTACTCCTAAACAAAGCTATGAACAATGCACTTCCATCAAATTTGTTTCCCTACAGTAACTTTTCGGCCAAACAAATCACCCCTTAAAGTTGGGCCTAAACAAACAGTGCATCAAATGATCTAATAAAAAAGTTAAAAAAATTAAAACAACAACAACTACAATAACAACATATTTGGAAGGAAAACAGAGATGAATTGTTTATCTGCCAAATATTTTTCAGTTTTTAGATATGTTGTTCGTCATACTTACGACCTTCCTACCAAATATACTCTCTTAAAAAGTCCACAGTCGTTTGAGGTATATGCATATTATTATCACGTCCCGCTTCCCAAAAATACGGAATACGAGTACGTAACAAAAGCCCAGCGAATGATTATTATCATCCTTAAACTGTTTCAAGAAATCTTTGCAACACATCACAGAATTTATCAGAGTCGAAAGCAAAAGGTGGAACCAACATGCAACATTGAAACAAATTCACCAACAGAAATTTACTTGAATCCAAATACCATATTCTCAAATAAATCAGAGTCTCGAGAAAAACAAATATCCTGGGTCACATCGCCCAAATACAAATAATATCCAAGTCTCAAAATACAAGAATAATCCAAGTCTCACGAATATAAATATTGTTCTAGCACGATACAAGAAATAATAATAATAATCAAAAGCAACACTAATACTTCAAGCCTCCGATACCATCTTGAACCTGTTCTCCATAATCTGCAATTCATTGAATGCAGGAAAGAGGAAAAGAGAAAACACAAGTACTCGTCAATTGTAAGTTGCGGGTCACAAATAGAGTAGGATACAAGCACATGGAGTGGGGAAAACTAACTAGCACATGGTATAGGTATGATGTCAACCTAGACAAACTAGCATGGTAAAAGTGTCAAGTGTACACGACATAAATCTAGTGTCATGCAAACAAGTATCCTATAAACATGCATCAAGTGTCAAGTGTCGTGTAGTCATGTATCATGTATCATGTTTTAAGTCTCATGTATCAAGTCTCATGTATCATGTCAAGTATCTTATTCAAGTATCTTGTTCAAGTATCTTGTTCAAGTCTTGTGTGATTACTATCTAGGTACCATGACATGCAACCCACCCTACATGGTTGCTACAATACAACAGTTTCGCTTTAGATTTCGTAGTGGACCATATAGGGCAGTATACTCGGAGACAAGCAAGTAATTGAGCTCCAAGCTCCATGTATCATGTATCATGTAATCATGTGTCAAGAGTGCAAGTGGCAAGTATCGTGTCTTGCGTGTAAGTATCAAATATCATGTCAAGTATCACGTAGGATCAGTGGACCCCCTTCCGAGTAACATTTCTGAATTATCCACTACTAGATCTTTCCCATAAAATCCGGCTTGGTTACTTTTATTATTAAGGTCCAACAAGCATGAATACATGCAAAATAGTATCAATTAAACATGATAGGATCAGGTTTAAGCTCAGGGTAACAAATCAGCAAGCATGGGTAATATAGATTCACATATACGAGCAAAACAGACAAGGTTCATAATCAGGACAGCAAGACCAGTCAGTACTAAAACAGAGATTCTAAGAGCTACAGGCATGAAAATGAAGATCCGTCAAAAGATCTGGAAACTAGACATCCACACGCATCCAACGAGTATAATAAAGTCATATACCAATTCACAATATCTCATCTCAAAACTGATTTGAATAAAGATTTTATGTTCAGCTAGAAAACAGGGGAACGACTTCAAAAGCATAAAAACAGAATGAAAATACATTAATTAATTCCACGAAAAATCTGGGGTAATACCCTATAGGTATAGACTCAAAATAACATGTTTCATAATATTACAGTAAGTATAGATAAGTCATCAAAAATAAGAAGTAACACGAAAACATAGTTTTACGAATCTGGAATTTCTCAACACTGCTGTACGAAAACAAGGATATCTCGCAATCAGTGAATTGAAATCCAATTCCACCGAAACGATGTGAAAATAGGTAGATTTTACTAACTTTCATATCTCACAAATAATTTTCATAAAGCATAAGGAATTAGAGTGAAAACTGGGTTCTATACTGAACAGCACGCAAATTACAGCATAAGTAGATTTTAGAAAAGAACATGAAACACTACATAAAACTTATGTTTAAAATACACAAAAAATCTGGGTAGTCCCTAGTATCATAAGAAAACACTAAGAAAAATATTATACCAAGATATTATGCATAGATTAGTTCTTGAAAATAAATTGTTGACAAAATTGACTCAAAACAGAATCTGAAATCTATCGACACGGCTGTACCAAAAACATCATATCTCAGTCATGAAAACTCCAAATCAAGTAAAATCAGTGGGGTTTGAAAATAGACACAATTATCTACAATTCACTTTTAATTTTGAAGTTCAAATTCGGACTGTAGCATGGGTGAAAACAGCAAACCAAACAGAACAAACTGCACAGACAGATTTCACATCTCTAGACAAAAACATCATAACTTCCACAATATTGATCCAAACTTAACCAAACTTGAAATAAAACCTACCAAACATCTAAAAATCATGTTTTAAGGATTCTAACATGTCCAAGCCTATCAATTTCTCCCATGGCAATCAATCGAACACATATCATGCAAATATCCACATACACGAACAAAATCAAGTTTGGGTAAAACCTAGGTTATTAACCTATCAAGTTTCATGTCCTAAGTCCTCTATGGCCAAATTTATCACAATAGAGACAAACCCATCGAGAAAAATATAATTTTTGGTTGTCTCTCGACCCAACTACTCTAGGTATGAACTTTTTGACTTGTATCAACCTAATAAAATTTTGTACAAGTTACTTGCCTCTTAATGGAGTGAATGCGATGCCAACGAGCCTTAGGAACAAAACCCACGAGAGAAATCCTTCCAAGCGCGAATCCAAGCGAACCCACAAACACGAAAAGCTCCTACGATCGAACTCCTTAATGCACGAACCAAAGTGGAGATACCCACTTGAAAATCACCAAAGGGGAGAGTTTTGATGAGGATTTTGATGTGGTGGTGCTGTTTGGATGGGGCCGGCCACACAAGGAGAGAAATAGGTGGTCGGGGTTGAAGTATGGTGGATGAACAGATGGTTGGAGGCGCTTTTGTTGGTCGGCAAGGGCTAGGGCTGTAGGAGGGGGGTCGGCCTGGGATGTGTGCAGGCCGGAATGGATTGAAGAGGAAAGGAGGGGGCCGGGATTGCTTGAGAGGGAGGAAATAAGATTAGGGTTAGGGTTAAGGGGGATTAGGGTATTATATATATGGTTTTAATGTGAGCTAATGGGTAGTGGATATCAATATGAAGTAATAGGTATACAATTGGGTAATGGGTATTGGATAGATTTCAATTGGGGATACAATATATAATGAATTCTATGGCTCCTAAAAATCTCCTTAAGGGCCAAAAATCATAATTTTGGAAAAACACCACAAAAAATCCATCACATCACCAAAATAAATAATAATGGTGAACGAGGCCGAGAAAATGAGAAAAATGACTCAAAATGGTGGAAACGACAAAAACGACGAACAAACAACACAAGGAGCTCAAATGAAAAGAAAAAGAATATATATTGAAAAATAATCCAATATACTGTTTTGAAAAAAATATAAGAGATATAAAAATATAAAAAAATGAAAAATACACTCCAAAATACATAAAATAAAAAACACAGGGGTTACAATTATAGAATAGCATTTCGAGTGTTTGCTGCAGTCGTCAAAAGGTATAAATGCATAATTTCATAAAAAATTGAACGGACGAAACATTTCGTCTGTGAGATTTTTTTTTATTTAATGAATTTTATAACGGAGAAATGAAAATTTTAATATTAAAATAGATGTGCCAAAAAACAAATTCACACTGTGTTTCGTTCGAAGTGAATTTTAGAATTTTTTTTTATATTTTGGTTGGGATGAAACATCTGATGTTGTGATGTTTCATCCCATTATTTTGCATTTTGCAAAATAACCGAGGTTTTAAAGGAAATTTATTATTATTATTATTATTTTGTGGGGGGGGGGGGGGGGGGGGGGGATTCTAAAGATATGAAATCTCGAATATACCCTTCTTCTTCTTCTTCTATAAATTTTGTGAAGAGTTGAGCTCTACTCTTCAAACCCGAGAGCTCACTTCTTCAACAATTTGTCTTCTCAAACCTCTATTATTTCCAAGCTATTTTCTTCTTCAATAGTTGATTGTTATCCCCCAATATATATATATATATATATATATATATATATATATATATATCGGGTTTTATCGTGTCTTCAATAAAAAGATTTATTGGCCAGATGAAATCAAAGCATCAACAACCAACGCCAACTGAAGCAGAAAGAAGCAGCCAAATAGATTCGAAGTTGCGGAATGTAGACTACACGGATCAATCAAATTGGAAACATGTTGTAGATGATTGCAATCATTTATGCAAACATATTACTGTCCATCCTGAATGTGGATTTTGCAAATTTAGGGAAAATTGGAGGGAGCCAATTAAAATATACAAAAATACTGTAGTCATGTCCCAATTATCAAGCAGTTAGTCGAGTAGGCGGGCTAGCCTCGTTTTATGCATATAGATACAGATAAGTCATCTATGCGGCTTGTGGAGCCATTGGTAGAGAGATGGTGGGATACAAACCACACTTTTCACCTACCGTGCGGTGAGGTGGGATTCACTCCGTTAGATTGGGTAATGCTAACAGGAATTTCAATCGGTATCGGGCCCTTGCCTCCGTATAACGACGAACGGTACACATTTGAAATGATCCAGACTCGCTTTTTCCCAGAGATTATAATAGACAATTGGAAGTCTCACGATATCCGTTGCCCATTCCTGAAACGTTATTTTAACAAAAGTATGATCGAGGAAGCTAAGACAAATACTGTTCTAGCGATAAGGATTGTAGGAGCATTTTTTATGTTGTAGGAGCATTTTTTATGTTCTTCCTTGGGGTGTTTCTTTACCCTAATGGTTCGCAATTAGTGAGATGTGGCTGGTTAGCTGCATTTGAAGATATGACTATAGTAGGCACATACGATTGGGGTAGTCTTGTATTGGCATTATTGTATTTGTCTCTTGACACTTGTAGCAGGCTGAAAGTGAAGTCATTTAACGGGTCTTGGCAAGTAGTCGAGGTATCTCTAAATTTCACATCTAATTTGCTAAGTTTCACCTTTAAATAGTAGTTTAATATCCTAGTTGACACCTAATAAATGTTTGTTTTATGTAGTATTGGGCTTACGGATAGACAAGTTGCTGTGTACCAATAACTGATGGGAGCCTGTCTATGGAACGTCATATGGAGAATGTCGACAAATGGCCGAGAATTTGTCGATGGAATCATGAATTTTTAGATACGGGTCGTTCGGACCAAATTAGGTACAATATTTCGATGGCTCGTGATCAATTGGAGATGCCTTCATGGAAATCTATTATATGGCAACCATATAATTGTTCGGCATACAATGGCGTGTATGAAATTGAAGTTGCTAACTTCATTTCTCTTTATCGACGTGCATTTATGTATTGCGAACAGGTAAAATTATTATTAATGGCATGTAGTATTTTTAGTGAATGGGTTTTTTTTTCTAACAATAACACATTATACAGGTGTCTAGTATGTTGGTGATCGTTGCTATTGCCAACTAACTAGAGTTGTTACAATACCAAATGACCCACCTCTAGTCATGTGTCTCATGTCAGCAGACGTTTAAGGGAACCCAATTGAAGCTTCGCAGTTTGTCACTTCTGTACAACAGAGCACTTACGATCAGTATTGGTGAAGGTTTTGATTGATCCCATCATGCCAGCACTCTCGCATGCAACGAATGTCAATTTCATCGGTCCAGCTACAATCGCTGATTCATCAGCTCAGTTTCCCCATGCGACCCCTCCATTTTGGCTTCCGTGTTAGTACTCAACGCAACCATGTGCTGATTTACCTGCCATTCATGGTGAACCATTAGTGGAAGTGCCATTATTTTCTGGCGGTACAGTTCTAAGGAATTTGGACTATGGATATTTCCAGTTTGTTCAGCGCGGAGAACCAACATATGTGAGAATCACACTCCAATAATTTATCTCTCTCTCTCTCTATATATATATACATATTAATCTATCTATTGACAGGAGGAGTTATTCAAGACATGTCAACAGCTTACTAACTCAGAAACCTAATTGAGGCGATTTATACAATCAGAAATGGTTTTGAGGAACTCTGTTCCCACTGATGTTTTTGCTGGTAGAAGATCTGTATCGATCAGCAGACAGTCTACTTCAAGACATCGGGAAATGCGACAACCTGTAGATGACACAGGAGCCTCGACATCGACTCCATCCTTTGTCCCGTGTACACAGTATGGGGAGGAAGAGTAGTCGACAAATAAAATATCTGATAGGTTGATGTGCACGTATGAAAATCACATTTACAATTTTCGCAATTTGGTTAATGTATGAAAATCTGCTAGCTTATTTGGTCGACAAATGTTTCACAATTGATGGCCAGTTAATCAAATTTGATTTGGTGCATGTATGAAAAGGGCCTTCTTGTCATTTTCGTCAATTGATGCTCATTTAATGTGACAATAGGGGCAAGCTTGGAATTTAAGTCCATTGCTTTGCCGACAAAGACAAACAAAAATTGATGCATCTAGCATGTCTTTATTCCCACCATAGATTTTCTTTATTCATGTGAATTTAAATCTTTAACTTTGCTTTATTCAGTCAAACTTTGCTTTATTCACAGGATGCTTATAACTTGTCTGCTCCTTTCATAATTGGCTTTTGACAATTATTTGGAGGCTCCCCACAAATACTATTTAACCACCCCTTGAGCATCATATCTGAATCAACTCTATTTCACTCTTTCATCACATATTCTCCTAAATATAAGTTTCTCTTCTGGCAACGAAATTCTTACAGCAATGGATCATTTAAATTCATCTTCTTCTTCAACTTCATCAGATGAATCAGCAGAGCATCAAGATGTAGTAGCCAGAAATGTCAACAATCGTATGCAAAGAATAGGCATGTTGTTGCAACACACCGAAGAAACGATTCGCCGCCGATTCATTCGTCGGGAAAGAAAAGAAGGTAATATTAGGTTGTGGAAGGATTATTTTTCTGAAAATCCAATATACAACGATACCATTTTCCGTCGACGTTTTCGTATGCAGCGAGACCTTTTCAACCGTATACTCGATGCTATTATGGGATACGATCAGTACTTTATTCAACAACAAGAAGCGTGTAAAAATCATGGATTTACGCCAGATCATAAAATAACAGCTGTGCTACCATGTTCAGCATATGGAGGTGCAGTGGATGTTGTCGACGAATATTTACGAATTAGCGAAACTACTGTGTTGAAGACTTTGCGTCCATTTTGTTCTACAATTGTCAAGCTATTTGGCAACCATTATATGCAAAAACCTACTCCCACCGATGTAGCACGAATCCTCCGAGAAAATGAAGGCAGGGATTTTCCCGGCATGTTGGGTAGTGTAGACTGTATGCATTGGAAGTGGAAGAATTGTCCAGCTGCGTGGCACTGACAGTATATAGGACATGTAAGGGAACCAACAATTATTCTTGAAGTTGTCGCATCATATGATCTTTGGTTTTGGCATTCTTTCTTCGGAATGTCAGGTTGCAATAATGATCTGAATGTGCTCAACCGTTCTACTCTATTTGATGAAATTCTTGATGTGCACTTCCGGCAAATTTTGTAATCAATAACCACATATACAATATGGAATACTATTTGGCAGATGGTATATACCCCCCCTGGCGACTATAGTGAAAACTTACTCTGCCCCGGATACTTAAAAGAAGAAGAAATTTGCAGAAATGCAGGAAGGTTCCCGTAAAGATGTAGAACGCACTTTCAGAGTTTTACAAGCATGCTTCGCAATAGTGAAGGGCCCAACGCGTATATGGGATACATATACCCTTTCAAATATCACGAAAACATGTATAATTGTACACAATATGATTGTTGAGGACGAACGTAAGATGACATAGGTGATTATGATTATGATCAAATACAGGATGCGACAGTGCTCGTACCTAACAGAGGTGGACATGTTGATCAAGGAGCCCGAATGGTTCAGAATGTGGTATTAAATGATAGACAAAAACATCATGCACTATGTCAAGATTTGGTGGAGCATATTTGGTCCCAATATGGAGATGTGGAATAGGCAAAATATAAATATTTCAGAATTTAATTGTAGTATTTTGTTATCTACATATTTATTTGAATTTAGTATATTTCAAATTGGATTTATTATATGAATGTAATACATTGCAAAATCTATTTATCTTATGTAATATATGAACGGAACACATTACAAATAAAGCAGGAGACAGATTGTGAAGCAATTGTGAAGCACATTACATCAATTGCGAAGCACGGAACACATTATCAATTGTGAAGCACATTACAAATATTTGAACGTAACACATTACAAATAAAGAAGGAGACAGATTAATGAAATTTAAATGTTCATATTGCACTGAATAAAGCGTCTAATTTATAAGCTTGGAATGAAAATTGTTTATCCCCTATTATAACCTCGTTTTTGCAATATTTCATTCTGCCTACACATGAAAAAATAACGTTGACTATCTGGTAAATTGCTGAGGTCAATACTCATAATGCGATCTTCCTCCATTCTTCCTTTCAGTTCATGGTCTTTCTGTTTAATGGCAAGCTTCAATTCAGTAGCCGAATTCCTCCTATCTTGGCTTTCTTTATATATAGTGTTGAAACTTTTCGTTTCTTCTACCATTTGAGAATATTCTGATGATTCGGCCAGACTTTTTTCTTTTATCTTCTGTGCTTTTCTACCTGGTGGTCGGATTTGGGGGGTAGGCGATTCCATGTCAACCGGCATGTCTGAATATGAGTTGTTTATTGAGGGTGTGGCTACTGCCACCTTCCCCAGATTGTGAACTCATGACTTGATTGAAGACCTGTGTAGTACGCAAGGAAAATTTTGGTTGATCCTTTAGTATATCATAACATTCTTCAAACTTGAAAGCTTTTTCGGATTTTTGCATATATTCGACTCCCGCGTCGCGCGTCCATCACAATATTTAATAGATCAGTACTTTATCATTTAATAAATTTAATGGTAAATGAACAAATATCTGATAATTTGTACATACCTTATCGGCATCGGTAGTTCCACTAGCCGCTCTAATTGTTACAGAACCCAACTTCGCAATGAACATGGCTACTTCTTTAGAAATTAATTGGAAGCGACTTGTAACGGAGCTTACTGTTCGGCCGGTCGGAGTCCCTAATAACGCTTTGAAAGTAGACAAAATTTGCTCCCAAAACTGTGCACCGAATTGATCAGTATCTACCAAGGGATCTTGTGTTATACAAATCCACGCTTGACAGAGCACAACATCTTCCTAAGTTGTGTAAGATCTCCCTCTTGCAATACGGCTCGTCATTACTCACTCTCTTACAAATTTTATAGGAGACATAGAGATGAAATTTTTCTGGATAATAGAGAGGGATATCTCTCTCTCTCTCTATATATATATATATATATATATATTTTGCAATGAATTTGGTTTCAAGGAGGGAGTCAATATATAGGCAAAATTTGTCAAATATAGCCGTTGTATGTTGGAAAGAGCTGTTGTGTCTAAACCAACTGTCGGATCAAGAATTGAAGGGTCGGATGTGAAGAAGGGTAAATTGGTCATATGCCGGAAAAAAATAATTTAATAAAGGGAATGGGACCCATGTGAAAATGCATTGGACGAAACATCATGTTTTGTCCAACCCCACATTTTTTTTCCTATTTTTTTATTTTATTTTTTTCCTCGGACGAAACATCTTATTTCGTCCGATCATTTAAAAAATAATTAAATATTACGGATGAAATATGATGTTTCATCACACATAATATGCATATTGCTATATTCCAAGCTATATTTGGCTTTTTACTGTAGCGGAAAAGGTAAAATATGGATAAATAGCTAACAAGTGCAGTGACATTTGGGGGAAAATATGCATAAAATGCATTTATAGCTAACGACTGTGGATGCTCTTATAAGGCTACAAGGGGGAGATATTATTTTGAGGGGCCTAGCACTAAAGAGTGAAAATAAAATTAGTATTTTTTATTGTTTTGTTTTTCATTATTTCTTGGTAAGTAAAATAGTCTCAATTCAAATGTTAAAATCAGATTTTTGCTCTTTCTTTGTGTGTTGGGGTGGGCATCGGTCGGTATCCGACCTAATATGGACCATTCATTACCGATCCAAAGAAGATGGGTTTTTTAATTTTCTCATCCGCAACCAATCCGAACCTTAATTGGATTAGTTTCCATCCAAGCTGATTAAGATCAGTTTGGATTGGATTGGATGGTCGGTTTAGCGTGCTACTTTTCACCTTCAACATCATTCATAATTTTGCTGAAATTTAAAAGATCAACTTTATTCAAACTTAAGAAACAACCTGCTATTTGTTATTTAGAAATGAATTTAAAATGAAGATTCATAAAATCACAAGTTGTTAATGAATTTTGCACTAATTGTTTGAGATGATGACGTTTAAATGAGTGAGATAAACTGCTTTTTCACTTGCATACTTCTGTAATCTTAGTTTATTATCATAAAAGAAACATCAATAACCATAGCTAATTGAATTTCAGATGCAATAAAAAAAGATTTAGAAAATAATTTCTGCTTGACTTGATTAAAGTAATTACTAAATATTACATCAACTTAATGATTCTATTAAGTTGGGTCACACTGTAAATTAAGTATTTCTCAACAACATAACACATAGGATTATGGAGAATCAAAACATAGGTAGAACAACTGCTCGGTTTGTATTAAAGAAATTAAAAAAGACTGTTTGTATCTCAAGCAAAATGAGAAATGACTATTTGTATATTCAAGAAATTGAAGGTAGAACATATTTTTTATAGAGGTATGGTCAGTTCGGTTTCATCAGTTATTTGAAAGTTTTATCCAACAACCGAACCGGTCCAATTGGTTATTGATGATCAAGAACCGATCCAATCCAAACCCCCAATTGGTTCGGTTAAAAATCGGTCGGTTCGGTTTGGATTGGTTCGGATTGGTCGGTTCGGATAATAGTTGTCCACCCCTATTTGTGTGTTTGACAGGAATTAGAAGTAGAAAAAAGAGAGAGAGAGAAACTTTCCAAGCCATTTCAAGTGAACTGGTTTTTGATATTTTTTATGAGTTGTCAAAACGTTAACAAACTTTCATTATTCTCAAACAAACAACATATTTTAAAATATGAAAAGTAGTGGAATAGAAAATGCTAATGTGAATATGCTAGAAAAAGCAAACCCTTGGTCCTATGAAACAAACGCCCCTAAGGCGATCAACCCCTTCATCCTTCATCTGAATATCTAAGCCTTAATTGTGTGTAATGATTTAAGTCGGTTGCCCATGGCAATCAAATGTTTTCAGAAACTCTGTTGTACTCTTTATGATCTGTGTATCAATGATTAAGTTTTCAATTCGCTTAAGGACTTTGAGTAATGATGCATAATTTTGGCGTCAAGATCGTTGTATGTTGTATCATTTCAGGGAGAATTTGATCAAGATTTAAAAACTTGCTAGGTAGTTAGCACGTGTAATGCATGTGCTACACATTTGTTATCTTTTTATGTTGGTATATGTCCTAGAGGTCAGTCTTATATTGACCTTACTAGTTTACATTGTATCAAGATATTTATTTCATATATGAAGCATTTTATTTATTGTGTTATTTATTGTGATTATATGAACATAATAAAGTCCTTAGAATAGTAGGTTCAATACTATTGTATATCAAGTGCATGACTTGATTGTGAGATCCTATTTGTTGAAATTAAAACACTATTCTTAAATGTTCATAGTCAAGTATTATTGTGAATTAGGACAACAATAATACATAAAGACTAGTATGTGTATAGACTGATGACCATATCTCACGGGTCATACATATGAGATATCAAGTCTTCATATAGGTACATATTAGAGTAATAATGTATTAGACTGACCCAACATGAGAACGCTGCCATGGACGGTTACGTGAGTGTCATCAGCAATTCTCACAATGACCATGGTGTATGTGGTCCTTTGACTTGAAGTCATTACGGTTTCCTACATGAGAAGTTATATGTTTTAATACCGTCAAACGTTGTCTGTGATAAAGTGATTATAAAGTCATTTATTGGACATACTATAAATCATGCGGACAGATGTGAGTGACTTAGATAGGGTTTATCCCTCTTACATAACAGGAGTGATATTTATTGATCTCATTTGTTTTAATAAGTCTACTCAGACATCAAGAAATCAAAAATTGAACTATACAAGGATGACACGCTCCATGCTTTGTGGTCAATTAAGATATCTGGACAAGGGGATTAGACTATATGGTATCATTGATCATGGATAGGTTATGTCAAATCACTGGCATTCCATTACTTGAGTAGCAGTGATGTATTGCTAGATATCGCTCACTGTTTGTGTAACGCCCCGCCCCAATAGTTAGACAATTTTTTTTTTATAGTAAAACTGCACACCACAGGCAGACTCTCAAAAAGTGGTTAACCAATTAGGTGACTCTTGATCATAGGCAATTATATTTATTATTAATTAATCTTGCGATACTCTCGACATGGGATCGATTTCACCCATATCTACCGATGTCTCTCTCTTAAGTCACGTGCAAGGCAGAGCCCCCCTCGGGCGGTCCCCCCACTGCCACGTTGACACACCATAGAACACAGCAAACAGCCCCTCAAGACTGGGCCCTACCGAGGCCACGTCAGCCACGTGGCTGTGACAGCAGCAGCATCTACTGCTGTCTCTTTCCCTAGGCCCCACGCGCAGGACAAACCCCCATACAACACCCCTATAGAGAACTCTATAGGGCAACCTCTAATTCCTTATATATATATATATATATATATATATATATATATATATATATATATATATATATATATATATATATATATATATATATTATCTCTTCAAATTACGGATATTAGTGAGGTTTACTTTTAACGGTAACACTAAGATAGCAAAAATAGTATCCGTAATTTGAAGAGATAATATATATATATATATATATACACACACACACTTTATCTTTACATAGGTAAGCATTTTCGTATTCTCATACTATTTCATTTTTCTGACCTATCTTATATTTGTTTGCTACTTATATAATATGATTTTTATTATTCATAGTTATTTATTATTTTCATTTTTATATAATTGATATTATATAGTATTCCAATATTATATTATTATTATTTCATTTATTATTACTATACTTGTTTCACTACTACAACTACTTAGAATATTTATATTATAGTATTATTGGTATTTCGACGTGTCTTTGATTGACTATCTTCCGAGGCCTATGTATATATATATTATCATCTTTAAGTTTGAAACCTTTGTGTTACTTTTACTATTATTTACTTTTGTCATTATTCATGTTCCTAACATTTTGTTTTTGCTTCTTATTTTGTATGGTTGGCCTTATTATCTTCTTACTATGATGACCTTTTACGATGTTATTTGATCAGTAATCATTATTTTGATGATTTGTTCATATATCTATTTTGAACAAATGCATACGCATTTGATGGTTTTATACAAATGTTTTAACAAACTTTGGAGTGCTTGATATCTATTTTACTGACTAAACTTATTGTTTTCTTTTATTCGTATTCTTGTCTAAGTTTTATGTTACGTACGTTTGTCTATTTTCATTAATTCATAAATTCATAGTGCATTGCGTTTATTGGGTATTCAAGTTTTAGGGAAGCTTCTGATTTCCTTGTGTGTTTTAAAGTATTATTGACTAATTTATGTTGGTTATGATAATTATGCTGTAGAAATTCGTATGCATTAATTGATTATCTAGTTGTTTTAGACAAGTTATTGCATAGTTTATATTTTTTAATACAATTTTATATATCTTCTTCGGATTAGTTTTATGGTTTATGGATTTTTGCCTATACTTGTTTCTCTGTCAGTTTTCATATTTACTTTTCTGTTCTTGTTATACGTTATTTTCTTTTGTTGGAAACCCAATGTAATTAGAAAATAAAGATAGAATGACTTTTTGCAACTGTTGTGTAAGTTTTGTATTTTTGTTTTCCTCTTGCTAAAGATAGTTCTGAGGACAGAACTATTCTAAGGGGGGAGAGATGTAATGCCCCATAATTTTTAATACTATATTTTGAATTAATAAATAAATTTTAAATCAATTTATTTAATTATTTTAAGTTTTCGTAAAATTGACATTTTCACACGTGCAAATATTTTCGAAGTGTGAATTTAGAATTATGAGTTAATGAACAACTTTTATTATTTGTTATTGGGTATATTTGAATTTTTGGATTTTTTCTGAATAAAGAAAACTACTTTTGTAAATTTTTGAAAGAAAGGGACTTTTTGTCAAAAAAAGGGTTAAAGGTGAAAATTGAACTTAAATTTTGTTTTACTGCATTTAGGGCCGGCTATACAGTATAAGGCTCTAAGGAATTAGATTATTTCCATATTTGGTTGATTTTTATTAATTTAATTGAATAAATATATAATTACCCAATTTTGGGTTGTTGGGGACTTTATTGCAAATATTCATCCTGGAGAGTAAAATTCAGAAAATTTATTTGGAAAAATAAAATCTTTATTATTAGATAATAATTCTAATTTTTCTGATTTTTTATGAATATTTTATGATATATTTGCAAATACTCAAAAATGAAGTACTTTTGTGCAAAATTGCCACTTTGAGTAAAAACTTCAGATTTTGAAATTTTAGGCAACATATGTTGGTCAGCCAGATCTGGGATGTGAAGGGATTTAATTTAAATTTATTTTAAATCATTTTAATTAACTAATAATTGGAAGAGATCCATATATGTAAATAAATAATCTTCTTGGTGGGTAATTTTGTAAACTTTTGTGGAACCCTAGGACGTCAATCCGAGCCTATAATAGGGGCAGCAGCTGTTACCTCTTTGTGAACCCAAAAAACTCTATTTTTTTATTATTTTCTTGGAGATTGGATCTTGGATTTTTGCAAGAAGGAGAAGGCTTTTTCTTTATTTCTACTATTGTTCTTCAAGTTGATCTTCTTTGAGGTGAGTGATACTTCTAGTCTTTTGATGTGTTTTACTCATATTAGCATGATGAATGAACTTATGGATGTTAACATGAACTAAAGATGAAATTTTTATGAGAGATGATAATGTCTTATTAATTTTGAATGTTAAATACTGATGACGGATGAAAAGTCTAACTTGGGATCTTTGGATTTAATTGTAGTTAATAAAGATATGTAGAAATAATTAGAACTTGCTCCATGCTCTTGAATTCATGCTTGATTGATTATAAAGTTGAGATCTTTCCATATTATTGATTGTTTTTAATCATCAAAAATTGAAACTAAACATTAGGGTTTGAATAATTATTGTATGGATCGAAAGTAATTTATTTTGAAGTGGCTTATGCATAAAAGATTAATATTTTTGCTTACAGAAATAAATCTAATGAGAATATATGTGACTGTAGATGTTAGATAATGGTGTATGATTCAAGAAACATGCTTTGGATGATTAAAAGATGATATTTTTCATTGTTCTAATATTAAAGTAAAGTGGTATGATTCTATGTATTGTGTGTATGTAAGAAGTATTTTTGGCAAGAAATATACATAAAATAATAAAAACCAAAATTTTGGGCTAGGTTTGGGTCTGTGGGTTGAACAGTAACTGAGGGTTACTGTTCTGAACCAGTGGGGTTGAAAAGTAACCCCAGGTTACTGTTTACCCGACCCATGGTTGCATTCGGCTGATTTTGTTTCGGGTTGGATTTTTTAGTTGATTTTGAGTTGTTTGTGGGTTTGGCTTGTATGCTATGTTAGGGGACTCTAGTATACATGTATAAGCATCTATATATGGGTTTTAAAAAATATATATGAGTGGTTTGATCGAGTTTGGATGAGATTTTAAAGACATTGTATGGTCTGGACTGTTGTCTGTTTCAGTTTGGAACGAGATTTCGACTTAGTTGCTGATGGAATTACCTAAAACTTATTAAATAGAAATTGTAGCTCACTGTGTCTAGTTTCTAGAACATCAGACCGATCCTCAATCCAACTCATAGATTGTAAAATATGCAATTTCTACCACTGTACTGTCGTAGTTTCAGATTTTTAAAATAACGGTTAGTTTCCAGAATTTATTGAATATGAAACCTTTAAACTAATTTATTTGATTCCAAATTTTTATGGTGAATCCCTCGTTGTGTGCTGGATTTAATTTTGTTTTTTTCAGAATTTAATATTGATTTTAGAATGTACTGTTTTGAGGAACAAAGTCATATAACTTTCAGATTTTTGGATGAAAGATAGTTTTCAGAATTTATTGAATATCAACCCTTTAAACTAATTATTTGAGCCCAGATTTTTGTGGTAGATTCCTTGATATGTGTTGGATTTAAGTTATTTTTCCAGAATTTAATATTGATTTTAGAGTGTACTGTTTTGAATGACAAAATCGTATAATTTTCAGATTTTGTAAAAATCTATATTTTTGTGGATGAAATGTGCTTTCATACGTATAAACGAGTTCTCATGGCAATATTGGTTGATTATAAGGAATGTAATTAATGACGAGTAGTTTGTATGATTAAACCAAGTTGAATTTTGATTTAAGGATTGGGGTTATGATGTGGGACCTTGAAAGATTGTTGATGATATTTTGAGTTATAAGACTTTAGAGGTTGGATAGGATCCTAGCATGCCGGAAAATGAGATTTTGTGGAATTTTGGCCAGTGGGGCTTTTGTTGTTGATTTTGTAAAAGTTAATTCCGGTCGGGTACACCAACTCTAGGGGGAATTGTGACTTAACTAATAAAATAAACCTAAGGACAGGCACTAGTTGGAGTTGTGATGAAATGAGAGCAAACGTGAGTATGAGGGCCTCAGGTTGATCTACGGTGTGAGATAGTCTCCGGAATTATCGAGGTGTAAGTAAAACAGTCTCCGGAATTACCTGCGGCGTGGGACTGATCTCCGGAATTAACGGGATCGAGGTGACGCTCACGGGACGTCTGTGTGTGGTGAGGCGTCATTGCTTGCGGTGTGGGGTATTCCCAAAAATTCTCAGGTGTCAGTGAAATAATCTCCGAAATTATTTGTGGATAGAGATTGACCTCCGAAATTATCGGGGCATGGGCTAGGTACACGCAGAATGTCTAAATCTCGTAGTAGCCACCGTAGTAGGATTAGTTGCATAACGAGGATTAAACCCTATAAAATGGAGAACGATAAGGACTTGCACCGGACCTATGTAGGGTGGGATGCATAGAATCCAACAAGTATGCATTAGTAATCATCATGTGCATTTGTGTTTTTCTTGACTTGTATTGTGCATGCTTGTTTTTTTGTTTTCTTACACTTGACACAGCCTAGTTTCACTTGATGATTTATATTTCATTTATTGTTATTTCATGTTCCATCTGTTATTACTTTGTTAACATGTTTCACTTGTTGACTTATGATTTCATTCTTTATGTTTCCATTTAAGTTTGTATTTCCTTTGAATGTCGCTCACACCGTTATAGCTGACCCTTGTAGTTTTTGGGGGTTAGGGTTATCTCTAGCCTCATGTTTTACAAGTAGGTGCCATTAGCATGGAGTTGGGAGCATGTGGTAGATTAGTAAATGTTTATGCATATCTTTTAAAAGGATTGATTGTAAAGAGAAAATTGTAATTTAAAGTGTTTAAATTCCGATGTGCTTTGTAAAAGAGTTGATGTAATGAAAAGTTTAAATTTTCCTTATATTAGGTTGCTATGTTTATGATTACATTTGAAGTTAATTCTGGAATTTGTGCCACGTATTTCTAATTTTATTTATTGAAAATTCAGGGCGCTACAGAGTTGGTATCAGAGCCGACTTTCGACACCAAGTATCGGTAAGAGTGGGTGAGAGTGAGTGAGATGTATGTCTGAGATGGAGTTAGTAGATGTATTCCTGAGATGAAGTTAGTAGATGTACACTGGTAGGTAACCAGAGTCCCAGGTAAGGATGTACAGCTAGCAGAATCAGGGTACTGCTAGCAGTATCAGGGTACTCCACTCCACATCGGCTAGAATGGAGATCCTGCGCTAGATTGCATGCCCCGTACTCAGTGAGGATGCTGATTTCTAAAGAGGGGGGGGGGGGGGGTGTATGTAACACCCTGTAATTTAAAGACATAATATATATATATATATATATATATATATATATATATATATATATATATATATATATAATAATAATAATAATAATAATAATAATAATAATAATAATAATAATAATAAAACACAAAGAAAGCTATCAAGTGGCTCACATTCAATCCGCTCAAAATCAAAGGCCCAGATCTAACCTCACAAAACATATTTTTCCTCCCAAAATTTTAAATCCCAAAACCAAAAATTTTCCCCCAAAACAAAAAAATCATTACTTTATTACTATCTTTCTCTTCTCTCTTCACTTTTTCATATTTCTCTCTTTCTCTCTCTCCCTATCTCTCTCTCCCATTCTTTTTTAATTTACTTGGAAATTTAGATTTTAAGATTTCAGATTTGTAAATTTTTAGAATTTTTACGTTTTTTTATTGCACATGTTATACTGAAAATATCAAATATCTCTTCAACAGTTAAATTTTATCATTTTCCACACTTAAAGCTCTAAGAAGTTAGATTTTACACCCCCATATATAATTATTTTTTAACATATACTAATGGAAACATGGATTTTTATTTACAACTAATTATTGTCATACTATTCAAACTTGAGCTACATAATTGTTGTTTTACTGTTTACAGGGCTTTTCGTGTTTTGTATCGTTTTGAAGACGTGCCATACGCACGTGCCCATGGGCAAATCTAGTATAAAATAAAACACAAAGAAAGCTATCAAGTGGCTCTCCTTCAATCCCCCCAAAATCAAAGGTCCAGATCTAACCTCACAAAACACATTACCCCCAAAAGTTCCCACCCCCCACCCGCAAAACTCAAATTCAAATCCCCCCCTAAAAACAACTCATTTATTTATTTAATTATCTCTCTCTCTCCCTATATATATATATATATATATATATAGAGAGAGAGAGAGAGAGAGAGAGAGAGAGAGAGAGAGAGATCTTCGGTTGCACACTACTTTGGTGAGCACTCCGTGAGCACTCACGAACTAGAGACCCTATGAAAAATCCGAACCGCTCATATTGTTCTATATGCCTTAGATAGCCTAACAATAAAAAATCAAGTAATTTGAAGTTCATTTGCCCATGATTTACATCATCACAAAATTGTATGGCTGAAAATTCTAACAACATGATGGATGGGCAAATGAACTTCAAATTACTTGATTTTTTATTGTTAGGCTATCTAAGGCATATAGATTAATATGAGCGGTTCGGATTTTTCATAGGGTCTCTAGTTCGTGAGTGCTCACGGAGTGCTCACCAAAAGTAGTGTGCAACCGAAGGGGACTCTCTCTCTCTCTCTCTCTCTCTCTCTCTATATATATATATATATATATATATATATATATATATATATATATATATATATATATATATATATGGAAACATAGACTTTTATACCCTAATTTATAATTATTTTTCACCATATACTAATGGAAACATGGACTTTTATTTACAACTAATTATTGTCATACTATTCAAACTTTAGCTACATAATTGTTGATTTACTGTTTACAAGGCTTTTCATATGTTATATCGTTTTAAAGACGTACCGTAGGCATGTGGCCACGGGAAAATCTAGTATATATATATAATATAAGGAATTAGAGATTGCCCTATAGAGTTCTCTATAGGGGTGTTGTATGGGGGTTTGTACCGCGCGTGGGGCCTAGGGACAGAGATAGCAACAAATGCTGCTACTGCCGCAGCCACGTGGCTGACGTAGCCTCGGTGGGGCCCAGGTCTGAGGGGTTGTTTGCTGTGTTCTGTGGCGTGTCGACGTGGCAGTAGGGGGCCCGCCGGAGGGGGGCTCTGGCTTGCACGTGACACAAGAAAGAGACAACGGTAGATGTGGGTGAAATTGATCCAATTTCGCAAGTATCACAAGATTAATTAATAATAAATATAATTGTCTATGATCAAGAGTCACCTAATTGGTTAACCAACTTTTGAGAGGCAGCCTGTGGTGGGCAGTTGTACTATAAATAATAAATAAATAAATAAATTGTCTGAGTATTGGGGCGAGGCATTACAAGTTGAGCTCTGAACTCTCTTAGTGGCAAGTTACTAGATCAACTCTTGAGCCATATGGGCATGGACTCCGAACTTGTCTTTTAGGTGTTTCTAGAGCAGATAGAGTGTCGAGTCGAGTCTCTGAGCTTGCTAGGGTGCAAGTTGCTAGAGAAACTCTTGAACCACGAGTATGGACTCCGAACAGATTGTTAACAAGTTTAAGGGGCATAGCGAATGGTGAGTTGAGCTCCACACTTGCATGGCGGCAAGTTGCTAGAGCAACTCTTGAACCACGAGTATGGACTTTGAACGGGTTATAACGAGTTTTAGGAGAAGATCGAATGGTGAGTTGAACTCTGCACTTTCTTGGTGGCAAGTTACACGAGCAACCCTTGAACCATGAGTATGGACTTCGAACTCATCATTTGGAGTGCTTAATGAGTAGTCAGTGTTTCTCGAGGGTGGACCAAATGTCTGACTCATTGTTTGCATCAGGAGTTGTACAAGAACTTTGCAAAAGATACAACTAAGTTTTTATAGAAAAATCAAATTAAGTGGTTGCGTTGATTGCTAGTCTTTAATACATGCTGTGACCATTATATGTATCAGCGTTCATTACATGTTTGAAGCTAACTATTAGGGGAGGGCTAGATCATTGAGGGTGAAGTTCCCTGCCGACCATTACAACTGAATCATTATGAAAAGGCACTCTAAATGTATGACTTGTTGAGTAACTGGGTGAATCCATCACAAATATATGCATTCGCATCAAAAGGTAAGCGACAACTTAGATAGAGACTTCTTTCACTACAAACCAAAAAGGCTATAATGGCGTTTCTATCCCGACGTTTAGTTCAAATGCCGGGATAGAGAATATTATTTTTATTATTTTTAAATTACATATCTCTCCCGGCGTTTATGAAAAACGCCGACATAGAGGGGACATATCAGTGCGTTTATTAAACAAATGCCGGGAAATGCCTCTTCTCTCCCGGTGTTTATATTAAAATTGCCGCAATAGCTCCTATCTATTTCCCAATCCATCCCCGCCCCATTTTTCATTTCCCCCCAATCTCTCTCTCTCTCTCTCTCTCTCCTCATCCTCGCTCCATTCTCGCCCCTCGTCGCCGCCGACTCTCTCCCCCTTGCCTCTTCTATCTCGCTCTTTTTTTCATTTCCCATTTTCTCTTCAAAACCGTGCTCGACTCCCCACTTGGCTTCGAAAACCCTCGAATCGTCTTCTTCCTCCAAAACCCTAGATCGAACTCGAAGGTGCAGAAATTTTGATCCGCATTCTGAACCCTAACCCTTACCACCCCCATCGCCCTTGTCGTCTCCCTTCTCTGCCATCCTCCATCGTCTCCCTCCCCCGTCGTCGTCACCCGACGCTCCCCTCCGTCTCCCACTGTCGACGCCATCCTAGTCTTCAAGTAAAAATTAATTTAATGTTAATTAGGGGTTATAGGGTTAATTTGGTTTTGGGATTTGTTAGTTTTAGGGTTTCTTCAGAATAATTTTAACTGAATTGAATTGATTTTGTACACTTATAATGCTCAATGATTAGCTATAGATCTCAATCACAAAATTCTCATGTTCTGATTTGTATTCATCCATTAGAAAGAAAAGAATTCAATCATTCAATCTTCAATTAACAAGAATTATGACTAGAGACATGGAGTGCATCTGTGGACATTGTGGCCGCTAGTAATTCTGTATGTACTTAAACTAGTTTTGCATTATTTTCCTTCTATATATCATTGCCACACAGTAATTTCACTCAAATCTCATAAACAAAATAATTTTCAAGAAGGATGCAATGCACCAAGTTTATTTGGTTTCATTTTATCACCCGGTTAACATTTCACTTCTTTTTGAATGACAAATTACATATATGATCACTTAGTTAAAAGAGTTTAAGGGTTCTTCATAACATTTCATAAGTATGATAATCTTCATAACATTTTGTAAGTATGATAATCTTCAAAATAAAATTAAACATCACTGCTTAGATAATGGTTTGTTGGTTATTTCTGGTCATAAATTGAATTTTTAGTCCTATGTACCATAGTTTAAATACTCACCTGATATATACTTAAATCAATGACGAGGTTTGGACTTGAACGCACGACCATGAAACCTAGTAATTACCATGTTACATAATTATTTTACCAATGCTTATGTTATAAACTGAAAATCTAAGAGTATACTAAACACAAACAACATGTCCAAACCTTGTATTAAATAAATAGTTTCTTAACGCACTTAAAGAATAAGAACAGCTTTCACAACTAGACTTTGGTACACTACATTTCTTAAGATTACCAAGGCTTGTGTTCTTAAGAATCAGGAGGACTCAGCTATAATGGTATTTCTTAATGAAGGTTTTATTTAAGTTTAGTATAATTTGTTTTGTTAATTGTAATGTTGGTGATAAATTTTTTAATTGATTATAAGTTATGGTGTGTTTTCATTCTCAGCATTGCACATAGTTCCACATAAGTAAAATTTGGTTGATTGTTTCACACTCTGCAAACATGTAATATGACTATTTGTAATCTATATGTGAATTAGTTTATGGGTTTATGTCTAGTTGTGTTTCGTCATGGTAGTATAGGAATACACCAATATGCCAAACTCAATTATCTAAAGGCAGAACCAGTTATCAAATTACCTTGATGGCTGAAACTCTAATAAGGGTGCTTGTAAGTGAAGAGAAAACTTGTAGATTGCACATGTAACTGGATTTTGATTTGGAAGGTTTAGAAAGGGAAACATGTTAGTTAAAGTACTACACTTTGCTAAGAGAGCTGATTTGCTGAGATTCATAATTCCGATTAGTGCATATCAAGTAGGTGTAAACTTATTTGATATTTAAACATTAAATGGCTTATTAATGACATCGTGAATAACCATATCTTTCTTGAGTACATTTTCATCTAATTGAACATTTCTATGGAAACATGATGTTAAAGGATTCATGCTAATTGTGTGCTTTATTTTGTTTATGTTCTTTTCAGAAGTAGAAGTTCTTTCAGCCCCTCCAAAGTTGGTGTATAATAATATGTTCTTCGGTAATTCTCATGATTCTCATGTCCACTCATATAGCTAAAACTTACATATGATTGTGTTAATGTAAACTGTTTGTTCCTGTTTGTGATTGGTGGGCAATGACATTTGCAGTATGGCAAGGGATATATTGGAAGCAGTTGTGAGTCGATGGAATGAGCATGTTATTGTTATTGAAAAGTGATCCATCTAGAAGGTATCTTTCTTTTTAATTTATTTGCATGTATTTTTTTCCTTCCATTCTAACTGATACAATGAAAAAATTAAGAACCAATCAATTATGAATTCAATTTTATGTTCTTTCTCTTACTAAAATTATACTGTCTTGGTTAATCCGTAGTGATGAATCTAGTAGGTTTAATATTTAGTACATATAACTGCTATATGCATTCTTTTTTCTTTTCTTTTTTTCAATTCCAAAATTGCATAACACTTGGTTTAAAAGTTTGATCTTCTACTTCTGTAGGATTTTCTGCAAGTTTTGCATGCAAAAGTGTTCAATTGCAGAACATCAGTGGAGTCTCAAGTATTGGAGGGTTGAAAATTCAGGTTCAAGAAAATCCTCAAAAGTTCATAAATGGGATATTCTGGGTTTGATGAATGATGGTAGTAAGAACAAGGTAAATTGCTCATCTTAGTTATGTTAGTATACGATGCATTTATACAGACTACATGCTCTTAAAATTAGCACTAAATGTTTTTGCCTCTGTGGTATGCAAATTTCCAGATGTTATTCCCTTATGAAGACCTCGTGAAGTTCTTTCAGTGCAAAGTGAGGGGCATATCTCCTAGGGAGCTTCTTTCTTAAGTGTATATTCCACTGTCTTCATTCAGTTTTTTCTTCTAAGGTGTTTTAGTATTACTCTACTTAGTATCACTACTTAACTGAAAAGTTGTATCAACTGAAAAGTTGTAAGTTTGATAAGTTGTAAAGTGTAAGTTGTATTTAGTTGAGTTATTGGCTTTATAAGGTATAAACTGTGTCAATACTGTTGGATCCTGTAGGCAAGGCAAATAACACTAGAGAGAGGGTGAATAGTGTTGTATAAAAACTAATTAAGAACTTGAACTTTTCGTACTGTTAAGTCGACTGCAAATAGAAATACAGTCAACTGTTGCGTCAGATAAGAAGAGTATTTTACCAGAAGTTACAAGTCTGATCAGTCGACTTATTGTAGAAAACCAGTCGACTTATCAGACAAGTTTTTGAAAAAAAATCAGAGAAATTGAAATTGCAAGTTGAGAGAATACAACCATAGAGAGTCAATCACAGCCAAACATAACGATGTATCCTGGTTCGGTCCTCCCGACCTACATCCACTCCCCAAGCAACCCACTTGAGATTTTTCACTATTCTTGAAAAAAATACAAGAATACTCTACGGCCTTTGACAACAACAATGTCAAATCCATAGACCTCTCTCACCACCAGAGAGAGCAAACCCACTCTACACCCTAGAGTGAAACCGAGTCTAAAACCAAGAGTCCTACTCTCCAACTGAGAGGACCACTCTCACAACTCTAGAGTAAAAACAACAAAAATTGAGTTTACAACAACCTATAGCCTTATATGTGATATTATTTTTGTATAGTGGCTATTAGGACAACTTCTGAATTCAGTCTAAAACGAAATCAATGTTATATTAGACTGAAATTCAGAGAACCAAGTCTTAGAGAGTTTGTATGCTTTTGAAACACTTGTTCTTGTTGAAAAACAAAAGACTTGAGAGTTAAAGAATGCTTGGAGTTCTTGGAGAACCTTTGCCAAATGAATTCTATACTCTTTTTATAGAGTTAGAAACGTTTGGATAGTGAGATAGAATCCCAACTACCATACAACGGAAGTAAAAAAGATTTGAATTTGAAAAAAAAGTTTTAAACTCAGAAAACCGTCGAAACGGCTTGAACAGTCGAATGGGTTTCCATAATGAGTCGACTGGTCAGAGCTTGTATGAGTTCAGGCAGTTTCGTACTATGACAGTCGACTGGTTCCAAGGAGTGGTCGACTGGTACTCATACAGCTAAACTTATTCAAGCTTATTTTGACATTTTGATTTTGTAAAACACTCATATTATATAAAGTATATGTGAGTGTGTGTGTGACAAGGCTATTACAAGTTTCTAAGACTCAAAGAATTAAAAATTACAATATTACAAGACACTTTGTTTAAACATTTGAAGCACTTTGAATCTTGTCTTGAACTTGAGTCTTTGTCTTGAGATTGAGTCTTTGTCTAGATGTCTTGAAGCTTGATCAATTACTCTTGAAAGCTTCATCAGATTGTGTTGCCCTTGTGTATTTCACCATGGTATTGACTTTGATACACTCTGCAAGAGATATGTGGTACACAAACTTTGTATTGTGTTGTATTCATCAAAATCAAGAATCAACAAATACCTTATAAAGCCAATATCTTGATATTTGAGAACAATATCTTGATTTGAAAGAAAAAAAAATTGAATTAAAAAAAAAAAATATATATAATATCATATCCAGGCGTTTTTCCCAAAAACGCCAGGATAGGGTGTTTTTTCTAAAATTTTTTTACTACCCTATCCCGACGTTTTAACTCAAAAACGATGGGATAGGTAACTTTTTCTTTTTTTAATGAATCTTATATACCGGCATTTGTGGAATAAAACGCCAGGAAATACGTGTCTATAGCAGTATTTTTTTTTAAAAACGCCAGGCTAGGCCATATATCTGTCACGACGCTCGCTACAACGGCGCTCTTGGCGGCATTTTCAGAGGCGCCGCTATATGCTATAGCAGTGCAAAAAAATGTCGGGATAGCCTAATAAAAACACTGCTAAAGGCCTAGCGGTTTGTAGTGTTTATAAAATAAAATAAAAACTCTAGTTTGCTATTCGGTTTGTAGTGGTGAGAAGGGGTTATCACATACTGATTTGTTACATGATTTAGTTGTGTTAATTGGATGATAAATATGATTGGGTGTGGAATAATATATGAATAATTGCACTGGAGAAAGTGAGTATGCTTAGTTTCCCTTTATTTTCTATTGTTTATGTATTAAGTTGAAAATTTGATGCTTGCATGATAAGTCTTTTGTGTGCGACGAATTGAGCATAATATTATTATTCTTATTTGATTTATGGTTTTCCTTTTTTTGCTTAAGGACAAGCAAAATCTTAAGTTTTGGAGTATTTGATGAGCGTAATTTATATCTGATTTTATTTCTCTTTTTACGCATAAAAATTGTGAGTTCGCATTTATTTATTTGAATTTTATCTTCTTTCTACTACATTTTATTTATTTGTTTGTTTTTGAAGGAATGAGATGATTTTTAGGATAGTGGACTCAAACACACGAAGTCACGGGGCTTGGAGTTGGAGAAGAAGAAGACACAAAGCAATACAGAAAATGAGCAATAACAACACCTAGAAATTGTACGGCTGTTTTGAACATGAAAATGGACGAATCTGAACTTGTGTTTTAAATCAAAAATGTTGTTCTTCGAGTTTTCTTCGAAAAAAGTACTCATACGTCACAAACGGAGTTCTACAGCTCCGGAAAAAAACCATTTTTTCTACAGCCTACACACAAAAAACAGCAAGTGGACAGTCGACTGTGACGGTGCTGATGCTATAATTTCAGTGCACGTTTCGGGTCCAATGAGCAGTATTTATATATATATTTTTTAGGGTTTCTTTGCAGGCTATATTTAGATGATAATGTGAACTCTAGGGAAATGAGAAATATCTTGGAGGCTAAAAGAATTGGAGATGACTCATCACACCATTGGAAAGCAAGAATCATAGCTTTCGTCAAGATCATCTAGATTTCTTTCTTCTTTTCTAATTTTCATTATGCATTCCAATACTATTTTTGTTAGTTGCAAAATTATCAGAAACTAATTTTATATCTCTAGCGCTTCGATATAACCTAGTTTTGAGAACACAATTCGAATTTCATATTATTGTATTCTTCTACTTTCTATGGTTGTGTGTTTAAATTTTTATCTTAATGTGTGTAATTGTTTGGCCAACTATTATTTGAATTATTGAATCATAGCGGATGCCGAGAGGTAACTTAAGATTTAGAGTTATAAAATTGAACACCATTGTTTGAGCATAATTAGAGATAATTTTCCGTGATTAATGTGAGTATAAAGAAATCCATAGAAATTAATGAATCTTCAAATAATTAAATTTACATAGAGATATGACGAATTATTAATTGGAGATATGTTTGGTGTTATTCGGTAGAAGACATTGAATAATGAAGGGATTTTGGTCTACAACTTTGAAGAGTAAAGTTTTTAGTTACATGGAATTATGAATTGTCTGAGATTAAATATGTGAAATCAAAAGTGCTAGAACTAGTTTTTCAATTAATAAACCATATAATTTCATATGTTCATTTTTTTTTTTAGTTTAGTTTAATTTAGTTATTGTTTTTATCAAATTTTCGATTCTCCAAAGAGTAGTCAATCTAGTGAATTTGGGTACTCAATAAAATAATTAGTCCTTGTGGGTTCGACACTCTTTTTATTTACACTACACAGCTTGTTGCAATTCTGTGCGCTTGCAAATTATTCCATTATGGGTCGACTGTAACACTCCTCTATTTTATAATTCCAAATAATCGTTTGTATTTCTTTTATTGTGAGTAGATATTATTGTTATTGTTAGTATTATGCATAAATATGAAATTTTAGTTTATATATATTCTTTAATTATTCTATTTATTTGGTGGAGTGAGTTTTATTGAAATTTATTATGAAAAAGAGAACTAGAAAGGCTTTATAATAAATATTTGGTCGAGAAGGGGCTTAGAATTAATTTTTTATTTTTTTCACTTCTTCCCCTTCCCCTTCACTTCGTTAGATCAATTTTCTTTTTTTCCCCTTTTTACTTTCGGTCGAAACAAATTCACGACCAACTATTGTTTTTCAATTCCCATTAATTCTCTACCGATTTCCAGATAATTTTTAGGGTTTTTTACTACTTGGAAGGTGCTCTTCAACGTGGCGGTGTCGATTTTTCGAGAGGACTTCGAGAAGGCATCATAAAGTGAAGTTTTTTTGACGTCCGGGTGAGCGAGGAGTATTTTCTTGCTGGTTTGTCCGTGAGTATGATTATATTAGGTATTGATGATGGTAAAAATCACAGCAGATCAGAGCCGTACAATCCTTGCACGGATCTCAAAGCATCTATAGGCAGGTTAGCCATCACAGGCCTATTTCACAGGCCTCGACCCACTCCAAAACATGACCTTCTCTCAAGCCCATAAAAAGTGACAGGCTAGGCCCACTAAGAAAGACACCCAGCCCATGTTGGCTAGGAGTCAATTCTCTTATCCCCTTACAGGGATATCTTATCTCTTCAGGGGGAGACATGAAAGATCCAACGGTCACGATTCGATCTCTAGAATGTCTCTCAGGCCTATAAATACCCTTCCCTCTCTTTAGTCACCAGGTAATCAACAATTCACCAGTTTTCACTTTCTTACTCTCTCTTTCTTTCTGGTTCTGACTTGAGCGTCGGAGGGTATGTTGCCGGGGCCACCCTTCAGTGTTTCAGGCATTTTGCAGGTCTGTCGGCCGCATCATCCACCGTCGAATTCAGATCACAGGAGGTCAGTCAATGATCCAGATTCATTCTCAGGAGCCCTAACAGTTTATAACGGTCAGATCACAGGTTTGACTTTTAGTAGTGTCCTTCATTTATTAACTCACTATCTATTTGCTCCCACACCGAAATAAGCAGCAACAGATTGGTGCCGTCTCTGGGAAACCACTGCACAAGTCGAACTTTTCTCCATACCACCAAAACTAAGAGGGGCGGCCTCTAGCCGTCGCACTAACTCTCTTCGTTAGCCAACTCAGGTTCCTCCTATGGAAGATCAAATTCCTTCTCAAAGCAGCCCCTGGAGCCGAATCTCGCTCATGTCAATAGAGAGGCACCGGGGGGCTCCCGACAGAACCGTCCTAAACAGCATCCTCATAACAACTGCATCTCGGTCCACAACGCCTCGGCTGATTCAGTGGCTACACGAGGCCCACGGGGATCTAGAAATCTTCACCAGATCGAAGGCTACCTGCGAATAAGGCTAAACGAGAGGCACGCCTGATCTGAGGCCTCCCGTTCAGGACATCAAGCAAGCTAGAGAGCATAGCCTTTTAGACAAATATCAAGGCAATCTTCCTCTCGCAGGGGGCAACCAGCTAGGGGAAACCCAACGCAGGATGATCAAAGGCAACCTGGGCAGAATAGAGATTGAAATGCACCGGTCACCAGGGTCGAGCTTGATCAGTTCAAACGTGACATTCTCCATGCTCTCCAAGGAAGTCAAACTCAGAGCCTTCCCCTGAACGAATGATCCGCCGACTCAATTGGATCCCAAAAGAAGGACGATCAAGTCCTCCACCAAATCCAAGAGCTAGAGAAATGTCTCGAACAAATGAAGAATGAGGGGAGCCACTCCAACAGGGCCTACCGCCCTAGTCGACCTCCGTTCAGCCGAACTATTCTCGATGCACCTATTCCAAGGGGTTTCAAGGCTCCTCAATTCGAATCTTATGACGGGGAATCAGACCCGACAGACCATATCGAGAGCTTTAAAATGCTCATGATGGTATATAATGCCACCGATGCACTCATGAGTCGGATATTTCCAGCTACACTGAAAGGATCAGCTAGGAAATGGTATTCACGTCTGAAACCTGAGTCCATATTTTCCTTCGATCAGTTTGAAGAACTTTTCATCGCACACTTCGTTACTAGCCAGAGAACTGAAAGGACCAGCGTCTCCCTGCTAGAACTGAAGCAAAAAGATGGAGAATTTCTAAAGGACTTGTCAAGAGATTCACAGCAGAAGCGAGATCAATTTCTTCTCTAGACTCCTCAGTGACATAAAGAACTTCCAACACAACGTCAGGCATAAAGAGCTAAAAGCGTCCCTCACCAAGAGGCCACCTCGAGACTTCATGGAGCTCCTACAACGGAGTGAGAAGTACATCAGAGTCGAGGAAGATCTCAACCCTCCAGACAAGAAAGAATCACTCTCCGGGAACAAATGGAAGAGCCCAACTGAGAAAATGCCCAAAAAATTTCAGAAAAACGACACAGGACTGTGCCGCCCTCCTCCTACGCCTCGCTTCGACAAGTTCACTCCTCTAAATGCAAGTAAATCTGCCATTTTCATGGCAGTAGAGAAAGATAGGATAGTACGTCCTCCTCCCAGGATGACGACACCCGGCAAGAGAAGAGACAAAGGCCTATGGTGTGCCTTTCACAAAGGCCACGGACATACAACTGATATTTGCAAAGCCCTCAAACAAGAAATTGAATACCTGTTTCAGCGGGGCTACCTATCTCAGTTTGTCCAACGAAACAACAACGCTGAAAACCCTCCGCCATGGGGGGCTAACAAGCATCCTGAAAGACCCTCTGAATCCAGGGACTCTGAACAAATGGCCATTTTGCATACCATCCATAGCGGGCCCATGGGGGAAGATTTTAACTCCTCTCGTAAAGCTTTTGTAAGAGAGGTCAATTCGGTTCATAAAGCTCCACCCCCGAAGGGTTCGGGCCTCTCGGTCTCCTTCTCTGACAAAGATCTCGAGGGCATCAAAATGCCTCATTGCGATGCACTAGTTATCAATCTAGGCATGGCAAACCACGAGGTGCGACGTATCCTCGTTGACAATGGTAGTTCTATGAACATCCTGTTCACAGCCGCATTCAATGCACTGAAGCTCTCCCGAGATCGTCTCAAGCCAGTCAGCTATACCCTTCATGGCTTCTCGGGTGCACCTATCCAAGTCGAGGGAATTGTCGCACTCGACGTAACAGTAGGGAAAGCACAAGCAACTCGGACAGAGTCCTTAGATTTTTTGGTAGGCGATGTTAAATTCGCATATAATGCCATATTCGGTCATCCAGGACTAGCTGTCTTCCACGCCGTCACTTTCGCATTCCACATGAAGATGAAATTCCCTACAACAGCAGGCGTGGGCCAAGTAGTATGAAGCCAACAAGCGGCACAGGCATGCTGCACTGCTACAATGGAGGGCTTGGTTCTCCCTCTGAAGAAATACTACAGGAAAATAATCATTGCGTCACAAAGCCAGCAAGCGAGCTCGAAGCCACTACACTGGGCAGCCAAACTGAGAATTTTCGAATTCGTCAAATAACTCCCTCACCCGAAGCCGCTCCACTCAGTCATGGTAAGAATTCAATCTTGAATAAGCACGTCAGTCCATCAGAACATTCTGCTGTCTCTAAGAAGGACAACGCGGGGGTCTCCCAGAAACAGGCAAGTCCAGACAAGGTCTACCAACTAGCTAGGTACAGGACGGAAAATTTTCCAACTTCGCCATACACCATCGACAGCACTTTAAGTTATACACAACAGACTTGAGGCCCTATTATTTAGCAACAAATAACCCGTCGATAACACCTCAACCATGACAACAAGGACTAAGCATGTAAAGAGAGTTGTAGAATTATCACAAGTCCACAATTTCATATTCAACGGTACTACAAATATTTACAAGTAAGGAATCATCAGCCATACAACTTGATTTACAAGCCATCCCTGCGACTTACTGGGCAAAGAACATTGTTCCTGAGAGACACGAGCCTCCTTGTAGAACACCTGGCAGCCACCTCCTTTCCTTGGCTGCCAACACCTTTCACAGCAAACGTCGATCCCAGCGACCATGACTGCTGACCGGCACACGAGGCGTGTGACTCTCAACCAACCAAAGTCAAACTTAACAAAGCCAACGCTCCTCTCGGGGCAGCTCCGGGGAGTTGAAAGGGCACCAACGCCATTTTCCCAGCTCCCCCGACACTCGACCCAGCTCCTCTTATCGTCGCACTATCCTTCGCAAAAGTCGTGGTGCTTTCCTTCGCTCCAACCAGCTGATCCTCCCTAGAACCAACAACATGCGAGGTGCTTGCCATCTGCAAATCACCAAGCCTCGCCTGGAGGCGATATAGCTCCAAGTCCTTCTCAACAATTATTTCCCTGAGTAAGGCGCATTCCCCAACGCTGTCTTTTGTCACTTTCGAAGGTAGTGAAAAGTTTGCCAGACGAATGGAATACAGGAGTGCTAACTCACAATCCCGCTCAACTAGCGCCGACTTAAGGCGAACAGACTCCAACCATTCCTCATCTGACTGAACACACAAACGGTCGACTGCCAACTCTATTATGCGCAGTCACTTGCGGAGGCGCACCACCTCATCACTACGAGGATCTTTATCGGATCCCACGGTCATCTGTCAACAAGCTCAAAAGCATAATCAGACAAAGGATCAAAGTACTAAGTGTCACAAGCGAACACCGCTCCAAGGCACATCAACACAACATGACAAGCAATAACCAGTCTAGAAGATAGTTCTTTAAACACTAAAAGGAAGATACAAGGATGCGGTGGCCATTCCGCAATTAGGCATCACAAAAGAAAACTACAAGTCTCAGACGAAACAACCCAACAATAGACTGGAAAGACAATAACTACATCAAGGTGAATCATGCATTCACCTGCTTCGACATCATCTCAGACAAGGAACTTCCGGTCGTGCCTTTCCCCCTTCTCCTTCTTCCCAGAACCGCTCTTCGTGCCACCCATAGGAGTACCAGCCTCAATATTGTCCAACCTGTCAGGATCTAGAGGCTCCCCAGATCGAAGCGTCACATGGTAGCCCTTCCCGTCAAAACCAGGAACGCGCTCCACCACATGTGTGATCGCCAAAGCATAGGACCTCAACATCACCCCCCGAAGCTTTGATTTACACTCTGTGTGGACCTTGGCCACTTCCACCTTCACATCTGAGGCCGCATCAGCACGGTCCTTCTCTAGCTCCAACAGAAGATCGGCGTTCTTCTTCTCTAATGCCAGCTTCTCTCCTTGGATGCCTCTAGCTGGAGGCGCATCCCCTTCACCTTCGTGGCCGACCCCTCCAACTCAAGGTGCACCTCCTACTCCTTCTTCTTCATCCCTTCCAACTCTGCCTTGGACTCCTTGATGGCCTTTTTCTTATCTTTTTCGGCACGACCGATGCGAGCCCTCCTGTTCTTCTCTTTGGCCGAACAGAAGTCTACCAAGTGCCAGAAGTGGCTGATTGCCTGGAACAAGGAGAAAACAGTTAAAAACATAACGATGCAAGAAAAGGAAGCGCAACATAAACAACTAAGGAAACTGGGTCATACCATCATATGCGCCCTCGCAATCTCCAAGACCGATCTCTCAGGGGGCTCCATCTTCAACATCTCCCTATCAGAAGGAGTGGGGATGTGGAGACAGGCCTCAAGGTAAGCAGCGGAGTTTCCCAAAAAGTTCTCCTGGGCCTTCACATTCCAGTCAAGAGTGTAGACCACGTCTCCCTGACTAACAAGCATTACAACAGTCGTAGCAGTCAGTGGGGCTGACACGGCGCTAGCCATGACCACAGCTAAAGAAGATCCTACCCCAATGGCAGGCGGCACCTCTACAGGGAACTCAGTCTGTGCAACAGGAACCGAGGGCGGTAAGCTCGGGGAAGAAGAAGGACGCAACGCTGTCCTCTTCCGCTTCTTTGGCTCCTCCTCCCTCTTGTTATGTACCATATCCAGCTCCGTAAAGATATCCTCAAAATCCATGTCCGTCCTACCAGCAATATGAAACACGGAATAGTCAAAGACCGTAAAATCAAAGGAAAGCAGTAGAGGCATAAATCAAAAAGCTAGAAATTGACAAAAGCATGGATAATGAGGCATGAAAACAGTAACAACAAAATCATACTAGGAACAGCCGGTCCAAGGCCGGCTTCAAAGAGCACTTTGTTGGTAATATCTTACCACGAGAACACCTTCAGCCCCATAAGTGCATCGCTAAGGCTCTTCTCCTCTATGCTCATTATCGGCTCTGCTCGCACCGCCGAGGGAACCATTTTCCTCCAAGTAGTGGGAATTCCCCACGGCCCGGCACTGTGAACAATGAAGAACTTCTCCTTCCAGCATCTTACTGATCGAGGAGTATCAACCAGCCTCCAATTCTTGCGAGGGCTGAGATACCAACGTGCATCCATTTAGCTGAGTCGGATAAGCTTGAAATGTCTTCTAAACACTGCGAGACTCGGCACAGCTCCGAGCTGGCGGCACTGCAAGACGAAGCCAATGACGTGCCTCCATGTGTTCGGCATTAGCTGCACCGGGCACATCCGATATCAATTAAACACCTCTTTAACGAAGGGATGGAAAGGTAGATGAAGTCCTGCGAAGAAAGCATCACAAGGAAAGAAACAGTACTCCTCCAACATGGCATATCACACCCTGACACCAGGCCCTGGCCGGAGTAGGCTATACTCACTAAGAATGCCAAAACCTACTCTTATCACGGTCAACTCATCGCGTGTAAGATTGGCGGCGGTATGATTATCCTCAGTAGTATGAACAAGCTCTGGCTCATCGTATTCTATGCCACTCCTCAGGAACTGTTGATCTACTACCTAGTACTCCCTAATCAACTTTGGAACAAGGAACAACAAGATCTGGAGCCTACATCCCCTATATCTCTCAAGTTCGACGATCGTTTCCATAACGGTGGAACGATCATCCTCACCACGAACGTGCTTCACTCCAGGAAAGTGATCAAGCATAACACATCTTCTCCATCTAGACCAGTTGATCTAGTAGAGGCACAGATCGATGGAATACTAGACATGGCAAACAACAATAGCAAGAAAGTTACCTAGTCCAGGCAGAAGAAACTCCGAACCAACAACTAGAGCTAGCACCACCAAATGCAATGCCGCGATTTCTAGAGAGAGAAGCTCTCAAAAAAAATAGGAGAGAGAAAGGGAATATGGTAAATGAGGAAGGGGAGGTAGGATCAACCCCTATTTATAGGGCCAGAGAGAGTAAAATCGCCACATAGCGACATCTAAGCTCTTCTCAACGAATTGACGATCGAATCACACCGATCCGGGTCCAACAATAGTGGTAACTTAACAACCAGACAGTCAGTTGACAACACGAACGGTCACCGCAATGTTCGGTCAACAGAAGGAACAACACCAAGGAGCACTCTCACAAACACCTTGTGAACGTCTTGGAAGAAGCAATCTCACAAACACCTTATGAACGTCTTGGAAGAGGCAATCTCAAAAACACTTGGTGACTATGGTGGGGTGAGCAAAATCACAAACACTTGGTGGGCGCTATGTACACCACTAACAAAAACCCATTACTCATCAAGCTCCACTTGAGACAAAGCCTACTATCCCGTGACAACTCCAATGTTGATCAAAGCTCTTTTGATTAAAATCAACTCCAACAATCCAAGCACAATATTACTCCTACCTCAACAAGAAGACACCACAACAGAGATGATCCAACTCGGAGCAAAAGTGAGAAATTTTTTTTTTGGAAGACTAGAAGATGGGTACACTCACATGAAGATGCACTTATATGTATTTGTTGCCTATACATGAAACATATATGAATATTTTTGTGTGAAACCAATCCCTAGTTCAAACTCCAAAATACTCCAAAAAAATCCCCAAAAAGAAGCTCGCAGATCAAAAGAGATAGGAAAATAAGATTTCGGGTTCGGTTCGGGCGTAAATCCACATACCAAAACCCAAAAATAGGGTCAAAGAGTAACAAGGGGTATTAACGGGTCGGATCCAAAACCCGGCTCCACTACCAAACCTGCTCCACGTCAACTCTATTCTTCTTCTTCTCCTAGTTTTCCCGCCAAAAGCTATACTTCGAAAACCCCAGGAACAGGGCTCGACAGAGAGCTCTCCTCCCTCTTCGCAATGCCGACCTCGACGCTCTCACATCCTCTAAAACCCTCCGACGTCGAGCTCCGCCACACCGAGGTCACGAGCTCCCACTTCGATGAAAGCTTCACCGAAAGCAGAGCTCGACAACCTCCAAAAAACCCAAAACATAGCTTAAGTCCATAGCTCGGCGAAACAGAGCTTGAGTCCATAGCTCGGCGAGAGACCACCATAGCTTGACAGATCGCCATTTCCATAGTTCGCGAGAGCTCGAGCTCCATAGCTCGGCGAGATCCCCATAGCTCGACGAACCCGTAGCTCAGTAGCTTGGCCAAAGGAAACTCTCATAGTTTGGCGAGATAGCTTGAAGGGCTCCATAGCTCGGCGAAGATCACTACTCCGTATCTCGGCGAGAGCTGATCCCCATAGCTCGGCGAACCCACAGCTCAATAGCTCGGCCAAAGCAAACTCTCATAGTTCGGTGAGAGAGCTTGGAGGGCTCCATAGCTCGGCAAAGATCACTACTCCATATCTCGATGAGAGCTCAAGCTCCATATCTCGGTGAGATCTCCATAGCTCGGTGAAGATCACTACTCCATAGCTCGGCGAAGATAGCGCCATAGCTCGGTGAGAGCCTCTCTCGACCAACACTCCACCACGCCCAGAGCCCTAACGAGTTTGAACCCATCAACGAACTTGCCGTCATCGACAGACCTCGCCGCATGAGCACATCACCATAACTCGAGCTCGATAGTTCAATGGAGATACGAATCCCTATAGCTCGACCATGTGGAGCTAGCTTGACACTCCCAGAGGTCGACAAGGGCATGGCAGCTCGGCGAAATCCCCAAGATTCGACAGTGCAAGCGATAGATCGGCGAATTCATTCGTCGAGCTGAAGGGTAGAAGAAGACGGCCCAATGCCGTCAGATCTCCAAGAATTTTGTGCTAGCTCATGATCAGCGCTCAGTTTATTTTAGCCCGTAATCAAAGCCTCTCTGGCATCAGATCTCCTCAGCGCGCCAGCCAAGCCTTGATCCGTGCCTCAGATCGCTTTAAAAAGTGAGCCAAACCTGATAAATCCAAAAAATCATTTTAAAATCATTTAAAATTCGAAAAAATAATTAAAAATTCAAAAATAATTATTTAAATTTGAAAAAATAATTTAAAAATCCAAAAAAATAATTAAAATTGAATTTATTAATTATAAATTTTGAAAAATGATTTTGAGATTGTAGAACATTCCATAAAATTCGAAGAAATCCGAAGAACTATGAAAAAAATTCCAGAAAATTTCAAAAAAATTCAGGAAAAATCTGAAAAAATATGGTTAAATTCAGGAATATATTCACTGCTTATAAATATCTCTCAGGACTATAAATACCCCTCCCCCTCTTCAGCACTAAGTAATCAACAATTCACCAGTTTTCACTCTCTTACTCTCTCTTTCTTTCTGGTTCTAACTTGAGCGTCGGAGGGTCTGTTACCAGAACCACCCCCCTGTGTTTTAGGCATTTTGCAGGTCCGTCGGTCACATCATCCACCATCGAATTCAGATCACAGGAGGTCAATCAACGATTCAGATTCATTCTCAGGAGCCCTAACGGTTTGTAACGGTTAGGTCACAAATTTGACTTTTAGTAGTGTTCTTCATTTATTAACTCACTATCTGTTTGCTCCCACACCGAAATAAGCAGCAACAGGTACTATGTTCTGACAAAATTTTGTGCGAGTTTGAGGTGAATTGTGTGAGTTATAGCCTAATAAAGGTTTACTCGAAAATACGGAACTTTTATGTGCTGAATGGTGTTATATGGTGAATTTGCGTGAGTTTGAATGTCTGTGATATATATATGGGTGATAATGAGTTGTGATATCATAATAGATGAAATTAATAAGTGACTATAGGTATAATATAGTGATGTTTAAAGTGAAACTGATAGGCGGTAATATGACATAAACTTTTTACTTAATTTGGCATATTCCTAAGATATTATAATAGGATTAAATAAATACTGTGGTGCGTTTATGATACGGAGCAACATGAAGTAATAATCATATAAATTAAATAAACGAGGGTATGTGAATGTGTTATAATGTGATAATAAATAATTTGGTACATGTATGATATAGAGATGTTTGAGGTAAAAGTTAATGTGTGATAACATGATGTCATAAACTAAATAATAAGGTATACTCAGAATATATGAGGATGTGACCAAATAAATAATATTGCGCATTCGCGGTATGTAATAATATGATGTAGCAAGTCTTATGAATTATATAACCAGGTGTATGCAAATGTGTGGTGTAATGAGAAGATAAATAGCTTGGTAAAGGCCAAAGATGTGATAATAAGCTGAAAGAAAAGATGAAATGATATGTGGTGATAAAATGAGGTAAAGAGATGAGATGAATATGATAATAACAGTTAAATTTTGTTGACCAGTACCTATAGAAATCCTGGGGGTTTGGGCTAGACCTCCTAATACCCAAGGACCGGCTTGGAGTGCGTGTTTTAAGGCCCGGTTGGATGCGTAAGTCCCTTGATGGGTAGCAATTTGTATTTGACGGAGCTATCGGCTCTAGTCTTATTGGATGCGTAAGACCCTTGGTGGGCAGCGATGTTTCCCTCACTGGCATAGGCTGGGAGGAAGACGTAGCATCGGACGTATAAAACCTTTGGTGGGCAAAGGTTCGCGTGTTCACTGGACTGTTGGCTTTCAATATATTGGGATACTGTGGCTCACTGGTAGACAAATTAACAAAATGAATAAATGTGAAATAAAAGGAAAGATAAGAAAGTAAAGAAAGAGTATAAAGAGAATGAAAAGTAAATTATTACCCAAGCTATCGGATTTGGGGTGCGGTATTTGTTACCCAAACTATGTTTGGGGTGCAGTGTATTATCTGAAGAGAATGAGAGTTAAAGTGAATTGTATTATGAGATGAAAAATAAAAAGTAGACTACATTGTATTATGAAATGAAAATGAGAAAGTAAAGATGGCGTATGATATGAAATAAATATCAGAAAGTGGAGAGAGCATATGATGTGAAAAGAGAATGAGAAAGTAGAGAAAACATATGATGTGAAATGAGAATGAGAAATTAAAGCAAGTGTATTATGAGTTGAGAATAAAGAGTAAAATAAGTTAAATTATAAGATGAGATTGAGAAAGTAAATAAAGTGAAGTAATATGAATAAAATAAAGAAATTGTATTATGGGAATGAATACTAGAAGTAAATAAAATGTATTATGCATTATAAAAATGATGGTGAAGAAGATCTAATATGAGAATGGTTATTAAAGAAAAATATGATGTGATATGAGTTTGTTGTGCCTTGGAAGTGTGTCGAGGAACTACTCACCCGCTATTTCTATGGAAATGGTGGGAACTACCTGCCTTGGCACAACTCCCATGATGAATTGGTGGGTTGTTGATATGATGGATGTATTGCGAGATGGAAATGAAAAGTAAAGTAAATTGTAAGATGAAAATAAAAATAAAGTAAAGTAATATCCAAGCTATCGGTTTTGGAGTGCGGTGTAATATTACCCAAACTATATTTGGGGTACGAAGTATTATCTGAAAAGAATGAAAGTGAAGTAAATTGAAATATGCGATGTAAATGAAAATAGAAGTAAGATATATTATCGATAAGAATGAGAAGTAACATAAGCTGTATGACGGGATGAAAATGAATTATAAAGTAAAATATATGATAAAAGGAAAATGAGTATTAAAATAATATGTATGATGAAATCAGAATGAAAAGAAGATAAATTGTAATTTATAATGAGAGTGAAAGTTAATTTATTACGAGATGTTATGATATGTGTTATAAGAAATGAATGAATGTGATATTATGGGATTGAATGCATATGAATAAGATGCGATGAAAACGGATAAATGTGATGATATGCAATAAAATAAATACATGTAATGAGATGCTATGAAAATGTATATGATATTATTGATTGTATGAATGTGAAGTTATGTGATGAGAATAAATATAATGAAAATAAATATCAAAATGTTGTAAGATTGATGAGTGTGATGTCATGCAATATGAGAATGAGAAAGAAAACTTATATGAATGAAGATGAGTATGAAAGAATATGAGTCGTGAGTATATAAATGAAAATGAATGGTAAATGAAGTTCGTGGTTAAATAAGTATGTAGAAAATGAGGTAACAGCATTATGTGATTATATATGAAAATAAAGAAATGGTGATGTAAAGATTATTATGAAAATAGGAATATTTGTGTTATGAGATTAAGAATGAAAAGTAATGGAGTTATATGTGAATTAAAATAGTATTTGTATTTGAGTGTAAAGTGGAGTTACTTATACAATTAATATGATGTAGTGTATATGAGATTAATCAAGAAGGATTATGTATGTAAAATTAATGTGAATAACTCAAACAAATTGTGGTATGGAAAAGAGTATGAGAAGTAAAGAAAGTGTGTATGTATGATATTCTATTATATAAATGAAAAGTAGAGTGATACGTCATATTAGTATGATGCATAAAGTGATGTGTGTTAAGTGAGGAGTATGGGAATGATTTTAAAACTAAAGATAGTGTGATATGAGTTAATATAAGTTGTTATGCCTTGGAATTGTGCCGAGGAATTACCCGTCCGCTATTTCCATGGGAATGGTGGGAACTACCTGCCGAGACACAACTTTAAGGTAGGGAGAGTGGTGATGGATATGTAGATGGGTGCAGATTTAGAAGAGTACTTTGATTTAAATTCATATTTATGATGTTTTTATATTCAGAGTTCAGATTGAATTTTTTTATTTGGATATTCATAAGTTCATTTTATTTTCTTTATATAGTTTAATTTATTAGCTTAACTATTAAATTATACTCACACCAGGCATGGCTAACCCCTGTTGTTTTCTGGAGGTTAGGGGAGTCCATCCCTGAGGGTGGACGACCCTAACTCTCCTACAAGTTTGGTAGCAGCGAGGTGAGGTAGTGATATGGTTTGGTTATTATACTTTTGTTAGTAGTTCATGGATTATATATATATATATATATATATATATATATATATATATATATATATATATATATATATATATAATGGGGGTTGATGATGTGTTATTTGATATTATGGAAGATTATGTGTATAATTGTAAGGTGTAAGGATATATTTAAAGTGTTGTGATGAATTATGAAAGCCCTTACCCACAATGTTGTGGAGTATTGGGTTCTATGATTGATTTTTGAAAAAGGTTTTTTTTTAAGTTTTTCTAAAAATCATATATGTTTTCAAAAGAATTTCTGGTTTTTAATCTGTATCTTGCTTATGATGAGAAATTTAACCCCACGAGCCATGTATATTATTGCTTGTGTGATGCTGAATGATTTGGCCTGGGGAGGAGTGAAAAATATTACAGGCACATTGTTTTATGTGATTGTTCGCAGTTTTCTGTATGGAAAAGATGTAAAAGGGCTAATATTCCAGGGGAAACTCTGCCGAAATTTTTAGTAAAATCTATGAGTATTTTTCTAAATAAAAAATGCTGTAGATGAGTAATAGATTAAGTTAGTAAACATTTGAAAATAAAAAATAAAAAATTGGGTGTTACAGATGGTATTAGAGCCTAGGTTAACTAGGATGATAAGGTCTAGAATGACTAATATCTTAGTGATCCTGTAATAGGTGGGAGTGGGTTCATCCATGTTAGAAATGAGTTTACCTGAGTCCTAAGTATTTTGCTTGAATTCTAAATTAGAAAAGTTCTAATTTTGAGGTGTGTTTTCTTTGTTAAAGCATCAAGTGTTTAACATTGGATTCTTTTTCTTCAATATTTTGATATGTAAATGATCACTACGTGTTATCTTATGAATATTGGTATTACAACTACGTAGATTTGTATTTCAACTATGGGTGTTTTTGTAATCATTTTATTGTGTTTTTATTCATAAGTTTGTTATAATGATCATTTCTATTTGTAAAGATGTAGTTTTGGGAATTATTTTAAAATTTTATTTGTTTGAAGAGATTTCGAGAAAATTATTTGATGGACTAGTAAGATGAAGGCTATTAATGTGTTGGTCGATAGGTGTTTGATTGGTTTTCCTCAATCCTCGTAGCTCGGGGACGAGCTTCTTTTGAGGTGTGTATAATGTTTCACTCATCTATTTTATAATTTCAAAATAATCGTTTTTATTTCTTTTATTGTGAGTAGATATTATTGTTATTGTTAGTATTATACATAAATATACAATTTTAATTTATATATATTCTTTAATTATTTTATTTATTTGGTGAAGTGGGTTTTAATGAAATTTATTATGAAAAATAGAACTAGAAGGGCTTTATAATAAATGTTTTGTCAAGAAGGGGCTTAGAATTAATTTTTCATTTTTTTCTCTTCTTCCCCTTCCCTTTCACTTAGTCAGATCGATTTTCTTCTTTTTCCCCTTTTTACTTTCGGTCGAAACCCATTCACGACCAACTACGGTTTTTCAATTCCCATTAAATCTCCACTGATTTCCATATAATTTTTAGGGGTTTTTACTAATTGGAAGGTGCTCATCAACGTGGTGGTGTCGGTTTTTCGAGAGGACCTCGTGAAGGCATTATGAAGTGAAGTTTGTTTGATGACTGGGCGAGCGAGGAGTATTTTCTTGCTGGTTCGTCAGGTGAGTATGATGATATTAGGTATATACTATGTTATGACAAAGTTTTGTGCGAGTTTGAGGTGAATTGTGTGAGTTATAGCCTAATAAAGGTTTACTCGATAATACGGAACTTTTATATGTTGAGTGTCGTTATATGGTAAATTTGCGTGAATTTGAATGTTTATAATATATATATGGGTGATAATGAGTTGTGATATCATAATAGATGAAATTAATGAGTGAGTATAGGTATAATATAGTGATGTTTAAAGTGAAACTGATAGGCGGTAATATGATTTAATCTTTTTGCTTAATTTGGCATATTCCTAAGATATTATAATGAGATTAAATAAATACTGTGGTGCGTTTATGATAAGGAGCAATATGAAGTAATAATCTTATAAATTAAATAACCGAGGGTATGTGAATGAGTGTTATAATGTGATCATAAATAATTTGTACATGTATGATTATTATCCAAGCTATCGGTTTTGGAGTGCGGTGTAATATTACCCAAACTATGTTTTGGGTACGAAGTATTATCTGAAAAGAATGAAAGTGAAGTAAATTGAAATATGAGATGTAAATGAAAATAGAAGTAAGATATATTATCGATAAGAATGAGAAGTAACATAAGCTGTATGATGGGATGAAAATGAATTATAATGTAAAATATATGATAAATGGAGAATAAGTATTAAAATAATCTGTACGATGAAATCAGAATGAAAAGAAGATAAATTGTAATTTATAATTGTAGGATAATGGCTCGATTATGGTTCAGTTTGTTTATATCCATCGTATCTGCAGCAATCGAAAGTTCCAGTACATCAGTCGATTGACTATGGGAACCAGTCGACTGTCCAGAGAGAAGTTTCAAAGGCTAAGGATACAGCAGCAGCAGTCGACTGAAGATGCGTCTCAGTCGACTGTCCAGAACTAAAGACCAGTCGACTGTCGGCGGGTTTGTAAACCAGAATAGGCCCATTTTGAAAGGCCCAGTAGTTTCCCTATAAATACACTCGTTAGGGTTTTGTAAAAAAAAAATAGACCTCTATTCGGATTTTGCAGCCGTCATCTCTGTAAGGGTTTGTTTCACCCATTGGTGATTATTTGAAGAAGAAACCCCAACCGCCCCATGGATGTAGGCATGTGTTTTGCTGAACCACATTAAATCTGTGTGTCCTTGTGTTTGTTTGTTTTCTGTTTTTCTTTCGCTATTTCTCTCTTTGATTGGTGGTCCATTCGTATTCCGTACAACAAGTGGTATCAGAGCTTTCGGTTCGACCTAGAGGGAGATGGCGAGTGATGCGGATGCAACCAAGGATGTTGTGGGATCAAGTTCGTCCAAAACAACGATTCACAATGCAAAATTTGAAGTTGAAAAATTTGATGGAACAAACAATTTCGGGATGTGGCAGTGTGAGGTGTTGGATGTTCTGGTTCAACAAGAACAAGATGTTGCTTTGGAGGAAGAAAAACCAAAGAATATGTCCGATGTAGATTGGAAGAAGTTGAACCGAGTTGCGTGTGGGACTATTCGGCTCTTTATCGCGAAGGCTCAGAAGTATGATTTGATGAGGGATACCATTGCTGCGGTGTTGTGGAAGAAACTCGAAGACAAATACATGAGGAAAAGTTTGGAGAATCTGCTGTATTTGAAGAAGAGACTTTTTTGCTTCACCTATACTGAAGGTATGTCTATGAACGCTCATGTTGAATCATTTAATAAATTATTGGCTGATTTGTTAAATTTGGATGAGCAAATTAAAGATGAAGACAAAGCCCTAATTCTGTTGAATTCATTACCCGAATGTTATGATCATTTAGCAACTACTTTAATATATGGAAAAGACACTGTTAAATATGAAGATGTTGCAAATGCTCTGTTGAATAATGAAACTAGGAGAAGGGATAAAATGGTTGATAGAGAAACTTCTGAAGCATTGAGTGTAAGGGGCAGAACTGAGACCAGATCTGAGACCAAATCTGGGAATAAAGGAAACAAATCTCGTTCCAAATCGAGAGGAGTTTCAAAGGACAGAAAGATACCAGCCAGAGATGAATGTGCTTTCTGTCATGAAAGGGGGCATTGGAAAAAGGATTGTCCTAAGCTACGAAATAAGGGAAATTCGACTGCAAATGTGATTGTTGATAATGTAGATAGTGACGATGATTTTTCTTATGCACTTGCAACTAGTCCCTCACTTTATCAAGAAGTATGGTTTCTTGATACAGCAGCCTCCTATCATATGTCTTGGAAAAAGGAGTGGTTTACTTCTTTAGAGTATATGGATGGTGGGGTAGTTTTGATGGGAAATGATGCGCCTTGTAAGAAGGTAGGAATCGGGAAGATTGAATTGCTAATGCACGATGGCCTTATTAGGGAGCTTTCAGATGTATGGTATGTTCCAGATTTGAAAAAGAATTTGATTTCACTTGGTGTTTTGGAGGCCAGTGGATTGAAATTTGCAAGTGAAGGTGGCATTCTGAAGGTGACTAACGGATCACTCGTGGTGATGAAAGGGCAAAGAAAAAGGAACTTATTTTTTTTTGCAGGGAAAAACATATGTGGGTCAGGCTGCCAGTGTAACTGAAAGGCCTAAACAGGTTGTTCCCGACTCTACTAGGTTGTGGCATATGCGACTCGGGCATGCAGGAGAAAAGGCCTTGCAGGGGCTTGTGAAGCAAGGGTTGCTTAAAGATGCTAAAGGTTGCAAGTTGGAATTTTGTGAACATTGTGTGTTAGGTAAGCAAACTAGGGTGAAATTTGGTACAGCTGTACATCAGACAAAGGGTATCCTCGATTATGTGCACACAGATGTTTGGGGCCCTACTCAGACACCTTCTATGAGTGGTAGACACTGGTTTGTTACATTTGTTGATGACTACTCCAGACGAGTTTGGGTATATACCATGAAACACAAAGATGAAGTTTTGACATTGTTCACAAGTTGGAAGAAGAAAGTTGAAAACTAGACTGGAAGGAAGATTAAGGTTCTGAGGTCAGATAATGGAGGGGAATACAAGAACGATCCGTTTCTGAAATTGTGTGAAGATGAAGGGATCCAGAGGCACTTCACAGTTAGGAAGACTCCACAGCAAAATGGGGTTGCAGAAAGGATGAACAGAACCTTACTTGAGAAGGTGAGATGTATGCTAGCACAGTCTGGATTGAAGAAGACATTTTGGGCAGAAGCTGTTATATATGCAAGCCACATTGTCAACCGTTTACCATCGGCAGCACTTGAAGGCAAAATGCCTATTGAGGTATGGAGTGGTAAACCTGCATCTGATTATAGTTTTTTGCATATATTTGGTTGTCCTGCTTATTTTCATGTAACTGAAACTAAACTTGATGCAAGAGCCAAAAAGGCTATATTTGTTGGTTTCAGTACTGGTGTCAAAGGTTACAGGTTGTGGTGTCCAGAACAGAAAAAGTTAGTAATCAGCAGGGATGTTACCTTTGATGAGACCAGCATCATCAGCTCGGGACAGTCGACTGGTCCTCATATGCAGTCGACTGGTGATCCTGATCAAGAGAAGCAGAAGATTAGCTCGGGACAGTCGACTGGTATAAGCTCTCAGTCGACTGGTGCGAGAGTTCTCCAACAGGTGGAGTTAGAAAAGCTTTCAATTGAAAATCCTACTCCTGCCCAAAATGAAGATGATGTGGTTGATACTGAGGATGAGGAAGAAGTTCCTATCCAGGACCCTCCCCAGCAGGAAGAATCAATTGCAGCAAGAAGGCAAAGAAGAGATATCAAACGACCATCTCGCTTTACAGAAACAGTTGCATTTGCTCTTCCCATTGTTGATGATGAAGTTCCCTCCAACTTCAAAGAAGCTACTAGGAGTTCTGAAAATGCAGATTGGAAAGTTGCTATGGATGAAGAGATGAACTCTCTTCATAAGAACAAGATTTGGGATCTAGTGTAATTGCCAAAGGGGAAGAAAGCTATCGGTTGCAAGTGGGTGTATACGAAGAAAGAAGGTCCAAAAGGCAGTGTTCGGTTCAAGGCTAGACTAGTTGCAAAGGGGTATGCTCAAAAGGAAGGAATTGACTATAATGAAGTGTTCTCTCCAGTTGTGAAGCATCCTTCTATTCGGATTTTGTTAGCTTTGGTAGCACAGTTTGATCATGAATTGACACAGATGGATGTGAAGACTGCATTCTTACATGGGGACCTGGATGAAGAAATTTATATGTTGCAGCCAGATGGGTTTAAGACAGCTGGGAAGGAAAATTATGTTTGCAGGTTGAAGAAGTCTCTCTATGGGTTGAAGCAATCTCCAAGGCAGTGGTATTTGAGGTTTGATCAGTTTATGAAAGTGCAGGGATATTCCAGAAGTGAGTATGATCATTGTGTCTATTTCAGAAAATTGCAGGATAGCTCTTTCATATATCTGTTATTATATGTGGATGACATGTTGATTGCCTCTAAAAATGCTAAGGAGATTCAAAATTTGAAGAATCAGCTGAGTTCTGAATTCGAGATGAAGGATCTTGGTGAAGCCAAGAAGATACTTGGAATGGAGATAGCTAGAGACAGAGCAAAGGGCATAGTGAGTTTGACACAGAAGCAATATCTTTTGAAGGTGCTGAAACGGTTTGGTATAGATGAGAAAACTAAACCAGTTAGTACACCCTTAGCCACTCATTTCAGAATTAGTGCTTCTCAGTCTCCAAGTACAGATGAAGAGAGACAGTATATGGCTAATGTACCTTACACTAGTGTGGTTGGCAGTTTGATGTATGCCATGGTTTGTACTCGACCAGACATCTCTCAGGCGGTGAGTATGGTTAGTCGATATATGCATGATCCAGGCAGAGAGCATTGGCAAGCAGCTAAATGAATTTTGAGGTACATAAGTGGCACCACAGATGTGGGTTTGAAGTTTGAAAGGGATGACAATATTAGCAAGTTATTGGTGGGTTATGTTGATTCTGACTATGCAGATGATCTAGATAAGAGGCGGTCTACTACAGGCTATTTGTTTACTATGGCTAGAGCACCTATAAGTTGGAGGTCCAATTTGCAGTCCACTGTAGCGTTGTCTACTACTGAGGCTGAATACATGGCAGTTGCTGAGGCCATGAAGGAAGCTATTTGGATTCATGGACTTTTGAAGAGCTTGGGAATTCATCGGGAGAAGGTGGAGGTACACTGTGACAGTCAGAGTGCTATCCATTTAGCGAAGAACCAAGTTCATCATTCGAGGACCAAACATATTGATGTCCGTTATCATTTTGTGCGTGATTTGATAAAGGATGGTGATATTCTTCTGGTGAAGATGGGAACAGCTGATAATCCTGCTGATATGTTGACCAAAATTGTTGGGGCAGCCAAGTTCAAGCATTGCATGAACCTGGCTAATATTTTGCATGCTTGATGATTTGGCCTGGGCGGTTGGAATGGTGCTTCGTTTTGTTTGGTTAGTATGTGATATCATACGAAGGTGGAGTTTGTTTTTGTTACATTTGGTGATGGGCATTTGTTTTGGAGTATTTTTGGAGATTGCTTGGGCTATTTGGAAGATCTCGCCAAGGTGGAGATTGTAGGATAATGGCTCAATTATGGTTCAGTTTGTTTATATCCATCGTATCTGCAGCAATCGAAAGTTCCAGTACATCAGTCGACTGACTATGGGAACCAGTCGACTGTCCAGAGAGAAGTTTCAAAGGCTAAGGATACAGCAGCAACAGTCGACTGAAGATGCGTCTCAGTCGACTGTCTAGAACTAAAGACCAGTCGACTGGTAAGAAGACCAGTCGACTGTCGGCGGGTTTGTAAACAAGAATAGGCCCATTTTGAAAGGCCCAGTAGTTTCCCTATAAATACACCCGTTAGGGTTTTGTAAAAAAAAAATAGACCTCTATTCGGATTTTGCAGCCGTCATCTCTGTAAGGGTTTGTTTCACCCATTGGTGATTATTTGAAGAAGAAACCCCAACCGCCCCGTGGATGTAGGCATGTGTTTTGCCAAACCACATTAAATCTGTGTGTCCTTGTGTTTGTTTGTTTTCTGTTTTTCTTTCGCTGTTTCTCTCTTTGATTGGTGGTCCATTCGTATTCCGCACAACAATAATGAGAGTGAAAGTTAATGTATTACGAGATGTTATGATATGTGTTATAAGAAATGAATGAATGTGATATTATGGGATTGAATGCATATGAATAAGATGCGATGAAAGAAAATGAATGTGATGATATGCAATAAAATAAATACATATAATGAGATGCTATGAAAATGTATGTGATATTATTGATTGTATGAATGTGAAGTTATGTGATGAGAATAAATATCAATATGTTGTAAGATTGATGAGTGTGATGTTATGCAATATGAGAATGAGAAAGAAAATGAGATAAAGGCATTATGTGATTATATATGCAATTAAAGAAATGGTGATGTGAAGATAATTATGAAAAGAGTAGTATTTGTGTTATGGAATTAAGAATGAAAAGTAATGGAATTATATTTGAATTAAAATAGTGTTTTGTATTTGAGCGTAAAGTGGAGTTACTTATACAAATTAATATGATGTGGTGTAAACTGAACCCTTCCCCTTCCCCTTCCCCTTCCCCTTCCTAACAACCATCTCCACCACCTCTCTCTTGGCCACCCATGTAGCTTTCGGAAGCGGAAATGTGTGGTTGCGGGCCAAATGAGTTGGTCCGCCACCAACCACAGCCCTCCTTTGCATCTATCCCCCCCACCCACCCAATCCCATTGTGCAACCACCCTCAATCCCTGTGGCACAGCCTCCCTCTTTACTAGCTGCCCCCTAACCCCGCCCCACCCACCCTAACCAGCTGGCTCACCCCCATGACGTGGACTTGAGGAGGCTCAGACACAATCACTCCCCCGCTCTGCACACCACAGCGTGCATCAACATCGGTATGAGAGGAGTTTCAGTCATCATCACCACTTCTCACCCCCCCCACCCCCCGCGAGAGGACAGGCCCATAGAGGGGGGGGGGGGGCTCCTACTAGCTCTTTAGAGCATAAGAATCACCCCACACAGACCAACGTTGCTCCCATGGAGAGAGGTTCGACCATAGGAACCTTAGCCACATTGGGCATAGAAAACAACCTCATCGCTCCCCAACTAGGTAGAGGTGCCCTAAACCTCTGCCACATTACCACAACCAACCATCACACACAACCAACAACTCTTCTGCTCATCAAGAATACACCAAAACCAACCCTCTTACCTCCGACCACCACCACCACAAACCACACAACTTACCACAGTCTTCTCCACCACCTTAAAGGGATGCCAAATCTCCACTTAAGTTCATCATAGAGTGGGCCCAAGAAGGGGGTCCACAAAACAAGACTACAATGGAGTTTGATCCGTTATCGGATGGGGATCTCAATGAGAACTCACCTTGGGTGGAAGTTACCAGCAAAGCGAAGAAGTGGCACAATGCTTCATCCCCTTCTCAGTCGGAAAACAAAAAGAAGCAACGGAAAGGAAAATGCAAGCCAGTGCACTGTTTCAACTGCAGTGACTTTGGCCACTATCGAAAAGATTGCACGAAGGAGATCCGGTGCCTCAAATGCATGAAATGGGGCCATGTGTCGTATATGTGTACAAATGTGACAACCTCTAACAACGATGATGAAAGACCGGTTAGAAGATGCAAATAACCTGATAATCCCATACCCATCAGGCTTGCAAATAGCATAGAGATCATCAGAAGCGAAGAGAAGTGGCTCCAACAGTGGTGTGCCATCGCTAAAGTCAGAACAGAGAGTCTATCGGAGAACCACCTTCTTCATGCCTTGAACTCTAAGTAGCCAATGAGGGCTCATAGGGACTGAGTAGTGAAGAAGATGTGTCACTTACAATTCCTGGTCTCTTTCCCATCACCGGAGAAGATGGCGGAGGTCGCCGACATGGGTTCAGTAGACTTTGGACATTTTAAAGTGGAATTCTCTCCTTGGTAACCTAGGTTTGGAGCAGAGCTACCTCAAGGCGAGAGGTACTGGATTTGGATTCATAACGCACCATTGCACTTCTGGAAAAAGGAAGCGCTACAAGAGATCACATCGGAGTTTGGAACAATCGAACAGATCGATGACAAGACGATCCGTCGATCGGAGCTTGTTACTGCTAGGATCCTCATCCGAAGCCCTGACATCACCCTTATGCGTCGATTTGCAAAAGTTTTTTCATTCGAAGAATTGTACCTCATTCGCTTTGTTCTCGACAAGAGAGAGGAGGCAGCAACGGTGCTAAAGATGGGTTCACCTCCTTCCCCTTCGCTCAGAGACGGTCGATCTTACAAGAAAGTGGTCTCACTGGAGTGGGACCTCACTATTGATAGGGCTCACAAAATCAAGCGTGCACACCGAGAGCTCATCATGGCCGCAAAGGGGATGGAGGAGCGCTGGGAACCTACGACGACAACTATGGAACTTCAAAAACCCCACCGACCAGTGACGGTCAAGATCATGATCGGATCAAGACCACCAACGGTCAGGATGGAAGTCAAAAAGTGGATCTGCTACCAGATCCAAATTTGGCAGATGGGACTGACCCAGCTTCCTCTCATGGAAAATTGGGCAAAAAGAAAGCTTAGAAAGGAAATCAACCCAAAGCAAACAGCAAAGAGTCGCTGCGACTGGAGCAGGGGATTAAGGCAGAAAGATTCTTTGCTGAAAGAGGTATGACCTCGAAGTTGGCCAACAGTCAAAGTGGCTCGCCATTAAAAGAAAAGGTGGAAGCTTTCGGGCAGGGGATAAAGCAAAAGAGGGTTGTTTTGGGGGAAGATGACAAGATGGGAGCCGCTCGAAGCAAGGGAGCGAGCCTTTAAGGGGAAAAGGAGCCCTTTTGGGGAAGACGAAGAAGTGGATATGGATGCGGTTTCGGGAAAGAAGACAGACGATAGGGATGCTGTTTTGGGAAAGAAGACAGACCTCAAAGATGGAAAGATGGTGCTTCCATTGGTTTCTCAAAAGATGCCCTCGACCACAATGCCACCCAATAGCTGCGTGACACGTCCCACAGAAAGGACAGAGGCACTACAGATGCTGTAGTAGCCACATGGGCGCAAAAGACAGGACTTAGTCGTTGAAGGGGCTTCAAATTATGCGGAGGAGAATGGGCTTCAATTCAGCTCACTTGGGCCTTTAAGTGTTTTACTTAGGCCAATTAATAAAGATATGTCAAGTGGGCCCACAGAGGGGCCCAGTAGATATGTGGAAGAAAGTATTGAGCTGAACGCTTCAAGTGGGCCCAAAGAGGGGACCAGTATTTCTGTTGCGACAAAATCTGTTATGGGGGAGTCCAACTCTGCATTTGGCAACGTGATCTGCTTGGAGGTGGATGACGACGATAGCGAAGCGAGATTAAACTTGGAAGATGTTTACGTCTATTAAGAAGAAGATGAACTCAGAAGATATCGCAGATGAGCCCTTGGATATGACCCCAAATTATGTCCCCTCCACTTACCCATCTGCACAACCGAAGGCCCCTGTCTATTCTCGCAGCAAAAAAGGTTTTAGAGTACAAAAAGTTGCTAAGAGTGCTATTGAGGAGTCCTTGGATGATTACCTTGAGGTTGTTGCAGTCGCTAAATCCGCTAAGACTGGTGGTAGAGATACGCGCTCAATTCTAGCATCTATTTTTAATTTTATGTCAGATTCTAAGATTTTTAGTCTAGCCAAAACTTTTGGTCTAGCGGTAGGCGATACCGAGCAGAATGCCCTTATTCTGAATAAGATTAGGAGATGGGAGTGTGATAGAGTTAACCTTATGTCGAACTCGGTCTCCAAACCGAGTCCTGGCCACGATCTTGGCTGTAATTAATGGACACACTTTTCTGGAACGTTAGAGGCCTGGAGAGGCGAGGTAAACGGGAAATGGTTAGGAATGTCATCACAAAATCTAAAGTCAACATCGTGGGGCTGCAGGAGACAAAATTGGTTCATACCTCTAGGCTTAGTAGAATGGGGGGGGGGGGAATCGGATCTCTGAATGGAAAATATGTCCCTCTGTGGGTGCCTCGGGGGGTATAGCCATTGATTTTAATTCACAAATTTTTAACTACCTAGATGTGTTCTATGGGCAATTTTTGTTATCAGTCTTGCTTCAATGTCGATATGATTTGTGGAACCACACAATCACGGTGTATGGACCACACTGTGCCACTGCCAGGATGGCCTTCTGGAATGAGTTACGAACAATTCACGCTTATTGGCCGCACCCCTGGGTGGTACGAGGAGATTTTAATATTACCAGATTTGCATCAGAGCACAGAGGAAGAGGCTCCAGTGACGCGGAGAGGGAAGCGTTCAATGTGGTTATTGTGGATCTTGAACTAATCGACATCCCCATCACGGATAGACTATACACCTGGTCAAATATGCAACTGATGCCTATTTTGGCTAGACTGGATAGGGTTTTGGTCTCTGCTGACTGGGAGACCAAGTTTCCTCTCTCCTGGGCTAAATCTCTTCGCAAACCCACACCGGATCATGTTCCTTTTATCCTCTCCTCCCGTGAAGCGCAACCCAGGAGATCTCCCAAGTTTAGATTTGAGAAAGCATGGTTGGAAATCCAAGGTTTCCATCACATGGTTTACGAATACTGGGCCTGCCCAACTAGAGGGAATGAAGCGGCAGCTATCTGGTGTGAAAAAATACGAAGACTAAGATCCAAGCTCAGGAAATGGAACCGGACCAGATTTGCGATGATCTGGAGAGCAAAGGATGCCCTCTTTGAAGGGATTGAGGAGCTCAAAAAGGTGGAAGAAACTAGAGACCTACTGCAAGAGGAGCGGAATAGGTTGCTTCAACTTAGAGAGGACATCGCTCAATTGTATAGACTAGAAGAAATCAAATGGTAACAGCGGTCCAGAATTTCGTGGCTCAATGATGGTGTAACACCCCAATTTTTTTTTTTTTTGAAAACTAAGTCTCCAAATTCAATTCTTTCAATTTCTATATCACTTTGATCATAAACTAAGAATGTTATATTTCAGGAAAAATTTTGACAGAGTCCCCCCTGTAAATTTTGCCCCGAAACACAAAAAGCTTACGGAATTCTGCTCAAAATTCCGTAGCTCACAATCAACATAATATTTTCATAGGCTCCCCAGGCCAAAATGAGCAGATACACACAGGCAATATAATATAATGCTCTGGGGGCCAAACTCATAACGGATTATCGAATATCAATTAAAAACTATAAATTTCTTTGAAAAACAAGGTAAATTTTTAGAAAAGTCCTTGTAAAACCTACCACAGAGCCCGGTACTCCACAGCGAGGTGGGTACGGGTCACAAACATACCACACCACCTCACACTATACTCATCTTCGTCGTATACATACTTATACACCCGTAATACAATTTAAATCATAAATTTCACTATTCCTATAACTAAATAATACAAATTTTTAAAATAAAAAGTTATACTACCAATCCACGCCTCACCTCTGCACTGATGAGAACCTGCAACAGTGAGGGATCTAGGGTAGTCCTCAGACTCCCCTAACCCCCCAAACACTAAGGGGTTAGCCATTTCTGGTGTGAGTATAATTATTAATCAAATAACAAATTAAAATAGTATAACGAAAATAAATTGAACTTACGAATGCCAAATTAAAATAAGGCAACCTGAATCTTGAATACAACAACATCGTCAATACAATGACATATCAAATACTCTGCCAAACCTGTATTCAACTATTTAATTATCCATAACTTCCCACATTTCATAATATACTTCATATCAACCTTGTATATATTTATATACATACTTATTCGACATCCGTATAGTACAAATACACATACCATCCATTACTTTTCAATTTAACTACTCTAACCCAATAGTCATTCTTCCACAAGTATCGTCACAGTAGCGTTATAACCATTTGTATGTTATTACTCTTTTCGTTAATAACAATTTGTATGAATACAACTCATAATACACACTCTCTTAATAACCAATTTCATAACCAATCCCATAATACGGGGATTTATTTTATTATGCCCTATCCAGTATTATTTCTTACAATTGCTTATACTTATTACATCAAAAACATGCTTTATGGTTCATTTCCATCTCATTATACCACTTTAGAAATTCTCATTCTTATAAGTAATATATCTTATTATCATTTTCACTTAATCCCCAAACACAATCTGGGGCCACAACATATCACATCCCATAGCCGATAGCTTGGGTCATAATCACTGTACCTCAAACACACAGTTTGGGTAATATTACATCACATCTCAAGCCGATAGCTTGATTATTAATTTCACTTCAATCACTTATCATCTTCATTTCACTTTATTTCTCATTTCTGTCAATCATTACCACTATTATATCCACTCACCCTGCGAATTATGCCAAGGCAGGTAGTTCCCACAATTTCTACACAAATTGCGGGCGGGTAGTTCCTTGACACAATTCCAAGGTACAACTCATATCAATCTGTATTTACTTTAATGATCACACATATAATACAATTACTTCGTATTGTTCATGATAACACATCTCTTTTATTATTTTCATCTTAAATTAATCACAAGCTGCATTTATCACTTCTTTTCATACACTAACTCATAGCACGTTCACTTTCACATTCACTTCATTCACAACAACTTTCTTTCCCACACACAGTTCACATTTTACTATCCACTTTCTTTTCCACACGCAATTCACATTTTACTATCCACTTTCTTTTCCACGTACAATTCACATTTTACTATCCACTTTCTTTTCCACGTACAATTCACATTTTACTATCCACTTTCTTTTCCACGTACAATTCACATTTCACTTTTTGCACTTCCACATTTTTATTAACACTTAGTTACTTTATTAGTTTGTCGACCAGTGAGCCACAGTATCCCAACATACTGAAAGCCGACAGCCCAGTAAACACGCGGCCCGATGCTCACACAGAGTCTTACTCGTCCGAGGCTACGTCTTCCTCCTAGTCGAACTAGCAAGGGAAAAACCACGTCCCAGGTAAACTGGGTGCTTCCTCCCAGCCGATAGCCAGGAGGGAAAAACCACGTCCCACGTAAACTAGGTGCTTCCTCGCGACGTCTGTCATCGAGGGAAAAACCACGTCCCAGGTAAACTGGGTGCTTCCTCCCAGCCGATAGCCAGGAGGGAAAAACCACGTCCCAGGTAAACTGGGTGCTTCCTCGTGACGGCTGTCATCGAGGGAAACCGGGCCTCAAGCCGATAGCTTGGGCGATAAAATCCACTTACCCCAAACATAGTTTGGGTCCACTTACCCCAAGCCGGTCCTTGGGTATTAGGAGGTCTAGCCCAAACCCCCAGGATTGCTGTAGGTACTGGTCAACAAAACCATTTGTTATATCATCTTCTCATCTTATTAAATAAACACAAAGCATCACAGCTTTTATTCGCACAATAGCCACATTCTTGACTTTAATCATGTGAATAAAAACACATTTTATTAACACTTACCATCTCACCTTTTATCTTGCATTTGATGCACATCTGATGTCCACAATATAATTATCATCTCAGTATATCACAGATATACACACCATGTTATTTATTTTTCCATAACATCACCCATTGTAAATACCATGCTATTTACTACTTCATTAAATCACCCACAAACATACACCAAGTTATATCGTAAATAAAAGAATTATAAGACGTTAGTCTGTATCGTAAGCGTATCAGAATATATAAACCATCACAGAATAATATCATATTATTGCCTATTATTTCACTTCGAACATAATTAAAATGTAAACACGTATCCAATTATTACTTTCATCCACTATTGCATCACACGTTATAATCATCTATATATATATTACAAATATACCCCACACATGCGGGTGTCCCAGACAAAGGGGCCAAAATCACTTATTTCCTCTAATTAAATCTCATAATATCCAATTATAGCATACTAAGTCATACACCTTATTTCATGCAAGTAAAATCACCTATAAGGGTCTATATGTCCCAAAACATGCCCAAAACATGCATTATAAATACACGAGTTTCCAACACATGATCACAATCACTAATTTCGTCTAATTACATCATATAACCTCCATCCATAACATGCTAGCCCATACACAAGGCTTCGCATATGCCAAATTACCTATATCGGCCTATATACCCAAAAACATGCATGAAACATGCACGGGACGAAAATATGCATAAACAATTCAATATATTTAGTTTTTATACTTCAACACGTCACATTAACCCATAATATAGGTTTTATATGCTTAAAATAGTTAATTTCATCACATGTCACAAAAACCCATTTTGGATTCCTTAAAAATCCGTATTTTCAATGAAAATCCATTTTTTGGCATAACTCCCACAAAACATATCAAAAGGCCACGAAATTTGGCCACAATATAAAATATTCATAAACACAACGTACTCACCTGGCGGCTCGAGCAAACGATGTCCCACGTCCGTCCTGTAGCCAGTCGAAGTTTGACTTTTTCCTCATAATTGAAAAATTATAGAACCGATTAGTTTAAAGCTCAAAACTCGACCCACGGACCTTCAAATTTGAATCCGTCTTCACCCACGCGTCACAAATGACATATGTAGGCGAGCTACATCGACGGATTTCAAATTCGAACCCCGATGCAAGAACTCACATATTGATCGGAGGCTTTTTAATAGGAAAATTTCATATTTCCTAATTTCTTCAATCCCTTGGTCCTAATATCTCAAATTAGGGTTAACAACAATACTGGAACTCATCTATACCTCCGAATTCATCAAATTCTCACCTCTATATCGCGCGGGCATTTCACCGAACACCCGGCGTGCACTTTTTACCTATAATCCATTTCACTCAATTTAATTGAGCTGGAAGCCTATAAAAATCATCCTAAATTTATATTAATACTTCCACAATACTCTACACCCTCATATGCATTTTCTACAATTATTTGGATCGAGTTTTCTACCCGATTTCATAAACTCCATAATTCGAGTTTATGCCAAAATCACTACTTCCCATTTTATTCTAATGGCTCACTACAATTTTTACCACCATACCAGAGATAATTCTTATATATATATCTCTCTATTTTACAAACCCAAAACCCTAATTTACTAACAAATTGCAATTTCTCTAACAACCCACTAATTTCCCAAATCTTCTACTTCCAACACCTCTAAATCTCTCTACCATCATAATCCTACTCAATAAAACTAACCATACTAAATTTTATACGAATAAATAAAATAGGGTATACCTTTTCGGAATCCTTTCGAAAATCCGATGCTACCACGTTGTATAGGACCCTTCAATTAGCCTATCCCTCAATTTAATTTGGATTTGGTGAAGAAATCTAGCGGATTTGAGCATGGGGAGGTCGGCCGAATGGGTCGAACGCTTCTTTCGGGCAGGATCGGGAAAAAGGAAAGAAAGAAAGAAGGAGGAAGAAGAATGGGGGGGGGGTATTTAAAATAATTAATTAAATAAATAATTAATAGGGAGTATTACATATAAGCCCCCCAACTCTTACACTTTACAAATCTAACCATATAAAATACATAAATGGTCTCATAGTAATCTTCCAAAGTAGAAAATAGAGTAAACAATATTTCTTCATATAAAACTCGACTCATAACTCCAATATATCATTAATACAGATCCAAATCAAATATCAATCCCAATATCAATATTTAAAAATAAGAATAAAATACGATATACCTTAAAATTAATTCTCACCACTACAAAATGAAAAAGGGGATATTTTCGGTATTTTAAGATCCGAGGTGTTATAGATGGAGACGTGAATACTACCTTCTTCCATCATGTTGCCAGTGTCCTACGTAGATCTAACCTCATTTTGTCAATCCACTTTGACTCTGGAATGTTACAAGGAGAAGAGGTTATCAGAAAGGAATTCCATTCCCGCTTCAAGAATCTGTTTAGTCGAAAGGCGGAGTTAAGAGTGCCTCTTGCTTATAACTTCTATCGTGAACCCATGGATGACCTGGTCCCAGATCTACGAACACTGTAAGATCCCTTCACGGAAAAGGAAATCTGGGAGGCAGTGAAGCAACTTGGAAAGGAGAAAGCCCCAGGTCCTGATGGTTTCCTAATCCTCTTCTACCATGTGTATTTGGAGGAAATCAAAGACAACCTCACAGCCTTGTTCGCCGAGTTCTTTAACCATAAGCTCAAGTTAGGAAGAATGAATTATGCTAAAGTGGTGTTGATCCCAAAGAAAGAAGATTCCCTGTGGGTAGGAGACTTCTGGCCTATTAGTCTCCTTAACTGCTCGGTCAAGATTATCACCAAGACACTTGCTAACATGCTGGGAAAGGTCATGGACAGACTATTTAGTTGTAAGGAAACTGGATTCATTAAAGGGCAGTGCATCCAGGATTGTATTGAAACCGCCGAAGAAACCATCTATCATTGCCACAGGTCGAATGCTAATAGCTATCTTCTGAAGCTGGACTTCGAGAAGGCGTATGACTCGGTTGAATGGGAAGGTCTCCTGGAAGCCTTGGCAAGTAATGGGTTTGGGGAAAGGTGGGTTCGATGGATACACACGTGTCTCACCACTAGTAGGACAGCCATCATGGTGAATGGGATTTCGGGTCAACCATTTTCGTGCAAATGGGGCCTTAGACAAGGAGATCCCCTCTCCCCTCTTCTCTTCACCATTGTGGCAGACGTTTTGCGATCTATGATGGATAAATGCAGACGGGTAAGCTGGATCTCACCGGTGGCCAATGGACGCAGTCGCCAAAGCTCCTCAATCCTTCAATATGCTGACGACACCCTTCTGTTTGGAAATGACAATATTAGGGAAACAATTGCATTCAAAGGAATTCTCTATTGTTTTGAAGCTTGGTTCGGCCTCAGGGTTAACTTCCACAAAAGTGCTCTTATCCCCATTGCCCTTACCCCTAAGGAAGCACATGATCATGCCATGGTTCTAAACTATTCAATTGACAATTTCCCTATTAAATACCTGGGGCTTCCACTTAGACCGGGAAAACTCAAGAAGGCTGATTGGCTACCCATCATTGATCGGGTGGAGAACCACCTAGCTGGTTGGAAAGGTAAAGCTTTGGCTCTAGGAGGGAGAGTCACGCTTATCAATGCAGTCCTATCGAACCTACCAACCTACTACCTGTCCTTCTTTGAAATTCCACGATGGGTTATTCAAAGAATTATCGTGTCCGAAAATGATTTTTATGGAAAGGTGCAAATCCTGATAAAGACGGCTATCACCTAATCAGATGGAAAAAAGTGTGCATGAAGAAGAGTCACGGAGGCCTAGCTATTATTGACCTTCGAGACATGAATCTCGCGCTACTGGGTAAGTGGTGGTGGAAAATTTTCCACCCTAATGAAGAAGGGTGGTAGGATTTCTTTCAGACATACATGCATGGGAATGGAACGAGAAATCTGGGCTTCTGGGTGGGCACATGCATTTCCTGGCTCTAGAGAGGAATTGCTAAAGCCTATGAACCTTTCAATAGCTGTGTGACGACTTCTATTGGAAATGGCAGACTCACCAGATTCTTGTGAGATAACTGGTATGGTTATCACACCCTTAGAGATATGTTCCTTGATTTGTATGATCTTGCGTTGCACTCGCACTGCACGGTAGCAGTAACATGGAAAAGAAACTCTTGGAAATCGACCTTTCAACAAACACTGGACTCGGGTTCTCAGCTCGGGCTCATGGAGCTGCAGACCCACATAGCCAGATCCGAAAGTCAATGCTCTCAGAGGCTGGATAGGAAAGCGTGGGGTCTCGAGAAGAATGGCACCTTCACTATTTGCTCCCTCTATAACCGTATTCATGTTAGCGCTCCCTCTATAACCGTATTCATTTTAGGGGATGTCGCCCGGACTGGTCGGGTATTATCTGGAAGGCGAAAACCCCGCTAAAAATAAAAATCTTCCTATGGCTAGTGTTGAACAATGCCATCCTTACTGGAGAGAACCTGGCTAAACACTAACCGAGCACGGATACTATCTGTGAGCTCTGCAATGCGGCGCCTGAGACTAGGGATCATCTTTTGCTGGAGTGTCTCAGGAGCAAAGTGGTCCTCGCTAAGATACTTAGTGCACTGGGTACAGGTGAGTACCCAAGTAAGTATGAGGACCTCTGGGTCGGCGCTAAGTTTGCTAATGAGAGACGGTCGATGAGAGAGGCCTGGCTTATTGCTATCGCTGCTACGACTTGGGTCCTTTGGCTAGATAGGAATAATTGTTACTTTCGTGGGACTAGTAATAGTATTTCGGGTAATTTAACTCACATTATGCATCTTATTTCCTTTTGGTCCATTGTCGCTGCAACAGATCCTTGTGGGAGAATTACCAGTGTCTTCCAGATAGAGGAGTACGACAATGAGGAAGTTGAGATTGGACTGATGATCGACTGAGTGGCGAGGCGGCATTACTGATAGATCCCCACCACCCCAGGGTTTAGTTGGGGAGAATTTGTTGTTTTTTTGTACTTTTGTTTGGAAAGAGTTGGATGCTTTGATGTACTTTTGTGGAAGCATGTATGTCCCATCCTGTTGTCCCACCCCCCATGCTAGGGAAGGATTTATATTTTCTTTCATGTATTGTAGGCTTTGTACTTGGCTCAATACCCTGAGTTTGTTTTATTAACTCCTTATTAATGAAACAGGGTGGCCATACTCCACCTTTTCCTTCAATTTTTTTTTTTTTTTTGATGTGGTGTATATGAGATTAATCATGAATATGTATGTAAAATTAATGTGAATAACTCGAACAAATTTTGGTATGGAAAATAGTATGAGAAGTAAAGAAAGTGTGTATGTATGATATACTATTATATAAATGAAAAGTAGAGTGATACGTGATATTAATATGAATCATAAAGTGATGTGTGTTAAGTGAGGAGCATGGGAATGACTTTAAAACTAAAGATAAGTGTGATATGAGTTAATATAAATTGTTATGCCTTGGAATTGGGCCAAGGAACTACCCGCCCGCTATTTCCTTGGGAATGGTGGGAACTACCTTCCAAGACACAACTTCAAGGTAGGGAGAGTGGTGACGGATATGTAGATGGGTGCAGATTTAGAAGAGTACCTTGATATAAAGTCGTATTTATGATGTTTTTATGTTCACAGTTCAGAGTGAATTTTATTATCTGGATATTCGTAAGTTCATTCTATTTTTTTATATAGTTTAATTTATTAGCTTAACTAGTCAATTATACTCACACTAGGCATGGTTAACCCCTATTGTTTTCTGGGGATTAGGGGATTCCATCCCTGAGGGTAGACGACCCTAACTCTTCTGCAGGTTTGATAGCAGCGAGGTGAGGTAGTGATATGGTTTGGTTGTTATACATTTGTTAGTTGTTGACGGATATATATATATATATATATATATATATATATATATATATATATATATATATATATATATATATATATATATATATATATATATATAGTAATGGGGGAAGATGATGTATTATTTGATATTATGAGAGATTATGTGTATAACTGTACAGTGTAAGGATATATTTATAGTGCTATGATGAATTATGAAAGCCTGTGCCCATCACGTTATGGAGTATTGGGTTCTGTGGTTGATTTTTGAAAATGTGTTTCTAAAGTTTTTCAAAAAAATCATATAAGTTTTCAAAAGAATTTCTGGTTTTTAATCTGTATCTTGCTTATTATGAGAAATTATACCCCAGAGCCATGTATATTATTTCCTGTGTGATGTTGAATGATTTGGCCTGGGGAGGAGTGAAAAATATTACAGGTACATTATTTTGTATGATTGTTTGCAGTTTTCTGTAAGGAAAAGCTGTAAAAGGGCTAATATTTCAGGGAAAACTTTGCCGAAATTTTTAGTAAAATCTATGAGTATTTTTATAAATAAGAAATGGTGTAGATGTGTAATAGATTAAGTTAGTAAACATTTGAAGAAAAAAATTGGGGTGTTACATCGACGAGGTGTTAGTGCGACGAAGAAGTAGGTAGCCCAAAATGGTCAGGCGACAAAGCAGGCGCTCTCAGCAGCTATGGACCATCGGAACAATCAGTAGCACAGGCGGAAGAGAGACCAGCCTGCACAATTGTGCCACGTCACAGCCTCAGCACAGCACCCTCCACTCCGCATCTTAGCCGCTCGATCACCCCGATGCACGAGCTAGCGCAAGATCAACACACCAGATCGAGCCACGTTGCATCCTCATCACATTGGCTCCATTACAACCACCCGATCCCATCAGTGCGCGAGCTCTGCTTGATCAACACACCAATTTGGTCCAAAAATCACGCCAAGTTTGATAAATCAATTTAAAAATCACCAAAAGTCAATTAAAATTAGAAATTTTAATTAAAAAAACCAAATAATAATTATTAAATTCAAGAAATCAATTAAAATTCCTGAAAAATAATTAAAAATTGGGATAATTAATTAAAAATTGAAAAAACAACTATTAATTAGGGAAAATTATTAAAAATCCAAAAAAAATATGAGAAATTCCAGAAAAATTTAAAAATTTCAAGAAAATATTCGCAGTCTCCAAAAGTTTTCCACAAGTTCTAGAAATCTTCAGTTGTCTCTGAAGGCCAAGATAGTACCCCAGAACATCGAATCAAGGCAAAGTACTTCCCGAAAGCCGAGAAAATCGTCTTCCAGGAGTGGAGGGGCTTATGATAATGGTACGAATAGCAGCAAATCAGGGTCGTACAGTTCCAGCACAGATCTTAAAAGCTTTTACAGACAAATTAACAATAACGGGCCTCCCCAATAGGTCCAGGCTGTCTTCAGGCTCATTAATAAGACATGGGCCGCTTTCATGGTCATCAAAAGCGACTGGGCCCACTAGGAGAGACACCTAGTCCATCAGGGCTGTAAGTTAAATCTCTTATTGTAACATCCTGAATTTTCAACTATAATTATATATAAGTTTGTTGATTTCACGTGTTTTGCACGCCCAAATTTATGTACATTTTCCCTAAAAAATTATTTATTTTTATATCATGAACAAGTATTTTATTTCTTCTCTTTTTACAGCCTAAAAGCCTATTTTAAACTCTAGGCCTAATTGTTTAATTCTAGCCCACACTAATTAATTTAATTATTTTAATTAATAAGCCTATGGACTTTTAGCCCACTAGTATATCTCATTTAAAATGAGACAACTTTTAGGGTAGACTTGTTTTTGTAACAAATTAATTAAAAACATGAACAATTATTAACTAGATGTGCATTGTGTGACACGTGCATTGCACTAGCACGTGTTGTGAGTGAGCATGGGGGGTGGCCGGATTGCTTCATGAAGTAGGGAGAGAGATGGAGTGAGTGGTGAATGGTTATGTGTTCATAGGTAGTTGTTCTAACTCCCTAGTATATCCTAGCCCCTAATCTACTTGCATCAAACTAATCTTAGCCCTTCATTTGGCCCTAAGAAGTACATAAATACCCCATCCCCCCCCAGCCATTCATTTCTCTTGCACCATTAGAGTTTGTAAAGAAAGTGAGAAGAAGATAGAGTTGTAAGAAATTTGTGTGAGGACAAAGATTGAGAGATTGTGTTGTGTGTCCTCTTCCCCATTGGAGGCCGACCTACATCAAGATTACAAGATGGAGCTCAGGTTCACCTAGTACAAGGAGGAGAAGGCTCATCTTGTTGTGCACAAGCAAGGAGGAGACGACTTACAACTAGGAGATGATCGTGTGTTCAAGGAGTTTCCCTAGGAGTTCTCTTTTGTTTTCTTCAATTAAGGTGGGTGATTTCTCTACTTCTATTGTAGATATCATGCTAGGGATTGAATTGATGAAATTGTTAAGAAAAAACTAGTTAAATTGGCCATGTGTTTGGTTAAAAAGATACTAATTAGAAATGAAGTGAATGCTTGATAAATTGATTGATAATTGATAAAAATTGTGATTATTACATTGGAAATTATCATGTTGCTATGAAATATGTGTTTTTGAACCATGTTAGATTAAGAAAATTTGCTTGTGAAATGACTAGTTGATTAATTGAATCATCGATATGTATTATCTTAATTAATGTAACTATAACACCCCGAATTCCAAAACAGACTAAATTCGAAGTTCCATAGGATCTTTACACTTCTTTCTTACAATTTTTACAAGGAAATAAAAACTTTTTGTTACATCAGATTTTACACTTTCATTACATATTTACAGCCGAAGCAATTTACAACAAATTACATGAACTGAAATGTACAACATTTGGATCATTCTTTAGTCGTGCTAACCACTTTACCCTGCATAAAAACTGTGGGCGTGTCAGTTGCTTACAACCGAAGAAATATTATACCCGACTATCCTCTCTATGCCGAAACAGTATAACGATTCTCAAATGCTTAAACAAAGCACAAGCTTGATCATAAACAGAACTACAAGGGACTATCCTATTGATGTCGTGTTCTGCGGTGCACTTAGTTCTTAATGCAGTTATTTATATTAGATGTTGCACACTTGTTCAGATTCTATGAATCCAATACTACATAGGTCTGAGGGCAAGCCCTTAACTGTACTTAATCTTGTAGGGTTCAATCCCTCGTCATGTCTTAAACTACAATTGTAACTATGATAAGTATCCTAGATGTTCTAGGAGTTATGAGCTCATGTCCAGACAGCCTGAAGGGGAATCCCACGTCATGTTACGATGCATCGTGAAGAACCTATGGACAATTCAACCTTCGTCATGGGACATGACACCACCCGCAGTCACCAAACACTCCACGAGCATCGCCTGCGGTACGGACTCCTAGAGACATATCCACGTCATGTCACGATGCATCGTGAAGACTGCCTGTAAATACTCTCACACCGTAACTCTGAGGCCCGCATACTCTTGTTTTTCTCTTATTTTCATCATCTGTTCACTATGTATCTAATCCTTGGTTATTTGAATCATGAACAAAATCAATTCTCTAGAGTTAGCATTTCCACTATACCGGTCTTAATCATCTATTCAACATGACCCAATCTTGGTCTTTTCATCTCAAATTTCATTTCAACATATCTCTTTTCAATGCCGGTATGAGGCTTAACTACACTCTAGTTCTCAATTTCAATTCACAATCACAAAATCGAGTTTTCACAGTCATAAAGTCTTTTTCACGATTAACATAATTTTTCTTTCATGTTCATAGCATTTGTATATTCATGCTCATAAAATCTTTAATAACTCGTCATAACATTCAATTTCACCAAGTACAAACTCATGCATAAACAAAAGAATTCATTTTTTTCTAACTTGTCACATTCATAATTCATTCTTCCCATAAAATTACTGTACTGTCATTTTATCAAAAATTCATACTTTCATTGCCAAAACTCATTTCAAAACTCTTTTAAATAATGCATGTATTTTTCTTTATTCAAAGACAATTTAAACTAATAAAATAATAAGTTCTTTTTTTTTGCCAAAAATAGTCTCAAATTCTTATTTATACTAGGCCACACGTTATAGAAAATTATCTCACGAAAATTCAGATATTATTTGAAACTTCAGGGCAGTCGACTGTTAAAACATGGACAGTCAGCTGTTCTGTGAGGATTTACAACTCGATAACCAATAGTCAGGGTAGTCGACTATTACAGTGTAGTCGGTTGACTGTTCCGCAAAGATTTGAACTCGAAAACAAATAATCAGGATGGTCGACTGTATCAATATAATCGGTCGACTGTTCCGCAAAGATTTGAACTCGAAAACAAATAGTCAGGGCGGTCGACTGTTTCAATATAGTCGGTCGACTGTGCCACTAGGTTTTTCAAATTCCCAAAATGATTTTAGTTCTTTTTCTTCTCCTTTTGAGTCAAAACTCTCCAGATTTTAATGTATATACAAATACGGTAAACTGGCATTTTTTAATTCATTATTTACAAATAACACATGCATTTTTTTATCTCATTTGGTGTTCTATGTCCATAATTTCGTCATTTAGAACAATTTCATTTTCACAAAATTTACAATATAAATTTCTACAAAAAAATACTTTATTTCTTCATTCTCTTATTATTTAACCATCTACATCAATTTAGAACACAAAATTCTCCTCTTTCCTATAATAGAGTTTATTCTAATTTAAACAAACAATTCCACATGAAGCATTCAATTCATCCCTTGTCTCATAATCATAAATTTCTTCACATAGCATAATTCATAGACATCTATCATGGCAATCATGATAGTTTCTAACACTTCAATTCACAAATAATCAACTAGCAACCATTTTAACAAACATTTTTCTAATTACCATTTCATCTCTAATTAAGCAAACATGAGTCCAATTCCAACCAGTTGTTCTTTAAAAATTTCATCAAATCATTTCTAGCATGGTATCTAGATTTTAGAAGGATGAGAAACACCCACCTATTGGAGAAAACGAAATGAAAGATCCTAGAATGCAAGAAAGTAGCCTTCTCCTCCTAGATTTATTGCAAATTGCCTTCTCCTCCTTGCGCTTGATGGAACCCGAGCCCTCCTTGTACTCCTTGGATGATTGGCTGGCCACCTCTAGGTTGGAACACACACAATTTTGCATACTCTAATCTTTTGCTCACTAATGCATCTCAATCTTTTGCTCTCTTCTCTTTTCTCTCTTAATGAATTGTGTAATGTACTAATGAGAAGAAATATAGGGGTATTTATACACTTTTAGGATGAGAATAGATGGCTAGGATCTAATCAAGGAGTTAGAGATTAAGGACCAAGATGAATTGGGAAGTTGTAGTAACTTCCATGATCACATAACCACTCCTCAACTTCATCCCAATCTCCCTCTCTCTCTCTCCACAATCCGGCCACTCCTAGAAGGGTGTGCAATGCACACTCTAGTGTGTGCACGTGCCCTTTCTAGTACCCCCCATTAATAAGTTGTACCAAAATTAATTAATTAATTGTCTGCTAATTGTATCAACATGACAAGTTGTGACAATTAAAAGATTAATTAATTTGTGGGCTTCAAAATAGTGGGCTTTAGGCTCACGGGTCAAAATAAATTTTTTAATTAATTAGGGTGAGCTTAAATTAGAAAAACAATCTTAGTCTTTTAAAATAGGCTTTTAGAAAATAAAGAGAGAGAGAGAAAAAATGTTTATTTGTTCATGTTATAAGAGATAATTTTGTAAGAAAATATATATACAAAATTTGTATGTGCACAACACGTAAAAATCAACAATTCTCATTAAATAAAAATTCAGGGTATTACAATAACACTAGTATGAAAAAGGGAATTATGTTCTAGAAATATTTGTAGAATAAAAGAAAGTAAGAAAATAGTCTTTTGTGAAAATTGTGGTGCCAGATTATGTAGAAATCATGGTTGCTTTTCAATTTTGAAAATGTAGACATAGAATATAAAGTAGAAAGAAAATTCATGTTTTTATGTCAAAATAATTATCTTAAAATACTGTTATGTTGCAAATTTATATGGCTGATAATCTGGAAATTTCTATAATACAAAAATAGAGGAGAAGATTATTTAAAGAGATTTTGAATTGTGAAAAATTATTAATTAACAGAGAGTTGAGTTATAAACAACTCAACTCAATTCACATCGGGTTAGTCACTCAAACCTACTGGTCAGTGGGTGCGTTTTTAAAGACGTTATTGTATCACGGCGGGGGCTCTGTGCGTGGGTTCGAATCTGGCCTGGCCATTTTTCGGAAAAATTGATTTTTTTTCCTTCCTATTTTTGTTATTTTAAACAGTTTTTAAGTGTTTTAAAAAATTGAGAAAAAATATTAAAATTATTCTAAAAATGCCTAGACTTCATGAAAATTATTTCTATAGCTTTTGACTTATTATAATGATAATTAGAGGCTATTTTAAGAAAATAAATTGATACAAATTATTAGAATGAAATATTGATTAATTAAAAAAAATAAATATTTTTCTTTCAAAAGAAATTTTGAGTAGATATTTTAAATGAGATTGTGTCTTGGAAAATTTTAGTAAGATAAATGTGATTTTTGGCTAAATAAGTGGAGGATTGACATTATGAAAGTAAAGGAATTATGTGAAGTTAAATTATGAAGGTAGTAAGTTTGAAAAATGAAATTGTTGTATTATACATGAAATTTGTACATGAAGATGGAATGAAAGATCATGATGAATTATGAAAAAAATTTGTGAGTATGAATACTCAACTTTTATGAACATGAAATGAGATTAAAAACTACAGTGTAGCTAAGTCCTTATACCGGCATTGAATAAATTCTTTGAGATAAAATATTGAAATGAAAGATCAAGTTTGGGTCGTTATTATTGATTGATGGTTAAGACCGGTATAGAGCAACTGCTAACTCTAGAGTGTTGATTTTATTCATGATTATATTATCTAAGGATTAGACACATAGTGGAGATGTGATGAAAGTAAGAGAAAAACACGAGGATAAGGGCCTCGGATCTACGGTGAGAGAGTATTCATAGGTTGCCTGCTTGATGTGTCATGTCATGGCGTGGATACATCTCCGAAATTATCGGACCGTGGCAACGCTTGTGGTGTATTTGGTGACTACGGGTAGTGCCATCGTTCCATGACGGAGGCTGAATTGTCCATAGGCTTTGCAAGATGCGTCATGTCACGATATGGAATTCCTCTCCAGGCTGTCTGGACATGGGCTCGTAACTCATAAAACACCTAGGATACTTACCGTAGTTACCGTAGTAGTTTAACTCATGGCGAGGAAATCAAACCTACAAGATGAAGAATGATTAAGGGCTTACCCTCGGACCTATGTAGTATGGGATGCATAGAATCCGAACAAGTGCACATTAGTGTCATGTATTATAAATAACATCATTAAGGACTAAGTGCACATTCACACACGATATTAATAGGATAGTCCCCCTTAGCTTTGTTTGTGACAAGTGTGTGCTTTCTAAGTAAGAGAAATTGATGTATTATATCCTAGCGTTAGTTGCATGCAACTAACGTGCCCACAGTTTCTATGCAGGATAAAGTGAATGACACGACTAAGGATTGAATGCTGCTTAAAGAAATGTTCAAGTTGATGTTTATTTCATGTATTATGTTGTAATTTTCTTCCGCTGTGTAAAATGTAAACATTATTGTATAAAAGTTTTTAATTCCTTGTAAAATTATACGAAGTGAAGTGTAAAGATCTTGAGGAACTTCGAATTTAGTCTTATTTGGAATTCGGAGTGTTACAGAGTGGTATCAGAGCAACGCTTCCAAGTAGTATAAATTTATAAGGAACGACACCCTAGAGTGGACATTTAAAGTGTGCGTTGGGTATAGAGATTTAAATGTAAGCTACTTACATTTGTGTTGCTCTATGATTGATGCTTCTTCTTCTCCCTACCCCAAGATGGAAAACCACCATGACTCAGCGGGTGATGATGATTGGCACATAATCGAAGAGGACTACTATCCCGGACAAGGAGATTCTGACGAAGAAGATCCTGAAGAATATGAAGGAGAATGGCCCGAGTCCCGAGAGATCACTCCACCTCAGTACTCATCAAACATTTCATCCGACGAGGAAGAGCCAGATCGGGGAGATCTCATCAAGTCTCTTCAGTGTCAAGTGGAGACTCAGAGGGAGAGAGTAGAGCTTTTGCAGGCCCAGTATGTGAAGTGCAAGGAGAATATTGCAATGCTCAGTCATCGTGTATGGAAACTCGAGAAGAGAAAGAAAATGTACGATGTACTGAAGGAAGAAGTGGCAGAACCACGGGAAGAGCTTAGGCAAGCCAAGAGCAACCGTAGGGATTAGAATGTTGTATCTTCTCAATGCTTTTGCTTAATGTCAGACGATGTTTTAAATTTAAATGTAGAAAGTTTGAATTCAATGAAATAAAAGAAGTTGATTTAAATTCATGTTTTCTACTTCGAATTTAATGGATCTTTTGAATCAGAATATGGCTAGAAGAAGATCAAGGAATGGAGAAGGACCCAGCTGTGGACTCGACTTGGAAACAGAGTTGGCTAGAGTCTATCAGACCCTCAACTCCGTTGCCATGAATCAAAACCATAGGGGGATGCCTGCAAATCCAGTTCTTGAGGCGATCAAACTCGTTGAGTCATTCAAAAGGATGAAGCCACCAGTGTTTGAAGGGAAGTCAGACCCAGATGCAGCTGACAATTGGATTCAGCAAATCGAGACTATCTTTGAGAAGATTACGATGGATTTTCTAGCGCTGCAGCAGGGAGGCATGTCTGACATGGAGTATGAGACAAGATTTACTCAACTTTCGAGATATGCACCCGAACTTGTGATGGACGAGGCAAAGAATGCTCAGAAGTTCGAGCATGGATTGAGGTCAAGTCTAAGATCAAGGATGATACCCCTCAGTATCAGGAGGTTTGACAAGTTAGTCAAGTGAGCTGCAGCTACTGAGGTGGATATGGAGCAGTTCCATACTATTCAGAATCAGAGGAACAACTGGAATGTGAGGAAGAGGCCCACAATTTCTGGGAATATCAGAGGGCAGCCGCCAGCTCAAAGGTTCAAACCTACTGGTGCGAACACTGTCAATGTGGCTAGGAGACCCGAAAATGGTTGGGTGAAGCTTCCTGTAGTGACTTGTTTTAATTGTGGGGAGACAGGTCATTACAGATCTCATTGCCCTAAGCTGCGAGATGTCATCCATAATGGATCAACGCAGTAAGTTGGGAAGAAGTCGTACCAACAGGGGCGAGTATTTGCTTTGACTGAGGCCGATGCTGATGAAGTGGATCACGTCATTACTGGTACGAGGACGGATGTTTACAAGTTTTCTGTTGTACTTTTTCCCTGCTTTATTTAGTAGAACTGTTATGTAACGAGAGTGTGTTATGTAACAGGAGAACTTTATTTAAATGGAAAGAAAGCTGTTGTTTTGTTCGATACTGGATCCTCTCATACTTTTGTATCTCCTATATTTGCTAGTCTTGGGAGTTGAACCAAAGATTGTTCCAGACAAGGTCTTAGCAGTAGCTACTCCATCAGGGAAAACTTTAACCACTGATCGGTACTATGCAGACTGCGAGATCGAGATTGGGGATAGGATTTTTGGGTTTGATCAGATCAAGGTGAATATCCTAGGGGTCGATGTTATCATTGGCATTGATTGGATGTCGGTGTACAGTGCAAACATCGAGTGCAAGACCAAGGAAGTAACAGTGAAGGCTCCAGGAGGTCTTGAAGTCACATTCCAGGGGAAGAAGAGATGTTCAGATTTGGTGGCAGCTATCAGCAAGAAGAAGGTTTCTATGGAGGTGCTGCAAATTCCAGTGGTTCGGGATTACCCGACTGTGTTCTTGGAAGATTTGCCCGGGTTACTCCCGCATCGTGATGTAGAGTTCAGCATCACTATTCAGCCAGGGAGTGCACCCATTTTCAAGGCACCTTATAGGATGGCACCTGTGGAGCAAGGCTTTATTGAGGAACTAGTTGGGGAAAGGCTTTATTCAGCCGAGTGCGTCACCTTGGGAAGCATCGGTACTGTTGGTAAAGAAGAAGGATGGGTCGATGAGGATGTTCATCGATTATCGAGAGCTAAATAAGGTCACTGTTCAGAATAAATATCTTATTCCACGGATTGATGACCTGTACGATCGTCTACAAGGAGCAGCTATTTTCTCCAAAATAGATCTTCGATCGGGATACCATCAGGTTCGAGTGAAGACTGAAGATGTGCATAAGACTGCATTCAAAAATCGACATGGGCATTACAAATTCTTAGTAATGCCATTTGAAGTGACGAATGCAACTGTGATCTTCATGGACATGATGAATAGAGTTCTGAGGCCGTTTATTGATTCTTTCGTCGTGGTGTCTATCGACGATATTCTTGTGTACTCCAAGTTGGAGGAGGAGCACACTGAGCATCTTGCTGAAGTTCTAAAGAAACTTCAAAAGCATGAATTGTATGCCAAGTTATCCAAGTGCGATTTTTGGAAATCTGAAGTGGCATTACTGGGTCACATTCTTTCTAAGGAGGGAGTAGCAACTAATCCTCAGATGATAGAGGTAGTGAGGGATTAGTCAAGGTCTACTACAGTGAAGGAAATCAGAAGTTTTCTTGGGCTTGATACTACAAGAGGTTAGTTCAAGGCTACGCTCAGATAGCTGTGCCGTTCACTGGTCTGACTAAGAAGAATGTAAATTTCAAGTAGACCAAGCAGTGCGAGGCAAGCTTTTAGGAGTTGAAAGAGAAGATGACTACTACTCCCATTTTGGCATTGCCTAGAGCAAGTGTTGAGTATGATGTTTACAGCGATGCTTCACATCGTGGGCTTGGTTGTGTCTTGATGCAAGAAGGAAAAGTGATTGCTTATGGGTCTACATAACTAAGACCGCATGAGAAGAATTATCCGACTCATGATCTAGAGTTGGCTGCAATTATCTTCACCTTGAAGCAATGGAGACACTACGTGTACGGTGAGAAATTAAACTTGTACACGGACCACAAAATCTTGAAGTCCATCTATCAGCAGAAGGACCTGAATCTGAGGCAATGGAGATTGCTGGAAGTACTTGAGGACATCCATCCAGAGATTAAGTACCATCCGGGAAAAGCTAATGTTGTTGCTGGTGCACTTAGCCGTAAAAGCAGTTTGGTCGGGTTGATTACGACCCAGAGACTTCTTGCAGAGGAATTGGATCGAGCTAGTATTGAAATTGTTGTGCAAGGCTTAGGATCATCTTTAGCTCAGCTGAGGCTTTAGTCCAGGCTAAATAAAAGGATTATAGCAAGTCAAAAAAAAGATGTAGAGATTCAGAAGATGAAGAAGCAGGTTGGTGCAGGCAGGTTGTCAGAGTTTCAGATCAGGGATGAAGTGTTGTGGTTTGGAGAGGCTATGTGTTCCGGATCAAGCAGAATGGAGGGAGAGTATTCTTCAAGAGGCACATGGTACTCTTTTGTCTATACATCCTGGGAGTACCAAGATGTATAAGGACATCAAGCAACATTTCTGGTGGTCAGGTTTGAAGCGGGATGTGGCTGAATTTGTGGCGAGGTGTGAGATTTGTCAGCAAGTGAAAGCTGAGAATCAGAAGCCCGGAGGTTTATTGCAACCGTTACCTATTCCAAAGTGGAAGTGGGATAACATCAGCATGGATTTCATCACGGGCTTGCGCAAGAGTTCGAAGGGTAATGATGCGATTTGGGTCATAGTCGATCGACTAACCAAATCAACTCACTTCTTGGCAATGAAACTCATTTCATCTATGGACATGTTAGTAGAGCTGTATGTTGGAAAGATCATCAGACTTCATGGTGTTCCATTGACCATTGTGTCTGATCGAGATGCACGGTTTACTTCACATTTCTGAAGGAGTCTTCAGACGGCTTTAGGAACTAAGACGGATTTCAGCACCGCCTTTCATCCTCAGACTGATGGACAGACTGAGAGAGTCAATCGAGTTCTTGAGGATATGCTTCGGTGTTGTGTTCCAGATTTTGGAGGCAGTTGGGAGAGGCATCTAGCTCTGGTAGAGTTTGCCTACAACAACAGTTTTCAGACTAGTATTAGGATGGTGCCGTACGAAGCTCTGTATGGCAGGAAGTGCAAAACACCTGTTTGCTGGTTTGAAGTTAGGGAGCGGCAGATGTTTTGGCCTGAGATCGTGCAGTAGACCTCTGAAAAGATCGATTTAAACAGAAAGAGGTTGGTGGATGGTCAGAGTAGGCAGAAGAGCTATGCAGACAACCGGAGGAGGGCCCTTGAGTTCGAGGAAGGTGACTTTGTCTTTCTGAATGTATCACCTAGTAAAGGTGTGATTCATTTTGGCAGAGGTGGGAAGTTAGCCCCAAGGTTCACAGGCATGTATAAGATATTGAAGATGATTGGATAACTTCTTACCTGTTGAAGTTACCGGAAGAGTTGTCTTAGGTACACAATGTCTTCCATGTGTCTATATTGAAAGGTTACATTCCAGATCCAAGTCACCATTTTCTCAAAGTGTCGGAGGGTTTGCAGCTATACCTAAGTTACATTGAGCTAGCGGTTGAGATTGTGGATCGTCAGGAGAAAATCATTTGTAACACCTCGAATTCCAAATACAACTGAATTCGAGGTTCCACAGGATCTTTACTTCACTTCGTACAATTTTACAAGGAATTTAAAACTTTTACTTTACATCAGAGTTACAAAGGAATCTTTACACTTTACAGCAGAAGCAAAAATACAATATCTACATGAATGAAATTACAACAAAAATTGAATAATCTCTAAGCATCAGTTCTCCTTTAATCTTTATCATGTCATTTATCCTGCATACAAACTGTGGGTACGTCAGTTTATCCAACCGACGAAAATTATACACGGCCATCCTCTCTATGCCGGAAATAGTATAATGATTTTCCATACTTAACATACACAAACTTGTTCACAAATAAAACTAAGGGGAATATCTTATTGATGTCGTGTTGTGATTGTGCACTTAGTCCTTAATGCGGTTATTTATATTACATGACACTAATGCGCACTTGTTCGGATTCTATGCATCCCATACTACATAGGTCCGAGGGCAAGCCCTTAATCGTTCTTCATCTTGTAGGGTTCAATCCCTCGTCATGACTTAATCTACTACTGTAACTATGGTAAGTATCCTAGATGTTCTATGAGTAACGAGCTCATGTACAGACAACCTGGAGGGGAATCCCACGTCATGTCACAACGCATCGTGAAGAAAACCTATGGACAATTCAGCCTCCGTCATGGCACACGATCCTCTCGCAGTCACCAAACACCCCCACAAGTGTCGCCAAGATCCCGATAATTCTGGAGTAGTGCCCACGTCATGTCACGGCGCATCGTGAAGACAAACTATGAATCACACCCACATTGTAGACTCGAGGCCTTCATACTTGTGTTTTTCTCTCACTTTCATCACATTTTCACTATGTACTAATCCTTAGTTTAATTGAATCATTAATAAAATCAATCTCTTAGAATGTAGCACTCCTACTATACCGGTCTTATTCATTTAATTTCACATGACCCAACCTTGGTCTTCTCATTTCCAAAATATCATTTCACAATTCTTTCATTGCCGGTATAAGGCTTGGCTATACCCTAATTCTCATTTTCAACTCATAATTACAATGTCATACTCATAAGACCTTTACATGATTAATCACAATTCATGTTTCAAAAGCATAATATTCATGTGTTCGCATCTTTCATAACTCATCATAATCAAATTCCAATGCATAAATAATTGAAAAAAATGAAATTCTTCTAGCATGTCACATTCACTAGTTTATATGCTAACATAATTCTATTTCAATCCATACCAATTTCACAGTTCACATTTTCAATTGGTTTCACAAATTCACACCTTTCAAATTTCTCATTACCAAAATTTCATTTTAAACCCCTTAAACTATCCCTTCAATTTCCTTTATAAAAGAAAGTTAATTATTAAAATAAATTCCTCCTTGTAAAACAGTCTTAAATTCTCATTTATACTAGGCCACAAGTCATAGGAATTATCTTACGAAAAAAAAACAGATTTACTTGAAACTTCAGGGAAGTCGATTGTCGAATATGGTCAGTCGGCTGTTCCGCAATAATACAAAATTTCGAAAATAAGAAGGTCAGGGCAGTCGACTGTTAAATGTGATCAGTCGGCTGTCCTGCGATGTTTTTAAACTCGAAATCAAATGATCAGGATAGTTGACTGTTACATATGGCCAGTCGGCTGTGCTGCGGGGTTTTTCAAGTCTAAAAAATATATTTTCTTCTCTTTTTGAAACGTAACTTTCCAGATTACAATCTACTTAAAAATTTACAGTAAACCCGTATTTCACAATAGTTCATTTAGTGCAAAAATCAATAATTTCATCTACTAGTAATTCATGATCAATCTCTACATCATCATGGTTCCAATTTAACATTTCCATGACTACAAAGCAATTTTTACTACAATATTAAGGTTCACAACAAATTAACATACAATTTACCAAGCATTAATTAAATCATCTAACAAGCCCCTTTTTCAATTCAGATGTACTCTTATTAGTTTCTTTCATGCTAATTATGTCATCATTCCTAGTATGGTAACTAGAATTAGAAGTAAGGAAAATCACCCACCTATTTTGGAGAGAAAACCACAAAAACAACTCCTAAAATGAAAGAGCCCTTCTCCTTCTAGCTTGAGCTTGCCCAAAAGTGCTTCTCCTCCTCGCTTGTAGTGCACCCGAGCCTCCTTGGATGTTGCCGGCCTCCTTTCAAATGTAAGCACACTCAACTCTCTCTCTCTCTCTCTCTCTCAATCTTTTATTCTCACTCTCTACCAACACAACATTTACTACTAACAATTATTTTCTTTTACTATAGGTTTGATGAATGAGAAGTGTAAGGATAGTTAGGCTAGGAGGGGTATTTATACAAGAATTTGGGGCAAATGGAAGGATGATTGATCTAGGAGTTAGGAAACAAGAGCTAGGATTCAATGGGAAGTTGTAGTAACCACCCATGATCACAAAACCACCTCCCACAACTCCACTCTCTCTCTCTCTTTCCCTCCCATTCCTATCCGGCCACTAGTGAACAAGCACGAAGACACGTGCTAGCGCAGTGCACGTGTCTCTAAAGTCCCCCCTATTACAAAAAGTTGTACATTTATTTTTTGATGAAAAGTCTATAAAATTGTCTACACTACAAGTTGTAAGAATTAAAAGAGAAAATAAATTGATGGGCTTTTTATTTAGTAGGCCAAAATAGTCTACATTTAAAATAAATTAGATTGGGCTCAAAATAAAGAAATACTTATGCTTGTCCTAGGCTTTAATAAAAACAACAGAAAGGATATATATCTATATATGTATACTCATTTGTAAAAACAAGTTAATAAAAAATAGAATTTATACAAACAAGATTTGCACGTGCACAACACGTACAATTTAATGATACAAAAATAATAATTCTCATAAATGAAAAATCAGGGTATTACAACACTCCCTCCTTAGAATAGTTCCGTCCCCGGAACTACAATCAAGAGCGCGAAACAATACACATACAACAAGCCAAAAAGAAAAGAGCCAAACACAAATCAAACAAAGAGCTCAGGATAATTCCTCAACATCCTCTCCTCGGACTCCTAAGTAGCCTCTTCAACCAATAGGTTTCTCCGGACTATCTTGACCATCGGTATCGTCTTTTATTCCTCAAAACTTTCTCCCGACGATTAATCTCAAAAGGAGACTCGATGTAATTGAGATCCATTTGCAAACCTTCCGGCACTTCAGGTAAATGATGACTCGGATCTAGAATATAACCTCTTAGCATAGACACATGAAAGACATTGTGCACCTGAGATAACTCTTCCGGTAACTCAAGCCGGTAAGCAGTTTTCCCGATCCTTTTCAATATCTTATACGGGCCTATAAACCTCGGGGCTAACTTCCCGCCTTTGCCAAATTGGATCACACCTTTGCTGGAAAATACTTTCAGAAAGACGAAGTCACCTTCCTCAAACTCAAGGTCCCTTTTCCGGTTGTCTGCATAGCTCTTTTGCCTGCTCTGAGCCTCTACTAACCTCTTCCTGATCAGATCAATCTTTTCAGAGGTTTGCTGCACAAGCTCAGGCCCAAACAGCTGACGCTCCCCAACTTTAAAACAACAAATAGGCATTCTGCACTTTCTGCCATACAAAGCTTCGTACAACGTCATCCCAATACTGGTCTGAAAACTGTTGTTGTAGGCAAACTCTACAAAGCTAGATGCCTTTCCCAACTGCCTCCAAAGTCAAGTATACAACACCGAAGCATATCCTCAAGAATACGGTTGACTCTCTCGGTCTGCCCATCGGTTTGCAGATGAAAAGCAGTGCTGAAATCCGTCTTGGTACCCAAAGCTGTCTGAAGACTCCTCCAGAAATACGAAATAAACCGCGCATCTCGATCAGACACAATAGTTGACGGAACACCATGGAGCCTGACGATCTCGCCAACATACAACTCAGCTAACTTGTCCATCGAAGCAGTGAGTTTCAACGCCAAGAAGTGAGCGAACTTGGTCAGTCGATCAACTATAACCCAAATTGCATCATTGCCTTTAGAACTCTTGGGCAATCCCGTAATGAAATTCATACTGATGCTATCCCACTTCCATTCCGGAATAGGTAACGGCTGTAATAGACCTCCGGGTCTCTGATTCTCGGCTTTGACTTGTTGACAAATCTCACACCTCGACACAAATTCAGCCACATCCCGCTTCAAATCTGACCACCAGAAATGCTGTTTGATGTCTTTATAGATCTTGGTACTTCCAGGATGTACTGACAAATGAGTAGCATGTGCCTCCTGAAGAATACTTTCTTTCAAGTCTGACTGATCCGGAACACACAGCCTCTTTCCAAACCACAACACTTCATCCCTGATTTGAAATCCGGGCAACTTGCCAGCACCAACCTGCTCCTTCATCTACTGAATCTCTGCATCTTCTTGCTGAATTGCAATAATCCTTCCATTCAGCTTCGGTTGAAGCCTCAACTGAGCTAAAGACGATCCCAAGCCTTGTAGAACAACTTCAATACTAGCCCGATCCAATTCTTCCACCAGATGCTTTTGAGTTGTAATCAAACTGGATAAACTGCTCTTGCGACAAAGTGCATCAGCAACAACAATAGCTTTCCCAGGATGATACTTGATCTCAGGTCGCATGTCCTCAAGCACTTCCAACCATCTCCGCTGCCTCAAATTTAGATCCTTCTGCTGGTATATATACTTCAAACTCTTGTGGTAAGTGTACATGTTCAATTTCTCACCATACACGTAGTGCCTCTATTGCTTCAACGCGAAGATAATCGCACTCTAGATTATGAGTCGGATAATTCTTCTCATGCGGTCGTAGTTGCCTAGACCCATAAGCGATCACTTTTCCTTCTTGCATCAAGACACAACCAAGCCCACGATGTGAATTATCGCTGTAAACATAATACTCAACACCTGCTCTAGGCAAAGCCAAAATAGGTGCAGTAGTTAGCTTCTCTTTCAATTCCTGAAAGCTTGCTTCACATTGCTCAATCCACTTGAAGTCCACATTCTTCTTGGTCAAACCAGTGAGTGGCACGGCAAACTGAGCATAACCTTGAATGAATCTCCTGTAGTACCCAGTCAATCCAAGAAAACTCTTGATTTCCTTCACCGTAGTAGGCCTTGCCCAATCTCTCATTGCTTCTATCTTCTGAGGATCAGTTGCCACTCCCTCCTTAGAAAGGATGTGACCTAGGAATGCCACTTCAGATTTCCAGAAATCGCACTTGGACAGCTTGGCATACAACTCCTGCTCTTGAAGCTTCTTCAAAATCGCTGCCAGATGCTCAGTGTGCTCCTCTTCCGACTTGGAGTACACGAGAATATCGTCGATAAACACTACGTCGAAAGAATCAATGAACGGCCTCAGAACTCTGTTCATCATGTCCATAAAGATTGCAGGCGCATTCGTCACCCCAAACGACATAACTAAGAATTCGTAATGCCCGTGTCGAGTTCTAAATGCAGTTTTGTGCACATCTTCAGCTTTCACTCGAACTTGATGATATCCTGATCGAAGATCTATTTTGGAGAAAATAGCTGCTCCTTGTAGACGATCGAAAAAGTCATCAATTCGGAGAATAGGATACTTATTCTGAATAGTGACCGTATTTAGCTCTCGGTAATCGGTACACATCCTCATCGATCCATCCTTCTTCTTTACCAAAAGCACCGGTGCTCCCTAAGGTGACGCACTAGGTAGAATAAAGCCTTTCTCCAATAGTTCCTCAATCTGCCGTTTCACCTCATCCTACTCCACAGGAGCCATCCTATACGGTGCCTTAGAAATGGGTGCACTTTTCGGTTGAATGGTGATGCTGAACTCTACATCACGTTGCGGGGGTAACCCAGGCAAATCATCCAAGAACACAGTCGGATAGTCCCGAACCACAGGAATCCCTTGCACTTCCACAGGAATCTCTTCCTTGTGGATAGCTACCACCAGCCTGGAATACTTCTTCTTCCCTTGGAAAGTGACTTCAGGTCCATCTGGAGCCTTCATTGTTACTTCCTTGGTCTTGCACTCGATGCTTGCACTGTACACCGACATCCAATCATTGCCAATGATAACATCGACCCCCAAGATAGTCAGCTCGATTAGATCAATCTCGAAGATTCTGTCCCCAATCACAATCTCGCAATCCGCATAGTACCGATCAGTGGTTAAAGTCTCCCCTGACGGAGTAGCTACTGCTAAGATCTTGCTTGGAAAAATCTTTGGTTCAACTCCGAACACTTTAGCAAATTTAGGAGACACAAAAGTATGAGAGGATCCAGTATTGAACAAAACAACAGCTTTCATTTCATTCAAATAAAGTTCTCCTGTTACATAACACACTCTCATTACATAACAGTTCGCTAAATAAGCGGGAAAAAAAACAACAAGAACCTCTAAACATCTGCCCTCGTACCAGGATGACATGATCCACCTCATCAGTATCAGCTTTAGTCAAGGTAAATACTCGTCCTTGCTGGTACGACTTCTTCCCAGTTTGCTGCATTGGTCCATTGCGGTTAACATTCCGCGGTTTGGGGCATTGAGATTGGTAATGTCCCGTCTCACCGCAGTTGTAGTAATTTACCACAGGAGGTCTCACAAAATTATTTTCGGGTCCTCCAGCCACACTGATAGCGTTCGCCCCTGTCGGTTTGAACCTTTGTGCCGATGGTTGTCCCTTAAAATTTCCGAAATTTATGGGCCTCTTCCCAACCTGCCAGTTGTTCTTCCGATTCTGAACAACATGAAATTGCTCCATGTCTGCTTCCGTGGGTACCGCTCGTTTGACCATCTTGTCAAACCTCCTGATACCGAGTGGTATCATCCTGGATCTCAGGCTTGGCCTCAAACCATGCTCGAACTTATGAGCCTTCTTCGCCTCATCCATCACCAATTCGGGAGCATACCTTGATATCTGATTGAATCTGGTCTCATACTCCCTTACTGACATGCCACCTTGTTGCAGTGACAGAAACTCCATGGCCTTCTTCTCCTTGACATCTGAAGGAAAATAATGACTGTTGAATTCCTTAAAAAATTCCTCCCAGCCAAGAACCAAGCCTCCCATCGTCCGCTTCATCGACTGCCACTACACAGCCGCATCCTTCTCGAATTGCAGAGTCGCCAACTTCACCTTGCTGCCTCCGGGGTCTCCAGGACTTCGAAGATAGTCTCTACCTGCCGGATCCAATTGTCAGCTGTGTCAGGGTCTGACTTCCCTTCAAACACCGGTGGTTTCATCTGTTTAAATGATTCCACGAGTTTGATTGCTTCGGGTACTGGATTAGCAGGCACCCTTCCCTGATTCTGATTCATGGCAACGGCATTGAGTGTCTGATAGACCGTCACTAGCTCCGTTTCCAAGTCCAGACCTTCACCAGATCTTGGTCTTCATCCAGCCATGTTCTGATCAAAAGATCCATTAAATTCGAGGTATAAAACCTGAATTTTTAAGTCAATATTTTCTTTTCATTGAATTTCAAACTTTATACATTCGAATTTAAAATATTTCTGACATCAAACTAAAAGCAGTATGAAGATACAATCAGTCTAATTCCTATGGTTCCTCTTGGCTTCACGAAGCTCTTCCCATGGTTCCTCCACTTCCTCCTTCAGTACATCGGTCATGTTTTTCCTCTTCTCGAGTTCCCAAACACGATGACTGAGAACTGTAAAATCATCCTTGCACTTCGCCATCTGAGCCTCCAATAGCCTGACTCTCTCCCGTAGAGTCTGTACCTACCTCTGAAGAGACACGATGAGATTACCCAGAACTGGCTCCTCTTCATCAGAAGAATCATCAGATGAATCCGGGGGTGGAGTGATCTCTCGGGACTCAGGCCATTCCTCTTCCACTTCTTCGGGATCTTTCTCGTCTGAATCAGCTTGCCCAGGGTAGTAATTTTCCTCAATAATGTGCCAATTGTCATCTCCAGTTGGGTCGAAGTGGTCTGCCATCTTAGAAAAGGTGAAAGGAGGAAAATGTCAATCATAGAGCAACACAAATGTAAGTGACTTACATTTAAATCTCTATACTTAACATGCTAAATGTCCACTTCTAGGGTGTCATTCCTCATAAATTTATATTAGTTGTGAAGCGTGTTCCGATACCACTCTGTAACACCCTGAATTCCAAATACAACTGAATTCGAGATTCCACGGGATCTTTACTTCACTTCGTACAATTTTACAAGGAATTTAAAGCTTTTACTTTACATCAGAGTTACAAAGGAATCTTTACACTTTATAGCGGAAGCAAAAATACAATATTTACATAAATGAATTTACAACAACAATTGAATAATCTCTAAGCATCAGTTCTCCTTTAATCTTTATCATGCCATTTATCCTGCATACAAACTGTGGGTACGTCAGTTTATTCAACCGCCAAAAATTATACACGACCATCCTCTCTATGCCGGAAACAGTATAATGATTTTCCATACTTAACATACACAAACTTGTTCACAAATCAAACTAAGAGGAATATCCTATTGATGTCGTGTGGTGATTGTGCACTTAGTCCTTAATGCGGTTATTTATATTACATGACACTAATACGCACTTGTTCGGATTCTATGCCTCCCATACAACATAGGTCCGAGGGCAAGCCCTTAATCGTTCTTCATCTTGTAGGGTTCAATCCCTCGTTATGACTTAATCTACTACTGTAACTACGGTAAGTATCCTAGATGTTCTATGAGTAACGAGCTCATGTACAGAGAACCTGGAGGGGAATCCCACGTCATGTCACGACGCATCGTGAAGACAACCTATGGACAATTCCGCCTCCGTCATGGCACACGATCCTCTCGCAGTCACCAAACAACTCACAAGCGTCGCCAAGTTCCCGATAATTCCGGAGTAGTGCCCACGTCATGTCACGATGCATCGTGAAGACAAACTGTGAATCACACCCACATTATAGACTCGAGACCGTCATACTTGTATTTTTCTCACTTTCATCACATCTTCACTATGTATTAATCCTTAGTTTAATTGAATCATGAATAAAACCAATCTCTTAGAATGTAGCACTCCCACTATACCGGTCTTATTCATTTAATTTCACATGACCCAACCTTGGTCTTCTCATTTCCAAAATATCATTTCATAATTTTTCATTGGCGGTATAAGGCTTGGCTATACCCTAATTCTCAATTTCAACTCATAATTATAATGTCATACTCATAAGACCTTTTCATGATTAATCACAATTTATGTTTCAAAAGCATAGTATTCATGTGTTCGCATCTTTCATAACTCATCATAATCAAATTCCAATGCATAAATAATTGATAAAATGAAATTCTTCTAGCATGTCACATTCACTAGTTTATATGCTCACAAAATTCTATTTCAATCCATACCAATTTCACAGTTCACATTTTCAATTGGTTTCACAAATTCTCACCTTTCAAATTTCTCATTACCAAAATTTCATTTTAAACTCCTTAAACTATCCCTTCAATTTCCTTTATAAAAGAAAGTTAATAATTAAAATAAATTTCTCCTTGTAAAACAGTCTTAAATTCTCATTTATACTAGGTCACAAGTCATAGGAATTATCTCACGAAAAAAAAAATAGATTTACTTGAAACTTCGGGGAAGTCGAATGTCGAATATGGTCGGTCGGCTGTTCCGCAATAATGCAAAATTTCGAAAATAAGAAGGTCAGGGCAGTCGACTGTTAAATGTGATCAGTCGGCTGTCCTGCGATGTTTTTAAACTCGAAATCAAATGATCAGGACAGTCGAATGTTACATATGGCCAGTCGGCTGTGCTGCGGGGTTTTCAAGTCTCAAAAATATATTTTCTTCTCTTTTTGAAACGTAACTTTCCAGATTACAATCTACTTAAAAATTTACAGTAAAACCGTATTTCACAATAGTTCATTTAGTGCATAAATCAATAATTTCATCTACTAGTAATTCATGATCAATCTCTACATAATCATGGTTCCAATTTAACATTTCCATGACTACAAAGCAATTTTTACTACAATATTAAGGTTCACAACAAATTAACATACAATTTACCAAGCATTAATTAAATCATCTAACAAGCCCCATTTTCAAGTTAGATGTACTCTTATTAGTTTCTTTCATGCTAATTATGTCATCATTCCTAGCATGGTAACTAGAATAAGAAATAAGGAAAATCACTGTAACCCCTATTTCCGATTATACGGACTTCCAGTTCTTTTGCTTTCTCCGTGTATTCTTGCATTTCAATTTTCGTATAAGTTCCTTCTAATGCATTTAAACCCTTTTGAATCTCCTATTAAAATCCAAATTTATATTCCAAACTACAAATCTTGTCTCTCCTCTTTTTGGTTTGAAGCCCACAATTATTATTGAATTTATATTCATTTGAAGCCCTAAGAGTAGCCCATCTCTTATTGGATTTTAGCCCAAACCCAATCCCATCTCCTATTGGACTTTAACCCTAAACCCAAACCCACAAACTCATATACTACTCACCTATATACAAATTCTCCACTTTTCCCCCACTCTTCCCACAATCCCCCGTATCTACATGATCTCCCCCACTATCTCCAACTAACCCCCCCTTTAATTAATATTATAATTAATTTTTCCCCCCGTTATCTCTCTCTCCCGTTTCTAGCTCTCCCCTATTCACTTCCCTGTTTCCCAAATCTCAACAGAAAACCCAAATAGAACTCATCGCCTCCTCTGCCTCATCTTCGTCTCCTTCCCCGTTCGCCCCGTCACTGCCATCCTACGCTCATCCTCTCCGACTCCACACACCATCACCTCGAGCTCCTCACAGCTCACCGCCAACACTCCTCGTCTGCACCATCGAAGACTTCCACCCCGTCCATCTCACCGTTACTCCTCCACCCGCTTTGCTTTCCCCATCGAAGCTCCAACCACAGTCGTCGCTAGCCTCTGCCATCGCCCCGCAGCAATGCCCTCTGTAGCTGCACCGGAGCTCCCCCATCGTACCCATCGACTTCGTCTTCAACCTTCATCTTCCTTGCCATTTCCGCTCACCTTCCTCCTATTCCTCCTTCGAGCGCTTCCCGCTCGTCATCACCGCCTCGTCCCCTTCCGCTCGAACGCCGCTCGCCTAGCCTCCGCCACAGCGCCGTGTTCCCCGCTCCGTCGTCCTCTGTTTTGAGTGCGGAAAAAGAGCATCGCGCTATCGAGCCTCGTCGTTGGTCACTTCCCGACCAACGCAGCCGCAGCCGCCGCCAGTGCCCCCGCCGACAGTCTTCTCTTCGCTGTTGCCATCGTAGCCAGTACCTCTCGCCCGCCGTCGCTCTCTCTCTCCCTCTCGGTTGCGTTGGAGAAGACGAAACCTCATTGGCCGCACTCGGAGTTTGTTGTTGTGTGGGTAAGGATCAGAAGTGGCTGTTTTGCTGTTCGTTGGATCTGGTGTGAGGGAGGTTTCCCATTGGATCGTTACGGTGTTCTATGTTTGGCGCGCACCAGATCCCACTTTCGCTGTCCTGTGTTTGGATCTGATTGGGTGTGTAGAAGAATTCTTATTGGTTGATTCGGTGTTCCGTGTTCTGGCCACAGCAAATCTGATTTTGCCATCCCGTGTTCTGGCCGATCCGGTGTGGAGTGGAATCTACTGTTTGGTATTTTAGCGCGCATTTTGCATGTGTTCTTGGGATTGCTCCCCGGGATTCTGATCCCGTTATTCCCTATTAAATTATCGAATCGTCTACAAGAAAAAGGCAAGTCCACTTGAACTATTTTATTTATTCTAGTTCAAGATTAATTGACCTCTTATGCAAGTAGTTCCAATTTATTTATCGTTAACTCTGCCTTGTGTCCCTTATGTTGGGAGTATCGAGGGTTTACATGAGCTAACCCGACATACTCTTGACATCTTATTAGTATCCATTGACTCAAACCCAAGCCTACATACACAATTGACATAAATGAAATGACTAGAATTATATACAAAGAAGATGAATGGTGATTGAATACATTGATTGATTGATTGAAATATCGTGACTTGAATAATGACATCATGAATTGACTCGTACATTGCAAAATCCATTCTAATTGCTGTATAATAGTGTAATGCATTTCAAGATACTATAGCATGTTAATTGCCGAGTTGAATGAACATATACGTGATAGCTTTTATAATTGCTGCTGCCTTGTCTGTCTTGTACTGAGGTTTCGACCCAGTTATATTAGGAATCCGTTAAAATAATATAAAGAGAATTGTTGTTTTAGATTGCTACTCCATGCTATTATTGTGCAATGCATCATGTTGCTGCATTATCATCATCCCCTTGACATTCTTATACATACTTGCATGGGCATGAATGATTTAATAATAAAATACTAAACAAGCCAGGGTTAATAAGGGTTGACTTAGTAGTGAATAGTCTCAGAAAATGTACTCGGTAAGGCCTATATTGATATCGTATTGACATGGAAGGAGAAGTATTGATTGTGAATGATTGATTGGAAATTGAAAATTGTGAATGATTGATGGAAAGTGAAAATTGTGAATGATTGTTATTGACACCGAGTACACGCTCTGCAGATCCCACCACTATGTCTCAAACGTACACTATTTTGCGTGTACCGAACCTGTGGTATGGGATGCAGTAGTACGTGCACTAGATAGGAGAATCAACTTGTTTTTTTTTTGATGAATCGGATAGAGTCCAGAGGCTCCAGCCATCAAAAATATATTAATCAATAAAACAGTAATAAAACATACAAGCATCAATGGTTTTACAAGAGGTAAAACAGAATAAAGCGAGTAAAAAAGTACATACATACGATACAATAATAGTAAACAACCCAGAGGGCAAAACCCGGCAAGAAACTCCAACCAGAAAGACCAGCGAGCGAAGCAGAAGCCCGGAGATTCAACAATCCAACCGAAGACAACAGGGGAAAAACAAACTCCACTAGCAGTCAAGAGTGACTCTAGAGGCACCACGGCGGAAGGACACTGCTACCACCAGGGATGTCAACGAGCCGACACGGAGCCTTCTTTCTTTGCAAGAAGGCGGGCACTCACACGAATCAAGGAACGATCGAAAACTTTCTTTTTATGACCACGCTTGACAGGGAGAAGAGCAGCCACTGCAGAAGGGGCCGAGATCGTCTCAAGGGCAGAAGAAGAAAAATCTACAGAGATGGGACGCGAGGGGGAACAAAGACTGCTGGGAGCGGTCGAAGAAACAGATGGGATGGACTTGGTAGTGCCTTACTCAATGGGAGAAGAAGAGAAATCAAGACTAATAGCATACTTATGGAGAAGGGAGAGCAAAAAGAGTTTGAAAGCCCTCAGGATCAGATGGAGCCATGAGTGAGCCCCTAAGAGTTGATACCAAGAGAATAGGCATCCTGGATAATGGAAAGATATTTCAGAACATAAGGAATAAGAGAACTTCAAATTACAAGGAAAATTATAGTCCAGAGAAGGGGACTTTAAATCAATAATGGCTCTGTCTGGATGGAGGATTGGGGAGTAAGGAGCAGGCTCCCTCGCACTACTAGACAACAAGAGATACGAGGAGTTGGATTTAAAACAAAAAGGATGAAATCCAAACTTCCCGACTAAAGACGGAAACATCGGGACTTCGCGGGGGCGAGCCTTGAAAGAGGCCCGACGAGGGACGACAACCAGGTTCGAACAAACTTTGCGATCCTTAAAAAGGAGAGCAATATTAGGCCGATAAAGAGGGACAGTCGATGTGCAAGGAGAAGGACTAGATGGGGAGGAGTTCGACCCTGAGCTATCAAGCAAGACAGAGGAGTTGAGGCCCAGGCACTCAACCCTACTGTGATTACTAACCGAGCTATTCATAAGCTTGAACTTTAAGAAGGGGTAATTAAGGAAAGATAGGAGTTTGGCCGGTAAAGGGTGCCCTCTGGGCCATCCCAGAAGTTTTTGAAGGGAAAAGCATCGGTTACGCGAGTGATAGGAGAATCAACTTGTTAATAGACAAAAATTGACACGTATATACTTGATTAAGACCATTGCTATTAGTACCATTATTGTCTTTGCAATTTAATCTTAATTCATATTCCTTCACGTACCTTGTCCTTTACTCTCTGCTTTTCACTACTTGCTGTCCGTACTTGCTCTAAGGAAAAATTATTCTTTCTTTTTAGATGAACAAGTACAGGTGAGCCAGAGAAATTGCCCGAAGGCATTGATGAACAGTTCTTCTACAATTGGAGCAGGAGTCTCTCGAGCAATTTGGTAAGTCATTGTATTCTAAATTTGGTTACTGAATTTCATTCTCGTTGATGTGATTATGATTTCTGAGTGGTTGTGATTCATTTTTCTTATATTTTTGAGTTAAGACTGGTACAGCTTATGGATGATATGAGTTGGCGTACTTATATCATTCGCTGGGCCTCAGTTTCGTGCCTGTGTTCCTGTATTCCGGGAAGCAGGGCGTGACAATCACCCACCTATTTTGGAGAGAAAACCACAAAAACAACTCCTAAAATGAAAGAGCCCTTCTCCTCCTAGCTTGAGCTTGCCCAAAAGTGCTTCTCCTCCTCGCTTGTAGTGCACCCGAGCCTCCTTGGATGTTGCCGGCCTCCTTTCAAATGCAAGCACACTCAACTCTCTCTCTCTCTCATTCTCACTCTCTACCAACACAACATTTACTACTAACAATTATTTTCTTTCACTATAGGTTTGATGAATGATAAGTGTAAGGATAGTTAGGCTAGGGGGTATTTATACAAGAATTGGGGCAAATGGAAGGCTAGGATCTATCTAGGAGTTAGGAAACAAGAGCTAGGATTCAATGAAAAGTTGTAGTAACCACCCCTGATGACAAAACCACCTCCCACAACTCCACTCTCTCTCTCTTTCCCTCTCATTCCTATCCGGCCACTAGTGAACAAGCACAAAGACACGTGCTAGTGTAGTGCACGTGTCTCTAAAGTCCCTCCTATTACAAAAAGTTGTATATTTATTTTTTTATGAAAAGTCTATAAATTTGTCTACACTACAAGTTGTAAGAATTAAAAGAGAAAATAAATTGATGGGCTTTTTATTTAGTGGGCTAAAGTAGTCTACATTTAAAATAAATTAGACTGGGCTCAAAATAAAGAAATACTTATGCTTGTCAAAATAGGCTTTAATAAAAACAATAGAAAGTATATATATCTATATATGTATACTCATTTGTAAAAATAACTTAATAAAAAATAGAATTTATACAAACAAGATTTGCACGTGCACAACACGTACAATTTCATGATACAAAAATAATAACTCTCATAAATGAAAAATCAGGGTATTACATCTTGAGGAACAAGACGATACCGATGGTCAAAGTAGTGTGGAGAAACCAGTGGGTTGAAGAGGCTACTTTGGAATCCGATGAGAGGATGTTGAAGGATCATCCTGAGCACTTTGTTTGATTTGTATTTTTCTTTTCTTTTCTTCTTGTTGTGTTTTGTTTCCCACTCTTTAAGTGTAGTTCCAGGGATGGAACTATTCTAAGGAGGAAGTATTGTAACATCCTGAATTTTCAACTATAATTAAATATAAGTTTGTTTGATTTCACGTGTTTTGCACGCGCAAATTTATGTACATTTTTCCTTAAAATTTATTTATTTTTATATCATGAACAAGTATTTTATTTCTTATCTTTTTAAAGCCTAAAAGCCTATTTTAAATGCTAGTCCTAATTGTTTAATTCTAGCCCACACAAATTAATTTAATTATTTTAATTAATAAGCCCGTGAACTTTTAGCCCACTAATTTGAGCCCACTAGTTTATTCTCATTTAAAATGAGACAAATTGTATGGTAGACTTATTTTTGTAATAAATTAATTAAAAATATGAACATTTATTAACTAGATGTGCATTGTGTGACACGTGCATTGCACTAGCACGTGTTGTGAGTGAGCATGGGGGGTGGCCGGATTGCTTCTTGAAGTGGGGAGAGAGATGGAGTGAGTGGTGAGTGGTAAATTGTTCATGGGTAGTTGTTCTAACTCTCTAGTACATCCTAGCCCCTAATCTACTTTCATCAAACTAATCGTAGCCCTTCATTTGGCCCTAAGAAGTGAATAAATAGCCCCCCCCCCCCCCCCCCCCCCCCCCCCCAGCCATTCGTTTCTCTTGCACCATTAGAATTTGTAAAGAAAGAAATTTTTGTGAGGAAAAAGATTGAGAGATTGTGTTGTGTGTCGCCTTCCCCATTGGAGGCCGGCCTACATCAAGAGTACAAGGAGGAGCTCGGGTTCACCTAGTACAAGGAGGAGAAGGCTCATCTTGGTGTGCATAAGCAAGGAGGAGACAGCTTACAACTAGGAGAGGATCGTGTGTTCAAGGAGTTTCCCTAGGAGATCTCTTTTGTTTTCTTCAATTAAGGTGGGTGATTTCTCCACTTCTAATTTAGATATCATGCTAGGAATTAAATTGATGAAATTGCTAAGAAAAAACTAGTTAAATTGGCCATGTGTTTGGTTAAAAAGAGGCTAATTAGAAATGAAGTGAATGCTTGATGAATTGATTGATAATTGATAAAAATTGTGATTATTACATTGGAAATTATCATGTTTCTATGAAATATGTGTTTTTGAACCATGCTAGATTAAGGAAATTTGCTTGTGAAAGGACTAGTTGATTAATTGAATCATCGATATATATTATCTTAATTAATGTAACACTAGTATGAAAAAGGGAATTTTGTTCTAGAAATGTTTATAGAATAAAAGAAAGTAAGAAAATAGTCTTTTGTGAAAATTGTGGTGCCAAATTATGTAGAAATCATGGTTGCTTTTCAATGTCGAAAATGTAGACATAGAATATAAAGTAGAAAGAAAAATTAATGTTTTTATGTCAAAATAATGATCTTAAAATACTGTTATGTTGTAAATTTCTAAGGCTGATAATCTGGAAATTTTTATAATAAAAAAATAGAGGAGAAGATTATTTAAAGAGATTTTATATTGTGAAAAATTATCAATAAACATCGAGTTGAGTTATAAACAACTCAACTCAATTCACATCGGGTTAGTCACTCAGACCTACTGGTCAGTGGGTGCGTTTTTAAAAACGTTACTGTAGCACGGCGGGGGCTCTATGCGTGGGTTCGAATCCGGCCTGGCCTTTTTTCGGAAATTGATTTTTTTTCTTCCTATTTTTATTATTTTAAACAATTTTTAAGTGTTTTGAAAAATTGAGAAAAAATGTTAGAATTATTCTAAAAATGCCTAGACTTCATGAAAATTGTTTCTATAGCTTTTGACTTATTATAATGATAATTAGAGGCTATTTTGATAAAATAACTTAATACAATTTATTAGAATGAAATATTGATTAATTAAAGTAAATAATATTTTTTCTTTTAAAAGAAATTTTGAGTAAAGATTTTAAATGAGATTGTGTCTTGGAAAATTTAAGTAAGATAAATGTGATTTTTGGCTAAATAAGTGGAGGATTGACATTAAGAAAGTAAAGGAATTTTGTGAAGTTAAATTATGAACGCGGTAAGTTTGAAAAATGAAATTGTTGTATTATACATGAAATTTGTACATGAAAATGGAATGAAAGATCATGATGAATTATAAGAAAAATATGTGAGTTTGAATACTCAACTTTTATGAACATATAATGAGATTAAGACTGGTGTATAGCTAAGTCCTTATACCGGCATTGAATAAATTTTTTGAGATAAAATATTGAAATGAAAGATCAAGTTTGGGTCGTTATTATTGATTGATAGTTAAGACCGGCATAGAGAAAGTGCTAACTCTAGGGTGTTGATTTTATTCATGATTCTATCATCTAAGAATTAGATACATAGTGGAGATGTGATGAAAGTAAGAGAAAAATACGAGTATAAGGGCCTAGGATCTAGGGTGTGAGAGTATTCATAGGTTGTCTGCTTGATGCGTCATGTCATGGCGTGGATACATGTCCGGAATTATCGGAACCGTGGCGATGCTTGTGGGGTATTTGGTAACTGCGGGTGCTGCCATCGTTCCATGATGGTGGCTGAATTGTCCATAGGCGCTGCATGATGCGTCATGTCACGGCGTGGAATTTTCCTTTAAGCTATCTGGACATGGGCTCATAACTTATAGAATACCTAGGATACTTACCGTAGTTACCGTAGTAGTTTAACTCATGGCGAGAGAATCAACCCTACAAGATGAAGAACGATTAAGGGCTTGCCCTCGAACCTATGTAGTATGGGATGCATAGAATCCGAACAAGTGCGCATTAGTGTCATGTATTATAAATAACTGCATTAAGGACTAAGTACACATTCACACACGACATCAATAGGATAGTCCCCCTTAGCTTTGTTTGTGACAAGTGTGTGCTTTTTAAGTAAGAGAAATTGATGTATTATATCCTAGCATCAGTTGTATGTAACTGATGTACCCACAGTTTCTATGTAAAATAAAGTGAATGACAAGACTAAGGATTGAATGCTGCTTAAAGAAATGTTCAAGTTGATGTTTAATTCATGTATTATGTTGTATTTTTCTTCCACCATGTAAAATGTAAACATTATTGTATAAAAGTTTTTAATTTCTTGTAAAATTGTACGAAGTGAAGTGTAAAGATCTTGTGAAACTTCGAATTCAGTCTTGTTTGGAATTCAGGGTGTTACTCTTTTCCCCAACAAGAGAGTAATTGATTTTATCTCTTAAAAGGGGGGAATCTACAGAAGATATCTGATTTATATCAATCTTCTAACCAATTCTCAGGCCTATAAATACCCTCCCCTCCCTCAGTCAGAAGGTAATATCTCTTTTTACTCTCAAACTCTCTTGCTCTCTCTGGTTCTGACTTCAGCATCAGAGGGTCTATCGTCGGTGCCAACCCAGGTGTTTCAGGTTTTTTGCAGGTCTATTGGCTGCATCAGCAATCATCGGATTCATATAAAGGTGCTCTTTCGACATCTAGATCCAAGCTCAAAGCTCTAACCACTTTTTACAGTGACAATCAAATGTTAGATCTTTAGTAGTTTCCTTCAAAATATAAACTCACTATCTGAATTTCTCACACCAAAATAAGCAGCAATGGGAACCACAGAATGTAATTCCATTGCATGCCCGACTAATGTAACTTTGCAATGCCCTTTTGAGCTTTGGGACCTAGCTACATATGGAACTGTGATTCGGTGCAAGAGTGCTTGTTGGAATTGAGTATACATTCAAAACACTCATCTTGTTGACAACATTGTCTTATGGCCCAACGGTTAAGTCAAGAGGAACCGGGCCGAGCCTTTAGGGTCTCTTGAAAAAAAAAACAGAATTCTTTTTAAAAAAAAATTAAACTTTCAAATTTTAAACTTTTTTTCCAATTAATAATATGACTGTTTCAAGAGATAAATAGCCTTTATGTTAAAAAGGTATCATTTTTCTTGAAAAACAAAATAGAAAAACAACCAGTCATTCTCTTCTACTAATCAATTTTCAGCGATTTTTGTCTTGGTTTTGGTGGTGCAAATTGGTACGTGCTGCTATTGGAGCATTGGCAGCACTGTAGACAGAAACTCGTTATATTCTGGGAGAAGTTTTTTGTGATCAGCGATTCATCTCCAGAATTAGCCAAATAGCTTCTTAAAGAAAGTGCAACCCACGTCTCGAGCCACTTCTCACTTTCCTCCTGTAACAGATCAACTCCAGAGCCATTCTCATAAGGTTTATTTGGTGCACTCAGGTTTAATCATCTTTCATTAACAGTGCTTGTGGTGCGTTCGATACTGATGTACTGTATTGTTGTCGGGGTATATATGTATGGGAAGCCACCAGGATGCCGCGAATAAGTATACTAAGATGTTTAAGAGTGCGTTCCCCCAGGCATACAGTTACCCTTTCGATGATCCCGAAAGTAGCTTATTCACTTGCATGGAGCCAACCAGTTATCTCATCACCTCTTGTCCTTGAAATATAAGGACATGCATATGATTTGAAAACAAGATAAATTGATTATGTTTTATTTTTAGCAAAAGCGCCCAGAAAAGACAAACAAGGATGGTTTAGTTTTGTTTCGCTAATTTGCTTGATCTCTGTTACAAGAATAAAAAGAGATAAAGTATTGATCTCATATAGAGACCATAATTAAGTTTCGCCAATTTTTTTTTCCTAAAATATCAATCATCTCATTTTAGATGCGTATGGATCAAACTAATGAAAATGATATCCCTCAGAGCATCCACATTCATGCATGCTATAAAATACATATATGCATATTTAGAAATAGCATTTGATTGTTTTACTGCAGTCGGGAAATGACAAAATATAGCAAAGTTAGAAAAATTTGAACAAGGCGAAATCACGAAGAAAAGTTTTCACTTTTTTATAATTATTTTAATATTATAATAAATTTTAAATATTTTTTTTATTATAGACGAAACATCGAAAGAAAAATAATTAAAGAATATATTTTTTTTGGACGAAATATCATGTTTCAGCCAACGCTTTTGTGCAAATGCAAAAGCCTCGGACTTTGGTTTTTATTCCCTTTAGTTTAGGGTTAATCAATAGAAAATCATATACAATCCCAAAAATGTCAAAACATTTGTTTGTCCATGCTCTTTTTTCTTTTCCGGGATTTTTTAATTATTTTTTTTTAATTTCATCGGACAAAACAGAATGTTTCTTCCTATCCTAAAAAAATATCATAAAATATTTGGGACGAAATATGATGTTTCGTCTGATAAATTAAAAGTAGTATAAAATATTTGTGACAAAACATCATGTTTCGTCCGATATAATATGCATATTGCCATATCATCTCTCAAATATAACATTCTACTGTAGTGGAAAAGGAAAAATATGCACAAATAAATACATAGAATGATATAAATTTTAAATATCATTCCCTTTGATAGACTCAGGCTGAGTACTATTATCTCTCCTTTGATAGACTCAGCTCAATCTGGTTTCATCAAAGATCGCTTCATTCTTGACAGTGTTGCGTTGGCTCAAGAAATCATATCTCACTGCCATAGAACCCAGTCGGAAGGTATTCTTCTTAAGCTTGATTTTCAAAAAGCTTACGACAATGTTAATTGGGACTTTCTTCTGGATATTCTCGTCTTTCGGGGATTTGTTCCCAAATGGATTGCATGGATTAAATCCAGCCTTTTCTCAGGGACCTCCTCCCTTTTTATCAATGGTTCGGAAGGCCACAAATTCAATATCAGGTGTGGGCTCCGCCAAGGAGACCCCCTTTCGTCTCTCCTCTTCTCGTTAGTGGCAGACGTTTTTAGCAAACTCCTGCGAAATGCTTGGAATTTGAACATGATCGAGGGTCTTGGCGGTTCTCCTCTTTTTGAGGGTGTGCTCAATCTCCAATATGCTGATGATACTATTATTTTCACCAAACCAAGCTTACATTCCCTTCGAAATCTCAAACTTCTTCTTTATTGCTTTGAAATGGCATCCGGATTATCGATTAATTTTCAGAAATATGCTGTTCTCTGGTTGGGAGGAACTCCCAATCGGCAGCTTGAGGTTTCCCATTTTTTAATTGCCCCATTGCTTCCTTCCCTATCACCTACTTAGGTATCCCCCTTCGCTGGGGTAAGTTGCATAGATCGGATTGGTTCCCGCTGATTGATAGAGTGGAAGCTAGGCTCAACGTCTGGTCGAGCAAGCTTATGTCCAGAGGTGGTAGGCTGACCCTAATTAACTCAATTATTTCAGCCATGCCCCTTTACCTTATGTCCTTCTATTTTTTACCCTCATGGGTCATAAAAAGAATTGATCAAATTAGAAGAAATTTCTTTTGGAATGGCTCTTCATCCTTTAAACCAGGTTCCCATCTTTGTCAGTGGAAACTGATTTGTACTTCCAAAGAGGAAGGGGGACTTGGTGTTCTGGACCTTCGGCATCATAACATCGAGCTCTTGGGCAAATGGTTATGGAAACTTCATAATTCTGACCACCTCTCGTGGGTTCGATTCATTAGAAGTTCTCATTCCGCCTCCTCCAATTGGTGGGAGTTTCCAGAGGCGACTCATCGCCTCGCCTCCCCTTTTTGGAAAGGTGTTTGGAAAGCCTCTGCCGCGTTTCAGTGCGGTATTTATCGTATCTGCCATGATGGTTCGAGAGCCAAACTGTGGACTGACCAGTGGATTGGCAACACCTCGCTTGCGTCGGCCTTTCCTTCCCTTTTCAGTCTGGCAGTCTTACCTTAGGCTACTATAGCGGACTCATTCACGCTGATTAATGATACTCGCTATTGGTTTATTCCTTTCACGAGTGATCTTCCCCCATCGTTGACTGAGGTCTTCGATAGTCTCATTCACTTTCTTAACAGCTATGAATGGAGATTATCCGAGGGCATTGGTTGGTGCTGGTCACCTTCTGGGGTTTTTTCAGTCAATTCTTTTTATAGATTCCTCAACTCGAGAGGTGTGAAATCTCCTATCGCCAAATTTTTCTGGGAATCGAAGGTTCCTCTTAAGGTTAAGATCAATTCCTGGCTTGCTTTTAATAACAAGCTACTTACTGTAGCAGTTCTAAATAAAAGAAATCTTGCCTGGGGGCAGCTTTGTATTTTTTGCGATCAGCATGAAGAAAATGTAAATCATCTGTTCATTCAATGTCCCAATATTATAGCTTTATGGAAGATCTGCACTTTGGCTTGGAGTCTAGCTTCTATTCCTCGTGACCTAGCCTCGGTTTGGTTCATTAAGCCTTCTAACCCTTTGCTCTGTAACGCCTGGACTTTATCGATTCATACCATTATATGGATTATTTGGAAAGAGAGAAATGGTAGGATTTTCCAGAACCGCAGATCTTCGATATTTGCGTTAATCGATGAGTTCTTTTTCCTTTTCAAACTCTGGTCTTCGGTTCTTGATTCCAAGCATTGTACCACCTCCTCTTTTCAATTTATACAAAATGCTTACCAATGCCTTCGCTCTCTTCATGCTCTTTAATTTATTGGTTTTGCGTTTTGCTTCTAATCATAACCAATCTCTTTTTCTTCCATTATCTCTTGCAGGACAAAGTTATAGCACCAGATACGGCTACCAGTTCTGATCCTCAGTGATCTTTGCTCTTGACTTTATCAGAGCTGCTATCTTATTATTTTGTATTCACTGGTAGTATTGGCATCTTCTCTTTTTGTCCTGGTGGCTGATGGTTTTAGTTTTGTTTGCTGCTGATGTTACAGTTGCTACCTTCTCTTAGTAGCGATGTTCCATCTCCTTAGCTGAGAGCGTTTTGACTATGATATAATCTTCTATTTAGCTATATGCTTCTGGATGTTTAGAGACTTTCTTTTATGTTGCTGTCAGAACTATATTAGCTTTGTTTGTGTTTTGATTCTGGCTGAGCCACTATCGCTCTTGTATGGTTTGTCTGGTGTCTTCGGTTTTGTTTTGTTATGTGATTATTGGGATCTCTCGTAAGCGTATGCTCTCTTCTTTTCGGTATGTGTAGTGATGGTTGTGAGTGTGATGGGCATGCATGGCTGTTTGAGATCCATTCGATTTTTTACCTCCCTTCAGCAGCCTTTCATTTTAGCCACTTCTGGGTTTTGAAATCAATGTTTGTTTCCTCTCCACCATAGCTAGTTGTATTCTGATCATCTCTTAGTTTATACTCTCTATCTATTTTCTTTCTGTGGTGCTATTTTTGATTGGTTACTCCTCTGTTTTGGGATCAGGAAGTGTTGGCTTTTTCTTGGTTTTTGTTGTTTGGTTCATCTATATTTCCAGGTGTTGGCAGTGTGGATGTTCGGCGGGTGATTCTCGTTGTATTGGCCGAGTGTCTTTCCCTGCGTCTTCAGATTTTTTGGGTCCAGATCTCCTTCTGGTGTGGTGCTTCGGCTGTTGCATCATCGATTGCTCGGTGCTGCATCAACTTCGAATTCCACTCGGGCTTGGTGTGAATCCCTTATTATTGGCTTGCCTTCTTATTTCGATTGTATTGTTATCGTCTGTATGTGACGGCTCATTTTACGGCTTGTAAAATTACTGTTTATTCTTTCAATATATTATATTTTGATGGCTGGGGTCGTAAGGCCCTATCCGATTCATCAAAAAAAGATATAAATTTTAAATACGTAGAATATATAAATTGACATAACACGTCCATAATTAACAAAATACTAGTAAATAGTAAACAATTAGCGGGGGTAAAAATATTAATGAATTAACAATCTTAAAACATTACAACAAACTTGATGCACTTACAGAAGAGTGTTCAAATTAAGCCCATACATAAATGATATGAATTTTTTTTTGGTTTAACAAATTGGTTTGTTTGTAAGTACTGTTACAAATTAGTTCAAAATTCTCGTGGCATTTGACGACTTTGGTTGTGACTTTCTTTTCTTATCATTGAATTGTTTCACCAAAAAATATTTAGTTCAAAATGCATTCGTGAGATACAATTTCTCATTTGTTTGCCTAAAATATGTTTTCCATTAAAAACTCCTGATTCTCCCTTCAATTCAATGAAAAAAATGCAAATATCAGTTGCTTTGAAAATGATGTGACCATAATTGTCTTGCACGTTATCTAAGTTTTCCATTAAACCATATAATTTTCTTGCACGTCATCTAAGTTTTCCATTAAACCATATAATTGTCTTGCACGTTATCTAAGTTTTCCATTAAAAACTCCTGATTTTCTCACATCCCTAAGGAATAAATCGCGGCCTAGTTTCCAGCTTTTCAGTGACACCATTTCTTGAACCTTTTTTTTTTCTTTCTTTCATTCTTTCTTTCTTTCATTTCCTATGTTTAATTCAAATGTATACAAATTATTCAACTTTCTAGAGGCAGAACAACGTCGTATCTCAGAGGAGAGAGAAATACAAAAACATTAATAACTAAAAAAACATTAATATTCTTGATTTTCTTTTGTCCTTTCTTGTCATCTTCTTCTTTGAGTTTTTATTTGATATAAATTTATTTTTCTTCTACCTATTTTTTTTTTATATTTATCTTTTCTGAATGCTTTCTATATTTCGATTATTAATTATTTGTTATATTTATTTTGTATCTTCTATAAAAATGTTTCTCAACAAAGATTTTGTTATTTCGAATATTGTGTATTTTAACTTCACTTTTCATTTTTGATCGACTATATATTTCTATTGGATTATTTTGATACGACAAATCCTTATTTTGTTGTATAATGCTATTATTACTACTGTTATTGCTAATGCTATTGTTTTCATTATTATTACTAGTATTATTATTATTATTATTGTTACTACTATTGCTATTATTATTGTTGTTTTCATTATTTTATTATTATTAATATTGAATTACTTTCACACACAAAAATGTTGAACCCAAAACTATATTTTGTCTTGTATTATTATTCTTACCTTTCTACTATTTTTATATCACGAATTTCAAAACATAACATCATACTTAAATTAAATGTCCTATATTCCTGTGCATATGGAAGGTTACATCTGCCGTTTTACCATTCCGGTGCAACTTAATGTCGAGATGGCAAATATGAAACTCGATGTCAATGAAGGCAAAATTGCAACTGGATATCGGGGAGGCAAAATGTGCAACCGAATATCCAGATGACAACCTGCAACCTGGTGTCGTGAAGGCAAACATGCAACTTGATGTTAAGGAGGGAAGATTTTCTACCTATTTGCTAATTGATATTTCAAGACTTTTTACTTATATAATGAAACAAATTGTAAAGAAACATTTTCTTTATGAGATTTTGTTTATACAATTACGCTTTATGTTTCCATACAATTTGAACTAGTGTAGTCGATTTATTTATAGAGTTGATAAGCCAAATTCTTACTTTGTTTTATAATGCTATTTTATTATTGCTATTGTTTTCGTTATTATTATTGGTATTATTATTATTATTGTCATTTCTATTGATGTTATTATTATTATTTTCATTATCTTTATTGCTGTTATTATTTTTATTATCATTATCACTGTTACTTTATTATTATTGATATTATTATTATTATTGCTATTATCATTATTATCATTATCATTATTGTTATTATTTTAATGCTATTATTATGATTATTATTGCATTATTTTCATGAATGTGTTGAATCCTATTCTGTCATGCATGTATTATCATTATTATCAGTATTGTAAATATTTTTATGTTATTATTATTTTATTATTATCGTTATTATTATTATTATTATTATTATTATTATTATTATTATTATTATTATTATTATTATTATTATTATTATTATTATTATTATTATTATTTTACTATTATGTTTATTATTAATATGTGTTGTTATCATTATTGTTATTATTATTTTTTTTATTATTGTTATTATTATTCTATTACTATTGATATTATTATCATTGATATTTGGTGTTATTATCATTTTTGTTAAAGCTCATTAGTTTTGATCTATATTATATCTTTTAATTATTTAAATTGAAGCTCAATTTTATATTCTTTTGCATTATTTGCTTATATCTATCGTGAGCCCATACTCTCTTTGATCCTGGTGTCTTATTCTTGTCTTCCTACTCGGTCCGTCGATTGGTGTCATGTGGCCTACAGCGACATGTATGTTGCTTAGAACATCATCATCGGAGTAGCGTAGCGGAAGCGTGGTGTACCCATAACTTACAGGTCCCAGGATTCTCCTATTGTTTCTCCTTCCCTGCATTGTTTGTTTCACTCTATCTCTTGCATTCATCCTCACCCGCTGACTCATTTGCTTGGTCTAACTCTTCCTTGTTCATTCTTTCTTTGATTCCAGCTCTATCTATTTCTTCATCTCTTTGCTTACTATCTTGCATGTCTTGTGCTGTTTTTCTTCATTTTGATACCAGTTTCTTCTTTCTTGCATCCCAATTGACCTCATTGTTATTCACTTCCTTCTTTTGGTATTGCCACGACTTTGTCCTTTCCCTTTAACTCCCTGTTTTCTTACCCTCGATTTCTTTTTGTCTTGTCTTATGTACCGCCTAAGCAAATTTCGAGGACGAAATTTTGTTATAAGGTGGGTAGGATTTGTAACCCCCATTTCTGCGAATACGTATTTCCTGGGTACTTTTTTGTATCTTGATATTTGTATATTATTATTTGTTAAATCCGTTTTGAATTTAATGTTAAAGCATTTTGTAAACAATAGTTATAATTATTTTTGAATAAATCTTGTCTCTACTTCTACTTGATCAATTATTTACATTTTAAACTCAAATCAAAGACATTGTTTTTGTTTGAACTATTTCGACAAATTCATATTTTTATGTATTGATATTACTCTGATAATTGCTTGTGTTATTTATTAGTATTTTTATTCTTATTGTCATTTTATCATTAATGTTATTATTAGTATTATATTTTATTGTCATGGTTAGTATTTCTATTCTTATTGTTATTACGATTATTTATTATTATTATTGATTATTAAAACAAATCGATTCTTATTTAATAATTGTGCTTCTTTTATTTTAAATAATTTATGTAATGTGATACAAATTGCATTTTGTTATAATCGCATTTTATCGGATAGCTTATTCTATTGTATTTGGGTTTATATTAATCCATCATATTGATGTAAATCTATTTTATTTATTGGATTTTATACCCAATTGCCCAATTACCCTAACACCCATTCCTTTGGATTTAACCCTATAACTACCCAAACCCTATAACCCTAAACACCCCAGACCCAAAACCCACCTTAACCCAACCCGTTACCCGTTATCACCATATTATCCATCTGCCTATATATAAACCAGTTCATATTCCCCTTAGTCGCCACTTGCAAACCCTAGCACACCCCCCCTCTCGACTCCTCTTCCTCCGACCTTGCTGCTCCCGCTCATCCTCTTCCCTCCCGTCTGCCTGCACGCTCCGCCGCGCAGCCAGGACGTGCCATCCCTCTTCTTGGCCCTGCCTCCCCCTGTGCTCCTTCTGTTCGAAGCCAGAAAAAGCCCGATGCCAGCCAGCAGCGGCCAGGCATTGTCCCCGTCGCTGTCTTCCGACAGCCTGCAGCAACAGCAAACGACGACAGTATCACTGCCATTCCCTGCTGCCTTGCCGTGTCTCTCTCCCTCGCTTGTGTGCGAGTGTGCTTGGTTCGTGGTGGTTGTGAGTTGGTTCGTGGTTCTTTCTTATGATCCATCCGTTCATTGGTTCGTTACGCCCGCATTGCAGTCGTCGCCTCGCATCGCAGTCGCTCGCGCTCTCTCTCTCTGCCGAAGGTAGAAGACGAGCCCCATTGGGTGTCTTCGCTGTTCGGTGTTCGGCACACAACAATCCCCTATCGCTGTTTGGTGTTCGCCCGATCCGGTGTGGAGTTACACCTGAGTTGTCATTGCTTCGGTTGCTGTTGGTTTCTTCGCACGTATTTCATGCATGTTTTTGGGATTTTTGCTCAGGATTCTGATCCCGTTATTCTTATTATTTGAATCTGAAAAATAACAAGCAAGTCTCTTCTTGAACCCCTTTATTGTTTATGTTCAAGATTATTTGATCTCCTGCAACTAGATCTCGTCCATTTTGTTATCAATACTGCTTTTGACAATTCCGTTAAGATTATCGTGGGTTTACACGGGCTAACCGGACATACTCTTAACATCGTGCTATCTCTTTGATCTTAAACCCAGTCTCCATCGTTTCATGCATATGTACATTTAAATAACCAAATTCATGCATAGGACTACTTGGATAACTTGGACATGTTAAACTGAACGTGCTAGATTGAATTTGACTGATGAAATACTACCATGCCTGTGATAATTGTATCTTAAACTTAGAAATTTTCATGTTGACACCTAGGATTGCTTTGTTTACCAATTTGCATGCTATATGTGATTGTATGATTTATTTGTTACCTTTTTATATTAAGTTGATTTCTGGTCTGCTGGATGTTTCACTTTGAATAAGATTTTTAACCATGCTAATGACATAATTTGAAATAATTTGCTGAACATAAAATGTAGCCCTTGATGTCTAGATCATTTTCCCCTGGTTCGGATTTAAATCCAAATTTGTCATATACTAGATATTAGCTTTTTAGTACAACTGTGTTAGTAATTCCAGATTCATAATTTCATGTGTATCCTGCTGTTTCTTATTTTATTTGACCCTGTTAAAAGTAAAAGAAAAATTTGAAATAAATTAGGCTGGACCTAGACATGTATAGGTACTTCCCTAAACTTTTGTAGATTTTATTAATGAGTTTTCTGATCTGAAATAATTAGTTGAACGCAACCTACTGCATGCTGTCTGGACATAAAACCTGAATAGAATAGAGTTTTCACTCTAGTTCCTGTATCCTTTATATGCCTTAATTATGTTCGCTAGAACCGCATGTAAGTTTACTTTCTAGGTCTTCCGACAAATTCAGATTTGCTATTTTGTAGTGGCTGTAATCCATGTTTTAGTACAGCAAGGTCATGCTGTCCTGATTATGGAATTTTGTGTAAATGACCTGTTTGCTTCATGATTTGTCTGTAACGCATAGAATTAGACACACTTAGTATTATATAACATTTAAACCTTCTGGCATGCTCACACAGGATGAAAATGACTTAATAACAAGTCGGGGTATTATGAGTAGGACTTGGTAGTGAACGATTGGGAAATGTACTCGGTAAGGCCTTATCGTTATATTGTATTTGAAGGGGGAGAAATATTGATTGGAAGAAGTATTGATTGAAAATTGTTGATTGTTAATTATTGATTTTAAAACTATCATTATCAACGCCGAGTACACGATCCGTGAATTCACCATCAGTCTAAAACGTTCACTGTGTGTTTGCGCCGAACTTGTGGAATGGGACGCAGTAGTACATGCACTAAATAGGCTAATAAAATGACTAATAACCTGCATACTTGATCCTGTATTGAAATCGACTTGACAACGCGCATTACATGTGTGATTATTGTACACCTTTGATATTACTGCCTGTCTTTGCTTTGTTCTTTGACTTTGACCATGTCCCTTTTTGTAACACCCCACAAAATTGAAATTTACAATTTTGCCCTGGGTGTTACGCACGTATATTCTGTAACATGTTTTCACCACGTATTTTGATTACCAACTATTTATACATTTTCCGTATTGATTTTCCCCTATTTTGAGTCAACAAAAATATAATATTTCGATATTTGTATTCTACGTGCTTTCTACGTGTTTTCAATACACGTATTAATTACATATTTTCTGCCACTACGGGTGATAATTTCTGGGTTCCAATTATTTATTTTATGTTTACAAATCTATTTTTATAAAACTGAAATTTATTTTTCCCCCTATTTTGATCAAAATGCATTTTTCGATTTCCTGCACATATAATGCACGTGCTTTCTACATGTTGTGATTTCATCATGAAATATATGTATAAAATTAGTAAATATAATTTTTCTTATGTTGTTTTTTATTATATTTTAATAATTTTTGTTGATAAGAATCAATCTCGCATTTTGATATTTTACGTGCGGGCACGTGTTTTCGGTAAACCGTATTTAAGCATATTTATTTTTCAAAATAATTTTTGGAGTGTACGCAACACACGCGTGATCTCCAAAATAATATAAGTAGTATGATCTTTATAGTATGCTATTGTAGGCTTAAATATGAAATTATGCATGAATGCATGTTGGATAGTGTAATGATAATATGAGTTATATATACATGGTATGTGGTATTCATGGAATGGGGTCCACGGGCTGAATGAAGCACAGGTGGATGCTTTGGCTCGGTCAACAGTGAGAGAGGATCAAGCACAACACTAGTGTGCACTACAAGTTACCAAAGGATTAATGCACATTTTAATTATAAGGCTAAACTAACGTGGTATGTACATTTGTACATGCACCTATGCACCTAGAACCGGGTCCACATGGGTATGACCGGATTGCATGTAAGGGAGAGGAAGAGATGGTCCGGATGAGGAGCTTTAGAAGAGGAAGAGGTAGGGGGTTATGGGAGTTACAAATGTGAAGAGGTAGACAAATGAAAAGATGGGAGTTTGGGAAGTTATGAAATGTGAAAGGTCGGAGATTAAATTTAGCAATTTATTAGGTGTGAAATTATGCAATTAGAACCCTAGCAAAGACCTATAAATAGCCCACCATTCTACTCTCTTCTCACACCAAAAAGTAATCAAGAAATAAGGAAAAGGAAAAGAAAGAGAGAAGAGAGTTTTGTGCTTGGAGGCCATTGCTAGGAGGAGAAGAGGAATTAGGAGTCTTGGAGCTAGAAGTGGTGATCATTCTTTCAATTGTTCAAGCTTTCAAGGTGGATGTTCTCCTACTTTCTAATTTTTAGAATGTGCATGCTAATAAAAATGAATGAGTAGTTTTGAGGTGATAAAATAGAATAACTATACTATGAATGTGGTGAGACTAATAGTGAATCATGCTATATTGACAAATGGATTAACATTATGTTTGTGGGTGATCCTATACTTTCTAATTGTAGGGATTGCATGCTAAATGAGTTGTAAAAATTTGATGTGATAATTAGAAGATAAATTCATGCTTTTATGTATGTCAAATTGTAGAAATGTTACTATTAATTAAGAAACAAAGTATTGTCATGATGTTTTGGAAATTGAGAACAAAAAGTAAGGAGTAATTGCCATTTGTATGTTAATAGAAACTAGTAATTGTGAAAATAATTCAAGAGATTTTCCTTATGTTTAAAGAGAAATTTTTGTAGAGTAAAATAGGTATACATAACTTATTTTAACTTGTTGTAAGAGAATATAATTTTTTCATAGTTTGATTAAAATGATGAATTACAATTCATATAATAAAAGAGATCAGAAATAGATTTGAACTTTAGATGTATTATCAAATATGAATTTTTAATACATGAGTTTCTGTTAATTTTCAGTCTAATTAAATTATTGTAGAATGAAAGATTTGATTAAAAGAGAAAACTGAGGTTTACGAGATTAATGAAATAATACGAAATTGGAACAAAACCTTCTGGGTTGCCTGTGAGTCGTTGGGTACGGGTAGCCTAGTGGTCTGACCTTGCGCTGCTTCCTGGTTGGGATGGGTTCGAAACTTGATAACCCAACTTTCTTTTTCGCATTGATTTTTTTTTTATAGAAATAATTTAACCGAGAAGTTGGAATAAGGGCATTTCAATGAAGGATTAAAGCAATAAGTCCAAAAGGACTAAGTGGCTAGTGGCTTGGGGTTTAGTCACTGCATCAGTTCACGGGTTCGAAATGCCTTATTGCCATTTGAAATTTTTGGGGGTTTCTTTTGACATTATTGATGAGTTTTTAATGAAATTTAATAAATAAATAAATTATTTTCATATGAAATTAAAGAATTATGTTCTTATTTGGGTTCAAAGATTAATTGAAGTGACAGGAATATTTTTGTGAGATTCAAACTACTAATAAGATCTCAAGTGACGAACTTATTATTCATGAATAGAATTGCTATTTTAAGGGCTATGAATTAAATAAGATTGAAGTTAAATGAATCATGAAATGGTGTTAAGATTAGACTATGATTTACTATGTAAATTAATTGTCTTTGATGGGATTATTCATTTGTGTTGAATACTTGATTATTATATGTATTTAAATTGCAAATGAGATTGCAAGTGATAAAATCATATTTGTGAAAAGGATAAAATTTTGTTGAATGAAATGGTTTCATGAAAAAGAATTATTATTATTAAGGAATCATGAATAGTGCTAGAATGAGACATAGAACAAATTATGGATAAGTTAGAGACATGAATTTAATAAGTTTAAGACATGATTATTAAAGGGTATATGTACCCATATTTCTTGTACATGAAAGTTTATGATTTAGAGTTAGTAAGACCTCGATACCGGCATTATTGAAAGAAACATTTGAGATATGATTTGGAGATATGGCCATGGGGCTATCTCGTAATTGTTGATTAAGTCCGGTAGGTGGTAAAACTAATTCTATGAGTGGAAATTATTCATGTATTGAACTTAAGAAAATTTAGGCACATAAGTGAAGATGTAGTAAACTTAGGAAAACGTAAGTGGGGTGCTCTATATAGTCGGCGGTGGACTCCAAGACTATAGACCCAGTTGGTGGACTGAGGTTGCCCCGTGGGAGACGGATTATTATATTTTAATCCGGGACTATGAGGACGGGTCAGCGGTGGACTCCGGGATCTTGAGTAGTCGGACGGATGGGTTTTTTGTGTTTACCGTCTCCAATGTGTATATATATATATATATATATATACTGGGCTAGAGGGTCACATACGGGACGATTCGCACGATGTGGAATCTGTTATAACAGCCGGCGGTGGACTCCAAGGCTGGGATTCAAATTCGTGGAATAGTCTGAACTTTGTTTTGCTACCGGGTAGTTTTCATGGCGAGGGATCGAGCCCTGTATTGTGAAGAACGTAGGCACTTGCCCTCGGACCTATGTAGTATGGGATGCATAGAATCTGAACAAGTGTGCATTAGTGTCATCCTAGTGTAGAATTGTGTGCATTAGGCATTAAGGCATGACATACACTTATGTTTAGAATAATCACTTTTGACACTTTACTTGTTCATTCAATCTTTTTGTGATTTGTTAAAGTATGAGATCGTTATACTATTCCCGGAATAGAGAGGATAGCCGTGTATAACATTTCGTCAGTTGTAAGTAACTGACGTGCCCACAGATTGACATGTAGGTAATGGACTATTCTTGAAGGAGAAAGGATAATATGATGCAATCGATGGCTCAATCTATAAAGTTGTATAAGTTATATTTTTGTTTTCAAATGTTGTAATCTTTGTTTCTTCCGTTGTGTAAAAACCAAGTGTAAATAAACTCTGATGTAGTATTGAAAAGTTTTAAAATTTCCTTGTAAAATTGTACGAAGTGAAGTAAAGATCCTGTGAAAATCTCGAATTTATCCTTATTTAAAATTCGGGGTATTACACTTTTCTTTGATATTCAAGCTTTTCTTTATCCTCTGTTTTCTCTACTTGCCGTCCACGACTTGCTCTAAGGGCACTCATTTCTTTCTTTTTAGATCCAGTATTAATAGGTACCGAAGGAGCAATACCAGAAGAAATTGGTGAGCAAACTCTCTGAAGATCGGAGCTGGACTATTAGACCTCTTAGCTATCTTTTGTTATTTGATTATTGTATTTTTTTAATCATACTTTGTATTCTTGGGCTTTTTGACCAGAAATTTGTTTTTATCCCGGATGTTGGATTATCATTTAGTGAATTTATTTCATAATTATCTTTGAGTTTATTCATTGTTTATGTGATTATATTCTTTGCCTGCGTGGTTGTTTCTCTTGTATATTGTTGAGTTAGACTGGTACAGCTTATGGATGATGCATAATCATTCGCTGAGCCTACGTTACGTGCTCGTATTTCCGTATTCTGGGAAGCGGGGCGTGACAGGTTTTTAGTACAAAACATTAATAACTAAAAAACAGGAGGAGAAAATAAAAAAACCTATTTTGTCGACCTATAAATTTAACTATCTCAAGAAAATCTATTTAACCGGCCGCCACTTCGACATATATGTAAATGAAGTAGAAACCTCTATATAAGAACAATGCATAATTCCCTCATTGATTGATTCTTCCAGTTTTTGACATATATGAGCATCCACAGTCGTTTGTTAAATATGCATTATATGCATATTTCCGCTTCCGCTCAAAAAGCGCTGCAGTAGTTTGCTATTTATGCATTTTTTGCATTTTTTGCTATAGTAGATTTCTATATATGAGAGTGGATTTGAGAGAAATGCATATTATACAGGACGCAACTTCACTTTGGGTCCGACGAAAAAAAACTATTTTTTATTCCTCTAACGCAACTTCACTTTCCGTCCCTCAAAAAAAAAATCAATAAACCGTAATAAAAAAACTCAAAAAAGTCAATAAAGCAAAAAACAAATTACAAAAGGTGTAGGACACAACATCACTTTGCGTCTGACCATTTTTTTTGACTTTTTCTTTTTTTCTTTTTTTTTTCTCTTCAGACGCAACATGAAGTTGAGTCCCACCTCATTTTGTTTCTCTTCCGATGCAACATGAAGTTGCGGCCCATTTTTTCTCTTCCGACGCAAAGTGAAGTTCCGTCTACCTATTAAAAAAATAATTAAAGTCCTCCGACGCAACTTCAAACTCCGTCTGATATGAGATTTTTATTATTTTAAATTAAATTGCTATAAAATACCATTCCACGACTGCAGCAAAGAGACAAAATGCTATATGCATTTATGCATTTATGCATTTTCTAAATAATCACGACTGTGGATGCTCTAAGAGGTACACCTTTTGAAGATGAAGGCAATTCATGGATTCTTTCCATATAATTAATTTATATGCCAGAATGGATGTACAAAAGTTTTTTTTTTGCCCTCGACGGAGGTATTAAACCTGCATAAAATTGGAGTTGTTTTCACACTGGAGAGCCTTTTATCATGGGCGGATCTGGGTCCAAGCAGCATAAGCAACTGCTTTGGATCCCCAATTTTATTGGGCTCCATATTATTTAACTATTTACAATTTTAAAAAATAAAATGTAATATTTTTTTGATATAATTACATTGTATAAATAGTTGACTTATTAGGTCAGTTTGTTAGAGTGTTTTGCTAATAATGCGAAAGTTGCAAGTTCGAAACTTGCATGGGCCAATTAATTTTTCATTCATTGTTATTTTGAAAACTAATTATTTTTCACATAGACATACATGTCATTTTACCATTTTATGAATTTAATATTATTTTTCACTTTGCCATGTATGCCACTCTATGATATTTTTTCAATGTTCTATAGTTTATCATATTTACCTGTTTATGATAAATTTCTAATCAAATCTTCAAGTGCATATGGTTATTCTACATTTTAAGTTTCCAACTAGTATTCTCATATACACATATTCATCATCATTTCATTCTGAACATGTTCCCTAATATATCATATTTACCTTTTTGAGATGACCTATTTCATTTTTGTTGTTAGAGTTTGTCCGAGTTTTTTTTGCCATGAGGCATTTCATATAAAAAATTTACGTTAACAATTAAATTTTTTTTTGGAAGCATATATATTAAAAAAAATTATTTAAATAGTTTGTTCTCCAATGCTCCAAGTTTGTTTGCATTTAAATAGCTGTCAATTTTATTTTGTCAACTTGCAAAAGGCCCCATTTGAGAACTTATTTAGGGCCCCATGAAACTCAGATACGCTCCTGCCTTTTATATAGTATTTATATGTGACATGAAAGCAAAGTTCCTTCTATCAGATTATAGCATCTTATACAGGTAATATATAATTATTGGCATACATACAGTACATATATTTATGTGCCAATTAATCAGGTTAACTGTATAATTCAACCAAAGAGCAACACTAGCAGTGAAACAACAGATGTTTTTTTGAAGGAAAAGGTGGAATATGGCTTCCCTGTTTCATTAATAAGAAATTAACCAAACAAATCCAATGTATTTGGCCAAATTACAAATTACAAACAGAAAAATAGAACAAGAAGTGACATGACCAGTACATACAATCAGAGCCCACTCCAACATCCTTAGAGGGTGGGTCAAAACAATCGGCTAGGTCGCACCGTCCATAGCTTGGCCCCGAACACCACCAATATGGTACTGGACCCCATCTTGGGCCCAGTCACAAAGCACGGACCGGCTAATTGTATGTACGTCAAATAAGCTTCGTGCACCGCCTCCTTGGCATGCGCACACCCACCGAAGCGAATCACGTGGGATTTAGATATTCATCACTCTCCTCATTCTCCTCCCTAACTCCTACTTACTCACCAAAACACTCTCAACTCGGCCCAGTCAAATTCACAACCAAAAGGAGAGCCATGGAGAGGATACCTTCACCTTTCTCACGCTTTAGCTCTTTCAAGCGATTTCTCACTAAATAAAACTCTCGTTCACCCTAACTACTTACACAGTTAAAGAGAGAGCCATGAAGAGGATACCTTCATCTCTCTCATGCTTTTAACCTCTCAAGTGATTTCTCACAAACACAAGCATACATCTGCATAGAGTAGTGAGAAGCAACATCTTCACTCTCTCACTCTCTCTATCTCTCTCACGCAAAAACCTGAAACAAGTCACAACTAACTGAAGAATCACCTTCCCCTCTTGCCCCTGCAGGCGGTGGACGTTGTAGATTCCAGATTCAGTGATGAGGGCATAGTGGCGATGCTGTCGCGAAGCCTGTGGCAGATGATTAAAGGATGGCGAATTGAGGGTGTGACTTACACACTGACAGCCAAAAACCCCAAACAACTCCAACTCTACATTTTCCCTTAGCACATCTCATGGGGGACCCCGTCTACGGGGTCAGGCCCCACAACTGTGCCGTAACAAGTAAGCACACCTTATGGGGGGACCCCATCTTCAGGCCCAAGCCCTACAACAGTGGTGCACATCCTAGGCTCCAGGCTGCTGAGGTGCTGTACAGTTATCAATTTTATCCAACTTGGAAAATACCAACAAGCCATGTACTGGGCCCCACCAAATCGGCATTCTTCGCATCATGATGATGCTCCATCTCATCCTCTATAGTTTCTTGATTAACACCACCATGATAATCTCCCTCCACAACTACCGGCAATCTGTTAAACTTCGGCACCAATAAGGGAGGGATGCCGGGGAGCAGCTCGCTTTTGGGCGGTGATGCCGTGGAGCAGCGCGACGTTGGGCTCCGACGAACCCTAGCTGCGGGCTCCACCATTAGGTATGAGTGCGGCATCGTGCGAGAGGGGGGGGGGGAGGGGGGACTTCACTGCCGTCGACTAAACCCCCAGATCAATCCCCCGTCGATGACACAACCCAACCTCATCGCAACCCTCGCCTTCACTGCCCTCTCGACCTAGGCTGATGTCGAAGTTGCGGTGTGGGGGGGGGGGGGAGGTTGTTGTTGGAGATTAGGGATAACGGAGGAGGGAGAAGGGCGGACGGGGAAGGGGCGGCGAGATCTTAGCCGCCACCCCCTCCAATTTCAATTCTACATCTAGGGTTTTCTTTTTGGGTTTTTTTGGGGGGAGCTTCTCTCTCTAGAAAATCTAGAGAGAGACTCCGAAGAGGACCATACCTCGAGACAACATATGTTATATAACTAAGACACGTCCGATGGTCTATATTGCCTGCCCGATTACCATTCCTAGGAACTAGCTCTTTCATATTATTCATGTTTTCATACATATCTTATTATAAATTAAATCACATGAGCCTAAACTACTCGACCTTTCATTTTGTTTCCCTTCTTTCTTTTTCTCTGCTCTTTTCAATATTGATTTGGTGCCATAGAAGTCATTTTCAGTCTTTCAGCAAGAAGAATACGAGTGTATGTTAGTAATTGACCCACTTTCGATATTTATTTGTTAAACTATCTCACTTTCTAAAACATTAATCTAACTGACCAGCTTTCAGAAAATATTACCCCAACTAACCCAGCTGAATAAAAAAACTTTAAAATAAAGTTTTCTATATAATCCTACTTTGGAATTTATAAACTATAATATCCCTTAGCCTTATAAAAACTAGATACTTCACAAAAAATAATGAAACTAAGATTAAAAAATATCTCGAAATTTAAAATAAGACACGTTGATAAAAGACTGATAGAAAGAAAGCATATAACTTGTTGGAAGCTCTCAGAGGGAGAGGCTTGGGGTTAAATGGATCAGGGGGATCAAACAACCCTTATACACTAATAAAACGGCAACCTCAGTTAATGGGCGACCGGGACAACCGTTCTCTTGCAAGAAGGGTCTTCGGTAGGGGGATCCGCTGTCACCTCTTTTATTCACTATTGTAGCTGATGCCCTGAGGGACATGCTAGATAATTGTCGGAGAAAAGGTTGGATAAAACCTGTTGCTAGTAGCACCTTTAACCAAGGGTGCACGATTCTTCAGTATGCTGATGACACCCTCCTCTTTGGTAACGGGAACAGGTCAGAAACAGTTTGCTTTAAAGGAGTCCTCTACTGTTTTGAAGCCTGGTCAGGTCTTAGGATTAATTTCCACAAGAGTGCTTTGATCCCGATTGTACTTTTCGATGTAGAAGCACAGGCCCATGCTACCATTCTGAATTGTATGAAGGACGGTTTTCCAATCAAGTATCTAGGTCTGCCACTCAGACCAAGGAAGCTTACCAAGACGGACTGGCTACCCATCATAGACAGGGGGAGGACAGATTGACTGGTTGGAAAGGAAGTCGCTTTCCCTCGGGGGTAGAGTGGTACTTATCAACTCGGTGTTGTCTAATCTGCCCATTTACTACATGTCGTTCTTCAAGCTGCCTAAGTGGGTGATCCAAAGGATTGACCACATCCGAAAGCGGTTTCTCTGGAAAGGGGCAGACACAAATAGGGGGGATACCACCGGATCAAGTGGGGTATTGCATGCATGACGAAGAGACATGGAGGACTAGGTATCATCGATTTGAGAGACATGAACCTTGCTCTATTGGGAAAATGGTGGTGGAAGGTCTTCCACCACAACGGGGAAGGATGTCAGGAGTTCATTCAACCATACCTTAGGGGAAAAGGTAAGAGAAGTTTAGGCTTCCGGGTAGGGTCCAGAGTTTCTCACTTCTAAAAAGGGATTGCCAAAGCCAGCAGGTCTTTCAATTCAGCAGTTACATCGGCTATTGGTAATGGACAGTCCACCAGATTCTAGTGGGACAAGTGGTGTGGTGCCCATACCCTTAAGGAGACTTTCCCATATTTGTATGAGAAAACGATCCACCCAAACGTATCTGTGGCTAAGACATGGAAGAAGGGTAATTGGAAACCGTTGTTCCGAGGGCCTCTTAGCCCAGGGTTACAGCAGCGATTGAATGAACTACAAACACACATTACACGGAACATGGCGATGTGCGCTCAAGGCTCAGACCAGCTGCGTTGGGGGTTAGAGACCAAAGGAGCATTCACTGTTAGGTCTCTGTATCATCGCATTCACTATCGAGGATGTCGACCCAGTTGGGCACAGGTGTTATGGAAAGCCAAAGCGCCCCTTAAAGTTAGGGTCTTCCTCTGGCTAGTGCTCAATAATGCAATCCTCACCAGAGAAAACCTTACCAAAAGACAACCCCAGATCGCGACCAACTGTGGATTCTGTAACTTACATATAGAGACTCTGAATCACCTATTCATTCACTACCAAAGGAGTAAGGCAACTATGATAGAGGTATTACGGGCCTTAGGGACATGTGACTACTCCAGCGTATACGAGGATTTGTGGGTTAGCCCCATATTTGCCTCTATACGCCACGAAATGAAGGATGCTTGGTACATCGCCATTGCGACAACTACTTGGGTGTTATGGCTAGAAAGAAATAATTTGTATTTTCGTGCTTCATGTAATAATATTTCTCGTAATCTTACTCATATCATGCATCTTATTTTCTTTTAGGCAAAAGCTGCTGCTTCAGGAGAAAGAGGGATGATTGCCAGAGTCTTCCAGGTGGAGGACTTTGATGATGAGGAGGTCGAGTTTGGGTTGACACAGGACTGAGGGACAGGCGCCATTAATACTGGCCTGGGATAGGATACAGTTGGGAGACCTACGGTCTGCATCTAGCTCTATTTTGTTTCGGTCTTTTGTAGATTTTGTTGTACTTTTGGTTAGACCCATCCCACAGGGTATTGTTGAGGGTTTATGTTCTATTTTCTGCACTGCTACTTTTTGTACTCTCCCTCGGTACGCCGGGGTTGTTTTATTAATCTCTTATTAATGAAAAAGAATGGCGTTATTCCACCTTTAACCTAAAAAAAACATATAACTCATAAAGAAACAACAAAATATTTATTAATAACTAGTAGAGTAATCAAAAACTTACCTAAGGAAATACAAAAAGAAATAGCATACAAGGTATTAAATTATTGATATGAATAAGCAAGTTGGTATTACCAACACTTATTATCACAAAAAATATTAAATTATAAGAATTAAATATGGATAAGATTACAGAAATAAAACTATCAAAATACTTATCAATATTATATGATAAACATTCAAGAGTTAGAAGATGATTCCAAATTCCAGAATTTGTAGTAACTATAAGAAAAGATTTAAAATTCATAAATAAGAACACACAAAAACAATGTAAACAAAGAAAATTAGGCATAAGAGAAGAAGGTAGGAAGGAGTTAGAAGCCATAACAAACTTAATAAAAATATATTAGAAATAGAAGATTTAATGGCAAATCTCAATTCAGATGAAGTAGAGGAAGCTTTGAGAAATCTAGACATACCAAATGAAGAAGTAAAAATGGATCAAGAAGAAGACAATATTTTAACAAAACCTACAGAAAATCCAATTAATACACACGAAATCTTAAGACCACCACCTAACAAAAGGCCTTATCACCTACCACGGAAATGACAAGATACAAAAAATAGTAAGATATAAAAAGAAAGCGAAAAAGAAACACCAAAATATGGACCGGAAGAACACTACGAAAAAAGAATAGCAGGAAATGGGGAATGACTAGATCTAGACTGCATGAAAGATGTAGATAAAACAATAGAAGAATGGGTAAAAGCTTCACTAATAGTAGGATTTAGGTAAAACCTATCAGGAAATGCATTTGAGAAATTTATAGAAGAAACCTTTATAGGTGTAGTAGCAAAATGGTGGATGGACTAAAGGAAGAGGAAAGAAATACTATCAGAAAATCAAGACCAATTGATGATAAAGGAATACAAGAAACCACAGGACAACGAAAATTAAGATTAAAAGAAATAATTACAAATTACGAGATAGCAATACGAACATAATTCAATGTCTACGAAAAAGGAGAAAACACACTATATATAAAAAGAACCAAGCAAGATGGAGATTAAACAATTTAGAAATATACGACATGTGTTATTTTGACAACTATGCTTGTGAATTCCGAGAATATTTCCAAAATCATTATTATACAAAAGAAGAAAATAGTTCAATATTGAATTCATTTTTCCTAAAACTACCTAACCCATAGAGTATAAACATATATAGTGCATACATAAATGAGAAAGTAAAACCAGAAGTAGATACATTACGGTATAGAACACAATTTGTAAATAATTATAGGGATAAAGTGTGTCAAGAATCTAGAGCAACTATAAAATACTATAGAATATATAAACAAAAAAATTGTTGTGAAGAAGCAAGACCAAATCATTGGGGATGCGATAATAACAATAATTATATAAAAAGACGTAAAAACAAATTCGAAATATATAAACCAAAATATAGAAAAACTTTTAAAAAATATAAAGAAACCCTATAAAAGATAATACAAAAGAATAAATAGATACAAACAATATCCAAAAAAACCCAAAGAAATGTAATTGCTATATATGTGGAGAAGTGGTTCATATATCACCAAACTGTCCTAAAAGAATGAATAAAGAAAATATAAAATATATAGAAGAAATTGAAGAAATGTATAACATAAAGAACCAATAGAATATGAAGAAGATTGGTTAGAAATAAGTGAAGATGAGGAAATAATGGTAATAGAAGAAGATAATGGAAATAGTGATGATGAAATAGAAGAATATGAAATAAATGTGATAACAAATTTAACATAAATAGGAGAACCATTAGAAAGAGAATAAAATAAAGAAGAAGTAAGAGAAAGAATGAGTTTTGACATACAAAAATATGATAAAATAAGAGTGACCAAATTAGATATAAACCCAAAAGATATATTTAAACACTCAATATTTGAAAGAAAAAGAAATACCATAATAATAGCAAGGAATAATGAACCTCTTATAGACATTGAACTAGCCCACGGAAAAACTATAATTCCATTAATAAAAGAAAGAATAAAAATAAGATAAGAATTGAAGAAATAAAATAATTGAGAAAATAATAAAGCACTACAACATTTATAAACTACAGCGGCATATATACTCCGGCGTTTCCCATGTCGCGCCGGGGTAGAGTCGAACCTGGAATGGTGCAAAAAGTCATACTGATATACGCCGATGTTTTATAATAAATGCCTCCGTAGGATAATCTATAGCGGCATTTTTCACATAAACTAGGGTTGGCAAACGGGTCTAACGGGCCGGGTCGAGTCGAACCCTTCCGGGTTGGAACCTAACTTGGGCAGGTTCGGGTTGGGTTCTAGAGGTAACCGGGCCGGACCTGGCCAGGTCATTAGCGCAAATATATGACCCGCCCAACTCGTGAACTCTTTCGGGTCCAACCCGGGTCGGGTCGGGTCGGGTCGCGAATTGGGCCCGTTTAAAGTAATTCTAATAATAAAAAAATGTAATAATAATAATCAAAAAGTGAAATTGCCACAATATATATATATATATATATATATATATATATATATATATATATATATATATATATATATTAATATGATTTCAACTTATACAAGTTTCACAATTTGTAATAAGAAATAAAGATTTTCTACAAATTTGTTTTATACAATAACAAATTTCTTAGTTATAATTTCAATTTTCTTCAATTATCCTAATTTTTAATAACAAACAAAGATTTTATACAATTTTTTTATACATTTACAATTGTCTTCAATTTGTTGGTTTTCAATTTGTTTTTGTTGTTGGTCTTCAATTCTTCATTTTGGTTGCTATTGTTGTTGTTGTTGTTCTTCTTCTTCCGGCGAGTTGCTCCCACTTGTAGACGTGTCGAATGTTTTTCCTAGAGTCCTATCTTCGACCTTCAGCCAGGCTTCCGTGCAGACGAGCATCTCCAACAATTCGGGCTTCAAACGATTCCTGTAATCGATTAAAACTCTGCCACTTGTAGAAAATACACTTTCTGAAGCAACTGTAGAGACATGAGGAGCTAGTAGATCTTTAGCCATATATTTAAGAATACAATAAGTGTGTTCATGGTCTTTCCACCATTGTAAAATATCTAGTGAAGAAGTAAAAGATTCAGAATCTTGTTGATTATACCAATGTAATTCATTTGGTTGATTAGTCCTAGGTTTTTTGATTGAATTTGTGCAAGTAAATTAAATGTGGCATCATCTAAGTTACTCTTTCCCTTACCTTTAGAAGTAGCATAAGAAGAACTAACTAAAGAAGTTGTACCACTAGATGAAACTTCTATCATAATAATCATACAAGTTATTTAATGTCGATTCAAATTTAACTAAAAATGTTCCGCAATCAATTCCAGATTCATCTGGCCAAGTAAAGTAAAAAACATTTCAATCAAACTCTTCGTACCTTCTAACTTGATACGAGGATCCATCACAGTAGCAACACAATACAATATAGGAGGAGGATTAAAATACTTCAAAATTTTGGTGTATGCAGGTTTCACAATATGACCAATAAAAGCATCATCGATCATTTGTTTGAAAGTTTGCATCATAGTAACTAATGAAATAAAAAAGCTACTAGAAGTAGATTCATAAGATTTTGAAATTTTGAATGTTGCGGTTTTAAAAGGTTTTAAAAATTTCAACAAAGATTCGGCATAAAACCAATGTTGGGGAGTCATTTCAAAATTTGGCATATTTTTTGCAATACAAAAATTATTTATACATGCTTTATATTCAGTAACAACTTGTAGAAAATCAAAAGTAGAGTTCCATCAGTGTTTAACATCCTTTGGAAATTTTTAGAATGTACATTTTTAAGCCTACACCAAGCTTTCCATTCTTGGAATATGATGCCACTAAGGATGGCATTCGAGTCAACTGGGCCGAGTCGGGCCGAACCCGCCCGGGTTGAAGGCTGAGTTTGGCAGGTTCGGGTCGGGTTGGTGGCTTAACCAGGCTGGGCCGGTTCTAAGAGGGGAAATGGTGACCCGTCCAACCCGTGAACCCTTTCGAGGTCCAACCCGGGTCGGTTCGGGTCGGGTCGCGGGTTGGCCCGTTTAGATAGGTTATTTTTTTAACTTAAAATAATAATAATAATAATAATAATAATAATAATAATAATAATAATAATAATAATAATAATAATAATAATAATAATAATAATAATAATAATAATAATAATAATAATAATAATAAACATTAAAAATCGTAATAATAATAATAAGATTGAAAGTGTGAAATTGCTAAAAAAATATTGAAATATCATTCATATGATTCCAAGTTATACAAGTTTTACAATTTCTAATAAGAAATAAAGAATTCACAAATTTGTTTTATACACTAACATATTTCTTATATACAATTTCAATTTACTTCAATTTTCTAATTTGAAATAACAAGTAAAGATTTAATACAATTTTTTTATCTATTTACAATTGTCTTCAAGTTGATGGCCTTCAATTTGTTGTTGTTGACTTGTTGTTGTTGGTCTTGAATTCTTCATTTTGGTCGCTATTGATGTTGTTGTTGTTGTTCTTCCGGCGAGTTGCTCCCACTTGGGGACGTAGATAATGCTTTCCCTTGTGTCCTATGATCATCTTTCAGCCAGTCTTATGTGCAAACGAGCATCTCTAACGAGTTGGGCTTCAAGCGATTCCTGTAATTAGTTAGAACCCTGCCACTTGAAGAAAATCCACTTTCAGAAGTAACTGTAGAGACAGGAGGAGTTAGTAGATCTTTAACCATATATTTAAGAATACTATAAGTGTGTTCGTGGTCTTTCCACCATTGTAAAATATCTAATGGAGAAGTAGAAGACTCAGAATCTTGTTGGTTATATCAATTTAATTTATTTGGTTGATTAGTTCTAGGTTTTTTGGATTGAATTTGTGCAAGTAAATTAAATGTTCTATCATCAAATTTACTCTTACCTTTACCTTTGGAAGTAGCAGAAGAAGAACTAACTACAGAAGTTGTACTACTAGCAAAAGATCTATCATAATAATTATACAAGTTATTTAATGTAGATTAAAATTTAACTAAAAAAGAAGCGCAATCAATTTCTATTTCTATATTTTCCCCAAGTAATGCAAAAAACATTTCAATCAAACTCTTCGTACCTTCTAATTTGATACGAGGATCCATAACGGTAGCAACACAAAACAACATAGGAGGAGGATTGAAATACTTCCAAAAAAATTGTATGAAGTTTTACAATATCACCAACAAAATCATCATTTAACATTTCGTTAAATATTTGCATCATAGTAACTATTGAAATAAAAATGATACTAGAAGTAGATTCATATGATTTTGAAAATTTTAAAGTTGTGGTTTTAAAAGGTTCTAAAAATTTCAACAAAGATTCGGCATAAAACCAATCGGTGGGAGTTATTTCAAAATTTGGCATATTTTTTGCGATACAAAATTTATTTATACATGCTTTATATTCGGTAACTATATGTAGTAAATCAAAAGTAGAGTTCCATCAGTGTTTAACATCCTTTGGAAATTTTTTAAAAGGTACGTTTGAAATCCTACACCAATTTTTCCATTCTTGAAATATGGTGCCACTTAATGCAATAAAATGTACACAATTTCTAATTTTAAGTATATATGGATCGGCTATTTTTAATGTATCTTGAACACATAAATTTAAAATATGACATGCACATCTAACATGAAAAATATTGTCAGATAGAGGGAATGCATATTTTAAAATACTAATTGATGCATTGTTGTTAGATACATTATCAAAACTAATACACATAATTTTATCGCAAATATGAAAAACATCACAAATTTCTAAAATACGGTTTGCTTTTTCAATGCCACTATGGGGATAGGGCAACGTGGCAATTGATATGATTCTTTTTTGAAGAATCCATTCATTGTCGATCCAATGACAAGTTATTCTCATCATTGGAATATTATTGACACTCATTCAACAATCCGAAGTTAAACTAACTCTACAAGTTACACTCCATAAAATTGTAATCAAAGCATCCTTCATTTCATTGTACACTTTAAAACAATCCGATTTGCAAGTATTTCTCGAGATTCTTCTAAAATGGGGTTTAAGGCCGTTTGATTAAAATTTTCCAAGTCCCTACTCTCGGGATAGGAAAATGGTAACTCTTTCTTTATTACTAATCGGGTCATTTCCCGACGAACAAGATCGGGATCATAAGGGTGGCTATCATTTAGACCGGTCCTAGGGTGGATTTTTTGTTGGCTGGGTAGGTCAACAAGAAGGTCTTTATAGTTATTTAGGATGTGTCTACTAATTGTACCGGTGCCATCACCCCTCTTGAATTTGTATTGCTTAAAACATGTTTTACAAACTTTCAAACCTATACCCGGAGTTTCTTCGTCCGGGATAAAATCGTAAAATTTATACCAATCACTACTTTCCCCTCTACTTTTCCTACCACTACGGGGTTGTGTTGTTTCGGTTGGTTGTTGTTGTTGTTCTTCTTCTTCTTCTAATTGTATATCTCCTACAAACTCATCGTGTGTACCCCATTGTTGGGTAGGAGGATCATGGTACTCTTCGGCGGGCTCACTAATTGGGACAATTGGTGGCTTACGGAAAGTGCCGGTGGAATCTTGCCCACTTTGGCTACGACTGCTACCGCATGATTTAAACATAATATAGTAATATATGTAAAAAAAAACTACACAATGTAGGAGCGATGAGTTACAAAAAAATCTAGAAAACAAGAGGGTTGAGATAGAGAAGATCAAAAAATCAACAAACAGTTAAGATACAAAAAATTATAACTAAAACAAAAATAAAATAAGAAGAAGAAAGGTATGAAATTTTGATACTGTTCACCGTGGATACACGTATATAAAAAATTTCGTGAAAATAAGAATAGAAGTAGAAGTAGAAATCCTCAAATCCGGAATTGAAGAGTTGAGGAGAGCTTGGAGGAGAGTTGAAGACTTGATCACTTGGAGTTGGACGAGAGTTGAAGAGTTGAAGACATTGTTGAATTTTGATTTCGATACGATCGGAATTTGATCGTGTATAGGCCTTGAAGACTTATTTGTTCAGTACTTCAATTGTTCACAGATTGCTTAGAAATGATTAATAATAGTAGAGAGAGTAAGAAAGTAAGGTGTGAATTTTTTAATGGAGTTTTGCGGGGTATTTATAGGGTAAAAACAAAAAAAACATCAAAACGACTCTAAGAGCCGTTGCTACCGCTCTCCGTTCTACAGTGCCCAACGGCACGCTTTGCGACCCGTTAGACCTGCGGGTCAACGTTTGACCCGGGGTGGGTCGAACGGTTCACAACCCGCGGGTCGACCCCCCGGGTTGGGGTAATTTTAGCGGGTTCGCGGCCAGGTTCAACGGGTTTGATTCGCTATTTTCGAGACCCGGGTCGACCCGTTACTATTCACGGGTTCGACCTGAGCCCGAACCGCCATTTTGCAGGCAGGGTTATACGAGCGGGTCGCGGGCGGGTCGGCGGTTGACCCGACCCGATTGCCATCCCTGGGTGCCACTTAATGCAATAAAATGTACACAATTCCTAATGTTAACTATATATGGTTCAGCTATTTTTAATGCATCTTGAACACATAAATTTAAAATATGACATGCACATCTAACATGAAAAATATTGTCAGATGGAGGGTTTAATGCAATTTTTAATATACTAATTGATGCATTGTTGTTAGATGCATTATCAAAACTTATACACATTATTTTTTCACGAATATAAAAAACGTCACAAATTTCTAAAATACGATTTGCAATTTCATTACCACTATGGGGATAGGGCTACGCGGCAAGTGATATGATCCATTTTTGAAGAATCCAATTTCTGTCGATCCAATGACAGGTTATTCCTATCATTGGTATATTGTTGCAACTCGTCTAACAATCAGAAGTTAAAGAAACTTTACAAGTTAAACTCCATAAAATGGCAATCAAAGCTTCTCTCATTTCATTGTACATTTTAAAACAATCAGATTTACAAGTATTCCTTGGGATTCTTTTAAAATGGGGGTTTAAGATGGTTTGATTAAAATTTTCTAAGTTCCTACTCTCGGGATAGGAAAATTGTAACTCTTCCTTGATTACTAGTCGGGCCATTTGCCGACGAACAAGTTTGGGATCATAAGAATGACTATCAACTACACCAATCCTATGGTGGATTTTTGTTGTCCGGGTAGGTTTACAAGAAGTTCTTTGTGCACATTTTGGATGTGTCATCTAATTGTACCCGTCCCCTCACCCCTCTTCCATTTGTATGGCTTCGAACATGTTTTACAAACTTTTATGCCTACACCCAGATTTTCTTCGTCTGGAATATAATCATAAAATTTGTGTCAATCACTAGTTTCACTTCTAGTTTTCCTACTACTACCAATTTGTGTTGTTTCGGTTGCTTGTGTTTGTAGTTCTTCTTCTATGTCTATCTCTCCTACAAACTCATCGTGTGTACCAATGTGTTGAGTCATAGGGTACTCTTCGGCGGGCTCATTTTGTGGGACAATTGGAGGCCTACGAGAAGTGCTGGTGGAATCTTTTCCATTTTGGCTACGGCCGCTACCTCGTGATCTAGACATGTTGATATAGTAGTGTATGTAAAAAAAATTAAATACAATGTAGGCGAGATAAGTTACAAAAAAAACTAGAAAACAATAAGAGGATTGTGAGAGAGAAGATAAAAAAACCAACAAACTAATATGATAAAAAAATTATAACTACAAAAAAAAATATCAAGACAATAAGAGGGTTACGAAATTTTGATACCGTACTTCACGGACAATCATATATAAAATGAGAGTGAAAATAAATGTAGAAGTAGAAGTAGAAGTCCGAAATTGAAGACTTGAAGAAAGCTTCTTTGTTTGATCACTTGGAGGAGTTGAAGACTTGAAGACATAGTTGAATGTTGAATTCGATACGATCGGAATTTGTCGTTTGATCGTTTATATGTTGCTACCTTCTTTGTTCAATTGTTCACAAAAATTGAATTGAATTGAGTAGTAATAGTAGAGAGAGTAAGAGAGTAAGGTGTGAAATTTTAGTTTTGGTTTTAGGAATATTTATAGGGAAAAATAAAACAAAAAACCAAAAAAAAAAAAAAACCAAAAAAAAAAAAACAAAAACAACGGCTAAACGAGTCGTTAAGTGCTCTCGGTAAGGGTTAGGCCCGTTGGACCCGCGGGTCGAACGGGCGACCCGCTCGGGTCGAACGGGCGACCCGCTCGGGTCGAACGGTTCGCAACCCGCAGGTCAAACCACGGGTTCGCATGTGGGTCTGCCACTGTAGACCGCGTTATCGGGCCGGGTTCAACAGGTTTAATTCGCTTTTTTGAGGACCCGGGTCGACCCGTTTACATTAGCGGGTTAGACCCGAACCCGAACCGATTACTCACGGGCCGGGTTATGCGGGCGGGTCGCGGACGGGTCGCGGGTCAACCCGGCCCTTTTGCCATCCCTAACATAAACGCCGGGGTATGAAATGTCTAATATACAATACACAATAATACCGTACCATACGGCATTTTTATTAAAAACGCCACCGTAGGGAATGGAATAAAATCTCCAACCCAACCGAACCCTAACGATTCGTTGTCACTCTCTTTCTCTAAATTTCGACGGCAAATTTTTTTTCGTTCGCGCTAAAATCGACTGCCAATTGCGCCACCTTCCTCTCCTTCCCTTCATCGCCGTTGCCGACATCTCCTCCCCCATCGTAGCCACTCCGGTCTCCGTCCCCGCCTCTTCGTCATGATCACTCTCTCTCCCCCCCAAAACTCCCGATCCTTTCTCTTCACGCCATCGCCGTCTCCGTAGCCCCCGACATCGTCGTCTCGTTCTCCGTAACACCCGCTTGCGCCGTCTCCGTTTTCGTAGCCCCTGCCGTCGCCCCCCTCAGTCCTCCTTCGTTCCCCCACCGTCGACAACTTCGTAGTTGAGTGGTATAATACTTTGTTATTCTCATTGGTTTTAACTGTTTATCATGTGCAAAATATGAATGTTATTATTGTGCTAAGTATGTTTTTTACTAATAATTAGTCATGAACCAAATAAATAAAGCGCCTTTTTGTTCTTCTTGTTATCATATTGACCACACGACACCCTCGATATTCGTCTTAATCCTCTCAACAGCAAATATCCTTCACCATCATCATCTCCTTGAACGGAAAAACAAATTCAAAAGAGACTATATCCGAATCGATATTGGACTCGAACACAAGGTGTTTGATCAATAGCTACAAAGGTGTTTAGGACCTTAATTATAGATTTAAGAGTTCCATGAATATAATAACATTTTTTAGGTGATATGTCAAAAATGTTTAATGTTCTAAAGTGTTGAATGATCTTGAGGTGTTATGTTTAATTGGAGTTACATATATTAATTAAAACCGGATTTTAGGGTTCTATGAATAGAGTTTTTTTGTTGAGATTTATTTGTTATGGAGTTAATTTTGTTGATAGGCTTGTAATACACATGAAATTTATCTAAAATGGTTGACATGTGTAAGATACATGAAAATCAACTAGGGAATATTTTAAAAAATGTGCAATCAATTAGAAAAATGCCTTCTCCATCGTATACTATTTAATGTATCAAATTTAAATTTCAGATTGGGTGCTATTGTTATAATGAATAGAAGTTGGATTAGTAAACCACGATTATCCAAGGAGTACCAGGATGGTGTTAAAGATTTTATTATCTTCGCCAAACGAAATTCTCGTGTTCCCAACTTAATTCTTTGTTCGTGCATCCGGTGTACAAATTGTAATTTGAGGACATGTGACGTAGTACAAACACATTTGGTTGTCAATAGTTTTCTTCAAAGATACATACGGTGGTTTTGTCATGGAGAGGGTCATACATCAGCTCATGTTTGTCCGGTTGTATTAGAAAATGAAGATTGGCCCTTAGTGAACGATGACTTAAGTGTTCCCGATGAGATGCATGCTTTGGTGCAGGATGCCTTGGGGATTCATAATGTTTCATTCCACACCAACAATCCAACAACCCAAGTTCACAATGAGTCAACAGAAACTTCACACATTGGTGATGGGGTGGATGAGGAAATGCCCAGCCCCGGCCTGAAATGAATAAATAGTATGGATCCTTCACTAAGTTGATGGAAGATGCTAGTACACCTTTGTATCGTGATCGCACCAAATTCTCTAAGTTCTCATTCATTGTCAGACTATTTCAGATCAAATGTTTAAATGGGTGGTCTGCTAAGTCCTTCAGTATGCTACTTGAACTATTGAATGAGGCATTTCCAGAAATTTGTATTCTAAACTCCTCCCATACAATCAAAAATTTCCTAAAGTCTTTTGAACTAGGCTATGCGAAGATTTCATGTAGAATGCGAGTCATTATTTATATGCATAGTTTATATCGATATGTATTAAAAAAAATTCATTTTTTGCACAGGACGGCCTTATCATTCCATCAAATATTGTTAGTCATGCAAATGAAGAAAATTCAACCGATGGGAATGGAAGCAACTCGAGGGGTATGTAGTAGCAGTCGGCCAAGTCTTCTTCGGATTGATATGGTCTGTTGTGTCTGCAAGTACTGTTGTATTTGAATATAATGTAATTTCTGAATTATGTTGAATACTCTTGGAAAACTAATGAAATGTATGTCACTTTATTCTGAATTATGTTGAATATTATGCAATTTTTGAATTATGTTGAATTCTGAATTATTATGCCTAATTAATTACTGTGTTTGGTTGTGATTTGTATTAATATGCGATTGATTTGGGGATTGATTTGTGAATAATTGTACAGGTTATTGAAATGATATTGTGAATTGAATTGTATTGTATTTTTGAAAATCGAAATGTAGGCTGTGTTGTGAAAAATAAAACATAAAACCCTACCCCGGGGAATTGAAAAATAAAACGTAAAACGCCGGGGTATTGAAATACGAAAAAAGGGGGAAATAGGAATAACATACCCTGGCATTTATAAAACGCCGGTGTATCTAATCATGCAATTGAAAGTGACGATAGAGCGGCATTTTATAAATGTCGGGGTAAATGATAGATGAAAATGCCGTGATTTGAGAACACTCCTACTGCAGTGTTTTTAAAACGCCGGTGTAGTTTTAACCTACACCGGCGTTTGTTAAAAACGTCGGGGTATGCCCCAACTCTATCGTGAGGCATGATTCGGCGACATTTAGACCGGCGTTTACTAAAACGCCGGTGTAGGATACGGCGGCGTTTTTAATTGCCGGGGAATGTAAAATAAAATGCTGGGGAAGGCAATTAGTGTTGTAGTGAAGACATTAAGATATATATATTTAGGAACAGTACAAATAATAATAAAAGCGTATTTTAAGGATTGATTAAATACACCATTAGAAATATACTTAGTGGATGATAGAATAATATCAAGTACACAATATGCCTTGATTGGAATAGCACAAGAAAACTTAATGTACCAAAAAATAAACATAACTTCTCTATAAGTATGGCTGAAGAAAATAAGGACAACTTATTACAAGTCCTAGGTACTAGCTCTTTCATATTATTCATGTTTCATAGAGATCTTATAAATTAAATCACCTGAGAGCCTAAACTAAGTGATCTTTCATTTTGTTTCCCTTCTATCTTTTTCTCTGCTCTTTTCAATATTGATTTTGTGCAAGAAGAATACTTGGTGCGAAAATGTACATGACTTCGACCATTAATAGGAGCTAGTTTAGTTATTCAATAAATTATATATATTTTAAGCTAATAGGACTACCCCATCTCTTCTTTCTTTATTTTGAAATAGTGAGAGAGAAAGTAGGAATTAACACGTGCAGCCAACATCAATTGCAAAATTAAAAAACACAAAAAAAAATTCTTCTACTACATCTCCCCCAAACCCACTAACCCTAACCCTCCCTACCCCAAAACCCACCAAAATTGCCTCTGCCACCCGTCGATCTCCTCGCCATTGCCGGCCATCTTTACCCGTCGCCCATCGCTACCTTCGCAGTCGCCGCCCGTCCATCTCTTCGCCAACGTCACCCGTCCATCTCCTCGCCGTTGCCGCTCGTTGTTTTGGTGATTTTTTTCGCAAGAACAAGAAGGGATTATTTATATAAGGGTATGAAGATATAAAGACTGAATCTCCTGTGATTAATTCAGTAAACCGTGATTCATATTTGTTATGATGAACTACAATTTAGAGAAGGATTCAGTGAGTTGCATGCAAATTATTTGAAATTATTAGGAGAAAATTTGTGGAATGAACTGAATTGAGTTATTAGTATTAATAGCAAATCTGAAGCATATATCGAGTTGATTTGGTGGTCAAAATTAGATTGGCAAAATTATTTCATTGAACCTGTCTAGATTCATTTATTTGTTTGTTTCTCCGTGTGTTCTCATTGAAACCATGCATATAGGTAAATATCGATTATAATGAAGACATACTAAGATCATTATTATAGAAATCTATGTTAATTTGAAAAGTTTATTTACTGAAAAGCGACAAATAGAAAATAATTTATGAATATTGAAATTAATATTAATATCAAAACAAATTATTATATTTATATTATATAGATTTGTCATCTTTTAATTATATTGTGATCGAAATAGTTAAGGGACATCTCTAAATTTAGGGATCTATAGTTTAATTATGTCTTAGTGTTGTTCGGTGTTGAATATGATCACCTCCGTCCTTTAATAACAATTAAGTTTTTGTTTAAGAACAAAAGTTACTGCACATGTATATGATAATAAAAGAATATAAACTAATGAAATCTCCCTTAGTGGTTTAAAAAAATATGACAAAAATAGATAAAAATATGATTATTTGGGTTTTCTAGACAAGAGTAGCAAATGTTATTAAATAAGATAAACTGAAGAAGAAAAAAGACACTATGCATATCATCATTGTATTGTTTAAGTTCCATATAATTTTATGAATCTGTTAAAAATATTTTAGTCTGTACAATTTGTACAGGATAATACTAGTTGCTTATTAACAGAACGTACGACATGAGCTACCTAGCCAGCAAGGTCATCAATTACTTAAAAAGAAAAGTTGGAGTTGATTTAATACGTTAGAGACGTCTTTTGAGTGAATATGTTAAAAGAATATTCAAATCAAGAATATTAAAATGATCATATAAATTAAATAATAAAAGCAAACCACACCAAATGAAAATAGGAACCAATAGATACAATACAATAGAAAGGAAGACGTCCTGAAAATACATCGATAATTGCTGAAACAATTTATCTGCCAATTGAAGATAAATTGTTCAAAAATTTAGCAGACAGTAAATATGTGCATGCAGTAGTTTGAAGCCGATGTAATGCACATGAAGCTAACCTAGTCATATCATGTAAGATATATATGTCTTTTCCTTTTCCGAAGTACTCGACTCATATTTTTTCCATATATAATAAATTTCCACAATCTTTGTGGAATTCATTAAATTTCCACAATCTAGTCATATCATTGTGGAATTCATTAAATTTCCACAATCTTCATCTAGATGACTTGACCCATGCAATAGACATGAGTTCAAACCAAAAATAAAATTAAAACTCATTGATAAACTAAAACAATTTATACTTTTTATTAGAAAATGTATTACGATAATCAATTCACTTAATGGTATTCACACTTCTCTATATATTTACTTGAATATCAAAAACAGGTAGAGATTGATCGCTCACACATTTAGCCAATCACGTTCGCATCAAACCTTCTTGAAATTGCTGTGTTTATATCAACCAATTTTATTTTCCACATTTGTAAGGGGAACTCAGTTATCACTAATTTCTACTGTCTAATCCCTAATCTCTAATATTATAGTGGGAGAGTTAAGAGTTGCCGTTTGTAAACATATCTACTAACGTGCATCGTCAGTGCATAACTAATATAAAGAAGGTCTCAGCACTATATTGGATTTTTTACTTTTCAAAATATATATTTATTAAAATGTGCATTGCACGCGCAGTCATATAAACTTCAACTGTGAACAAACACAAAAAGTTCAAATCCATGAAAAAACTTAATACATGAGTTAACTGTCGTCACAGTACGTAGTAGAATAGTTAATACGCATGAATGAGCCTGTTCCCCTTGCTCAAACTCTCAACTAGCTCATTAATTATTGCCTACTTTGTCAATGTTTCGACTATTCTTCCCATTTGACTATTCTTCATCGACGACATATGACTATTCTTCTAATTCACTATCTCACTCCATCAAACTACAACGTGGCTATATGCAATCACATACATTGTCCGTGCTGAATGTGTTATATATACCTCTATAATCCTCACTCATTCAACCAACATTTGAAGTAATTAATTCAAGTTCTTGCATCTCTAGCTATGGGAAGAACAATCCTTGCTGTGGTTTTCTCATTAGCCTACTTCTTTTTTAAAGGTATATTATATATGTTCAATAAATTTATGTTCGATGTATGCTTTCTTCTAGAATATATATAGCTCTTGCACTATGTATATATATAGTGTAAGAGCTAATTATCTAGTATCTATACTATTGTAACTTAAAACCGGATACATGAAGCCAACATTTATTAGCATATACGTATATATAGCCTTAATCTCATATCACTGTGGTAAATAATTAATTTTTCACTTAACATGTGTATGCCAGATTCTAGTCAATTTCTTTCTACAATAACTATAATTCTAGAGCATATGTGTAGTAACTAGCTACCTTAGGCAATGCACATGATTTATATATATATAATGAGAGATTAAATAATGACTATTCCCTCTAAAGAGAAATCAGGTGCACTACGCATGCTTATCATCTGGTACTAATAATGGTTGGATCATTCTGTACTAGTTTCGAAAGGATATGCAATTCGCGAGTGATTAATTTTTAGCAGGTCTCGGATAAAAAGACAGGCACTCTTTAAGCATATTCAACCTTCATAAAAAAACACAGAAGAAACGCAAGACAGACGCGGTCTCTCTTTTGGCAATCTGAATCGTTTGCATTTTTTACTTGTATGAACTCATCCAGAAAACGACTTTAATTAATTATGGCATTAGCTATTTCAACCAAATAACAAATGCATGATTCCCCCCCCCCCCCCCTCTCTCTCTCTCTCTCTCTCTCTCTCTCTCTCATCCTTACCAAGTATCTTCTACATCAATATAAACTTAAATCAGTATAATCCAAGCCATCAGTTTTCTAGCTATGGGAAAAGTAATGCTTGCTCTTGTATTATTTTTGGCCTCCCTCCTTGCTAAGTGTAAGTTCTAACTTCATTAAGTACTCTACAGAGTGGATCAAAATTAATTTTAATTTATTTTATTTGAAAATAAATAAATTAAGTGAATATATCAATTTGATGATAGATTACAAATTTGCAAGAGGCACATAAAATAAATATATACAAAAAAGATATCACGACTACATCCAAAATTTCCTACAAAAACAACTTCATTTATTTTTTTTGGTATGGGGGTAAAATAAATAATATTAATTTCAGTTAAAATTGTACTTTTCTAATAGTTCTATTTCTTTGGTTGCAATTTTAGGTGCCGACTCAACCACTTTTATCTTGAAGAATAACTGCCCTTATACAGTGTGGCCAGGCACACTCCGCGGTGGAAGCTCTCCGCAGCTCTCACAAACTGGGTTCCAACTTCCGAGTGGTGCGTCCCCAATATCACTAGATGCCCCTACTGGCTGGAGTGGTCGATTCTGGGCCCGGACACAGTGTTCGACAGACTCTTCTGGAAAGTTCTCCTGCCTATCAGGCGACTGCGGGTCAGGACAAGTTGCATGCAACGGCAATGGGGGTGCCCCACCAACAACTCTTGTAGAGTTTACTCTTCAAGGCGACGGTGGTAAAGATTTTTACGATGTAAGCTTAGTTGACGGGTTCAACGTGCCAGTCTCAGTGGTGCCACAGGGAGGGTCAGGCTGTAGCTCGACTGCCTGTGCTGCTAATGTCAATTCTCAATGTCCTTCTCAATTACAAGTCAATGGACAAGGCGGAAGTACAATTGGTTGCATGAGTGCATGTGCTGCGTTCAACACCGATGAGTACTGTTGTAGGGGTGCGTACGGTACTCCGTCTACATGCAAGCCATCGACCTACTCGATGATTTTTAAGTCTGCTTGCCCTCAGGCTTATAGTTATGCATATGATGACAAGAGCAGCACCTTCACTTGTGTTGGCGCTAGTAGTTATCTCATCACCTATTGCCCTTGAAATTTGTATAAATATAAGTATAATTAACTATAGAATAAAGAGCGAGCATATATATTCGCTCGACAAAAATAAGAGAGAGAATAAAAAGCTTTATACGTACGTACCTTGATGGCTTCAACTAATGATAACGTACCATTAAAGTGGAATATTTTAAAATAATTTCATCTCCGGCCAAAAGTTTAATTATTATGATGATCATTAAAATATTGAAGAATATATATGCTCATCCGCAGCAGTTATCTACACTATTATCAAGCAAAGTCTCATTTTTATGGCTTTTTACTTTCATGTCCCATATACATAAAAAGCTAAAAAAGTAATATAGGGTTAAGTCTGTCAAATTTTATCCCTGATCTCTCCACAATCAGAGGTCAACAATGTAATTTTCACTTCACATTTACTTCAAACTCTCCAGAAAATTTTATTCGGTTCTTTTCGAAATGGTGGCAACACCAGAATTGATAAATTCTTCATCTCTCCCGACCACCTTCCGGTGACCCCCCAACGTCGCCAGCACCGTCCTCCCTTCCTCGCCCAGTCGCGCCCCCATCGATGCCCTACGTTGTTCCTCTTCCCTCCCGACTGTAGCAACTAAGACCAGAGACCCCCTCACACCACCGCGCCTCCAGTCGTCGTTTACCTGCCGTCAGCCCCTCGCTTTCCTGTCGTCGTAGCCGTCGACTCTGTCCCTTTCTCTCCCTCCAAGATGTAATAGATTCTCAACAGCCAACAAGGTAAGATTTTTGGGGTTTTTCGTTTGAATGATTTAAAGATTTGAGGTTTGGGGTTTTAATATTATAAAAAGGCAACTCGCGGACTAAAATCAATCCCTGATCCAAAAAATCTGTGATTCGCCTCCTCTCAATCTCTCACATCTCGGTAAAAACCTCAAATCTCTTTAAATTATCTTCAAGTACTTCGTTCCTATTCGCCATTCGAATCGAATTTCGTTTCTTTTTATCTTAATTTCGATTCGATCAGTTCGAACTTGATCGATTCGTTTATATGTATTGTTTTAGCCCTAGATTTGGTTCTGTTGGGATTGGGGCATCAACAAATGCCCTCTGGTGGTAGCGGAACTAATTAGAGCAATGAGGAAGTCGAAGTAGACGAGGCAAATAAATTGAGCAAGCAAGTAGATCCACCAAATTAACACAAACACAACAACGATGACTTATCCCGGTTAGCTTTTGCTTAATCCGGATAGAAATATAGGGATATCTGATATTCAACTAGAAGAGATTACAAGGAGTTACTGATTCACTTGACACAAAGAATTAAACTCACCCACCAAAAACTATCTCTCTCTCGAGCCCCTCTTTGCAATGAGAAAATAATCTATGAAGTACTCCCTCTCATATTGGATGAGTTTACAATATATATAGAAGAATAGAGAGAAAACCTAAGTCTAATCTTGATCCTCAGACGTCCGATACAACCTGGAAAAGAAGTAACTGAATAGGAGCCGCACAATCTAACTTGGAGTTGAAGACTGGGCTGAACCGACCTAACAAATCGAGGCCCAAAACTGAACACAGCGGCGCGAGCTGTTGATCGTCCACCAAGACTGGTCGAACGTACCACTCTCTGACTTTCTAGTACAAATAGCGGTCGGGGGTGCGGCCGACTGTCACCCAGACCGGTCGACCGCAACTAGCTGCACCTGTTGCTGCTGCTATTCTCCTTCTACTCGCTTCGACGTTTTGCCTCCGTGCTTCATATTACCTTCTTTTAATCTGAACAACGAGTATACAAGATACAATCACTACAAAAGATACCGGTTTTACCGGCGAAAGTTCCTCTGCGTTTTACTAGTAGCGCCGGGGTAGGGAGCGAATAGGAATTGGGCGCCAGATGGGATGGTTATACACCGGCGGTCGATTTAAAACGCCGGTGTATGTTTGTACTCACCGGCGTTTTACTTAAAAACGCCCGTGAAGTGTATTATTCACCGGCATTTTTATTATAAACGCCGGCGAATATACGGACACATTCACCGGCGTGTCTAATTGAAACGCCGGTGAATAACTGCGATAAAATCCGCGAACCCTAATCTTTCGCTCGCCATTTTCCCAACCCCCCCCCACCCCCCCCCCCCCCCAAAAAAAAGAAAGGGGCGCTTCGTTTTCCTCCTTCCTCGCTCTACTTCCCGCGCATTTGCCTCCGCCGCTTCGTCCTCTTCGACGGCCTTCGACCTTTTGAAATCGTCCCTTCTTCCCTTCGTCATGTTCGATTTCCCTCTTCCCTCTCTCTATTTGGAGGTGAATCGGCGATCGCCCCGCTCTCTCTCTCTCTCCTACGCCCCTGCCCTCGTCGCCCCGCTCTCTCTCTCTCTTCGGTATGATCTCTTGATTTCCCTTATTTTTCAAAAAAAGCAGCTTTTTTCAGATTATTCATCTTGATTTCCTTAACATGAATGGTTTAGTTGAGATGAAGAATTAATAGAATAATATATGCTTAGATACTGGAAATTTTCATCTTCTTTTACTGTTAAAGAAGCTGATTTCATGCATCTGATTGTCTTCATGGCATGTTTGTTTTTTTACCCAAAATGGGTTCACTGTGAACTGAGGATGCTCTAGGTACGTATGCCAAAAACCTCCGACCGGATATGCACAACAATTGGATTTTAGATTTAGTTGGGCACAGTGAATTAGTAGAGCAACATATAAGCTCAGATAATGGAAATTTTCATTTTCAAATACTGTTAAAGTTACCTGTTTGCCCTCGTTGGCATGATTTTTTAACAAAAAATGGGTTCACTTCCAAACTAAGTATGCTGCTAGCTTACCCATTTTCTTTCACTGTTAATGAAGCTGATTTCATGCATCTGATTGTCTTCATGGCATGTTTGTTTTTTTACCCAAAATGGGTTCACTGTGAACTGAGGATGCTCTAGGTACGTATGCCAAAAACCTCCGACCGGATATGCACAACAATTGGATTTTAGATTTAGTTGGGCACAGTGAATTAGTAGAGCAACATATAAGCTCAGATAATGGAAATTTTCATTTTCAAATACTGTTAAAGTTACCTGTTTGCCCTCGTTGGCATGATTTTTTAACAAAAAATGGGTTCACTTCCAAACTAAGTATGCTGCTAGCTTACCCATTTTCTTTCACTGTTAATGAAGCTGATTTCATGCATCTGATTGTCTTCTTGGCATGTTTGTTTTTTTACCCAAAATGGGTTCACTGTGAATTGAGGATGGTATAGGTACATATGCCAAAATCCTCCGGCCGGATATGCACAACAATTGGGTTTTAGATATAGTTGGGCTAAAGAAGTAGTAGAGCAACATATAAGCTCAGATAATGGAAATTTTCATTTTCAGATACTGTTAAAGTAACCTGATTGCAATCTTTGGCATGGTTTTTTAACACAAAATGGGTTCACTTCCAAACTTAGTATGCTGCTAGCATGTCCATTTTCTTTCACTGTTAATGAAGCTGATTTCATGCATCTGATTGTCTTCTTGGCATGCATGTTTTTTTACCCAAAATGGGTTCACTGTGAACTGAGTATGCTATAGGTACGTATGCCAAAATCCTCCGGCCGGATATGCACAACAATTGGATTTTAGATTTAGTTGGGCTAAAGAAGTAGTAGAGCAACATATAAGCTCAGATAATGGAAATTTTCATTTTCAGATACTGTTAAAGTAACCTGATTGCCATCTTAGGCATGTTTTTTCCCCCAAAAATGGGTACACTTCCAAACTAAGTATGCTGCTAGCATCCCCAGTTTCTTCTTTTGTTGTTAGTGAAGCTTATTTTCATGCATCTGATTGTGATCTTGGCATGTTTTTTTGACCAAAACGGGTTCACTGTGAACTGAGGATGCTATAGGTACGTATGCCAAAATCCTCCGGATACGCACAACAATTGGGTTTTAGATTTAGTTCGGCTAAAGAAGTAGTAGAGCAACATATAAGCTCAGATAATGGAAATTTTCATTTTCAGATACTGTTAAAGTAACCTGATTGCCATCTTAGGCATGTTTTTTCCCCCAAAAATGGGTACACTTCCAAACTAAGTATGCTGCTAGCATCCCCAGTTTCTTCTTTTGTTGTTAGTGAAGCTTATTTTCATGCATCTGATTGTGATCTTGGCATGTTTTTTTGACCAAAACGGGTTCACTGTGAACTGAGGATGCTGTGGATACGTATGCCAAAATCCTCCGGATACGCACAACAATTGGGTTTTAGATTTAGTTGGGCTAAAGAAGTAGTAGAGCAACATATATGCTCAGATAATGGAAATTTTCATTTTCAGATACTGTTAGAGAAGCTGATTGCCATCTTAGGCATGTTTTTTTAACAAAATGGGTTCACTTCCAAACTAAGTATGCTGCTAGCATCCTCATTTTCTTTTACTGTTAATGAAGCTTATCCCATGCATCTGATTGTCATTTTGGCATGTTTTTTTGACCAAAATGGGTTCACTGTGAACTGAGGATGCTATAGCTGTATGCCAAAATCCTCCGGATATGTACAACAATTGGTTCACTCTGAAAAATATATGCTTACATACTGGACATTATCATTTTTCTTTTACTGTTAATGAAGCAGATTTCGTGCATCTGATTGGCATCTTGGCATGTTTTTTACCAAAATCCTCCAAATCTGTACAAGATTTGGGCTGAACAAACCTCGTGCAGGTTTCTTTTGGCGCTACAAGCATCAATGATTTAGTTGGGATGAAGAATTATTTTAGAAAAACTTATTAGTAGCCATATTAGTTTCTTTTGTTTAGTATTATTATTATTATTATTATTATTATTATTTTTATTATTATTATTATGAGATAAGTGATTATTAGTAGTCATGAACAGAATAGTTCATGAGTCATCAGATCTTCTTGTTACCGTAGTTACAGCACGACACGCTCATTATTCGGCCGATTCCTCTTCATCAGCAAAATACCGTTTACCATCATCATCTCCTTGAACGGAAAGCCAAATACAGGGGAGACTATAGTCGATTTTTTTTTATGCTCGAACACAGGGTGTGCGATAAAATACCACTAAGGTGGTTGTGATAATTTCCACAAAAGGTAGTTTAGGGTTATGTGATTAGAGTAGATTGTGTTAAGATGTAGTTTTTTTTTGTACATTTTTTGGAACCACAATTTCTTTATTTTACAGTTAATGATTATATCGTTTATTTATTTGCAGCTAGGGATAGTTTTCAAATAGGTGAAATTTAATATACAAAATGCCTTTTACTGTTATTACTATTTAATATATCAAATTTTAATTTCAAATTGTGTGCTATTGATATAATGGATAGAAGTTGGATTAGTAAACCACGATTATCCAAGGAGTACCGTGATGGTATTAAAGATTTTATTATCTTTGCCAAACGACATTCCCGTGATCCCAACCTAATCCTTTGTCCATGCCTCCGGTGTACAAATTGTATGCTGAGGACATGTGACGTAGTACATACACACTTGGCTATCAATGGTTTTCTTCAAGGGTACACAAGGTGGTTTTGTCATGGAGAGGATCATACGTCAGCTCCTGTTCGTCCGGTTGTATTAGAAAATGAAGCTGAGCCCTTAGTGAACGAAGACTTAAGCGTTTCCGATGATATGCATGCTTGGTTACAAGATGCCATGGGGATTCATAATGTTCCTTTCCACACCAATAACCCAACAAATGAAGTTCACAATGAGTCAACAGAAATAAACTAGATTGGTGGTGGGGTGGACGAGGAAATGTCTGGCCCCACCCCTGAAAATAATAAGCAGCAAGAATCCTTCGCTAAGTTACTTGAAGATGCTAGTACTCCGTTGTACCGCGATTGCACCAAAATTTCTAAGTTCTCATTCATTGTCAGACTATTTCAGATTAAATGTTTAAACGGGTGGTCTGCTAAGTCCTTCACTATGCTACTTGAATTGTTGAATGAAGCATTTCCTGAAATCTGTATTCCAAACTCAGCCTATAAAATCAAAAAATTCCTAAGTTCTTTCGATCTAGGATATGAGAAGATAGCAGCATGTCCAAATGACTGTATGCTTTTCACGAGTGGTAAGGAAAGTCTGGAGAATTGCGAAGTGTGTGGTTCTTCGAAATGGAAAGAAAGACCAAATCAAGACGAGGGAGCCAGTGGATCTACTAAGCGAAGTAGGAAAAAGAAGCCTGCTAAAATACTGCGTTACTTTCCTCTGATTCCTAGGCTACAAAGGTTGTTTATGTCTACGAAAATTTCTTCTGATATGAAATGGCATGCTGAAGGTCGCACTAATGATGGGATTCTTAGACATCCTGCTGATTCTCAATCTTGGAAAAAATTTGATGAAAGATATCCTGATTTTGCGGAAGATCCTCGAAATGTGAGACTTGGACTAGCTAGTGATGGTTTCAACCCTTTCAGGCAAATGAGTAGTACATACAGCATATGGCCGGTTGTGTTGATACCATACAATTTGCCACCTTGGAAATGCATGAAGCAGTCCTCATTTATTTTGTCCATGATAGTTCCTGGACCGAAAGGTCCTGGAAATGATATAGATGTGTACCTACAACCGTTAATAGATGAACTTCAGAAGTTGTGGGTGGGTATTCCAACCTATGATGCTGTGGCTAAAGAAACATTTTCTCTTCGTGCCATGTTGTCTTGGACAATCAATAATTTTCCAGCATATGCAAATTTATCTAGATATAGTACTAAAGGACGTTATGCATGTCCATGTTGTGCTGACCAAACTAGTTCAAGGTGGTTGTACAATGGCAGAAAGTTTTGCTATATGGGTCATAGGAGATGGTTTCCTGACACACATATATTTCGGGCAGAGGCAGCGACATTTGATGGTACCGACAAGTGGGAACATGCTCCTGGGTCTTCTTCTGGTTCAGATATTTTGAGGCGGGTAGATGGTCATCAATTCAAATATGGAAAAGAACCAGAAGTCAGGACAAAGGGCAAGAAAAGGGCAAGGCCGGAGCAAGGTGAGGAGAACGATCTATATGGCAAAGATGAGGATCAAAACATGACGAGTTTAGGTGCATGGAAGAAGAAGAGTATTTTCTTCAAGTTGCCGTATTGGGAATTCAACTTACTGCGACATAATTTAGATGTGATGCATATCGGAAAAAATATTGGTGAGAATTGTATAGGAACAGTTATAGGAGATGATCGGAAGACAAAGGACAATCTCAAGAGCCGACTTGATTTGAAGTCAATGGGCATCCGACATGAGTTGCACCCAGAAGAATTGCCGAACGGAAAAGTACTCCTACCTCCTGCAATCTATTCAATGTCAAAATCGGAGTTGCAATTGTTTTGCAAAGTACTACTTGAACTTAAAGTCCCTGATGGCTATTCTTCTAACATGGCAAGATGTGTCAACTTTAAAGAGAAGAGGCTTCAGGGTCTAAAGTCACACGACTACCACATCCTAATGCAGGATCTCCTTCCTGTGGCCCTAAGGTCTTCAATGTGTGAGCAAGTCACTACTGTCCTGAAAGATCTTTGTAGCATATATAAAGGTATTTGCTCAAGAATGCTTCGTGTTGAAGATCTGGACCAATTGGAGCAGCAGGCGGCATTGACACTTAGTAAAATGGAGATGATATTTCCTCCATCGTTCTTCACTATAATGATTCACTTGATAATCCACCTTGCTGGTGAAGCCAGAATCGGCGGTCCTGTTCACTATCGGTGGATGTACCCCATTGAGAGGTAAAATAATTCATTCATCTTACGAAATTGAATTTTCAAAAGCTCATTTCTTTTAATCCCCTAATCCGCTCTAATTTATTAATTGTACATGTTCAGGTACCTATACCGGCTAAAGGGTTATGTGAAAAATAGAGCATATCCTGAAGGGTCAATAGCCCAGGGATATCTATCAGAGGAGTGCTCACATTTTTTTTCCAGGTATTTGCCTGGTGTGGAGACATCTTCCAGTAGACCACGTAGAAATCCAGACATTTCCAACCTTGATGGTGCGCAATATCTTTTTGATACCGCTGGCACTACTGTTGGTAAAGTTGATGCATTTGAGCTCGATAGCTTAGCGTGGGAACAGGCACATCGATATGTGCTAGACCATCATGCATCAGTGGAACCATTTCGAAAGTAAGTTGCTTTTGAATTTAAATCGAATACAGTGAAAACCGCGGAGTTCGATATTTTTGATACTTTTGTTATTCCTAATTTCAATTGCTTGTTTTTTAGCGAATTTGTCAGGGACATCAAGCGAAGGGCTAGACCAAGAAGACTACCACCACGTGAACAAAACAAGTTGATGAATGAAAAATTTCATAAGTGGTTTGAATCTCATGTAGGTGAATTACAGTTATGCAAGTTAATCTTTATTATATCTACATTTTCTATGGTGCTGATACGATTTGCGCAAAATTAATAGGTACTTTCTTTGGGTCCTGAAGGTGCGTCATCTGAAATACAAGTACTTGCCAAAGGTCCCTATCAGATGGTCAAAAGATACGGAGGATACATATTCAATGGTTTTAGATTTCGTACTAAGGACCGTGAATGTAATTTGAAGTCTCAAAATAGTGGAATGGTAGTGACGTCTAAGACTAGAAGTTATGCTTCCAAATCGGACACGAGGCATGTAGATGGAGATCTCGACTACTATGGAGTGCTCACGGATATCATTGAGTTGAATTATTTTGTCCATTTCCGTGTTGTCTTATTTCGTGGGGATTGGACTGAGTTTGATAGGAATTTTGCTAACAACAAGGACAAGCTTGGCTTCACAGTTGTAAACTTCTCAAAATTGATTCACATCGGTACACACATTAGCCATGAGCCATTTGTGTTTCCATCCCAAGTGCAACAAGTGTTCTACATTGAAGATCCAACCCTACCAAAATCGTATGTGGCTCTCCCTATGCAACCAAGAGATGTATTCCAACTGGGCGATACTTCAGACGATGAATACGGTGAAGACATGAACAGTTACATTGCTTCTGAGTTTCCTGTGTTTTATGTAAACACAACCGATGTTGGAATTTGCGGGACTTGGCTCCGCAAGGATGGAGAAGAGGGCGATGTACTGGAAGATGTTGTATTGTAGTTTACATGATTTTCAATTGGGTTTATTATATGTCTGTAATTTTATGTCTTAAATCTTGTTGTAATATTATGTCTGTAATTTCGAATATGTTCATTGTGAATTTAATACACTGGTTTAATTATCTTTCTATTTTCTACTACTTGGTATTATTTACATTAAACTATGCTTAGTGTCATTTGAACCAAACTATCATTGTAATTTAATCTGTTACAAATCTCATTTTTTAAATTTTTTTACAATTATGTTGGTTTGTTAATCCTACTAAAGTACAAATTTTATGATAGTTATTATAAACATGTTATTAATTAAATTTGCATCTCTAAGGAAGTTATCGAATCCTTGACAGGTACAACATGCCGAGGCGTGGAAAGAGGATAAATATAAATGATGGCAACGAGAACCATAGGGATGAGCAGCCACTAAATAATAGTGGCAGTCAAACATATGAGAGTGAGGGTAGCACGCCGCCCACTGTCAAAAAACATTGGTAAGTCTTTAAATTGGTATTTTGAAAGAGATTATGGTCTTGAATGCATGAAAGACACGTACTAGTGTTTGTGAGTCTGCATTGTGGCTGTCGTCTATAAGCATTTCGTCTATGTTTCTTAAGTGGGCTGTGATTAGAAAGAAAGGGTTGGAGTGGAGATCTGGAAACCCAAATAGAGACATCTCGTTTATTATAATCTACACTTATTGTTGGACCAACCCCCTCTTGCTGTTGTTGCTGATGTCTCTTTGTGTGCGTGTGTTGAAGAGAATGAAGGGATGAGAGAGAGTTGAGGAAAATGCCGCCATGTTAGCCTGGTGTATCCTCATTCTCTACCATCCGTCTTTCTGGCTCCATATATGGCTTCTATATTAAATTGGTTTCCTTCCACGATGACAGTCCGTAATACTACACTTGATATGAGCCCTGTTCATAGCTGCACCCTATTGCATACTCACAAACAACTAATACGTGTCGGCCTTGCATTGTATGACCAACCCTACTTTGGCACATAACATGGTATAGATGACATTGTATGACCTGCAAACAAGGTTTGTTCAGCCGTGTTGTTGTACTGATTTGGAGGATTTTGGTATGCTAGCAGCATACGTAGTTTGGAAGTGAACCCATTTTGGCTAAAAAATCTTGCCAAAGATAGCAATCAGATGCATGAAATCAGCTTCTTTAACAGTATCTGAAAATGAAAATTTCCATAATCTGAGCATATATGTTTCTTTAACAGTGACTGTGAACAATTGTTCATAATTGGGCTGTGATTAGAAAGAGACGAGTTGGAGTGGAGATCTGGAAACCCATATAGAGACATCTTGTTCATAATAATTTATTATTATTGTTGTTCTTGTCGCTCTTGCTATTGTTGTTGATGTCTCTATGTGTTCGTGTGCTGAAGGGAAAGAAGAGATGAGAGAGAGATGAGGAAAATGCCGCTATGTTAGCCTTGTGTATCCTCATTCTCTACCATTCCTCTTTCTGGCTTGTATATTTGGTTTCCTTCCACGATGACAATTCCTTAAAACTACACTTGCTATGAGCCCTATTCGTATTTTTCTTCAACGAAGAATTGATCTATGACTACAATCTCCATTCAAAACCCAATTGTTCTATATTTGGTTCCCTCTTGATGTTGTTGCTGTTGTTGCTGATGTCTCATCTTCTTTTATTGTTAGTGAAGCTTATTTTCATGCATCTGATTGTCATCTTGGCATGTTTTTTTGACCAAAATGGGCTCACTATGAACGGAGGATGGTATATAGGTACGTATGCCAAAATCCTCCGGCCGGATATGCACAACAGTTGGATTTTAGATTTAGTTGGGCACAGTGAAGTAGTAGAGCAACATATAAGCTCAGATAATGGAAAATTTTTCATTTTCAGATACTGTTAAAGTAACCTGATTGCAATCTTTGGCATGGTTTTTTAACACAAAATGGGTTCACTTCCAAACTAAGTATGCTGCTAGCATCCCCATTTTTTTTCACTGTTAGTGAAGCTGATTTCATGCAGCTGATGGTCTTCTTGGCATGTTTTTTGGTCCCATTTTCTTTCACTGTTAGTGAAGCTGATTTCATGCACCTGATTGTCTTCTTGGCATGTTTGTTTTTTTGACCAAAATGGGTTCACTGTGAACTGAGGATGGTATAGGTACGTATGCCAAAATCCTCCGGCCGGATATGCACAACAATTGGATTTTAGATATAGTTGGGCTAAAGAAGTAGTAGAGCAACATATACGCTCAGATAATGGAAAATTTTTCATTTTCAGATACTGTTAAAGTAACCTGGTTGCAATCTTTGGCATGGTTTTTTAACACAAAATGGGTTCACTTCCAAACTAAGTCTGCTGCTAGCATCCCCATTTTCTTTCACTGTTAGTGAAGCTGATTTCATGCACCTGATGGTCTTCTTGGCATGTTTTTTGGGTCCCATTTTCTTTCACTGTTAGTGAAGCTGATTTCATGCACCTGATTGTCTTCTTGGCATGTTTGTTTTTTTACCCAAAATGGGTTCACTGTGAACTGAGGATGGTATAGGTACGTATGCCAAAATCCTCCGGCCGGATATACACAACAATTGGGTTTTAGATATAGTTGGGCTAAAGAAGTAGTAGAGCAACATATAAGCTCAGATAATGGAAAATTTTTCATTTTCAGATACTGTTAAAGTAACCTGATTGCAATCTTTGGCATGGTTTTTTAACACAAAATGGGTTCACTTCTAAACTAAGTCTGCTGCTAGCATCCCCATTTTCTTTCACTGTTAGTGAAGCTGATTTCATGCACCTGATGGTCTTCTTGGCATGTTTTTTGGGTCCCATTTTCTTTCACTGTTAGTGAAGCTGATTTCATGCACCTGATTGTCTTCTTGGCATGTTTGTTTTTTTACCCAAAATGGGTTCACTGTGAACTGAGGATGGTATAGGTACGTATGCCAAAATCCTCCGGCCGGATATGCACAACAATTGGGTTTTAGATATAGTTGGGCTAAAGAAGTAGTAGAGCAACATATAAGCTCAGATAATGGAAAATTTTTCATTTTCAGATACTGTTAAAGTAACCTGGTTGCAATCTTTGGCATGGTTTTTTAACACAAAATGGGTTCACTTCCAAACTAAGTCTGCTGCTAGCATCCCCAGCTTCTTCTTTTGTTGTTAGTGAAGCTTATTTTCATGCATCTATTTGTGATCTTGGCATGTTTTTTTGACCAAAACGGGTTCACTGTGAACTGAGGATGCTATAGGTACGTATGCCAAAATCCTCCGGATACGCACAACAATTGGGTTTTCGATTTAGTTGGGCACAGTGAATTAGTAGAGCAACATATAAGCTCAGATAATGGAAATTTTCATTTTCAGATACTGTTAATGAAGCTGATTGCCATCTTTGGCATGATTTTTTAACAAAAAATGGGTTCACTTCCAAACTAAGTATGCTGCTAGCATCCTCATTTTCTTTCACTGTTAATGAAGCTTATTTCATTAAGATCCAGGATGGCAAATTTTGATTGGGCTATGATTGGATTGTTTAGTGGATGTTGTCTATGTTCTTAATTGGGCTGTGATTAGAAAGAGTGGGCTCGAGTGGAGATCTGGAAACCCATATAGAGACATCTTGTTCATAATAATTTATTATTATTGTTGTTCTTGTCGCTCTTGCTGTTGTTGCTGATGTCTCTTTGTGTTCGTGTGCTGAAGGAAAACAAAGGATGAGAGAGAGATGAGGAAAATGCCGCTATGTTAGCCTGGTGTATCCAAAGTCTCTACCTTTCTTCTTTCTGTTTCCATTTCTGGCTTCTATATTTGGTTTCCTTCCACGATGACAGTTCCCTAAAAATACACTTGATATGAGCCCTATCTTATTTTTCTTATTTTTCTTATATTTGGTTTCCGTCCACGATGACAGTTTCATGGATTGTCTGAACAATCCATGAAGGACATGCTTAGATACTGAATTTTCATTTGTTTTACTGTTTTAGATATTGGATATTCCCAATCAGAGGAGAATATAAAGGTTTCAAGTTAGATACTGAATTTTCATTTGTTTTGTTATTTTAGATATATTTAAAAACAAAATTAAGTACTAGATTTTTAGCATTGCAATGTAATTATTTTACATCTGTATATATCATTAACAATTCCATTTGCAGTTGGCACTTTGATCTTATAATTTAAGATACAGGTAGTTCTTTTTGCAAGTTCAAAAAATATGTATATTCTGTATTGTGGTCTACTGTTCAATTAAACTATTGTTTTTTTTTCACAGAGCGGTCGTCCAGATGAAGGAAATTCTGATAATCAGAGCTGAAGCTACTCGAGGGGTATGAATCTGCGGTCCTCCTTGCTGTTCTTATGTCCTCCTTGCTGTATGGTTGTTGTTCTTATGTCCTCCTCCTTGCTGTTGTTATGTCAGACTGGTTTTTTTTTATTAGAGTTATGTCAGACTTTTAATTTGGGATATTTTGGATATTTGTCAGACTGGTTTGTTTGGATATTTGGGATGTTAGTCCCTATATTAATTTGTTAATTATGACACTGTTAATTAATCAATGAATTTGGACGTTGATATGACACGTGTGAAACTTGATTATCTTTAATTATTCTTGTGTTTGGTTGTGATTTGCGCAGTAATATGCAACGAAATTGATTGAATCAGTTGTGAGAATTAGTTTACAGGTTTTGTAAATGAATTTGTGAATTGAAATCGAACGAAAAAGCGGAGTATCGAAAATAAACGGGCATAGCCAGACCGGCGTTTTAAAAAACGCCGGTCTATCTAATCTAATTGTTGGAGTGTGTGATACATCGGCGTTCTCACGAACGCCGGTGAATGTTGTCAGCTGTAACGGCACAGACGTACACCGGCGTTTTATAAACGCCGACGTATATAACTACACCGGCATTTTTTGATCGCTCCGGTGCTTGTAAGTAGGGAAAACCAGGCACTCAGAAACGCACATACACCGGTGCTCCTTGACCGCCGGTATACTTTCGTTCTACACTGGCGTTTTCATAAACGCCGGTGAATGAATAAATACCGGCGGTTTACGACCGCCGGTGAATGTATATAGGGTGCCAAAGAACGGCACTCAGAGACCGACATACACCGGCGTTTTATGGCCGCCGGTGTAGTTATCACATTTACCGGCGTCCATCAAAACTGCCGGTGTAGACCCGTTCGTTTCCGCGACGCCCGCTTCGGTGGCATTTGGACCGGCGCTATTATAAATGCCGGTGAAAGTTTCACCGGCGTAAATAAACGCCGGTAAAGACGTCAAAAAGCGCCGGGAAAGCCAGTTTCTTTTGTAGTGAATCCTAATAGGTTCATCCCTGTATTTCCCCCAATTTTGAATTGATTATGGAAGAAATTGAAGGTTTTAGAAGAATATTAAATTTTTTTTACATTGCAATTAATACATGTTTGGAAGTGGATGTTGTTGGATATATAGGTATATTCTCACTATATGAATAATATTATGTGTAATATTATTCTATGGGTAACACGTGTATTACACGTACTAGTTGTATGTATATCAGAATGCGGGTTGAGTGGGTTAAGAACCCAGTACCCAAACCGGTATTTATGTTATAAATACTAGCTTGTGACAGTAGTCTAGGTATTCCAATTTTGATACCTAGGGTAAATATCTCAAGCACCTTAGTCTAGGATATTAACCCTAATTTCTATTGTTATAATCTCTCATAATCTCTAACAATCTTGAGATATTTAGATTAATTTTTAAGATTAAGAGAGAAAGATAGATGGACCCGATCGATCGACGGACTCAGCCGCCGGCGCCGGCGCCGACACCGCGCCACCGTCGCTGCCAGTCGTCACCTTCTTCGAAAACCCCTGGCGTCGTCGCAGATCTGCAAGCCAACGAACGGCATTGTCGCTGCTTCTTCTCCTTGCTTTGATTGGGTCTGTTTGTCATCCCAGTCACCAGATCCCGATGCTCGTCGCCGGAAGCCGCCGTCACGGACGTCGCCGCAAGACATCGCCGCGGCCACCGCCAGCCATTGCACTCGCGACCCTCTTTCTCATCTTTCCCGAGCACATACCGAAATCAGGACTGAATCTGACCAGATCCGATTTGTTCATTGGAGGATTTAGGTGTTGTGCGTTTGGGTTTGAAGATGGGATCCCGCCACTGAGTTTGACTTAGATATGAAAAAAATGAAGATTTTTAATGGTTGAATCTAGTGTGGGGGATTAGTTTCGGTGCTTGGTATTTGGACATAGCTTCAGATCCTTTGGTGTTGTTGTTGTTGACTCATCCCCTTCTCTTATGTGCACGTGGAATGGTTTGTTGTTTGGATTTGTTCCCAAACAGACTTGAGTCTAATCAATTGAAGGGGAAGAGATGGTGAAAGACAAGTTCTTTAATTTCCTCGTATTAAATTTTTGTTAATACTTAGCTATGTGCTAAAAGTTCAAAACATTTATTTGAAATTCTTGTTTTGAATTATAATTTTGATATATTGTTGAGTGCTACATTTTAATTTATTGTTATTCGTTATTTGTTTATGAGTTTGATTATCTAGCTGTGTGCTAAAATACAAACATTTATAAACAATTAATACAACAAGTTATTTTACTAGTTGTGGACTATTAAAGCTTAATTGAAAAGATAAGTCCATTTGTTGCTTTTATTTTGAATAACTGTTTTGGCTTTATGCTAACGATCAAATTAATTTTGATAAGTTAAATTATTTGTTTTAACTATGAAATTTTTTATCTCTAATTAAATTTTTGTTAGAATTAAATAGAGCTAATAATTCGTTTAATTGACTAATATTTATAATTTGATTAATGTAGGAACTTCAAAGTTACTTACAAATTATGTGTTGGAGACGATGGATATGCATCACAGTTGAATAAGCCTGCACTACGAAGTCTTTTCCATCGAATTTGGAAAATACATCTAACTTGAAGTGTTAGTATGATCTACTTTAATCTTTCTTAGTATTTTCATGTGATGAATGTGTTAACGTTGTGTGCGTTTGATCACATGATTGAGAGTTTTAGATCATAATTATTCTCATTTTGAAACTAGCATGTTTTAAATTGTTTAGTGTGCCTTGTCGTAGTATGTGTATAGATATATTGGGTGACACATCATTTGCAGTTTGATGAGATTGTATATTTGCTTCTCTAATAAAGATTGATGTATAAGATGTATAATAAATGTCTGTGACTTAGGAGAAAGCATCTCTTTACGTAGGATATGACTCCATTAGTTACGTTTTGTTCTTTCTCGTTCAAAGTTGAATTAAAAATCATTAGACATTATCTTATTAAGTGTTATGAAGATGATGAAGAATGAATAAACGAAAGAACTCTTCGCTCAATGTGTTTGAGCAATTAGACATTGTTAGACCCATTAGAGAAAACAAACAATTTTGTAAAATGTGATAGATTAATTTAGTATTAACTCTTATAATGTTCGTATATTGTCAATTGCATGTATAAGTTGAGATTAACAAATGAGACAATTAATTATAATAGTACTAATTGTGTATAGTTCCTGAACATAGCATAATTGATTAGGATTTGAGAACTATATATTAAATTGTTTGCTCTTGTTAAAACTCATAACTCTACTAAATGACACTTCATTAAATATGACAAATGTGAAGTTTGAATTCAGATTTTGATCACTAGAAAATTATTTTGTCTGGTCTCTAGGAGTTCAAAACCTTTTGAAACAATACATTCTGATATTTGTGATCTCAGTAGCTTTGTAACTATGTGAGATAATTGTTGGTCAGAAGTATTTAATCGCTTTTATAGATGATTAATATAAGTGTCATATATATGAAGAATGAAGCACTTGTTATTCTTAATAAATAAAAAAATCTAGTTAAATGGTAAAAATCAAGGGTTCAAATTTGATGGAGGTACTGAATATGTTTCAATGATTTAGAGAAGTTTGCATATGGCATAATCTCTACTGCACTCTACTTACAACAGTCAAACAGTATTGGTAAAAGTTAGAATCAAACACTTAGTGAAATGTTGAATTCTATTATATTGACCGTTGTTTGTTTTGTGTAATTATGAGTGGTGTTGTATTGTTAATCATATCTCTAATGTGTTACTACACTCTAAATTGAATACACCTTGTAGATCATGGCATGAAAACACAAATAATTTTGTTGAAGTAAAAATTTGTGTTGTGATACATTTGTTAGAGTACATGACCCTGGAAAGCCTATAGTAAGACCAAGAACAAATATTTGTGTGTTTAGAATGTGCAGAATGTAGTTCTGTGGACAGATGTTGGATCTATCTAATTTGTGTTAGAAGAATCTAGACTTGCAGAGTTCTTTGAGGATGTGTTCATCAAAGATAAATGTATGAAATAATCTAGTCCTACTGACACGGTTAATGATTCACAGTTGGAATCAAGAACTAGCCTTACTGACACTTAAAAACCTGAATGACAAATGAGCTAAGAAGAGTCTTTAGTAGACAATGAGATGATTTTGTGTCATACAATAATACTTTAATTTAGTTGATCTGCCAAAATGGGCTAAAACTATAGTAAGTAAGTGGGGTTTTGTAAGAGAAACTTAATTTTGATTGTTCAGTAACAATTTTAATGAATTTTAGTAGCTAACAGATTGACTGAGAAAAATGAGGTAGATTTATTTGATGTCTACTCACATGTTTCTCAAATTGATACAATAAGTATTCTTCTTACCCTTACATCTATTGAAAATTTTGTTATTCATAAAGATATTTAAACAATTTTGTACTAAAAGTTTTTGTACTTGATGTTTTGTACTGAACAGTTTTGTACTGGAAAGTTTTGAACTAATATGTTCAGTGAACAAGATTTACAATTTAGTAAAATCATTGTATGTTCTTAAAACATGTATAGCCGACGAATAAATAATTTGACAAATTTCTGAAAAATCCTAGTATATGAATCAAGTAATTCAGATCAGTGCCTTCAACTTTGTGGTGTATCAAATATAGTGGCTATTATTTACTTGTTCTGTTGACATGCCTATTCTTGGAAGTGACCTCTCTATTACAAATGAAGTTAAAATTGTGCCATCCAAAGAATTCAACATGAAAAACCTAGATATTGTGGACACCATAGGTATAAAGGTGAGTTTCGGTTGGCAAGGGATAACTTTTAGTCAAAATCATCAAATCAAAATGTGTTTCAAAAGTGGGGATATAGTGATTGAAAGTGTGTTTTGAAACACCTTATGATTATGATAGAAGGTTAACACATAATGATGGTGCAACTATGAGACAAGTAGATAATTTTAAGGGAATTGAAAGTCTCATGTATACAAAGATCTGCACTAGAATAGATATAGCCTTTGAGGTAGGTATGATCTGCAGATTCACTAATAATCTCATATACATTTGAGTGTCCTTAAGAGGCTAATGAGATACCTGAGTGGTACTCAAGAGTTTGCTTTGTGCTACTCTAGTCATTCTTCGAATGAATGGTTGATCTGATGTATTATGATGCTCAGAATTTAGTGAAAGTCGATAACTAATGGATATGTGTTTACACTAGGAGGAACGAAAATGTTATGGAAATTAAAAGGCAAACAGGCACTGTGCTATCATCCATGAAATCAGATCTCTATGTGCTATCTCTGCAGGGAAAAAGGCTGAGTGGATTGAAGAAATTATTGCTAGTTATCCATTAAGAAGTTTAAGTAACTCTCTAATTCTGTTATGCGACTATCAAGCTATACTGCACTGTAGCTCATAACTCACTCTATAATAGTAAAAGGAGTATATTAAGGCTGAAAGAAGCGTAGTTGAACTTTCTCATAAATAAAGTGCAATTGAAATAAAATATGGCTAATGCTCTTGCTAAGAGACTTGAAAGTGATCTAATTATCAAAACTGTGGGAGAAATGGAGTTAAAAGCTATCGAGTCAAACCTTTAACATCCTAATTGTTTTGAAATTTTGAATCCTTAGAGAAGTTCAAACTTAAGCATCCATTTTAGGCAGTTGACATGTTTTAGATAATTTTGATGATTCCACATAAATTCCACAAATATATAATGTCATTCCAATTTTGATGGTATTATATATCTAGGGATTTTACTTAGAATAATCATATTATTCCAATATGAAATATGAAAACTTGTCGATGTGTTTCCAATGTTTAGAATGTCGTTATATCGTTCCAATTTTGATGATATATATCTTTTATGGATTCTTGTCTCATTCCAATTTTGATGATTCAGAATTAACCATAATTGATTTGACTGTTCTATCATTCCAATATGAAACATAGTATTGTTCTTGTGTAGAAACTATAATAGTTCTTGTTCTTTATTTAATTAAAGAAACTTGATTGTGATGCTTGCGTTACATTTTTGCTAAGCTAATTATGAATTGTACTAAGTTCTTTTATGGAACTAGATACTTTGTGAAATTCGTTAGAATTCTTAGAGATGTGTCTCTTGATATTCTTGTTTTCAATAAGCTAGCAAAGATGGAGGAGTTGAATCTGTCAACATAGATTTCAAAATAATGATTTGCTCAAAATGGAGGAGTAAACATAAAGCAGTGTGCAAGGATAGAGTTTCAGTTTATTTCTCTCGAGAATAAATTAGTCACTTGCCTGGTAAAACTTATGTTGAGTTTAAGACTCTTGTGTTCGTTGAGCTTAAAACTCTTATTTTGTTCTTGAAGTTTATTTGATTTGTTTGATTTTGAAACTATGACAAATTATTCTAGTTTGTTTAGTCATTGTGAACTATTCTGTTGTGATATGGTTTGGGAACTATTTAATTATTTTGGTTTAGTCTTTTTGAACTATTTGGATTTATAATGTCCTTATGAACTGTACATTGAGTGATGCATTTCTTCTATTTTAAGACTGCTATCAACTAGTCAGCTTCATGTTGAACTGATGAGATAATCCAGTACGTCTATATTGAGAATATATGAGGAGATTGTTGGATATATAGGTATATTCTCACTATATGAATAATATTATGTGTAATATTATTGTATGGGTAACACGTGTGTTACACGTACTAATTGTATGGATATCAGAACGCAGAATGAGTGGGTTGAGAACCCAGTACCCAAACCAGTATTTATTTTATAAATACTGGCTTGTGATAGTAGTCTAGGTATTCCAATTTTGATACCTAGGGTAAACATCTCAAGCACCTTAGTCTAGGATATTAACCCTAATTTCTATTGTTATAATCTGTAATAATCTCTAACAGATGTTAGTGATGTTGATTTTGATGGAAAGATTCAAATTTGGGGTGAAACTTCTTCAAAGAAAATGTTTTTGTAATTATTGCGCAATTGATATTGAGTGAAGTCCGATCAATCCAAAGTTACATGGGTTTTTGTAAAAGGATTCGTGAATTTTTATGGGTTCACTTTGATTTTGGGCTTGATGGAGCAAATATCACGTTACGTAGCACCCCGAATTTTCTATATAATATCTCAGAAATACGTGGCACAATTCCCAGCATCAACCTCAATGTAATGTAAACATAGCCAAAACACAGATAAAAAAAATTCAACTTTTATTACATCAATTCTTTACAAAACACAGCGAAAAACAAACACCTTGAATTACAAATTCAATCTTTTACAACACATTCTTTTCCAATTTACACAAGCCACAACATCATTCTATCTCATGCATCCAAATCCCAATGCTATAAGTACCTACCTGTAAAACATGAGGCTAGAGATAACCTCAACCCTCAAAACTACAGGGGTCAGCCATAACGGTGTGAGTGACAAAAAAATAAAGGCAACATAAATAAAACATAAAGGATCAGGTCATAAACAACATGTACCAACAGTAAGAATAATGAAATAAGAAATAACAATAAATAAAACATGAAAACATCAAGTGAAACTAGACTAAGTGTCAAGTGTAGAAAAACGGGAAACAACATTCATAAAACCAAGTCAAGGAAATACCAATATTCTATGCTGACTCTCTAATGCATACTTGTCGGATTCTATGCATCCCACTCTACATAGGTCCGGTGCAAGCCCTTAACGTTCTCCACTTGATAGGGTTTAATTGCTCGTTATGCAACTAACCCTACTACGATGAATACTATGAGATCTAGATAAAGTGTGAGTATCACCCCATGCCTCGATAATTTCGGAGGTCAATCTCTATTCACAGATAATTCCGGAGACTATTTCACTCACACCTGGGAATCTTCGAGAATACCCCACACCGCAAGCTGTGGCGCCTCATCACACGAATACCCCATGAGTGTCGCCTCGACACTGATAATTCTGGAGACTATTTTACTAACACCGCAAGCCATACTGAGGTCCATAACCCATTTCTCATTTCATCATATCACCATCTAGTGTCTGTCCTTATCTTTTTAAGTTAATTAGTTGATTACGAATCTCCTAGAGTTTGGTGTACCCTACCAGAATTAACTCAACTAATCAACAACAAAGACTCAACTAATAGGGGTGGCATTTGGGCTGGGCTAGCCCGGGACCAGCCCAGCCCGGCCCGGCACACCTATACCCGGGCTTAACCGGGGCCAGACCGGATGAACAGTGTAGTCCGGTTCGATTAAAAAAAAGTCGAAAAAAGCCCGGTAATAGCCCGGCCCGCACCAGCCTGGGACCGGGTTGAACTGGTTCGAGCTGGCCCGCAGGCCAACCGTTGCTGTTACCGTTGGGAAAAAATTTTAAATTTTTTTTCCAAATTTTTTATTTAATAATTAGGGTATGTAAAATTTCCAAAATACCCCCCAACGGATTTATACTAGCTAGTTTTTGGGGGTATTTTGGGAAATTAAAAATTTACATTTTCTATATATACATCCTCATTTTATTCAATTCTCTTCACAAATTCACTCAACTCTCTCTATTATCTTTCAACTTTCTCAATAAAAATCAACAACAATCAACAACATTCAATAACTCTCTTTCAAGATTCAACAAACAACAACATTCAACTACTCTCCTTCAAGATTCAACATCAAAAACATTCAACTACTCTCTTTCAAGATTCAGCAATCAACATCAGCCAACAACATAAGCATCAACACTACAAGTCTCTTCACTCTCTCTACATGCATTCTTCAACAAACAATCTACGCTCATATGGTATTTTCGTATTTTTATAATTTTTAGAATTCTAATTTTTTTGTTATCATTTATTTCTCATAATTAGATTGGGTCTTCTTCTTCTTCTTCTTCTTATATTTGTTTTTGGTAAATTGGTAAATATACATTAGAATAACAATTTTATAGTTGTTCTTTTATTTGCTTTGTAGAATAACTTTCATAACATACACTACAATTAATTTGATAGTTGTTCTTTTATTTGGTTTGTAGAATAATTTTCATATCATACACTAAAATTAATTTTAAAACATACACTACAATTAATTTTCATAACATACACTAGTTTATATGGCATCTAATCGATCGCGTGGTAGACATAGTAGCCAAGAGCCCACTAGTAGTCGTCGCATTTTTATCATTCCTCTTCCATATGTAGATAGTGAATAAACACTTTACAATTATGATACTATTCATGTTATTCATGAAACATACAAGGAATAAGTAGCAGTAGAAGTTGAAGTAGAAGACATAGAACCACAACCATCGGAACAAGGTCTACTTCAATCCCGTAAAACAAGAGGATCCAATTCGAAAAGCACAAATTTTTTTGACTTTGTCCCTTCACAAAATGATAGGAATGTAGGATTAAAAATTTGAAAGAAGTGTCAAACACCGTATAAGTTTAAATTAGGATCGGAAATGGGTACACTTCAACGACACTTATGTAAATGTCAACCCAAATTTTCTAAAGACACCCTCACACAACAAAAAATACACCCTAAGACTGGCCAAATAGATAGTCATAGCTACGATCACGATCTCGTTCGTAGAGAAATGGCTAAGTTAGTTATTAGAGATGAATTACCTTATTCATTTGGTGAAAGTAGGAATGTAGAGATCTTTGCACAAACCACATTAAACCCCCATTATAAAAAAAAAATCCTAGGAATGTAGTAAAGGGTGATTGTAAATTAGTTTACAATGAAGCTAAAGATTTTTTAGTAGCAACACTTACATCACTAAACACTAGAGTTTCTTTGACATCGGATGGGTAGGTAGGAGTGAACGACGTTCCAATGATGTGTAACATGTCATTGGATAGATTCCGATTAGCTACTTCAAAAGCGGATAATTTCATTCGGATTTGTTAGGTACCCACATAAGGGTGAGATAATTGCCACACACATCATGGAAGCATGTAACAATTTTGGTATTTTTGATAAAGTTTTTGCTATTGATTTTGATAATGCCTCTAATAATACTAAGATAATTGCTAGTTTGCTAATTACACTTAATCCTTTAGAACCGAAATTTTTTCATGTTAGGTGTGCTTGCCAATTTTAAATCTTTGTGTACAAGATGCACTTAAATATGGACACGATAAAATTGAAGCAATGAAAAATTGTGTTTATTTTATTACGTTGAGTAGTCTAATATATCAAGCTTTTCATGATTGGTGTCAACTTAGGGGAAAACGTTTTCCTAAAGATGTTAGACAACGTTGGAATTCAACTTTTAATTTATTAAGTGTTGTTCTTAACTATCGTTTTAATTTTAGAGAATTTTGTATTGCAATGGGTATGCAAGATTGTATGTTAGATGATGATTTTTGGTTTTTTGCCGATAGTTTGTACAAATTTTTAGACCCTTTAATGATGCTACTTTACAATTTTTCAAAACATATACATGTACATCTAGGGGTATTTTACTTGCAATTGTCACTATGATGACAACAATTAAAGATTTGGTAAATGACGCTTTTATTGGAGAAATGGTTTATGCCGCTTATATTAAAATTTTAAAATATTTTTATCTCATTCTTATGTTATATTGTGTAGCTAGTGTAATGAATCCAATTATTAAGTTAGATGGCACCAAAAATATAATTGAGATTTTTTAAACTTATGCTCCACACGAAGAAATAAATGATTTTGACCATGTTGTTTTCATTAAAAAATTTGAAAATGTTTTGAATAGTATATATGATAGTTACGATAGAATTTATTCATCTAACACTACACAAACACAAAATGTTAGTTCTTCTTCTTCTTCTTCTATGTTATCAAAGGGAAAGGGTCTTGCCACTAGTAGTGTTTTAAATATCTTAAAATCAAAAAATCCAAGAACCAATTCACCAAATGAGTTGAATTGGTATAATGCACAACCTCCCATTGATGATGTAGTAGATGTGTTTTGTTTTTGGAAAACTAATGAACATATTTTTATTATTCTTTCTCGCATGGCTAAAGATTTGCTAATGGTACCGGTGTCAACCGTTGCATCGGAAAGTATTTTTTCTCTTGGTGGCAGGATTATGAGCCCGAACAGGAATCACTTAACAGCAAAGAATTTGGAGATTTTGGTATGCGCCGAAGATTGGATGAAAGTGGAAGAGAGGACTCAAGACTTACAAGAAACATAAAACAGATCAACAAGTAGCGACGAGTGAAGAAATAGTAGAATATAATTTGTATAATGTATTGTAAATAATTGAAAAAATTTAGGAGGATGAGATTTTATATTTAGGTGAAGTAGAAGTGCACGACAATAGTCCAATGCCTTCTCATCAATCTAAATAGAGGTCATCTCGGTCTCTAAATTCAAATAATACCCTTGTTTTGTAATTTTATCAAATTTGTATGAAATTGTATTCATGAATTTGATTTTATTTAACATCATGTAATTTATCAAATCAATTAAAATTTTGTTTTAATTTCTTTTATTTTTTAGTCCTTTGCAATTGTTATGAAATATTGAAATTAATATTTAATACTTGATCTTTCATCTTCCTAAAAGAATGCACTAATTAAACCGGCCCGGCCCCCACCCTAGGGGCCGGGGGCCAGGTCCGGGCCAACATTTTCGCAAAGAAGCTCGAGCTGGGCCAGCCCGCATCTTGGGGGCACCCGACCCTTGTTGGCCCGGGACCGGGCAAAGCCCAGGCGGTCCCGGCCCAGCCCGACTCGCCCGGCCCGAATGCCACCCCTATCAACTAATCAAATCACAAAATCTCAACTGATCAACAACAAGGCCTCAACTAACCAAATTACAAAATCTCAACCGCCGGTAATTAGGGTCCCACTTACCCTCTAGAGACTCATAACTCAACCATCAACCCAAAACTTTCAATAAAACTCAAAAATCCATCATCAAAACGTTTATATAGAGAAAATAAAAAAATCCAAATCCATTTAATATACTCATAAAATTCCAGAATTGAAATAAAGTATTGAATCCATTAAATAACAGAAAACCATATTTTGAAGTCATAGAAAGTCACAAAACATTAATTCCTTCGAAAATCACAAATAGCTCTGTTTATAAAGTCATAGGAAATCAATTTAATTTTTATTATAAGCAAAATATAATTCCCTGTAAAATATTATAATCTATAGCAAAAACATCATCTAAAACAATATATCAATAATCCATATGCTCGAAGAAATAATCGCACAAAAGAGACAAAGAAAACTCAATAAAACAACTTAACAAATCTCAAGTAATCAATTAGGGTTTTAATTATCAAGAGCATAGTTTCATGAAAAGAATTAATTTTTAGTTCACCTACTCATAAACAATTCATTATATCTACATACAATCCCTAACATGCTTTTTAATAGACAAATCATCACATACAACATGCATCGAACAATACAAAACAAACACATGTCACTCACCTTATTGAAGAATCAACCGAAGATAATAAAGAGAATAAGAAAATCCTTCCTTTCGCAAGAAAACCAAGATCATCGCTTTGAAACTCCAAGAAAATAATAATAAAGAAATCCTTTTGTGTAGTGCAGCAAAGAGACAGCTCCACCACCCCTTATGTTGGCCGGAAATTAGGGTATCTAGGGTTTTTGAATTGATTTGCAAAATATCTCTTTTGAATATATCTTTACATATATAAATCCTTATACTTGGAAATTAGATAAAACCAATTCAATTTAAATTAAAAAAAAATAATCACCCTAATATCTGGCCGGCACTGTTGTAAAACTCAGAAAAACGAAATGGTACTTTTTGCTCGCTAAGTGGCAATTTTGCAAAAAGATCATTCTTTATCAAAATTTGCAAAATAAACCAAATATATTAACAAAAAGTTAAATCTTTACCTCTGAATTGACTAGGCATCATGCTCAGCCCAAAATCCAAAAATTTACAGTTTTCACACAAAGTGGTAATTTTGCACAAATTCCTTCTTTTTTGTAATATTTACAAATAGGTCAAATAATTATCAGAAAAATCCAGAAAATTCACAAATAATATCTAATGATAAATAACGGGTTTCTCCAGAATAATTTCTAACTTTGAACTTCCTAAGAAAATATCTGCAAGTGTTTTGCACGTGTAAAAAGATAAATTTCAGAAAAATATTCATTAAATCACCAAAAATTGTTTAAATTCACTTATTAATCTTAAAAACTGTTGCCGCTAAATTTGGTGTGGGGGCACACAGATAGAACTTGTGGATTCTTGGGAAAACTGAATAGAAAAACCTGTATACCTGTTCCGTCGGGCGTCGATCGTCGCCCCGCCGTGCACCTGCAAAAAGTGCGAGACACCGGGGTTGTTCCCGGCGACGCACCCTCCGACGCTCAAGTCAGTAATCTAAGAAGACTATGAATGAGCACAAAAACTGGTGAAGAGTTGATTACCTCTTAATGGAGATGGATGGGGGGTATTTATAGACGTCTTAGGGAACGGATTAGGAATGTAATCCCCGTGATTTGATAAGGAATGTCCCCCATAATCAGATGAGGAAGGTAATCTGATAGGATATATTCCCTGTAATCAGATAAGGAATTTAATTCCTAATCCCCCGTGAAAAGGTAGATGTCCATCAGGGCCGTTGATCGTGTTTGATCAGGGACCCTGACTCTATCTTGTTGGATTGGGTGCGCAGCGGGTTGAGATCCGCACCCTCTTGTTGTTGGATCCATTCGCGGATTATTGGGCCCTTGGAGGGCAGATCCAATATCCGTTTTGGTCCTTTTGTGGGTGGAATTACTGTTTTACCCTCAGGTCTCAAGATTCGTGCCTGTTTTGGACGGTTCCGATTAAACCCCATTTTTAGCCATATCACGAGCCCCCCACTCCCGAAGACTGAGCTTGGTCAGCCTTCGAGGAGTAGTTTTACTGTTTGGATGGCTAGTGGAGTTGTAGCCGAGTCCAAATGGAAGGTTCTTGAATCTTGAAGGAGGTAGTGTGGCGATTTTTCAAGTTGGTTGAACTCCGAGCTGCTCACGAACCCTGATGGTCATGTGGCGTTACTGTGGGGACGTCTTTTTTACTTTTGCGGAGTACCAATTCGTTGTTCGGGAGTCTTGTATACTTGGACCACGCTTTAGACCCCCCTAGAGTTCGCTGGCGAAGGGGCCGAAGTCCATGTGCAGTTCGGCGAGCTTTTCCAGAGAGGGAAGCGAGTTCGGCAGGGCCGCGAGCGTTAGGAGTGAGTTCGGCAATCTGCCGAACTTGTTTTTTCCCTATAAGGGGGTCGGTGCCACGAACGCTCGGCAGCGGTGCCGAACCTGACTTTTCCCTATAACAGGGTCGGTGCCACGAACGCTCGGCAGTGGTGCCGAGCCTGTTTTTTCCTCTATAACAGGGTCGGTGCCACGAACGCTCGGCAGTGGTGCCGAACCTGACTTTTCCCTATAACAGGGTCGGTGCCACGAACGCTCGGCAGTGGTGCCGAACCTGTTTTTTTCCCTATAACAGGGTCGGTGTCACGAACGCTCGGCAGTGGTACCGAACCTATTTTTTCCCCTATAACAGGGTCGGTGTCACGAACGCTCGGCAGTGGTGCCGAACCTGTTTTTTTCTATAACAGGGTCGGTGTCACGAACGCTCGGCAGTGGTGCCGAACCTGTTTTTTCCCTATAACAGGGTCGGTGTCACGAACGCTCGGCAGTGGTGCCGAACCTGTTTTTTCCCTATAACAGGGTCGGTGTCACGAACGCTCGGCAGTGGTGCCGAACCTGTTTTTTCCCTATAACAGGGTCGGTGTCACGAACGCTCGGCAGTGGTGCCGAACCTATTTTTTCCCTATAACAGGGTCGGTGTCACGAACGCTTGGCAGTGGTGCCGAACCTGTTTTTTTTTTCCTATAACAGGGTCGGTGTCACGAACGCTCGGCAGCGGTGCCGAACCTGACTTTTCCCTATAACAGGGTCGCTGTCACGAACGCACGGCAGTATGTGCCGAACGTGACTTTTTCCTGGTAACAGGGTCGGTGTCACGAACGCACGGCAGTGGGTGCCGAACGTGACTTTTTCCCTATAACAGGGTCGGTGTCACGAACGCACGGCAGTGGGTGCCGAACGTGACTTTTTCCCTATAACGGGGTCGGTGTCACGAACGCACGGCAGTGAGTGCTGAACGTGACTTTTTCCCTATAACAGGGTCGGTGTCACGAACGCACGACAGTATGTGCCGAACGTGACTTTTTCCCTATAACAGGGTCGGTGTCACGAACGCACGGCAGTATGTGCCGAACGTGACTTTTTCCCTATAACGGGGTCGGTGTCACGAACGCACGGCAGTGAGTGCCGAACGTGACTTTTTCCCTATAACAGGGTCGGTGTCACGAACGCACGGCAGTATGTGCCGAACGTGACTTTTTCCCTATAACAGGGTCGGTGTCACGAACGCACGGCAGTATGTGCCGAACGTGACTTTTTCCCTATAACGGGGTCGGTGTCACGAACGCACGGCAGTGAGTGCCGAACGTGACTTTTTCCCGGTAACAGGGTCGATGTCACGAACGCACGGCAGTGGGTGCCGAACGTGACTTTTTCCCTATAACAGGGTCGGTGTCACGAACGCACGGCAGTATGTGCCGAACGTGACTTTTTCCCTATAACGGGGTCGGTGTCACGAACGCACGGGAGTGGGGGCCGAACGTGACTTTTTCCCTATAACAGGGTCGGTGTCACGAACGCACGACAGTATGTGCCGAACTCCCAGACTTGTTGTTTTTTTTGGGGGCTTGTCTTTTCTGCGCGCCATTTGAACTCCTGCCACCTCTGACAGCTCTGACAATCCTGACAACCCTGACAGATGGGATGTTCATTAATTGCAGTGACCCCTGGGGTTCCATCGGATGGAGTGCGCATTAAATTCAACTCATGATTCGTTGTAGTTATCGAGGTGACGACTGGGATCGCTCCGCCGCTTGGTTTAGATGGGCCGGTCGTACGGGCCCATTAGCCTCGTTGTGTGTGTCCCTCTTCTATAAATCCTCCCCCCCTTCTCATTTCTCATTTCTTCCCTCATTTGCTCAGGCTTTCTCTTGTGTCTCAGGCGAGTTTTCCGGTGACCGGCGTTTGACTCAGGCGAGGTTTTTCGGCAGCTCTTTCCTTTCGAGGTAATTTATAAATTATGTCTGTAGCTTCTGTCTCAGATGAAGTCTCTTGGTCCGAGCCCTCCCTTGAAGGCGTCGAGGCCTCGACTCCGAATCCACCCAAGGGGAAGGTGTTCGGCAAGGATTCCATCGTCGTGGATCCGAAGAGGATGGGGGAGTTCGGACAGCTACCAGGTCCGCTGACGGGGCTGCACAGGGTCAGGGAGCTCCCGAAGGACCAGGCCGAGCGGATCGTCCATGGGAGGGAGAGGTCCTTCGAGGAGAACGAGGCGAGGGAGACGACGGAGGCGGACGACGCGGCGTCGATCCTGCGCGAGGAGGAACTGGCTGCGATCCGGGACTCTTTTTTCATCCCGGAGGAGTACGAAATCATGCTGCCGGGCCCCGGGGTTAGGGCTAATTCGCCGCTGCCAGTGACCATGTGTTGCTGGCCGGTGGATGCCTTTATCGCCGGTGCTCGGCTGCCTCTCCACGCGTTCGTCGTTACCGTGGTGAGCTGGTACGGGGTCTGCCCCATTCAGCTCATGCCGAACGCGTGGCGGGTGATTAATGGCTTCGTTCTCCACTGCCAGGCCGCAGGAATCGAGCCGCAGCTGAACGTGCTTCGGACGATATACCGGCTCCATCAGGGGAACAAGTCGGAGTACCGGTATTATCTGACTCCGAGGCACAGCGGCAGGCTCGTCGTCTACCCCGACTCTATCAAGCATTGGCGAGAGAAGTGGGTCGTCATGCGGAGTCGAGAAGCATGGCCGATCCCCACAAATTGGGCAGAAGGGGTGCCCAAGAGGGCGACGGCGCTGCCGAGGCTTACGGTAGAGGAAGAAGCGGCGGTCCGGACCCTCCTCGACCGACCGAAGTACGATTGGAAGGATTTGACGGAGGACGTTCTCTACAAGGGAGGGCTCTGCCGCGTAGATCCTAGTACGCGGCTTTTCGCCAAGTTCTTTTTTTTTTTTCCGTACTTGCTGCCTTGTTTTTCTTTTGTGATAATCATTTTTTGCTTTTGATGCAGAATCCATGGACTACGAAGCGGTGTTGGCGCTCAGGGCGGGGCTCGCCAGTAAGGCACCGAGGAAGCGCAAGAGGGTCGCGTCGAAGCTGCCCTCGACCTCGAAGGTGCCGAGGATTGCGGCCCCCGACCAGGTGGTGGAGGTTGCTGACGACCCGGTCGTCACCGTGGCGGGGACTTCGGCTCCTGCACCTGTGGGGGATTTCCCCATTGCCGCCGTGCTCGCCATGCCGACCCCGCCGCTGACCGTAGCAGGCGAGGAGCTCCTGACGGAGGAGCACAAGCGGATCCACATTCCGGACTGGCAGGTCCGGAAGCACGACGGGTTCCTCGGGAACTCGCTGGCGAGCATGCAGGCCGTCAAGCATCTCGCCACCCCGAAGGACCGCGCCGCCATGGACGCGGGGAGGGAAGGCGACGACGTGATCGAGATTGCTCGTTCGGCGGTATCGGTAAGTTCCGAGTTCGCTTCGTTCGTTTCATCCCTTTGGATCACAAAAAAAATTTTTCTAACTCTCGGAGTTCTTCTTCTTTCCTTTGTAGATCGTCGTCCATTTCGGTCACCTCACCGAGAGGCTTACCGCCCTCGAGAAGGAGCTGAAGCAGGAGTCCGACCAGGCTCGGAACGAGAAGGCTCGGATGTCGAACCAGCTCGACAAACTCCGGGTCGAGCATGAAGGTCGGTCTGCGAGGATCCAGCACCTCGAGGCCGAAGTGAAGAGGCTGGAGGACGAGCTGCGTCGGGAGAAGGAGGGGTCGGCCAACCAGTTGGTCGAGGCCGAGGCGAAGCAGGCGGCGGCCGTGAAGGCGGCGAAGGACGCGACCCTGGAGAAGGCCCAGGGGTACCTCGCGCAGAACATGGCGAAGGCCTTCGCCACCGCCCTCGACCGGGTGCGAGAAGCCTACCCCGGGGTGGACGTCTCGGGATGGCGACTCTTCCCCGGACACGTCGAGGGTTTCGACCCCGAGTCCGAAGGGGAAGAGGAGGAGGAGGAGGGCGACGCCGATGCCGACGCCGGGGTAACTGGCGAGGCCACCGGCACCACGACCACTCCGCTGGCGGCGGCGTCTCCTTCGGCAAAGGAAGCGTCTACCCCACCTCGTCGCCCGGGGAAAGAGGTCGGGCCCTGAATCCGCCTTTCGCTTTGTTGTTTTCGATTGTTTCTGCTCCCCCCCTTTTTTTTGTTTTTCCTTTCGAACTTTGTAACGCCTAATAGCGGACTGGCCACCGCTTCTTTTGATGTTAATGAAAGGAAAATTTTTGCAAGTGTCGGTGCTCGGAAGTTTTTGTCTTATGCCCCCTCTTTTGCCGAACTGTCAAGCCTTGTTTTTAGAGATGAAAATTCTTCCAAGTGTGGTGCTTCGGCCACGCTCAACGTTTTTGCTGATTACTCCGATTTCTTTGCAGCTTATGGTGATTCCCCAAGACGTCGAGCTTTCCCGCCCGGACGAGGGAGTTAGAGCCGAGGCTGGCCTAGGGGCGACGAGGCTTTGTCTAGCTAGGTGTAGGGAGAAGCTTTATGAGGTCGAGCTCGGATTGCGCCGAGCCGAAAGCGAGAGGAAGCATCTCCAGCTCGTCCTTGGCCGGCGCGATATCGAGATTCGTCGTTTGGAGAGCCGAATCGCCGAGTTCATACCCGAAGGTGAACACTTGCCCACTGATTTCAGTAATGAGATTCGTGTTCAGTGCATTCGTCATAATTTGTCCAAAATAACAGCGGAGAAGGACGAGTTGCTTTCCGAGATACAGCATCTGCAGTCCGTAGAGGCGAAGCTCCGGAGTGAGGGCGAGGGGCTGACGACCGAGGTGGCCAAGTTGACGACTGAACGAGTCGAGTTGACTGCCGAAGTCGAAGTGCTAAAGAGGGCGACGGTGGATAAAAGCATCGAGGTCACCCACCTTCGGCGCCTCGTCGCCAGTCGATCTGGAGTGCCGGACTCCGCGATACCCCCACGTTTCGAAGTCGACGTCAAAGACGACTCGTTGCGGGACAGGATCTCGGAGTTGGAGGCGGAAGTGGCCCGTTTGAAGCCACATTCAGGGCCGATCAACGTTCGGAGCACGTCATGCACTCGCGCTGAGAGTGAGCGGGGCATTACCTTCTATGAGATGGCGACCCGTCAGCGGATCGGCCAACCAAGCCCGGGGGACGCGCAGAGCTCGGTGGCAATCTCCTCGAGCGGGGCGTCCGTTGGCGTTGCTACCAGGAGCGGTGCCGAGGATACGTCCCAATTTGCCGGCTTGGGGTCGCGCTCCGGGGACAAGCGTCGTCACTCTCGAGTGTCCTTGAAGCGGAACGCTCCAGCTCCGAAGAAGCGCTGAAGTGGTTGATTCTGCGAGTTCTTTGCTTATTTTTTGTTTTTCGCCAAGTGTCATAAGTCGGCATTGTAACTTTTCTCTGATGAGTTGTGCATCTACTGTGTTTGCCTTTGTACCACATCTGTTTCATTAATAAAAGCATTATTGTCGAACTTGTGTGCCTTGTTCTCGCGATCGTTGTCTGTCGTGCCGTGACTTCTAAAGCCTCGGACCCGAATGGCGAGCTACTTCCGGCTCGCTGAGGATCGAATTCGGGAAGTAGAATTGAGCCAAGTGTCCGACTTCGGGGTCCTTGGTTCACTAGGTTAGGGACGTCGGAGCATTTTAGAGCGGCGAACTATCCTTAGGTCGCTTAGGAGCGGGCTTGCGGAGTAGAGTTGAACCAAGTGTTGAACTCCGGAACCATGGCTAGTTCAAGGGGTGTAGGAGCAATTTCGAATGGCGAACTACCCTAGCTCACTTGGGAGCGAGCTTGCGGAGTAGGGTCGAACCAAGTGTTGGACTCCGTACCATTCAACGGCTGTGGGAGCATTTTCGAATGGCGAGCTACTTCTAGCTCGCTTAGGAGCGAGCTCGCGAAGTAGAATCGATCCAAGTGTTGGACTCCGGAACCATTGTCAGTTTAAGGGGTGTAGGAGCAGTTTCGAATGGTGAGCTACCCTAGCTCGCTTGGGAGCGAGCTTGCGGAGTAGGGTCGAACCAAGTGTTGGACTCTGTACCATTCAACGGCTGCTGGAGCATTTTCGAATGGCGAGCTACTTCTAGCTCGCTTAGGAGCGAGCTCGCGAAGTAGAATCGAGCCAAGTGTTGGACTCCGGAACCATTGTCAGTTTAAGGGGTGTAGGAGCAATTTCGAATGGCGAACTACCCTAGCTCGCTTGGGAGCGAGCTTGCGGAGTAGGGTCGAACCAAGTGTTGGACTCCGTACCATTCAACGACTGTGGGAGCATTTTCGAATGGCGAGCTACTTCTAGCTCGCTTAGGAGCGGGCTCGCGAAGTAGAATCGATCCAAGTGTTGGACTCCGGAACCATTGTCAGTTTAAGGGGTGTAGGAGCAGTTTCGAATGGTGAGCTACCCTAGCTCGCTTGGGAGCGAGCTTGCGGAGTAGGGTCGAACCAAGTGTTGGACTCCGTACCATTCAACGGCTGCTGGAGCATTTTCGAATGGCGAGCTACTTCTAGCTCGCTTAGGAGCGAGCTCGCGAAGTAGAATCGAGCCAAGTGTTGGACTCCGGAACCATTGTCAGTTTAAGGGATGTAGGAGTAGTTTCGAATGGTGAGCTACCCTAGCTCGCTTGGGAGCGAGCTTGCGGAGTAGGGTCGAACCAAGTGTTGGACTCCGTACCATTCAACGGCTGTGGGAGCATTTTCGAATGGCGAGCTACTTCTGGCTCGCTTAGGAGCGAGCTCGCGAAGTAGAATCGAGCCAAGTGTTGGACTCCGGAACCATTGTGACATTAAAGAGCTACAAGCAGAGGGATGTAATAGTAGTGAAAACATGAAGAAACTTCATTTATTAACATCTAATGATCGGCTGCTTCTAAAGTTGCTAGCCGTTATTACAATAATAAAAGAAAGAACAAAAGGGCAAACTATGACTAGAGAAAGGAAGGGAACGGTTCGACATCTCGAGTTACTTGGAGAGACGTAGTTGCCTTCTCTTGGTATTTCAAAAGATGGTCGGCATTCCAAGTCCTGGGAATTTCTCTGCCTTCGAGATCCTCTAGCTTGTATGTACCGGGGCGGATTACTTTCGAGATCTTGTACGGTCCCTCCCAGTTCGGGGCCAGCTTGCTTTTCTGCCCTGGGAACGAGATGGCCAACTTCCGAAGGACTAAGTCCCCTTCTTTGAGGTCTGTCGGGCGGACTCTTTTGTTGTATGCTAGCTCGATCCTTCTTCGGTAAGCTTGCTGGCGTATGGCAGCTCTCTCTCGGATTTCGTCTATCAGATCTAGGCTTGTTCTGAGTTCTCTAGCATTCTGCTCTTCTTCATAAGCGATCAGGCGAGGAGAGGGTATCCCGACTTCTAGGGGGATGATGGCTTCGGCCCCATAGGTGAGATTAAATGGGCTCTCGCCTGTTGGGGTCCGCTTGGTGGTGCGGTGATTCCAGAGTACGTTCGGCAGCTGATCGACCCATAGTCCCTTGGAACACTTGTCTAACCTCTTCTTGATCCCCGCAAGAATCTGACGGTTGGCGTTCTCGGCCTGGCCATTCGACTGGGGATGGGAGACGGAGGAGAATCGGTGTTGTATGGAAAGGTCTTCACACAAGGCTCGGAAGGCGGCCCCAGTAAACTGTGTCCCGTTATCTGTGACTATGACTCGGGGAACGCCGAACCGGAAAATCACATTTTTCCAGAAGAATTGAACGACCCTATGTTCGGTGATCGTAGCCAGGGGCTCGGCTTCTATCCACTTAGAGAAATAGTCGACTGCCACGACTAGGAACTTTAGCTGTCCGGGGGCTGGAGGAAATGGTCCTAGTAAATCCATCCCCCACATAGCGAAGGGAACGGGACTTGATAGGGAGGTTAGCGGTGCCTGTGGAAGGCATCGGATGTCTGCATACTTTTGGCAGGAGCTGCACTGCCGAACGTGTCGTTCGGCGTCCCGTAGGAGAGTGGGCCAGTAATATCCATAGTTCAATACCTTGCGCGCTAGAGCCCTGGATCCAGAATGGGCTCCGCCGATCCCCTCATGGAGCTCTTGCAGGGCATAGTCGGCTTGCTCGGGGGAGAGGCACCTTAGATACGGTCGACCATCCGCTTGGGTGAAGGAGCGTTTATATAAGATGCCTTCGATTAAAGTAAAACGCTCGGCTCGGGCCCTGATTCTTCGTGCTTCCCTCGGATCTTTAGGGAGGAGTCCGTTCCTCAGGAATTCGACAATGGGTTTCATCCAGTTGTCTTCGAGGAGGACGGGCAATGCTTCAACGGAGTCTGGCGCTTCGTCCTCTATGCTCGGCTTCAGGAGGACTTCTATCAAAACGGTCTGTTCCAGACCTTGAAGGGAGGAGGAGGCTAACTTGGATAAGGCGTCGGCCTGAGCATTTTCTTCTCGAGGGATCCTTTGGATGAGAGCCTCGTCGAACAGCGCCATGAGGCTCTTTACTTTGGACAAGTATTTAGCCATTCTATCGTCGCGGGCTTCATACTCGCCGAGGACCTGGTTAACAATCAACTGGGAGTCGCTGAAAATCTGTAGCCGTTGTGCCCCAGCATTTCGGGCCATTCGAAGCCCGGCTATTAGTGCTTCATATTCGGCCTCGTTGTTCGAGGCTTTGAAATTTATCCGGAGGGAGTATTGGAGGATGAAGCCATCTGGTCCTGCCAGGATGACTCCTGCCCCGCTTCCCTCATTACAAGAGGACCCGTCAACGTAGACCGACCAGACGGGGGGTCCCTTTGCTGCTTGGCCAGATTCGGGGATTGTAGTCTCAACTATGAATTCGGCCAGCGCCTGTGCCTTGATTGCAGTCCGAGGCTGATAAGTTATATCGTGCTGGCTCAGCTCGATCGACCACTTCATGAGGCGACCGGAAGTCTCGGGTTTGTGAAGAATCTGTTTCAGCTGCTGGTCGGTAAGGACGACCACCGAATGGGACTGAAAGTAGGGTCTAAGTTTTCTCGCGGCCATTACCAGGGCATACGCCATTTTCTCAATCTTCGGGTACCGGAGTTCGGCATCCCGGAGCACCTTGCTGACGTAGTATATGGGCTTCTGAGCCCTTTCTTCTTCTCTGACTAAGACCGCACTGAGCGTCTGTTCGAAAGCTGCAAGGTAGAGGTAGAGCGGTTCGCCGGGTACTGGTTTGCTAAGGAGAGGGGGATTGACGAGGTAGGCTTTAAGCTGGTCAAAGGAGTCTTGTTGCTGCTGTCCCCACTCGAATCCTTTAGCCCCCCTGAGGGCTTTGAAGAACAGGAGGCACTTCTCCCCGGACTTCGACAGGAAGCGCCCTATGGCGGCTAGGCGACCAGTCAACCTCTGAACTTCTTTGACATTTCTAGGGGGGCCATGTCCAGTATGGCCCTGATCTTCTCCGGATTCGCCTCTATTCCTCGTTGGCTAACCATGAAGCCGAGGAACTTGCCTGATGAGACGCCAAACGCACACTTGTTCGGGTTGAGTCTCATATTGTGCCTTCTTAAAACATCAAATGCCTCTTGGAGGTCGGTCACATGATCAACACCTCGGATGCTTTTCACCAGCATGTCATCGACGTACACTTCCATATTTCTGCCGATCTGAGCCTGAAAAACTTTGTTGACGAGGCGCTGGTATGTTGCCCCTGCGTTCTTTAGGCCGAATGGCATGACCCTGTAGCAATAAAGGCCTTGGTCGGTCACAAAAGACGTCTTTGGGATATCCGGCGGGAACATCCTTATCTGATTGTAACCCGAGAAAGCGTCCATGAAGCTTAGAAGCTCATGTCCCGAGGTTGCGTCAATCAAAGTGTCGATGCTCGGTAGAGGGAAGGGATCTTTGGGACAGGCTTTGTTGAGGTCGGTGAAATCAATGCAAATTCTCCAAGTTCCGTTGGACTTCTTCACCATTACTACGTTTGATAACCATTCAGGATAGTTTACTTCCTGTATGAATCGGGCCTTCAGTAATTTATCTACCTCCTCTTTGATAGCGAGCTGTCGCTCGGGGGCGAACTTGCGCCTCTTCTGCTAAACCGGTTTGGACCCCGGATCAACACTCAGGCGGTGGACTAGGAGTTCTTCGGAGATACCGGGCATGTCAGCTGCAGACCATGCGAAGAGGTCTTGATTGGCTCGGATGAATTTCACAATATCTGAGTATAGGGCGGACGGGAGGGTCTTGCTTACGAAGAACTTGCGGGTCGGCTCTTGTTCAGAGAAGAGCACCTCCTCCAGTTCGTCTGCTGGCTCGGAGGTCGGTCTTGTGGAATCTTGGGGAATCTCCAGGGTCTCTAAAGAGAGGACGGGCCCAAGGGTCGAGGTCATGTAGCATTTCCGGGCCTGTTCCTGATTTCCCCTTACTTCCCCGACCCCGGATCGGGTGGGAAACTTCATCTTCAGATGGTATGCCGAGGGAACTGCTTCCAGAGCCGCGAGGCCGGGCCTGCCCAAAATGACGTTGTAGGCAGCGGGGACATCCACTACCATGAAGTCCATCGGCTCTGTCCTGGTGGTAGGGGTTTGGCCGGCAGTTACATCGAGGGTGATCACCCCTTCTATAGTTACCGGAACCCCCGTGAACCCATGGAGAGTGTAACCGGCGGGTTTGAGTCTGTCTCTGGAGAGCTTTAGGCCTTTGAAAGCGGAGAGGAATAGGATGTTGACGGAGCTGCCGTTGTCAACTAAGATCCTCTCTACTTTGAAATTTTCCATGTGGAGGCTGATGACGAGAGCGTCACAATGTGGGATACGAACTCCCTCGAGATCTTCGTCGGAGAAGGTAACTGGCACTCCGAGGCCTTTGGGAGGAGGCGTGGTTCGGACTGAATTGACCTCTCGGATAAACGCTTTCCGGGAGGAGTTCGAGGAGCCTCCCATCGGACCCCCATGGATGAGGTGGAGGACTCGCTCTTCCTCGAAGTCTGGCGTCTCTTCTCTTTCCGGACGCTTGTTAGCCCCCCGAGGCGGGGGAGGGAGCTCGGCTCGGTCCTTTTTTACAAACTTCGTTAGTTGTCCCCTCTGGATAAGGGCTTCGATCTCGTTCCTCAGAGCACGGCAGTCGTTGGTGTCATGCCCATGGTCCCGGTGATAGCGGCACCATTTCTCTTTATCTCTTCTCTTGGCGGGAGTATTCATTTTGGGAGCCGGAGGCAGGACACCGTCTTTTTCGACCTCCATGAAGATGGCTGAGAGGTTAGCGTTGAGGGGAGTGAACTTCTCAAATCTAGGGGGAGGTCGGCGTTGGCCGGCATTATCCTTCTGGAGCTTCTTGGCTCCTTCTTCCTCCGCCCCCTTCCTTTTAAGCCCGGAGGCGGGCACTTCCCAGTTGGGTTGTTGCTCGGCCTCTTCGGCCCGAATGTACTTTTCGGTGCGAAGGAGAAGGTCGGAAAAGTCATGTGGTGGTTTCTTGGCGAGGGAGGAGCGGAGGTTGGAATTGAGAATATTGGATTGGAATGCTGCGGTAGCAACCGATTGGTCGAGGGAGGCAATGGTTCTAGCTTCAGCTGTGAACCTCTTCACGTAGTCCCTCAGTTTTTCCCCCTTTTGCTGACGGAGGTGCAATAGTGAGATGCTGGTTTTCTCGGTCCTTCGGCTGCTGACAAAGTGGGTGATGAAGAGGGTTTCGAACTGCTCGAAGGAGAATATCGACGCCGGGGCAAGACGAGAGTACCATTCTCGAGCCGGACCTTTGAGTGTCGCGGGGAATGTTTTGCAGAGGAGGGCATCGGAAGCTTGGTGGAGGAGCATTAAAGTTTTAAAGCCTTCGATGTGATCAACTGGATTGGTCTCGCCGGTGTAATTCTCGAATTGGGGAGGTTTGAAGCCGAACGGCACAGGGGCATCCACTATGGTTCGGGAGAATGGGGGCCGGCTAGGACGTAGGGTCCTCCCCCTGAGTTCCTCTTCTCGGTTTATCTGACCCAGGAGCTTTTCCACCTCGTTAAGACGGCGGTCCATGATGTCATCCCTCCGACGGTAATCCGCCGGGCCACGGGACTCGTCTTCGTATGAGGGGGAGCGAGGGCTGCGGCGGCGGTAACTTCGGGAACGACGAGGACTCGGGGTGCGCCGGGAGTTGGTTGGTGCAGGACGAGGAGAGGGGGACCGTTGGCGAGGGCTTCGGACCGGAGGAGGGGATGGGGCCCTCGGCTCATTGGGATTTTGACGGAGGTTGAGGGCCTGTTGTACCATTGCTTGAAACTGCTGGAACTCGGCACGGGTGATGGGTGCCTCATTGTTCCTAGGCTGCTGCCGACCTGCGGGAGAGTGCCTTCTTCGGTAATAATCGGGGGAGTCCTTTCTCCCTCTTCGGATGGGGGACCTCCTGTGCTCTCGGTGACGGGGGGATCGCTCTTGCTGGCGGGAGGCTTCCCCCCGAGCCCGCTTTTCATCCAGATGGCGACGAAGGTCATCATCTTCCGGGCGTTTGGGAGGGGCATTGTGGCGACCAGAGGCTCGGGGATGATGGGAAGCCATGGAAGCACTGGAGGCGTTGTGGATGGAGATGTTCTCTTGGTGAAGAGGCTGTTTCTGGGGGTTAGGCCCCTTTGGATCAGGAGGTGGAGGGTTCCGTTGGAGCGGCTCTTCCATGGTAGGAGGGAGTTGCCCTTGTTGCTGAGCGGGATCAGGAAGGACTTCTTGCTGGTCAGGGTTGGGCGCTCGGTTGGAGCCCCTAGATCTAACTTTGCGAGGCGGCATGGCAGGAGAAAACCTGTTCACCGGGAAGAGGAGAGGTCTCTATTCGTTTGTTTCCCACAGACGGCGCCAATCTGTTGCCGCTAAATTTGGTGTGGGGGCACACAGATAGAACTTGTGGATTCTTGGGGAAACTGAATAGAAAAACCTGTATACCTGTTCCGTCGGGCGTCGATCGTCGCCCCGCCGTGCACCTGCAAAAAGTGCGAGACACCGGGGTTGTTCCCGGCGACGCACCCTCCGACGCTCAAGTCAGTAATCTAAGAAGACTATGAATGAGCACAAAAACTGGTGAAGAGTTGATTACCTCTTAATGGAGATGGATGGGGGGTATTTATAGACGTCTTAGGGAACGGATTAGGAATGTAATCCCCGTGATTTGATAAGGAATGTCCCCCATAATCAGATGAGGAAGGTAATCTGATAGGATATATTCCCTGTAATCAGATAAGGAATTTAATCCCTAATCCCCCGTGAAAAGGTAGATGTCCATCAGGGCCGTTGATCGTGTTTGATCAGGGACCCTGACTCTATCTTGTTGGATTGGGTGCGCAGCGGGTTGAGACCCGCACCCTCTTGTTGTTGGATCCATTCGCGGATTATTGGGCCCTAGGAGGGCAGATCCAATATCCGTTTTGGTCCTTTTGTGGGTGGAATTACTGTTTTACCCTCAGGTCTCAAGATTCGTGCCTGTTTTGGACGGTTCCGATTAAACCCCTTTTTTAGCCATATCAAAAACATTATTTAAAAATCTGGGGTATTAAATCACTCCCTCCTTAGAATAGTTCTGTCCTTAGAACTACTACTAATAAGGACCAAACAATATAAGCAAAAGGAAATGAAATCTCATAGATGGAAACATGGTTCAAGGAACAACCACACAAGAGAATGTAATCTAATGAAAGAAATACTACTTAACTCAAGGATTACAATCATACAAAAAACTTAGGATAATCCTTCTGCATGCGATCCTCCGACTCCCAAGTAGCCTCCTCGAATTGCTGGTTCCTCCACAATACCTTGACCATATGTATAACCTTATTCCTCAACACTTTCTCCCTACGATCAATAATCTCTACAGGTTGCTCCTTATAACTCAAGTTTACCTGTAGACCTTCAGGAACTTCTACAAACTAATGACTCTAATCTGGCAAATACTTCATCAACATCGACACATGGAACACATCATGCACCTGTGCCAATTCCTCCGGTAGCTCCAATCTATATGCTTTCCTACCAATCCGCCCCAAAATCCTGTATGGCCCAATGTACCTTGGCGCCAACTTAATTGCCTCCCTTTCCAAACCTAATCACTCCTTTGGTTGGAGATACCTTGAGAAAAACTGCATCCCTAACCTCAAACTCCAAGTCTCTTCGTCGAGTGTCTGCATAACTCTTCTGCCGATTCTGAGCCTCGACCAACCTCTTACGAATCAAACCAATCTTCTCCGAAGTCCGCAGCACAATCTCAGGCCCGAACATCTGCCTATCACCAACTTCATACCAACAAACAGGTGTCCTGCACTTCCTCCCATACAGAGCTTCATACGGAGCCATCTCGATACTCGCATGGTAACTGTTATTATAGGAAAACTCAACCAATTCCAAGTACCTCTCCCAACTGCCACCAAAGTCCATAACACAAGCCCTCAGCATATCTTCCAATACCCGATTCACCCTTTCAGTCTGACCATCAGTTTGCGGATGAGAAGCGGTACTGAAATCGGTTCTGGTACCCAAAGATACTTGCAAACTCTTCCAAAACCTCGACGTGAACCTCGCATCCCTATTGGAAACAATCGACATAGGAACTCCATGAAGTCTCACAATCTCATCAATGAACAACTCTGCCAATTTCTCCAACGACCAAGTAATCTTCATAGATAGAAAGTGAGCAGACTTGGTCAAATGGTCCACAATAATCCAAATTGGGTCATTGCCCTTCACACTCCTTGGCAAACCTGTAATGAAATCCATGCTGATATTCTCATACTTCCATTCCGAAATAGGCAAAGGCTGCAACAAACCTCCAGGTCTCTGATTTTCTGCTTTAATCTGCTGACAAGTCAGACACCTTGCCACAAAATCTACCACATCCCTCTTCATATTAGACCACCAAAAGTGTTGTTTGATGTCCTTATACATCTTTGTGCCTCCAGAATGTATTGACAAAAAAGTACTGTGTGCCTCCTTCAAGATACTCTCCCGCAAATCTGCATTCTTCGGAACACACAACCTCTCACCCATCTATAGAACTCCATCTTGGACACAGAACTCTGACAACTTGCCATCGGAAACCTGCTGCAACATCTTCACAATCCCTGCATCTGCTTTCTGACCTTCCTCAATCTACTCTCTAAAGAAGGTTGCAACCTCAGCTGAGCCAAAAAAGCCCCCAAACCCTGCAGTGTCACCTCGATACCTACCTGATCAATCTCTGCTGCCAATTCTCTCTGCGTAGTGATCAAGCTCGACAAACTACTCTTTCGACTAAGCCCATCGGCCACCACATTCGCCTTGCCCGGGTGATACTTGATCTCAGAACAAATGTCTTCCAATACTTCAAACCGCCTTCTCTACCGGAGATTTAGATCCTTCTGCTGATAAATATACTTAGGATCTTGTGGTCGGTATACATATTGACCTTCTCACCATATACATAATGCCTCCACTGCTTCAAGGCAAAGATAATCGTTGCTAACTTCAGATCATGCATTGGATAATTCTTCTCATGCGGACGCAACTGCCTCGAACCAAAGGCAATAACATTGACTTCCTGCATCAAGACGCACCCTAAACCTCTGAGATATGCATCACTGAAGATATCATAATTCTTTCCAGCTTGTGGCAAAGCTAAGATAGACGCAATCGTCAACTTCTTCTTCAACTCAAGGAAACTCGTCTCACACTTATCGGTCCATGTGAATGTCACATTCTTCCGAGTTAACCCTGCCAAATGAAATCCAATATGTGCATAGCCCTGAATGAATCTCCTTTAGTACCCAGCCAAACTCAAGAAACTCTTGACTTCCTTCACTGACATTGGCTTCGGCCAATCCTTCACGACTTCAATCTTCTGAGTATCAGTGGCCACTCTCTCCTTAGAAAGGATATGACCAAGAAAAGCTACCTCAAATTTCCAAAACTCACACTTCAACAGCTTGGCATACAAGTTATGCTCCTGTAACTTCTTCAATACCTCTGTCAAGTGCGGAGAATGCTCATCCTCTAACTTCGAATACACCAAAATATTATCAATGAAAACCACTATGAAGGAATCAATAAATGGCCGCAAGATCCGATTCATCATATCCATGAATACTGCCGGTGCATTTGCCACTCCGAATGGCATTACCAAAAACTCATAGAGTCCATGACGAGTCCTGAAAGCTGTTTTACTCACATCTTCCTCCTTGACTCGAACTTGATGATACCTTGATCTCAAATCAATCTTCGAAAACACAGCTACTCCCCGACGCCTATCAAACAGGTCATCAATCCGTGGAAGCGGATACTTGTTCTTAATAGTTACCCTATTCAATTCCTGATAGTCAATGCACATCCTCATTGACCCATCCTTCTTTTTCTTTACCAACAACACTAGCGCACCCCACGGTGGAGAACTTGGCCTGATAAAACTCTTACTCAGCAATTCCTCAATCTGCTTCTTAACTTCATCATGCTCTACAGGTGCCATCCTGTACGGAGCTTTAGAAATTGGAGCACTCCCTGGATGAACATTAATACAGTACTCCACATCTCGCCGCGGTGGCGATCCCAGTAAATCTTCTAAGAACACTGTAGGAAAATCCCTGACAACTGGAATGCCTCTGACTTCATCTGGAATCATCAACTTAGATACCAATGCAGCCACTTTCGGGTCTATCATCTTCCCCTGAAAAATCATTGCGGGACCTCCTGATGTTTTCACAAACACCTCTTTCTTCTTGTATTCAATTGTGGCATCATATACTGTCATCCAATCAATGCCCACAATCACATCCATGCCTAGAACTTGCAGCTCAATGAGATCAATGCCAAAATCTTCCACCAATCCCGATATTACAGTCCTCGTAATATCGATCAGCAATCAACTCTTCTCATGATGGTCTTGCCACCGTCAAGACTCTGCCTGGAAACAACTTAGGTTCCACACCTAAGACTTGCAAAATTGGGCGACAAAAATGTATGCGAAGAACCAGTATCAAATAAAATTTTTGCTTTTATTCCATTAACCAAAACAATTTTTATTACATGAAGAATGATACTCAAATCTCCAATTTATTCTCAAACAAAGTTTTACTTAATACATCAAATAAAATTTAAAATTCTTGCATACCCTGGATCACATCCTCTAAGTTACTCACATCCTCCTCAGTTAATGCGAACACTCGCCCTTGCCTCTGAAATTTGCCTCTGCGTGAACCTTCCTTCTTCAACTGCGAATAGAAAGGCTTATTATGCCCCGCTCGCCCACATTGAAAACAAGTCTGCTTTGCCAGTTTAGGACACGCTAACCTAAAGTGACCTGCCTCTTTACAATAGTAACAAGACACATCTTGAGTTGCAGGTGCCCTCTGCTCTGGCCTACTGAACTCGCCCTGCTTCACTGGAAACTTCTTTCCACTCTAACCAACTATTGATATATTGTTCCTGTTCTAGGTATCTTGCTTCTTCTGGAACTGGTCCATATCCTCTTCCGTCATCGTTGCTCTCCTGACCAGCTTATCAAACCTCCTTATGCCCAATAGAATCATCCTCGACCTCAAATTCGGCCTCAAGCCCTGCTCAAATTTCTTGACCTTCTTCACTTCATCAACAATCAGATCTGGTGCATACCTTGACAAACTGAGCGAACTTAGTCTCATATTTATGCACTGTCATATTGCCTTGCTACAGATTCAAGAATTTCGTTGCCTACCTCTCCTGAATATCCAAAGAAACGAAACGGTCCATGAATTCATCCAGAAAAGCCTCCCAAGTCACTTGCTGGTCCCCGAAAGTCCTCTTCACTGACTGCCACCAGACGCCAGCATCCTTCTCTAACTGCATAGTAGCCAATATCACCTTATTGACTACTGGGGTTTCCTAGACTTTGAAGACCATTTCCATCTGTCTAATCCAATCATCAGCCTCATTTGGATCAAACTACCCCTCAAAAACAGGCGGCTTCATCCGCTTGAAGGACTCAATCTGCTTGATCGGATCAACATCAACAAGCACTAATTCAGCCCCCTGATTCTGATTCTTATTCTGATTATGTATCATATTAGCTGCCATGAATGCATTCAAGGTCTGATACACCCTGGCAATCTCAGTCTCAAGATCAAGTCCAGCCCCATCACCATTATTACCATTCCTTATCCTAGGTCTTGCCATTTTACTGAATACTGCAAAATGAGGGTAAAGCTAGAGCATCGCAACAAAATTCATATTCACATCAATACCCTATGGCAAAACCTCAACCATACCCCAAACCCAATACATCATGCTTTAACTCTATGTGATACTCACACTCTAATGTCCACACCTAGGTACTCACGCTCTAGTGTCCACATCTATGTTTATTTTTTATACTATGTTTATCATTACTATTGAATCAGGCTCTGATACCAACCTCTGTAGGGCCCCTAATTTCCAATATAATATCTTAGAAATACGTGGCACAATTCCCAGCATCAACCTCAATGTAATGGTAAACATAGCCAAAACATAGATAAATTTTTTTCAACTTTTATTACATCAATTCTTTACAAAACACAGTGAAAAATAAACACCTTGAATAACAAATTCTTTCTTTTACAACACATTCTTTTACAATTTACACAAGCCACAATATCAATCTATCTAATGCATCCAAATCCCAATCCTATAAGTACCTACCTTTAAAACATGAGGCTAGAGATAAACTCTAATCCTCAAAACTACAGGGGTCAGCCATAACAGTGTTAGTGACAAAAAAATAAAGGCAACATGAATAAAACATAAAGGACCAGGTAAACAACATGTACCAACAGTAAGAATAAATGAAATAAGAAATAACAATAAATAAAACATGAAAACATCAAGTGAAACTAGACTAAGTGTCAAGTGTAGAAAAACGAGAAACAACATGCATAAAACCAAGTCAAGGAAATACCAATATTATATGCTGACTCTTTAATGCATACTTGTCAGATTCTTTGCATCCCACTCTACATAGTTCCGGTACAAGCCCTTAACGTTCTCCACTTGATAGGGTTTAATTCCTCGTTATGCAACTAACCCTACTACGATGAATACTATGAAATCTAGATAAACTGTGAGCATTAGCCCAAGCATCAATAATTTCGGAGGTCAATCTCTATCCACAGATAATCCGGATACTGTTTCACTCACAGCTGGAAATCTTCGAGAATACCCCACACCGCAAGCTGTGGCGCCTCATCACATGAATACATCACGAGTGTCGCCTCGACCCTGATAATTTCGGAGAGTATTTCACTAACACCTCAGACCATACTGAGGTCCATAACTCATGTTCTCATTTCATCATATCACCATCTAGTGTTTGTCCTTATCTTTTTAAGTTAATTAGTTGATTATGAATCTCCTAGAGTTTGGTGTACCCTACCGGACTTAACTAATCAACAACAAAACCTCAACAAATCAAATCACAAAATCTCAAGTGATCAACAACAAGGCCTTAACTAACCAAATCACAAAATCTAAATCGCCGGTAATTAGGGTCCTACTTACCCTCTAGAGACTCATAACTCAACCATCAACCCAAAACTTTCAATAAAACTCATAAATCCATCATCAAAATGTTTATATAGAGAAAACAACAAAAACCCAAATCCATTTAATATACTCATAAAATTCCAGAATCGAAATAAAGTATTAAATCCATTAAATAATAGAAAACCATATTTTGAAGTCATAGAAAGTCACAAAACATCAATTCCTTCGAAAATCACATATATCTCTCTTTATAAAGTCATAGGAAATCAATTTAATTTTTATTATAAGCAAAATATAACTCTCTGTAAAATATTGTAATCTATAGCAAAAACATCACATAAAATAATAGATCAATAATCCATAAGTTCGAAAAAATAATCGTTCAAAAGAGACGAAGAAAACTCAATAAAAAAACTCAACAATAGCAGGTGCGGTCGACTGCCAAAACAGTGCAAAATAACAGCGGTCGACCGTCCCTTTTGAAATTCTCAAAAAAGCATGTCGGTCGACTGTGCGGTCAACCGCTAGCTGCTATGCAGCCAGTCTCGAAATTTTGAGTATGTTTCGACTGATACACTACTTAAACTTCATGAAATCAAAACAACTTTCTTTAGATGCTAAAATATGTCTTGTGCAACATGTACGAGTTTATAGAACAAATCGAAAACACATTAAGATCTCAAAAGAGTAATTTTTCACAAATTTCTTCAAAACAGTGCATAAAAATATGTAAGTGTGTATATGTGTTTATTTGCTTCAGTTAAAGCCTTAAAATCTCATCAATAGGAAGTAGTATAATGTCTAACTCAATCTCAGTATGCAATAATCAGGATCCAATTGAAAACTACTACACGAAATCACAAAATTTCTTCAAAATAGTGTATAGTGTGTGTATATATATATATATGTATATATATACACACATACAATTTAAAGAGATTTTGAATTGTGAAAAATTATTAATAAACAGCGAGTTCTCAAACCTACTGGTCAGTGGGTGCGTTTTTAAAAATGTTATTGTATCACAGCGGGGGCTCTGTGCGTGGGTTCAAATCCGGCCTGGCCATTTTTCGGAAAATTTGATTTTTTTTTTCTTCCTATTTTTATTATTTTAAACAGTTTTTAAGTGTTTTAAAAAATTGAGAAAAAATATTAGAATTATTCTAAAAATGCCTAGACTTCATGAAAATTATTTCTATAGCTTTTGACATATTATAATGGTAATTAGAGGCTATTTTGAGAAAATAAATTGATACAAATTATTAGAATGAAATATTGATTAATTAAAGAAAATAAATATTTTTCTTTTAAAAGAAATTTTGAGTAGAGATATGAGATTGTGTCTTGGAAAATTTAAGTAAGATAGATGTGATTTTTGGCTAAATAAGTGGAGGATTGACATTATGAAAGTAAAGGAATTATGTGAAGTTAAATTATGAATGTGGTAAGTTTGAAAAATGAAATTGTTGTATTATACATGAAATTTGTACATGAAAATGGAATGAAAGATCATGATGAATTATGAGAAAAATTTGTGAGTATGAATACTCAACTTTTATGAACAAGAAATGAGATTAAAGACTGGAGTGTAGCTAAGTCCTTATACCGGCATTGAATAAATTCTTTGAGATAAATATTGAAATGAAAGCCCAAGTTTGGGTCGTTATTATTGATTGATAGTTAAGACCGGTATAGAGCAAGTGCTAACTCTAGAGTATTGATTTTATTCATGATTATATTATCTAAGGATTAGACACATAGTGGAGATGTGATGAAAGTAAGAGAAAAAGACGAGTATGAGGGACTCGGATCTATGGTTAGAGAGTATTCATAGGTTGCCTGCTTCATGCGTCATGTCGTGGCGTGAATACATGTCCGGAATTATCGGGACCGTGGCGATGCTTGTGGGGTGTTTGGTGACTACGAGTGGTGCCATTGTTCCATGATGGAGGCTGAATTGTCCATAGGCTCTGCATGATGCATCATGTCACGACGTGGGATTCCCCTTCAGGCTATCTGGACATGGGCTCGTAACTCATAGAACACCTAGGATACTTACCGTAGTTACCGTAGTAGTTTAACTCATGGCAAGGGAATCAAACCTACAAGATGAAGAACAATTAAGGTCTTGCCCTCGGACCTATGTAGTATGGGATGCATAGAATCCGAACAAGTGCACATTAGTGTCATGTATTATAAATAACATCATTAAAGACTAAGTGCACATTCACACACGACATCAATAGGATAGTCCCCCTTAGCTTTGTTTGTGACAAGTGTGTGCTTTCTATATAAGAGAAATTGATGTATTATATCCTAGCGTCAGTTGTATGCAACTGACGTGCCTACAGTTTCTATGCAGGATAAAATGAATGAAAAGACTAAGGATTGAATGATGCTTAAAGAAATGTTCAAGTTGATGTTTAATTCACGTATTATGTTGTAATTTTCTTCCGCTGTGTAAAATGTAAACATTATTGTATAAAAGTTTTTAATTCCTTGTAAAATTGTACAAAGTGAAGTGTAAAGATCTTGTGGAACTTCGAATTTAGTCTTATTTGGAATTCTGGGTGTTACAGAGTGGTATTAGAGCCACGCTTCCAAGTAGTACAAATTTATAAGGAACAACACCCTAGAATGGACATTTAGAGTGTGCGTTGGGTATAGAGATTTAAATGTAAGCAACTTACATTTGTGTTGCTCTATGGTTGATGCTTCTTCTTCTCCCTACCCCAAGATGGCAAACCACCACGACCCAGCGGGCGATGATGATTGGCACTTAATCGAAGAGGACTACAACCCCGGACAAGGAGATTCCAACGAAGAAGATCCCGAGGAATATGAAGGAGAATGGCCCGAGTCCCGAGAGATTACTCCACCTCCGGACTCATCAGACATTTCATCCAACGAGGAAGAGCCAAATCGGGGAGATCTCGTCAAGTCTCTTTAGAGTCAAGTGGGGACTCAGAGGGAGAGAACAGAGCTTTCGCAGGCCCAGTATGTGAAGTGCAAGGAGAATATTGCAACCCTCAGTTATCGTGTATGGGAACTCAAGAAGAGAAAGAAAATGTACGATGTACTGAAGGAAAAAGTGGCAGAACTAAGGGAAGAGCTTAGCAAAGCCAAGAGAAACCGTAGGAATTAGAATGTTGTATCTTCTCAATGCTTTTGCTTGATGTCAGACGATGTTTTAAATTTGAATGTACAAAGTTTGAATTCAATGAAATGAAAGAAGTTGATTTAAATTCATGTTTTCTACTTCGAATTTAATGCATCTTTTGAATCAGAATATGACTGGAAGAAGATCAACGAATGGAGAAGGACCCAGCTATGGACTCAACTTGGAAACGGAGTTGGCCAGAGTCTATCAGATCCTCAACTCCGTTGCCATGAATCAAAACCATAGGGGGATGCCTGCAAATCCAGTTCCTGAGACGATCAAACTCATGGAGTCATTCAAAATGATGAAGCCACCAGTGTTTGAAGGGAAGTCAGACCCAGATGCAACTAACAATTGGATTCGGCAAGTTGAGACTATCTTTGAGAAGAATACGATGGAGTTCCTAGCGCTGCAGCAGGGAGGCATGTCTGTCATGGAGTATGAGACAAGATTTACTCAACTTTCGAAATATGCACCCGAACTTGTAATGGACGAGGCAAAGAAAGCTCGGAAATTCGAGCATGTATTGTGGTCAAGTCTGAGATCAAGGAAGATACCCCTCAGTATCAGGAGGTTTGACAAGTTAGTCAAGCGACCTGCAACTACTGAGGTGGATATGGAGCAGTTCCATGCTGTTCAGAACTGGAGGAACAACTGTAATGTGAGGAAGAGGCCGGCAATTTCGGGGAATGTCAGAGGGCAGCTGCCAGCTCAAAGGTTCAAACCTACTGGGACGAATGCTGTCAATGTGGCTGGGAGACCCAAAAATGATTGGGTGAAGCCTCCTGTAGTGACTTGTTTCAATTGTGGGGAGACAGGTCATTACAGATCTCATTGCCCTAAGCTGCGAGATGTCATCCATAATGGATCAACGCAGCAAGTTGGAAAGAAGTCATACTGAAAGCATCACTTTTGTGTTAACTTTATTTCCTTATTTTTTTTGAATGAGAATCATATGGGCATATGTTTGCATATTGTGTTTATTATAATATTAATGCAAGTATCTGATATTCTATAAGGTTGATAATATGGTGTGAGGAGACACACAGAAGATCATATTATCAGTTCCCTATGGAATATATAAATAGTTCACAACCTAGACGGACTTGGACAATCCATTGGAAAGGTTGTAGTGTAATCTGGTATTAGTCTATCTTGACTATAGGTTTACACTAGTACACTTTGTGTGTATTGAACAGGACCACTTGAGGTTGTTCTCTTTGTACTGACTACAAAATAGAACAAACACCTCTGTTATTATGGATGCTTATGCTCTTAATCCAGATATAATAACAGACATGTATATGCAGTGTGCATTACTTTGACTCATAAAAGAGTGAGATTCATTATGGATCAACAACCTCTATGAATTGGGTAATAGCATTGTATGTATGATGGACTGTTGATTGTAAAAGGAATCCATGTCCCGATACATCGGGTTGATGATGTCCCCTTAAGGAGCTCATAAGGATTGTCATGTAAACCCTGCAGGTGGATTACATCCGACATGACAAATAAAGTTGAGTGGTACTACTTAAGGATAAAAGATGTTGATCAATATAGTTGTCAGTAACTTAATTTGATCGACGGACATTCGATATCTTAACATGGGGAGCTGAACGAGCATATAATAAAAGGAGCCCATAAATATAATTTGGGATTAGGAAGGTAGTGCAACAATAGCTCTTTAGTGGACCGAGCTATTGTTAATGGGCCTGGGTTGTGTGTTCGGGCTGAACACGGGATACCCAGATTCGTTAGGAGACCTAACCCTAATTTCTCCTCATGGTCCCTACCGTAGCCTTATATATATATCCTCTATTCTCTGGCCGTCATATCATTATCAGAGATCAGAAGTTTTCTCTAAATTCGTGATTCACGTAAGGAGAGAAAGAGAGGTCAGCCAAGGAGAAGAAAGGTTGGTAGATCGTCGCCCACACGACGTCCAACCTGAGGAAGGAATACGTGCAGAAGATCTTGGGGTCGCTGACGGCTCGAGGTTGCTAGAAACTATCGTCTTCTTCTCATCGCAGGTATAATTCGTGAACCCTAGATTCCGCTATAAAGGGTTAGATCACGTATTAAATCTGTTAAGTTTTTATGATCGATACGCACACCAATCCGTGGTCCTGAGAATCATCGCAGTTCCATCAATTGGTATCAGAGCTAGGTTTTGGATCTGCGTATTGATTGTTACATCCATGTTGTCCAATAAAACTTGCATTGTATGATAGTCGGTAGATGTAGATCTGTTCTAACTCGGTTTTGCAGGCATCTTAGATCCAATTATTATGGTCCAATGCATGTTTTGTTTGTGTTGTTGTTGTTTTGTGGATGTAATTAATATCACGAGGGTTGATCGTGCTTATAAATTTAATTTTTCAATCTAGATTATGTGTGAACTCCTTCGGGAGGCATAGGATTGATGTAATTTTAATTTTTTTTTTTTTTTGATCGATCGTGATGGCGGTGGTGGTTGTTTCTGACGCCGGAGGAGATGCTGTTTTTAGGCAGTCCGGAGATCGACAGATGGTTTTCGATGAAGAAATCGGCAGCCAAACCTTTAAAAAAAAAAAAAAATCGGGGCGCTGCCCCGAACCCCGCGACCTGACCCCGAATAACTCTGCGCAGGGTCAGATTTAGGATTCGCACAGCCGGGGAAGAATCAGGAAAGATGGCCATAATAGTTGGATATTTATTTTCAAATTTATTGCCATTATTGCTTATTCTGATTATGCATGTTTATTATTTTGTGATTTTTTTTTTGAAAAACTAGGATCACATTAATAATGGACAACATGGACATAAATTAACTAGTTGAAAAACCCTCATTGTTAAATAACTCAGTGGGAGAGGGAATTCATTTAACATGAATCCCACGGTCTCCATTGCTGGTCTGTAGGTGATATAATTATACTTGTGTGTTGGCTTTAGTGCTTTCCTCCATATCGGATGAGTATAATTATGGATCACCAGTACAAACTTCCTTAGGGATAATTGTAGAAAGTTGCCTAGTATGTGTTCACTTCTCCATCTGAAGGAACTCAATACAAGATAATAGACTTAGTATTAAGCAATGGTATACACTTAGATACAAATAATGGTATCCTCCCCATCGGAGTCACTGCTATTATTTGTAGGACCAGAGCAAGACCAACAGATTAATTTTATTTGTCATAAAGTTGTGTTGACATGATAGTAAAATTAATAGGAAAAACCTACTTGAACAAATATTGAATTTGTATACGTCCACACTATCATGGCATGCTAAATTCATGGTGTTTAAGGTGTTGGTGAATTTTTTTTTATTGTTTTGAGGGAATCAATATTTAATTAATTCAAAATGTTTTGCCCTACATAATTTTTTTTTATGTGATTCTCAGGATTTCAAAAATGGGTTCTTTCAGTCCACTTATGGTGATTATTAAAGAAAACAAACTTACTGGACCTAATTATATTGACTGGAAACGTAACTTGGATATTGTCTTAACTGTTGAAGAGTACAAATTTGTACTCGATGAGGAATGCCCACCTAAGCCTGATGCTAACTCTGATGAAGAGGTCAAAGAGGCTTATAAGAAGTGGAAAAAGGCAGATGAGATGGCGCGGTGTTACATTTTGGCATCTATGTCAAATGTACTGCAGCATCAGCATCAGGCCATCCCACAGCTTATGATATGATGTACAACCTTAAGGAACTCTTCGGACATCAGAGTAGAGCGGCTAGGCAATTTGCTATGAAGAGTGAGAGCATCTATGGCTGAGGGGACACCAGTAAGGGATCATGTTCTCAAGATGATGGGTCATCTAAATGAGATGGAGATCCTTGGTGCTGAAATTGATGGGGAAACCCAAGTCGATATCATTCTCGGGACTCTGCCTAAAAGTTTTGACTCGTTTTGCCTTAATTACAACATAAACAAAAGGTTGTATAGTTTGGCAGAACTTGCAAAAGAACTACAGGATGCTGAAGCTCTCTTCAAGCAGAATGCCCATATTTATGTGACTGAAAAGGACTCTACTTCTAAGCCGAAAGGTGGTAAGAAGAAGAAAGTTCAGAAACAAGTAAACTCAGCAAAGAAGGACATGGGACCTCAAGGCGCTGTGAAAAAGTCGAAAGGCAAGTGTTTCAAGTGCAAAGGGTCAGGACATTGGAAGACTGGCTGTCCACTTCTCAAACAAGAGAACAAAGAAGGTATATCTCATTTACTAGTTGTTGAAACATGTTTAGCGGTGTTATCTACCGGCACCTGGTGTGTAGATACAGGAGCCACTAATCATGTCTGCAATACATTGCAGGGGTTCCAGGAAACCATACGGCTCAGTGATGGAGAGATATGCTTGTTTATGGGTGACGCTACAAGAGTAGCGGCCATTGCAATAGGAGATGTTATTTTATCTTTTGGTAGAAATAAGTCTTTGACATTGAGAGATTTTCTTTATGCACCTTCACTTAGAAGGAATTTAATTTCTGTTTCCATGCTAGTTAAGGATGGATATTCAGTTTATTTTAATGACAATATTGTTATTAGAAAAAATAAGCATTTTATCTGTTCTGGTGCATTGGTTGATAATCTGTATGTCATTAATCCTATTTCACCCACGATGCAACTTATGGAAATGAATAATATGTCTTCTAACATAAATAAGAGAAAAGAACCTTCTTGTATGAACCAAACATATCTTTGGCACTTGCGATTGGGGCATGTTAACCTAAGAAGGATTCAAAGACTGGTTAAAGATGGACCTTTGAGTTTATTGGAAGTGGAGGCACTACCAGTCTGTGAATCCTGCTTGGTAGGTAAAATGACCAAAAGGCCTTTCAAGGCAAAGGGTTATAGGGCCAAAGTTGTGTTGGAATTGGTTCATTCTGATTTGTGTGGGCCCATGACTGTCCAGGCTAGAGGTGGCTTTGAATATTTTGTCACATTTACTGACGATTATTCAAGGTATGGATATATTTATTTGATCCACCGTAAGTCTGAGTGCTTTGAGAAATTCAAAGAGTACAAGGCAGAAATGGAGAAACGTCATGGAAAATGTATCAAGTCATTACGTTCAGATCGTGGTGGCGAGTATCTCTTTGGGGAGTTTAGGGACTATTTGTCAGAGGCTGAGATTACATCCCAATTATCAGCACCTGGAACACCCCAACAGAATGGTGTAGCAGAAAGAAGGAATAGGACTCTTATGGAGATGGTTAGATCAATGATGAGTTATTCAGATTTACCAGATTCGTTTTGGGGATATGCCTTAGAAACTGCAGCTTATATTTTGAATTTGGTTCCTTCTAAGTTAGTACCAATTACTCCCACAGAACTGTGGACTGGGCGTAAGCCTAGTCTGAAACATGTTCGGATTTGGGGTAGTCCAGCACACGTGCTGAATGGGAAAGCCGATAAGTTGGAATCTCGTACAGAAGTATGCTTGTTTGTAGGCTATCCAAGAGGAACGAAAGGAGGTTTATTTTATAGTCCTAAGGATCAGAAGGTTATTGTTAGCACCAATGCTCGATTCTTAGAGGAAGACTATGTGATGAACCATAAACCCATAAGTAGAGCTGTTCTAGAAAAACTGAGAGGTGAGACGCCAAATACTTCAGTACCAACAGTACAACAGGATGTACCACCAGTAACTGCACAACGTGTCACAACACCACAACCGATAGTGCGTCGTCGTAGTCGGAGGGTTGTGATACAACCTGATAGATATATGTTCTTCGGAGAGTAGTCAGACTTTGTCCCTGAGGAACAAGATTATGATCCCTGTACCTACAATGAAGCACTCCAAGATAAAGATGCAGAGTCTTGGCAAAAAGCAATGATATCTGAAATAGAATCTATGGATTCTAATCAAGTCTGGGAGCTTGTAGAACCACCTATTGTGAAAAAGCCATTGGATGCAAGTGGGTCTATAAGAGAAAAAGAGGATCAGACGGTAAGGTTGAAACCTTTAAAGCTCGGCTTGTTGCAAAAGGTTTTACTCAAAGAGAGGGTATTGATTATGAGAAAACCTTTTTTCCAGTAGCCATGCTTAAGTCTATCCGGATTCTTTTATCTATTGCAGCTCATCTTGATTATGAGATTTGACAAATGGATGTCAAGACAGCTTTCCTTAATGGAAGTCTTGAGGAAGACATCTATATGAAGCAACCAGACGGGTTCATTGAAAAGGGCCAAGAGCATCTTATTTGTAAGCTCAAGAAGTCCATTTGTGGACTTAAGCAAGCTTCCAGATCTTGGAACATATATTTTGATCAGGTGATAAAATCCTATGGATTTGATCAATGTCAAGATGAATCGTGTGTATACAAAAAGTGTGACGGAAACGTAGTGGTATTCCTAGTACTTTACGAGGATGACATCTTGCTCATTGGAAACAATGTGAAGGTATTATCTAACGTAAGGGTATGGTTATCCAAACAGTTTGATATGAAGGACTTGGGAGAAGTAGGTCACATCCTTGGGATCAAAGTTCTACGAGATCGCAAGAAAAGGATGTTGCGCTTGTCCCAAGCTTCCTATATCGATACTATACTAACTCGTTTTAGCATGCAAAATTCTAAGAAAGGTTTCTTACCTTTTAGGCATGGAATTGCCCTATCAAAGGAGCAGTGTCCGAGGACACCTAAAGAGATAGAGAACATGAAAGCAGTTCCTTATGCTTCAGCAGTAGGAAGCTTAATGTATGCAATGCTATGTACGAGACCAGATATCTGCTTTGCCGTTGGCATGGTTAGCAGATATCAGTCTAACCCGGGACAAGAGCACTGGACTGCCATAAAGCATATTTTGAAGTACCTGAAAAGGACTAAAGATTACATGCTAGTTTACCAGGCAGATAGTTTAGTTGCCTTGGGGTATACAGACTCAGATTTTCAGTCAGATAGGGATTCCAGGAAATCAACCTCAGGTTATGTATTTACTTTGGGAGGTGGAGCCACTATATGGAGGAGTATCAAGCAAAAATGTATTGCTGATTCTACCACGGAAGCCGAGTATGTGGCAGCCTCTGAGGCAGCCAAAGAAGCGGTTTGGCTCAGAAACTTCCTATTGGACTTGGATGTGGTACCTAATTTGCCTAAGGCTATTACACTTTATTGTGAGAATAGTGGTGCAGTTGCAAATTCAAAGGAACCACGAGCCCATAAGACAGGTAAACACATTGAGCGTAAGTACCACCTGATATGAGATTTCGTAAAGAAAGGAAAAGTTGCTGTGATCAAGATAGCATCAGCAGACAACCTAGCTGATCCCTTCACTAAGAGCTTACTAGCTAAGGCTTTTGATAGTCATGTTGAGGGAATGGGAGTCAGATGCGTAGCAGCATGGCTTTAAGTATAAGTGGGAGATTTGTAACAGTATACAGAAAAGTAATACTTTGAGTATAAGTGGGAGATTGTTAGGGTTATATACTGAAAGCATCACTTTTGTGTTAACTTTATTTCCTTATTTTTTTTGAATGAGAATCATATGGGCATATGTTTGCATATTGTGTTTATTATAATATTAATGCAAGTATCTGATATTCTATAAGGTTGATAATATGGTGTGAGGAGACACACAGAAGATCATATTATCAGTTCCCTATGGAATATATAAATAGTTCACAACCTAGACGGACTTGGACAATCCATTGGAAAGGTTGTAGTGTAATCTGGTATTAGTCTATCTTGACTATAGGTTTACACTAGTACACTTTGTGTGTATTGAACATGATCACTTGAGGTTGTTCTCTTTGTACTGACTACAAAAAAGAACAAACACCTCTGTTATTATGGATGCTTATGCTCTTAATCCAGATATAATAACAGACATGTATATGCAGTGTGCATTACTTTGACTCATAAAAGAGTGAGATTCATTATGGATCAACAACCTCTATGAATTGGGTAATAGCATTGTATGTATGATGGGCTGTTGATTGTAAAAGGAATCCATGTCCCGATACGTCGGGATGATGATTTCCCCTTAAGGAGCTCATAAGGATTGTCATGTAAACCATGCAGGTGGATTACATCCGACATGACAAATAAAGTTGAGTGGTACTACTTAAGGATAAAAGATGTTGATCAATATAGTTGTCAGTAACTTAATTTGATTGACGGACATTCGATATCTTAACATGGGGAGCTGAACGAGCATATAATAAAAGGAGCCCATAAATATAATTTGGGATTAGGAAGGTAGTGCAACAATAGCTCTTTAATGGACCGAGCTATTGTTAATGGGCCTGGGTTGTGTGTTCGGGCTGAACACGGGATACCCAGATTCGTTAGGAGACCTAACCCTAATTTCTCCTCATGGTCCCTACCGTAGCCAAGGAGAAGAAAGGTTGGGAGACCGTCGCCCACCCGACGTCCAACCCGAGGAAGGAATACGTGCAGAAGATCTTGGGGTCGCTGATGGCTCGAGGTTGCTAGAAACTATCGTCTTCTTCTCATCGCAGGTATAATTCGTGAACCCTAGATTCCGCTATAAAGGGTTAGATCACGTATTAAATCTGTTAAGATTTTATGATCGATACGCACACCAATCCGTGGTCCTGGAAATCATCGCAGTTCCATCTCTTTCCACTTCATTTAGTACAATTTTACAAGAAAATTTGAACTTTTCACTTTACATCAGAGTTTACATAAATTCATTACAATTTACACTGCACAGGGGAAGTAAAATTACAACATTTAAATGAATGTACAACAACATTGAATAATCCTTAAGCATCTGTTCCTCTTTAATCTTTATCATGTCACTAACCTGCATATAAGACTGTGGGTACGTCAGTTTATTCAACCGACGAACATTATACACGGTCATCCTCTCTATGCCAGAAATAGTATAACTTATTTTCCATATTTAGCAAACACACACTTGTCATATATCAAACTAAAGGGACGACCCTATTGATGTCGTGTTGTGATTGTGCACTTAGTCCTTAATGCAGTTATTTATGTTACATGACACTAATGCGCACTTGTTCGGATTCTATGCATCCCATACTACATAGGTCCGAGGGCAAGCCCTTAATCGTTCTTCATCTTTGTAGGGTTCAATCCCTCGCCATGACTTAATACTACTACTGTAACTACAGTAAGTATCTTAGATGATTTATGAGTACAAGCACGTGTACAGAAAACCTAGAGGGGAATCCCACGTCATGTCACGACGCATCGTGAAGACAGCCTGTGGCAATTCAGCCTCCTTCATGGCACACGATCCTCTTGCAGTCACCAAACATCCCACAAGCGTCACCACCGGGACGGTACTCTGGAGCAGTATCCACGTCATGTCACGACGCATCACATCACTTCACACGATTCCTTCTTATTCGTATTTCTTTTCTAAATTTCCATTCTAAATCTTTTGTAAAAAAATACCACTTTATACAAATGCAAGTGTAGAACTTATAGTTCTAAATTATACTTTTATTCTTTAAACATACTCCACTTCATGCAAATAATTTTCAAACTATTTTTCATGGACTCCACATAATTTAAAAATAATAATCATATTTTTATGTAATTTTTTTGATCATTAAAAACCCCCAAAAAATGTTTTTCCCCACAATATAAACAACAGCCGAGGCCACAGATCGAACCAGCGACCACAGGGAAACCAACCGAAGGCACAAGCCACTAGGCCGAGTGCTACTCGTGCTTAGAAGAGAAGGCAAGAGCATTAAGTGCTCTCGACCGCTGCTCTACATATTTTTTGAAATGAAAAATAAAAGCATGGCAGCCCGGGGATTCGAACCAGCGACCTCAGACCCCGAGAGCCCACTGTAGCGATTAAGGCCGTCCTGACCACTTGAGCTACGTGCTCAGGTTGTCAAAGTACAACTCGTAATTTATTTAAATCAAAACTCTCTGGTAACAAAATATTTCGATGTTCAACTAGTCCTCATTTCACTTTGCTTTTATAAAAAATTACTGTAAATGTCCAGATTGACTAATATCATCATAAATTATACTCCAGTATGAAAAAATAATTTTTTCAACAATTAAAACATATTTTTCGTACAATTAATTTGAATTGTAAACTATCACTACCACATTTCTTCTTTTTCGACATTTCTTAACAATTAATATCTCAAACCTCTTCATTAGCAATCTTCATATTAATTTCCTGTTTTTAATCATTTACTAAGCATACAAATTTATATCTTAATTCATTTCAATACAATACAAAGATTCATTTAAACACATAAAGTAGTATTGTTAATCTACTAACTTTTGTGTCTATAATTCATGGTGTAGATAATAAAATTTTCTTCAACAATCCATAACTATAGTCGATTCACACAAAATTTAGACTTTTACTAATAAGATCACATACAATTGCACATCCACATTCCAATCAATTTATAGATCAATTTTTCAATTAAATGTGTACTCTTATTAATCTTTTTCATGCATCATTTTTTTTTCCATTCAATCTAGCATGCATTCCTATTTTAAAATATAGAAAATTTACCCACCTTAAATGGAGAGAAAATACAACTAGCAACCTCCTAGACGAATGTCCTTACAAACGAACGATCCTCCTCTTTGAACACGCGCGCACAAGCCAACCCGAGCACACCCAATGCCAAACCGAGAGCACTCCCTCCTTGATGCCGGCCTCCTCTTCTTGTTGCAAGCACAACTCCCACACACAACTCAATCTTTTACTCACTAACTACTAAATAATGTAATTGAACTATAGGTTTGAAAGAATTAATTTGCACAAAAATACTAGCCATGGGAGGGGGTATTTATACTAAAAATCTAGGGAAATGGATGGCTAAGATTGAAGTAGGAGTTAGGAACAAATGGCTTAGATTTAAGGAGGAGTTACACTAACTACCCATGATGAGCAGCTCTTGCGACTAAGTGCATCAGCAACAATATTAGCCTTCCCAGGATGATACTTGATCTCAGGTCGCATGTCCTCAAGCTTTTCCAACCATCTTCACTGCCTCAAATTCAGATCCTTCTGCTGATATATATACTTCAAGCTCTTGTGGTCCGTGTACATGTTCTACTTCTCACCGTACACGTAGTGTCTCCATTGCTTTAGGACAAAGATAATCGCGGCCAACTCCAGATCATGAGTCGGGTAATTCTTCTCATGCGGTCGTAGTTGCCTAGACCCATAAGCGATTACTTTTTCTTCTTGCATTAAGACACAACCAAGCCCACGATGTGAAGCATCGCTATAAACATCATACTCAACACCTGCTCTAGGCAAAGCCAAAATAGGTGCAGTAGTCAACTTCTCTTTCAGCTCCTGAAAGCTTGCCTCACATTGCTCGGTCCACTTGAAGTTCACATTCTTCTTGGTCAGTCCAGTAAGCGACACGGCTATCTGAGCATAACCTTGAATGAATCTCCTGTAGTATCCAGTCATTCTAAGGAAACTTCTGACTTCCTTCACTGTAGTAGGCCTAGCCCAATCTCTCACTGCCTCTATCTTCTGAAGGTCAGTTGCCACTTCCTCCTTAGAAAGGATGTGACCTAGGAATGCCACTTCAGATTTCCAAAAATCACACTTGGATAACTTGGCATACAACTCCTGCTCTTCCAGCTTCTTCAAAACTGTTGCCAGATGCTCGGTGTGCTCCTCTTTTGATTTGGAGTACACGAGGATATCGTCGATAAACACTACAATGAAAGAATCAATGAACGGCCTCAGAACTCTGTTCATCAAATCCATGAAGATTGCGGGTGCATTCGTCACTCCAAATGGCATAACTAGGAATTCGTAATGCCCATGTCGAGTTCTAAATGCTGTTTTGTGCACATCTTCAGCTTTCACTCGAACTTGGTGATATCCTGATCGAAGAACTATTTTGGAGAAAACAGCTGCTCCTTGTCGACGATTGAACAAGTCATCAATTCGGGGAATAGGATACTTATTCTGAACAGTGACCTTATTCAGCTCTCGGTAATCGATACACATTCTCATCGATCCATCATTCTTCTTTACCAAAAGCATTGGTGCTCCCCAAGGTGACGCACTAGGTTGAATAAAGCCTTTCTCCAACAGTTCCTTAATCTGTCGTTTCACCTCATCCTGTTCCACTGGAGCCATCCTATACGGTGCTTAGAAATGGGTGCACTTCCCGGTTGAATAGTGATGCTGAACTCTACATCACGATGTGGCGGTAACCCAGGAAAATCATCCAAGAACACAGTCGGATAGTCCCGAACCACAGGAATCCCTTGCACTTCCACAGGAATCTCTTCCTTGCGGATAGCTGCCACCAGCCTAGAACACTTCTTCTTCCCTTGGAAAGTGACTTCAGGTCCACCTGGAGCCTTCACTGTTACCGTCTTGGTCTTGCACTCGATGCTTGCACTGTACACCGACATCCAATCAATGCCAATGATAACATCGACTCCCAAGATAGTCAGCTCGATCAGATCAATCCCAAAGATTCGATCTCCAATCACAATCTCGCAATCCGCATAATACCAATCAGTGGTTAAAGTTTCCCCTGATGGAGTAGCTACTGCTAAGATCTTGCCTGGAAAAATCTTCGGTTCAACTCCCAACACTTTAGCAAATTTAAGAGGCACAAAAATATGAGAGGATCCAGTATCCAACAACACAACAGCTTTCATTCCATTAAGATAAAGTTCTCCTGTTACATAATACACACTCATTACGTAACAGTTCACTAAATAGTGGGAAAAAAGAAATGACAAAAACCTCTAAACATCTGTCCTCGTACCAGTGATGACATGATCCACTTCATCAGCATCAGCTTCCGTCAAGGCAAATACTCGCCCTGGTTGGTACGGTCTCTTCCCGGCCTGCTGAGTTGATACCCCACGGGTGACATTTCGCGGCTTGGAGCATTGAGACATGAAATGTCCCGTCTCACCACAGTTGAAGCAAGTCACCGCAGGAGGTCTTACCACATTGTTCCCGGGTCCTCCAACCACACTAATAGCGTTCGCCCCTGTCGGTTTGAACCTTTGTGCAGATGGTTGCCCCTTGAAACTTTCAGAATTGGTGGGCCTCTTCCCAGACTGCCAGTTGTTCCTCCGGTTTTGAACAACATGAAACTGCTCCATATCTGCTTCCGTCGCTGCTGCTCTCTTGACCAACTTGTCAAATCTTCTGATACCAAGAGGTATCATCCGGGACCTCAAGCTCGACCTCAATCCATGCTCGAACTTACGAGCCTTCTTAGCTTCCTCCATCACCAGTTCCGGAGCATACCTAGAGAGCTGAGTAAACTTGGTCTCGTACTCTCTAACTGACATGCCGCCTTGCTGTAGTGATAGAAATTCCATAGCCTTCTTCTCTTGGACGTCGGAGGGGAAATAGTGACTGCGGAATTCTTCCAGAAATTCCTCCCAGCCAAGAACTATGCCTCCCATTGTCCTCTTCATCGACTGCTACCAAACAGCCGCATCCTTCTCAAGCTGCAGAGTCGCCAACTTGACCTTGCTGCCTTCAGGGGTCTCCAGCACTTCAAAAATCGTCTCTACTTGACGAATCTAGTTGTCAGCCGCATCAGGGTCTGACTTCCCTTCGAATACAGGTGGTTTCATTCGTTTGAACGATTCCACTAGTTTAATCGCTTCGGGCACCGGATTCGCAGGCCCCCTTCCTTGGTTCTGATTCATAGCCACGGCGTTGAGCGTCTGATAGACCCTCGCAAGTTCCGTTTCTAGATCCAGACCTTTCCCGTTTCTAGCTCCTCTTCTAGACATATTTTGTTGCAAAAGATCCATTAAATTCGAAGTATAAGACATGAATTTTAAATCAACTTGCATTTCATTGAATTCCAAACTTTATACATTCGAATTGAAAAACATTTCTTGACATCAGAATGAAAATAGTAGAAGCTACAACAGTCTAACTCCTACGGTTCCTTTTCGCTTCTCGAAGTTCTCCCCATAGTTTATCAACTTCATCCTTCAGCACATCTGTCATATTCTTCCTCTTCTCGAGTTCCCAGACACAATGACTGAGAACTGAAAAGTCATCCTTTCGCTTTGCCAGCTGAGCCTCCAATAATCCGACTCTCTCTCGCAGTGTTTCTACCTACCTCTGAAGAGATGTCACAAGACTATTTGGAACTGGTTCTTCTTCTTCATCAGAAGAGTCATCAGATGAATCCGGAGGTAGGGTGATCTCTAGGGATTCAGGCCATTCTTCTCCGTCAGAATCTGCTTGCCCTGGGTAGAACTCTTCCTCAGAATCTGCTTGTCCAGGATGGTACTCTTCCTCGATGATATGCCAGTCGTCGTCTCCAGCAGAGTCGAAGTGATCAGCCATCTTAGAAATAGAAAGGAAGAAGCATACGTCATAGAGCAACACAAATGTAAGTCACTTACATTTAAATCTCTAGACTCAAACACACACTCTAATGTCCACTTTTAGGGTGTCGTTCCTTATAAATTTGTACAAGTGTGAAGCGTGGCTCTGATACCACTCTGTAACGCCCCGAATCCCAAATACAACTGAATTCGAGAGTTCTACAGAATCTTTCCACTTAATTTAGTACAATTTTACGAGGAAATTTGAACATTTCACTTTACATCAGAGTTTACATAAATTCATTACAATTTACACTGCACAGCGGAAGTAAAATTACAACATTTAAATGAATGTACAACAACATTGAATAATCTTTAAGCATCTGTTCCTCTTTAATCTTTATCATGTCACTTACCTGTATATAAGACTGTGGGTACGTCAGTTTATTCAACCGACGAACATTATACACGGCCATCCTCTCTATGCTGGAAATAGTATAACTTATTTTCCATATTTAGCAAACACACACTTGTCATATATCAAACTAAATGGACTACCCTATTGATGTCGTGTTGTGATTGTGCACTTAGTCCTTAATGCATTTATTTATGTTATATGACACTAATGCGCACTTGTTCGGATTCTATGCATCCCATACTACATAGGTCCGAGGGCCAGCCCTTAATCATTCTTCATCTTTGTAGGGTTCAATCCCTCGCCATGACTTAATACTACTACTGTAACTACAGTAAGTATCTTAGATGATTTATGAGTACAAGCACGTGTACAGAAAACCTGGAGGGGAATCCCACGTCATGTCACGACGCATCGTGAAGACAGCCTGTGAAAATTCAGCCTCCTTCATGGTACACGATCCTCTTGCAGTCACCAAACATCCTACAAGCGTCACCACCGGGACGGTACTCTGGAGCAGTATCCACGTCATGTCACGACGCATCGTAAAGACAGCCTGTGAAATAATCTCACGCCGCCAATCCGATGGCCCTCAACTCATGTTTTTCTCCTACTTTCATCACGTCTCCACTATGTACTATTCCTCAGTTTTTATTAGAATCATGAACAAAAATCAAAGCTCTAAAGTTAGCCTCTCCACTAAACCGGACTTATTCATTCATTCAAACATGACCAACCTTGGTCTTTCATTTCAAATTTCATTTTATTTCTTTCCAAATGCCGGGGGAGACTTAACTACTCTTTTGTTTCAATTTCAATTTAAATTTCCAAAATTGAGCATTTCCAACTCATAAGCTAACATGTCGAGTTATCATACTCAAAAGTGTTTCTCTTTTCCAATCATGATCTCTAAATCGTTCAATATTCCATAATTATACATTAAATTCAACTATTCATCATGTAACTCATGAAATATTATTTTCACATTAAAAACCCACATCACTAGTATTCAATCAAGATGGATATTTACACATCATAATTTGTCGCACTATTCTCCAACGAGAATAATTCACATCACTTCACACGATTCCTTTTTATTCGTATTTCTTTTCTAAATTTCCATTCTAAATCTTTTGTTAAAAAATACCACTTTATACAAATGCAAGTGTAGAACTTATAGTTCTAAATTATACTTTTATTCTTTAAACATACTCCACTTCATGCAAATAATTCTCAAACTATTTTTCATAGACTTCACATAATTTAAAAATAATAATCATATTTTATTGTAATTTTTTTGATCATTAAAAACCCCTAAAAAATGTTTTTCCCCACAATATAAACAACAGCCGAGGCCACAGATCGAACCAGCGACCACAGGGAAACCAACCGAAGGCACAAGCCACTAGGCCGAGTGCTACTCGCGCTTAGAAGAGAGGGCGAGAGCATTAAGTGCTCTCGGGCGTTGCTCTACATATTTTTTGCAATGAAAAATAAAAGTATGGCAGCCCGGGGATTCGAACCAGCGACCTCAGACCCCGAGAGCCCACTGTAGCGATTAAGGCCGTCCTGACCACTTGAGCTACGTGCTCAGGTTGTCAAAGTACAACTCGTAATTTATTTAAATCAAAACTCTCTGGTAACAAAATATTTCGATGTTCAACTAGTCCTCATTTCACTTTGCTTTTATAAAAAATTACTGTAAATGTCCAGATTGACTAATATCATCATAAATTATACTCCAGTATGAAAAAATAATTTTTTCAACAATTAAAACATATTTTTCGTACAATTAATTTGAATTGTAAACTATCACTACCACATTTCTTCTTTTTCGACATTTCTTAACAATTAATATCTCAAACCTCTTCATTAGCAATCTTCATATTAATTTCCTGTTTTTAATCATTTACTAAGCATACAAATTTATATCTTAATTCATTTCAATACAATACAAAGATTCATTTAAACACATAAAGTAGTATTGTTAATCTACTAACTTTTGTGTCTATAATTCATGGTGTAGATAATAAAATTTTCTTCAACAATCCATAACTATAGTCGATTCACACAAAATTTAGACTTTTACTAATAAGATCACATACAATTGCACATCCACATTCCAATCAATTTATAGATCAATTTTTCAATTAAATGTGTACTCTTATTAATCTTCTTCATGCATCATTTTTTTTTCCATTCAATCTAGCATGCATTCCTATTTAGAAATATAGAAAATTTACCCACCTTAAATGGAGAGAAAATATAACTAGCAACCTCCTAGACGAATGTCCTTGCAAACGAACGATCCTCCTCTTTGAACACGCGCGCACAAGCCAACCCGAGCACACCCAATGCCAAACCGAGAGCACTCCCTCCTTGATGCCGGCCTCCTCTTCTTGTTGCAAGCACAACTCCCACACACAACTCAATCTTTTACTCACTTACTAACTACTAGATAATGTAATTGAACTATAGGTTTGGAAGAATTAATTTGCACAAGAATACTAGCCATGGGAGGGGGTATTTATACTAAAAATCTAGGGAAATGGATGGCTAAGATTGAAGTAGGAGTTATGAACAAATGACTTAGATTTAAGGAGGAGTTACACTAACTACCCATGATGAGTAACCATCTCTACCATGATCCCACTCAAAATTTCATTTCCCTCCAAGATTACAACTGGCCATGCATAGGAAGGTGCACTTTGCACGTGTACGTGCAATGCACATGTAAGCATTTGCCTCCAAAAATTTGTACATTATATTTTATATAAAAATAAACTTTAAATTGTATCCTACATGACAAGTTGTATTTAAAAAATAAATTAACTCATGGGCTTTAGTTTATGGGCCAAAATAATAATTTTAAAATAGAAATAAATGAATTAAATTTTGGGCTTTAAGACAAAGGGCTTTATGTCTAATTGAAAGAAGGCTTTATACAAAATAATCAAAAGCACATATTTAAATATCTATACTCGTCATGATAAAAATATTTACCAAAAATATTGCACGTGCACACTACGTGCAAAAATAAATAATTTTTCATAAATGAAAAATCGGGGCATTACAAGAACATGTGTTGAGTATGATATTTACAGCGATGATTCACATCGTGGGCGTGGTTGTGTCTTGATGCAAGAAGGAAAAGTGATTGCTTATGGGTCTAGGTAACTAAGACCGCATGAGAAAAATTATCCGACTCATGATCTAAAGTTGGCTGTAATTATCTTCACCTTGAAGTAATGGAGACATTATGTGTACAGTGAGAAATTAAACATGTACACGGACCACAAAAACTTGAAGTACATCTATCAGCAGAAGGACCTGAATCTGAGGCAATGGAGATGGCTGGAAGTACTTGAGGACATTCATCTAGAGATTAAGTACCATCCGGAGAAAGCTAATGTTGTTGCTGATGCACTTAGCCGTAAAAGCAGTTTGGTCGGGTTGATTACGACCCAGAGACTTCTTGCAGAGGAATTGGATCGGGCTAGTATTGAAGTTGTTGTGCAAGGCTTGGGATCAACTTTAGCTCAGCTGAGGCTTCAGCCCACGCTAAATAAAAGGATCGTAGCAAGTCAAAAGAAAGATATAGAGATTCAGAAGATGAAGAAGCAGGTTGGTGCTGGCAAGTTGTCAGAGTTTTAGATTAGGGATGAAGTGTTGTAGTTTGGAGAGAGGCTATGTGTTCCGGATCAAGCAGAATTGAGGGAGAGTATTCTTCAGGAGGCACATGGTACTCTTTTGTCTATACATCCTGGGAGTACCAAGATGTATAAGGACATCAAGCAACAATTCTGGTGGTCAGGTTTGAAGCGGGATGTGGCTGAATTTTGTGGCGAGGTGTGAGATTTGCAAGCAGGTGAAAGATGAGAATCAGAAACTCGGAGGTTTATTGCAACCGTAACCTATTCCGGAGTGGAAGTGGGATAACATCAATATGGATTTCATCACGGGCTTGCCCAAGAGTTCGAAGGGTAATGATGTGATTTGGGTCATAGTCGACCGACTAACTAAATCAGCTCACTTCTTGGCAATGAAACTCACTTCGTCCATGGACACGTTAACCGAGCTGTATGTTGGAGAGATCGTCAGACTTCATGGTGTTCCGTTGACCATTGTGTCTGATCGAGATGCACGGTTTATTTCGCATTTCTAGAAGAGTCTTCAAATGACTTTGGGTACTAAGACGGATTTCAGCACTGCCTTCCATCCTCAGACTAATGGACAGACTGAGAGAGTCAACCGAGTTCTTGAGGATATGCTTCGGTGTTGTGTTCTAGATTTTGGATGCAGTTGGGAGAGACATCTAGCTCTGTTAGAGTTTGCCTACAACAACAATTTTCAGACTAGTATCAGGATGGCGCCGTACGAAGCACTGTATGGCAGGAAGTGCAGAACACCTATTTGTTGGTTTGAAGTTAGGGAGCGGTAGATGTTTTGGCCTGAGATCATGCAACAGACCTCTGAAAAGATTGATTTGAATAGAAAGAGGTTGGTGGATGCTCAGAGTAGGCAGAAAAGCTATGTAAACAATCGGAGGAGGGCCCTTGAGTTCGAGGAAGGTGACTTTATCTTTCTGAAGGTATCACCTAGTAAAGGTGTGATTCGTTTTGGCAGAGGTGGGAAGTTAGCCCTAAGATTCATAGGCCTGTATAAGATATTGAAGAGGATTGGGAAAACTTCTTACCGGTTGGAGTTACCGGAAGAGTTGTCTCAGGTACACAATGTCTTCCATGTGTCTATATTAAGAGGTTACATTCCAAATCCAAGTCACCATTTGCCCGAAGTGCCGGAGGGTTTGTAGCTAGACCTAAGTTACATTGAGCTACCGGTTGAGATCGTGGATCGTCAGGAGAAAATCTTGAGGAACAAGACGATACCGATGGTCAAAGTAGTCTGGAGAAACCAGTTGGTTGAATAGGCTACTTTGGAATCCGAGGAGAGGATGTTGAAGGATCATCCTGAGCGCTTTTTTTTATTTGTATTTTTCTTTTCTTCTTGTTGTGTTTTGTTTCCCACCCTTTAAGCATAGTTCTGGGGACGGAACTATTCTAAGGAGAGAGTGTTGTAACATCCTGAATTTTCAACTATAATTAAATATAAGTTTATTTGATTTCACGTGTTTTGCAAGCAAAAATTTATGTACATTTTTCCTTAAAATTTATTTATTTTTATATCATGAACAAGTATTTTATTTCTTCTCTTTTTAAAGCCTAAAAGCCTATTTTAAACTCTAGTCCTAATTGTTTAATTCTAGCCCACACTAATTAATTTAATTATTTTAATTAATAAGCCCATGGATTTTTAGCCCACTAGTTTTCTCTCATTTAAAAAGAGACAAATTGTAGGGTAGACTTGTTTTTGTAGCAAATTAATTAAAACCCTGAACATTTATTAACTAGATGTGCATTGTGTGACACGTGCATTGCACTAGCATGTGTTGTGAGTGAGCATGGGGGGTGGCCGGATTGCTTCATGAAGTGGGGAGAGACATGGAGTTAGTGGTGAGTGGTTATGTGTTCATGGGTAGTTGTTCTAACTCCCTAGTACATCCTAGCCCCTAATCTACTTTCATAAAACTAATCTTAGCCCTTCATTTGGCCCTAAGAAGTGCATAAATAGCCCCCCCCCCCCCCAGCCATTCATTTCTCTTGCACCATTAGAATTTGTAAAGAAAGTGAGAAGAAAATATAAAGTTGTAAGAAATTTGTGTAAGGAAAAAGATTGAGAGATTGTATTGTGTGTCCCCTTCCACATTGGAGGCCGGCCTACATCAAGAGTACAAGGAGGAGCTCGGGTTCACCTAGTACAAGGAGGAGAAGGCTCATCTTGGTGTGCACAAGCAAGGAGGAGACGGCTTACAACTAGGAGAGGATCGTGTGTTCAAGGAGTTTTCCTAGGAGTTCTCTTTTGTTTTCTTCAATTAAGGTTGGTGATTTCTCTACTTCTAATGTAGATATCATGCTAGGGATTGAATTGATGACATTGTTAAGAAAAAACTAGTTAAATTGGCCATGTGTTTGGTTAAAAAGATACTAATTAGAAATGAAGTGAATGCTTGATGAATTGATTGATAATTGGTAAAAATTGTGATTATTACATTGGAAATTATCATGTTGATATGAAATATGTGTTATGTTGCTATGAAATATGTGTTTTTGAACCATGCTAGATTAAGGAAATTTGCTTGTGAAATGACTAGTTGATTAATTGAATCATCGATATGTATTATCTTAATTAATGTCACACTAGTATGAAAAACGAAATTATGTTCAAGAAATGTTTATAGAATAAAAGAAAGTAAGAAAATAGTCTTTTGTGAAAATTGTGGTGCCAAATATGTAGAAATCATGGTTGCTTTTCAATGTCGAAAATGTAGACATAGAATATAAAATAGAAAGAAAATTTCATATTTTTATGTCAAAATAATGATCTTAAAATACTGTTATGTTGCAAATTTCTAAGGCTGATAATCTGGAAATTTTTATAATACAAAAATAGAGGAGAAGATTATTTAAAGAGATTTTGAATTGTGAAAAATTATTAATAAACATCGAGTTGAGTTATAAACAAATCAACTCAATTCACATCGGGTTAGTCACTCAGACGTACTGGTCAGTGGGTGCGTTTTTAAAAACGTTACTGTAGCATGGCGGGGGCTCTGTGCGTGGGTTCGAATCCGGCCTGGCCTTTCTTCGGAAATTGATTTTTTTTTCTTGTTTTTATTATTTTAAACAATTTTTAAGTGTTTTAAAAAATTGAGAAAAAATATTAGAATTATTCTAAAAATGCCTACACTTCATGAAAATTATTTCTATAGCTTTTGACTTATTATAATGATAATTAGAGGCTATTTTGAGAAAATAACTTAATACAAATTATTAGAATGAAATATTGATTAATTAAAGTAAATAATATTTTTTCTTGTAAAAGAAATTTTAAGTAGAGATTTTAAATGAGATTGTGTCTTGGAAAATTTAAGTAAGATAAATGTGATTTTTGGCTAAATAAGTGGAGGATTGACATTATGAAAGTAAAGGAATTATGTGAAGTTAAATTATGAATGCGGTAAGTTTGAAAAATGAAATTGTTGTATTATACATGAAACTTGTACATGAAAATGGAATGAAAGATCATGATGAATTATGAGAAAAATTTGTGAGTTTGAATACTCAACTTTTATGAACATGTAATGAGATTAAAGACTAGTGTGTAACTAAGTCCTTATACCGGCAATGAATAAATTCTTTGAGATAAAATATTGAAATGAAAGACCAAGTTTGGGTCGTTATTATTGATTGATGGTTAAGACCGGTATAGAGAAAGTGCTAACTCTAGGGTGTTGATTTTATTCATGATTCTATCATCTAAGGATTAGACACATAGTGGAGATGTGGTGAAAGTAAAAAAAAACACGAGTATGAGGGCCTAGGATCTACGGTGTGAGAGTATTCATAGGTTGTCTGCTTGATGCGTCATGTCATGGCATGAATACATGTCCGGAATTATCGGGACCGTGGCGACGCTTGTGGGGTGTTTGGTGACTACGGGTGGTGCCATCATTCCATGATGGAGGCTGAATTGTCCATAAGTTTTGCATGATGCGTCATGTCACGACGTGGGATTTCCCTTCCGGCTATCTGGACATGGGTTCGTAACTCATAGAACACCTAGGATACTTACCGTAGTTACCGTAGTAGTTTAACTCATGGCGAGGGAATCAACCCTACAAGATGAAGAAGGATTAAGGACTTGCCCTCGGACCTATATAGTATGGGATGCATAAAATCCGAACAAGTGCGCATTAGTGTCATGTATTATAAATAACTGCATTAAGGACTAAGTGCATATTCACACATGACATCAATAGGATAGTCCCCCTTAGCTTTGTTTTTGACAAGTGTGTACTTTTAAGTAAGAGAAATTGATGTATTATATCCTAGCGTCAACTGACGTGCCAACAATTTCTATGCAGAATAAAGTGAATGACAAGACTAAGGATTGAATGCTGCTTAAAGAAATGTTCAAGTTGATGTTTAATTCATATATTATGTTGTAATTTTCTTCCGCTTTGTAAAATGTAAACATTATTGTATAAAAGTTTTTAATTCCTTGTAAAATTGTACGAAGTGAAGTATAAAGATCATGTGGAACTTCGAATTCAGTCTATTTGGAATTCGGGGTGTTACTCTTTTCCCCAACTAGAGAGTAACTGATTCTATCTCTTAAAAGGGGGGAATCTACAGAAGATATCTGATTTATATCAATCTTCTAATCAATTCTCAGGCCTATAAATACCCTCCCATCCCTCAGTCAGAAGGTAATGTCTCTTTTTACTCTCAAACTCTCTTGCTATCTCTGGTTCTGACTTCATCATCAGAGGGTCTCGTCGGTGCCAACCCAGGTATTTCAGGTTTTTTGCAGGTCCATCGGCTGCATCAGCAATCGTCGGATTCATATCAAGGTGCTCTTTCGACATCTAGATCCAATCTCAGAAGCTCTAACCACTTTTTACAGTGACAATCAAAGGTTAGATATTTAGTAGTTTCCTTCAAAATATAAACTCACTATCTGTTTTCTCTCACACCAAAATAAGCAGCAATAGGAACCATAGAATGTAATTCCATTGCATGCCCGACTAATGTAACTTTGCAATGCTCTTTTGAGCTTTGGGACCTAGCTACTTATGGAACTGTGATTCGGTGCAAGAGTGCTTGTTGGAATTGAGTATACATTCAAAACACTCCTCTTGTTGACAACATTGTCTTATGGCCCAACGGTTAAGTTTTGAGTCCACAAGAGGTTGGGTGTTCAATTCCTACACTCCACATAATATATATATATATATATATAGGGAAGTCTTCCGTTGTGCACCATCAATGGTGCACACGGCGTGTGCACTAGGCCTTCCCGCATTCGTATCGACGATCCGAACCATTCACATTGATCTACACATCTAAATTAGTCTAAATATGTAAAATCATACCATTTGAAATTCATCTGCCCATCAATTGAAGTGTTGCAAAATTGTATGGTTGAAAATCAATGTTTTTTATAGTCACATGATGGATGGGAAAATGAATTTCAAATGATTTGATTTTACATATTTAGACTAATTTAGATGTGTAGATCAATGTGAACGGTTCGGATCGTCAGTACGAAGTCGGGAAGGCCGAGTGCACACGGAGGGGTGGTGCACAATGGAAGATTTTCCTATATATATATATATATATAGATTTTCCTTTATATATATATTTATATATATGACCAGGCCGGGCCTTTGGGGTCTCTTGAAAAAAAAACAGAATTCTTTAAATAAAAAAAATTGAGTTGTCAAATTTCAAACGTTTTTTTTTCCATTTAATAATATGACTATGTCAACAGATAAATAGCCTTTATGTTAAAAAGGTATCATTTTTCTTGAAAAACAGAATAGAAAAACAACCAGTCATTCTCTTCTTCTAATCAATTTTGAGCGGTTTTTGCCTTGGTTTTGGTGATGCAAATTGGTACGTGCTGCTATTGGAGCATTGGCAGCACTGTAGACAGAAGCTCATTGTATTCCGGGATAAATTTTTTGTGATCAACGATTCATTTCTAGAATCAGCCAAATAGCTTCTTAAAGAAAGTGCAATCCACGCCTCGAGTCACTTCTCTCTGTCCTCCTGTAGCAGATCAACTCCAGAGCCATTCTCATAAGGTTTATTTGGTACACTCGGTTTAACCATCTTTCATTAACAGTGCTTGTGGTGCGTTCGATACTGATGTGTATTATTGTAGGGGTATATATGTATGGGAAGCCACCAAGATGCCGCGAATAAGTATACTAAGATGTTTAAGAGTGCATTCCCCCAGGCTTACAGTTACCCTTTCGATGATCCTGAAAGTAGCTTATTTAGTTGCACGGAGCCAACTAGTTATCTCATCACCTTTTTTCCTTGAAATATAAGGACATGCATATCATTTGAAAACAAGATAAATTGATTAAGTTTTATTTTTAGCAAAGCACCCAGAAAAGACAAACAAGGATGGTTTAGTTTTGTACTTTTGTTTCGCTAATTTGCTTGATCTCTGTTACAAGAATAAAAAGAGATGAAGTATTTTTTTTTTGATGCAAACGGATAGAGTCGAAAGACTCTAGCCAGATCAAAAATAATATAGATAAATAATCACTGTACAAAGACAACTCGAAGGGTTTTACCAGAGGTAAAACAAAAGCAAAGAGAACTCTACAAACAGCTAAAGAACTCATACAAGCAGCTAAAAGAACAATAACCCTACAGGAGTGCAACAGCACTGAGCACAGGCAGCAAGAGAAGAGCAGATAGGCTGATGACTGATGCGGCTTGGAGAGTGGACGAGATGGCGTGCGAGCTCAGCGCCGAGACTGGATCGCTGGATCGGTGGATAAGCTACGATCGGCACTGGTGGGTAGCGAGAAGGAGCCAAGAGTCTGCCAGGGGAGGGATAGGATCCGCTATTGCGAAAGCTACCGCGCCACCAAGAAAGCAATCAGAGGCTCGATCAACACAACTCAATCACCGCGAGAGGTCGCCGATGACTAAACAAAACAGGCTCGACCAGGATAATAACCAGCGCGACCCAAAAAGAGTAGCAGCTTGCTGACGAAAAGCAAGACTACGAACTCCAATCTCAAACGACGAACAGCCAAAATCAGCAGCCGAAAGGGGCCAGTAGCTAAGCACAACAAAAGGGAAGCCAAAATAGAAACAGCAATCCAAACGACAATGCAGAAGTAGAGCTACAACCAACTAGATAGCGCGAAAATAACAAGGTACAAAAAAGCCACACCAGAACACAAGCAAACTATATTAATAAAAGTAGATAAAGTTAAAGGCAAGTAGCACAATCTGTTAAGATTACAAGCCAAAGAGATGGAGCGGTACCACAACAACGCTCGCCCACCTAACTTGTAATCACCTACCGCCGATAACCAAAAAAAGACCAAAAGTCCAGCCAAACACCTTCCAAAGGTGACAGAAAGCCCCGAAAATCTTAGAACCAAAGCACAAAAGAGAATTCCTAACCATGTATGGAACAAAAGGAGGAAATGCAGAGCCAAACCCAGGCTACAACAAAAGTCCAGAAGAGAGGACGCAGCCAAACACAGCCAAAAGAACAAAAAGCATCAGATGGATCAGAGTGCACCAACAGCACCAAATCGATCAGCCCTGCAAGAAGCGCAAGCAACCATGAGCAACAGCAAGATACCGAACAAAACACCCGTTAAAAACAGTAAAGCTCATAAAGAACACAGGGAGCTAAAGACTCATTAACAGTACCACAGAACAAACAATCAGAGGAAAGCTTAGTAGAAAGAAACTTGTGACGCAACGAAAATAATCAAAGTAAACAGTTAAGAACTAATAAATGAAAAGACTACGTATAGGGCTAGGTAAGAATGAAGCGTGGTAAGTGGAACAGCCAAAACCAATCGGCGAAGGAGCATTAAGAGAAAAGAGTGCACAGGAAACTGTAGAGATCACCAACAGCATGAGAGATCACACAACGAAAACGTCAGTCAGAATCCAGCGAAACATCGCCGAAAACTTTAAGGGGGAGCAAATTAGAGCGCATTAAGGGTGGTGAGAACGGCAAGTGAATCATAAAGTCGGTGGGAATAAAAGGCTTGCCGCTTAACATCACTAAGAATAGAAGTCCAGAATTTGAAAAGAAAAATGAGTTCTTCTAAGAGAGAGGAGATAGTAGATGCCTTATTAGCGAAAATCCGACGGTTCCTCTCCATCCAGGTAATCCAGATGATGATGTGGACTGAGAAGAGCCAACCCTTACAATATCTTGGAAGACACGATGGAGAATACCAACAGGCAAGTAGAGTAGAGGGGAGAGCTGGGCTGGACCAAGCAAGGGACACTAGTTTCCAAAGGGGCTTAATGAAGGAACATTCCACGAATAGATGATCCGCAGTTTCGGCGCCCTCCAAACATAGACCGCATGGCTGACCCCACGCTAAATTTCTTTTATTAAGAACCTGAATGGTGAGAAGCTTATTGTGGATGGCTAACCATGAATTAATTTTAACCTTGAGAGGAGCGCATGATTTCCAGATGAAATCCGCCGCCGGGGACACAATTCCTCGAAAATTGAGAAACTTGTAGAAAGAGTTAACTGTGAAAATACCAGATGCGTTCCAATGCCAACTTATGCTCTCCGTGGAGTGCCACTCAAAGCGGTTGAGGGATGAGATCAAATGTTGCATCTCCCACACAAGATTTGGGTTAAGGGTGAGACCAAAGGGATATACCAAAATCTGGCATCGTTAACCCAGATAAACGACTCTTCAACCGATGCATCTGGGAACGCCGCAAGGCTGAAGAGAGCAGGGTAAGCTGAGGCAATCGAGATATTGCCTAACCAAAGGTCGGACCAAAATTTGGTTCTCGATCCATCGGCGCAAAGTCTAATAATACTGGATTGAAAAACCGGAGCAACTTTCCAAACGCCTTTCCAGAACGGGGAAGCAAAACGATGGATGGGGGAATTAAATTGCCACCAGGGGGTGGAGGAAAAATAAGCTTCCTTGACGCAATGAACCCACGAAAGGTGAGGGAACTTATGAAATCTCTATGGCCATTTACCTAATAGAGCCAAGTTGTGGTCACGAAGATTCAAAGCCCCTAAACCCCCGCTGGCTTTGGAGGAGCAGACAATGTTCCAATTGCACAGGTGCGAACCCTGTTTATAAAGGGCGTCACCTGACCAGAAGAAATTGCTACGAATTTGGTCAATTCTCTTAAGGACCCAAGATGGGATATAATAGAATGACATCAGGTAGAGAGGCATAGCCGAGAGGACGGAGTTGAGAAGAGTTAATCTCCCTCCTCGGGAGAGTAACTTGCCCGTCCAGACGTTCAGCCTGGATTCAATTTTATCGATTATGGGGAACCAGTCCGCTCTGTGGAGTTTACCCCATCTAAGAGGAATACCCAGATACGAGATAGGGAAGGATGCTATACGGCAATTAAAGAATTGGGCAATCTCGCTATGACGAAGATCATTACCGCCAAGCCAATAAACAGATGACTTATTGAAATTGATAGCCAGCCCGGAGGCTAGTTCAAAACAATACAGCAGAAGTTTAAGATTGCGTAAAACCGAGCGTTCAGGTTTAGAGAAAATGATAGTATCATCAGCATATTGGAGATTGAGAATCCCGTCGAAATTTTGGGAACGACCGATGCCCTCTATAGCTTGAACCGAACGAGCGTTGCGGAGCAATCTACTGAAAACGTCAGCTACCAGGGCGAAGAGAAGGGACGAGAGGGGATCTCCTTGACGGAGACCACGCTTAATCTTGAATTTATGGCCCTCTGAGCCATTGATAAGAATGGACGAAGTACCTGCTAACAAACTGGATTTGATCCATCCAATCCATTTCGGGCCGAACCCACGATGGCGCAGGATATCAAGGAGAAAATCCCAATGAACATTATCGTAGGCTTTTTGAAAATCGAGCTTAAGGAGAATTCCTTCCAACTTGTGATAATGGCTAAGAGAGATAATCTCTTGAGCAGCTGCAACACTGTCCAGGATAAAACGATCCTTAATAAAGCCCGATTGGGCAGGATCAATAAGGGGAGGAATGACGGCACTCAGCCTGGAGGCCAGAACCTTCATAATGATTTTGAAAGAGGTATTAATCAGGCTAATGGGCCTGAAATCAGCAACCGAGTTGGCACCTGTGAATTTAGGAATAAGCACAATATGCGCATAATTTATGCGATCGAAAGAGAATGATCCTTGATGCAGGTCTTGAAAAAGATCGAAGAGGTCATCCTTGAGCCAGGGCCAGAATTTTTGAAAGAAAAGGCGGGAAAACCGTCCGGACCAGGCGCCGAATCGCTTTTTAAAGCAAATACCACCAACTTGATCTCCTCCATAGTGAAGGGAGCCTCAAGCGAGGATAAATCAGTGTCCAGATCACCATAGAGTTGTTGCCAATCTAGAGAAATCACACGAGGTTTGGAGGAACCGATAAGGTTTTTGTAAAACGAAAGGAAGGATTTGTGAATATCAGTGTCGGAGCGATGCTCCATCCCTTGATCGATGATCAAGGGGATGTGGTTACATCGGCGCCTATGAGAGGCAAATTGGTGGAAGAAGGCGGTGTTACCATCGCCTTCCTTCAACCAGTTAACTCCAGCCCTTTGCACCCACTTAGAATGGTCTAGCTGGAGAATTTCTGCATAATCGCGCCTGCAGGCACGCCTCTCCATGAGGGCAGAAAGAGAAAGAGGAGCTTGCTCTTCCATCAGGTCAATCGCCTGAATGGAAGCAAGCAGACAATCTTTGAGGAAATTGGTGTTTGAATGACGTTCACGGTGCCAAATCTTACACCCGAACTTGATAGCATGAAGTTTCAGGAGTAAATTGCCGAGGCCTCGCGAACCAGAAATGGACGCCAGACATTCCTCGGTCAATTTGATAAATAACTGATCTTTAAGCCAGAATTTTTCGAAACGGAATTGGCAATGACAGGGGAAGTGAAAATCCGAGAACAGGGTGATGGGCACTCGATCCGACGAAGGGTTGGGAAAAGCTTTCGCATAGGCATTGTGGAATTTAGAGAACCAGGATTGCGAGACTAGAAACCTGTCCAGTTTCGCCAGAGAAGGATTAAGTCGCTGATTCGACCAAGTAAATTTCCTACCGTTGATAGGGATCTCCGATAATTGGAGATTTCTAATGCAATCGTTAAAAACACAGGATTGGGAGTCCGGAGTGGAAGAGTTCGATCTTTCCGCTGCGAAACGCGTGATGTTGAAATCACCACAAACCACGGCAAGACCTTGCACGAATTGGTGGAGAGAGTGAAATTCATCCTAGAATAGCGGTCGTCCACTAGAAGTGGAGGGACCGTAAACTGAGATGAAAGTGATGACGCAGTCAGGGATGAGCCAGTGCAGTTGCACTATTAAGAAGAAATTAAGTCTACGAATGGAAATTAGAGAAAAGGAAGAGTCCTTGAAGCCAAAAAGAATCCCGCCTCTAGAGCCAATGGCATCGAGGGAAATCCAATTAGAAATGGCCGAGCCTCCAAGAGAACGAAAGAGTCGTGGCGAGGGAGATTCCAATTTTGACTCTTGAATCGAAATGATATCACAGTGGGAGGAAGAAATCAGGTCGAAAATGGCTCTTTGTTTGGTGGGGCAGTTAAGCCCACGAATGTTCCATGAGATACTAATCATTAAACAGTTTGTGCTCTTGGACTCGGGACCGTTCAATAGATCTAAGAAGGGAAATAGGGGTAGAAACGTTAGGGGAGAGCGTGAAACCTAGGGACTTGGCAGTAGAGACCAACTCTGGATCTGACAAGTCCTCAAAAAGGGGATGATAAAGAGAACCCAGAGGGGAAGGTTGGGAGCTGGGGAGGGAGATGGGAGTGGGTGGCAGGGAAGCAGTGCGCTGAGCCCTAAGGCGAGCACTAGAACGAATCAAACGGACGGTGTAAGAAGAAGAAACGGGGGAACGGGGGAGGGGGGAGTTCGGGGAAGTAGAGTCGCAACCCGATTGAGGACCAGGAGTTTCCGGCCTGAGAGGGGGAATGAAATTCTCCAAGAGTGAGAGGGAAACAGGGAATTGCCCGGGCGGCAACGATGAGGCCAGAGACACCGATCGAATCTTCGAGGTCGGTGGCAAGGAAGAGAAAAATCTAGAAGATAGCATCATCAGATCTATCTTAATAAGAGAGGGAGGAGTGGAGGAAATAGCAGAAAAGGCCTTAATAATCCCGATAGGAATAAACTTAAAGGACGGGAATTTTAATTCCACCAGTCTAGATGAGCTACTAGCCAGTACCGCTAAATTGAAAAAATAACTGAAATTAGAAGAAGAAGAAAAGAGATTGACCTTTATGGACGCTTGAGTACTCTCCAGTGCCGCCACTTCCTCCCCAAGAAGATCATCCTTATCTGTCCAGACCGAAGTAAGAGCTGGGATGGAAGCTTTATCCGCTTTGGGAGACGAAGCAACATAATCAGCTCTGGGAGACGAGGGAGCTTTACAGCTTTTGGAGTCGAGAATGGGCGAGAAGAACTAGTAGTCGGGAAGTGTGCGGAACGTTGGAACAGCTCCCAATCTGAAGCGAAGGAAGGGTTGGGTTCCCAAGCTGGCCAAGCTCCCGATTTGGATGCAGAGGAAGCACGACCCTGAGAGTTGATAGAATGTTCAGGAGCACTAGCAGCCGGAGGGGCAGAAGGAGGAGTAGGTTTCACAAGAGGCTGGGAAGCACGGTCGGGGTTGATCCAAATGAGGTTCGAAGACTTCGCAGGGGAAATCTTCAAGACCTTAGCAGAAGATGACGATTGATGAGTAAGAGCGAAGTGCTTCTTAGTCTGGGGAGTGGTGTAGAATTTTCCGGAAGAAGAAGAAATTTTAGGGCCAGAGGAAGCACCCGGGTGGAATACAGGGGGGTGGGAGAGAACAAAATTCGGCTTCGAAACTACACCCCCAGTCGAAGACCCGTGGTACTGAACAGAGACCTCAAACGACGAGAAACCATCGTTGAGGCAATAAGCTTCAATGCGATCCTTTGGGGACGGGCAGCGAAACAGTGCATCAACTTGAATGCTGCCAGAAGCCAATCGCACGCACGAATTCATACTGATAATTTCACCAATACACTTGGAAAATGAAGCTACCATCCTCAGGGAGTCGCAGAATGGTGGGAGACCAACCAAAGTGACTTTGGAGGGAGAGAGCTCAAGGGACCTAGAGGCAGAGGAACATGAGACCCACTTACAGATGGTCAGCGAAACAGCACCAATAGATAGCGACTGGTTGGCACAAAGCTCATCAAGAACCTTAGAAGAAGGACATTGAATCACCGCGTCCCCATTAGTACAAGAGTAGAGGACCCACTCCCAATCTCTAACATTGCAGAAGTTGCAAAGAAAAGTGTTGAGGGTGTAGAAGGGGATAGAACCACCCGAGAAAGCAATAGCTCCAAAGTTGTTGTAAATCTTAAGGCGGTCCGACATTTCAGAGTTTGATAAAAAGACTTGAGTGACAGCAGGCTTCGATGAATGGGGGGTAGGATCCGCCAGCTTCGAAGAAGCTGGAATAGAAGAGGAGGAGCGGAGCGAGCCGGTAGCGGGAGTGGGGAGGAGAGGAGAACGAGAAGGGGCTTTGACTTTTTTAGATTTGGAAGAAGGCATCTCCGCTAATTTCTTTTGAAGAGTCGGGAAATCAAGAGCCTCCAAAACGGAATCCGCTATCGGAACGCTGACCGAGAGGCCAAGAAGTTTCTGGAGGGAAAAGCAACGCTGTCGAGCAGGACCATCTTTAAGACAAAATAAACACTTCATCTTAGCCAAGCAGGAGATTTTAACGTGCCCCGATTGGAGGCACCTGAAACAGTAAGAGGGGGAGAGAGGAGAAGAGAAGTGAGAAGATGAAGATGAAGCGGTGGAGTGAGAAGGAGAGCGGGAGAACTGATCAGCCGAAGATACTAGAAGAGAGGGAAACCACCCGTAGGGCATGGGCTTTAGCCCAGGGAAACCAAATCTGGATAAAGGCTTGGGAGAATAAATTTTTTTATATCTATTTTTTTAACGATCTCAACCCACGACTGCTCCATGGGCTTTTGTAGAGGCCCACAAACTTAAGCAAGCAATAATGGCAGGCAAGAAGCCAGCAAAACCACTGATCCCAATCGGGCCTTGCCGGCGCAATGGGAGCACGGGAGGGGCGAAGAAAGGTGGGGAATAGGAAAGACAAAAGAAGAGAGATTGGCAGGTGAGGGGGGGGAGGAAGAAGGCGGGACAGCTAGCATCCACGGCAAGAAAACACTCCAAAGGATGGAAGAGAACCTGCTCGGAGAAATAAACTGGGAAGCAAAATCACAGAGAGGCTAATAGCCACAGTGACTGAAGAGAACACCACCACCACAAAGCGTGGTGAAGTTAAAACACACAACCACCACAAAGTACAGTGAAGCAAAATAACACAATCACCACAACGCCCACACCGTCACTCAAAGAGAAGAGCAAAGCAGCCAATGAAATAACTAACCAAAAATTACTTACAGTCCTCAGCAAAGAAGAAGAAAGAGAGATCAAACCAGACGCTGGCCGAGGAACGGGCGGAGAGAGGACGAACAGGCGACGGGATCAAGGGTCCGTTGCTGGGAGGCGACTACAGACGACTATCGTGAGGGAGAGAGAGGGACGACAACCGCTCGCCGAGAAACCACACACGCGCGAGAGAGGCGGAGAAAGGGAAATACGCGGAGGGAGAGCAAGCAAGGGGAAAACGAAAAGGGTTTGGAGAGCTGAACACCAGCTTCAAAATTAGTGAAGGGGAGTAGGACGTTGGAGGTCGGGAGCCTTCGGATCTGAGAGGGGAAGGAAGCAAAGCTGGGGAGAGAGAAATCGCTTATCCAAGAAGAGAGAAAAAGATGAATCAAAAAATATTAAGTAAGAATAAAAAAGAGATGAAGTATTGATCTCATATAGAGAGCATAATTAAGTTTTGCCAATTTTGTTTCCTAAAATATCAATCGTCTCATTTTAGATGCGTATGGAGATCAAACTAATGAAAATGATATCCCTCGTAGCATCCACAGTCATGCATGCTATAAAATATATATATGCATATTTAGAAATAACATTTGATTGTTTTACTACAGTCGTAAAATGACAAAATATAGCAAAGTTAGAAAAATTTGAACAGACGAAATCACGAATAAAAGTTCACTTTTTTATAATTATTTTAATATTATAACAATTTTTAAATATTTTTTTTATTATAGACGAAACATCGAAAGAAAAATAATTAAAGAATTTTTTTTTTGGGACGAAATATCATGTTTCGGCCGACGCTTTTGCGCAAATGCAAAAGCCTCGGACTTTGGTTTTTATTCCCTTTAGTTTAGGGTTAATCCATAGAAAATCATATACAATCCAACTCATAGAATCTCAAAAATATCAAAAATTTTGTTCATTCGTGCTCTTTTTTCTTTTCCGGAATTTTTTAAATTAATTTCATCAGACTAAACATGATGTTTCGTCCTATCCAAACAAAATATCATAAAATATTTGGGATGAAAAATGATGTTTGATCTGATAAATTAAAAATAGTATAAAATATTTGTGACAAAACGTCATGTTTCGTCCACTTTAATATGCATATTGCTAAATCTTCTCTCAAATATAATATTCTACGGTAGCGAAAAAGAAAAAATATGCATATATAACATACAACTGCTACGCTCAAAATGCTATAAGATGCATAATATCTATATATGGCACACGGACTGTGGATGCTCTTATATCTCTACTATTTTATTTGGAGAGTTGGGGTTGTAAACAAACAAACCCTAATTTTGTAATTGAGTAAACCCATGCAATATACGGCCAAACTAAATCCACCAAATATACCCGTGTGATGCACGTGCAGTCCCTATAAAATGAATATTTTAGCAAATGTCCCCTTTTAAAATGTGAAAACTAGCATATACCCCCACTATTTTTAAAAACTAAGAAATACTCCTATCTCTAATATTATAATGGGAGAAGGCCTTAGTGTCATTTGTAAATATTTTGTCAATCTACCAACCCGTGCAATACACGTGCATAACTATTATAAAGGAGGTTCTAAGTTCAAATTCATATTATGTCTAAATTTTTGTTTTAAAAAACTATATTTATTAAGACGTCCATCGCACGTGTAAATTACTAGTTTAAATAAATACATAGAATGATATAAATTGACATAACTCGTGCATAATTAACAAACGATATAAATTGACATAACTCGTGCATAATTAACAAACTACTAGTAAATAGTAAACAATTAGGAGGGGGGGGGGGGGGGAATTATTAATGAATTAACAATCTTTAAACATTACAAGCAAACTTGATGCACTTACAAAAGAGTGTTCAAATTAAGCCCATACATAAATGATATGAATTTTTTTGGTTTAACAAATTGGTTTGTTTGTAAGTACTGTTACAAAATTCTCGTGGCATTTGACGACTTTGGTTGTAACTTTCTTTTCTTATCTTTGAATTGTTTCACCAAAAAATATTTAGTTCAAAATACATTCATGAGAAACAATTTCTCATTTGTTTGCCTAAAATATGGTTTCCATTAAAAACTCCTGATTCTCCCTTCAATTCAGTGGGAAAAAAGCAAATATCAGTTGCTTTGAAAATGATGTGACCATAATTGTCTTGCACGTTATCTAAGTTTTCCATTAAACCATAGTTGTCTTGCACGTTATCTAAGTTTTCCATTAAAAACTCCTGATTTTCTCACAACCCTAAGAATAAATCGCGGCCTAGTTTCCAGCTTTTCATTGACACCATTTCTTGAAACTTTTTTTTTTTTTCTTTCTTTCATCCTTTCTTTCTTTCATTTCCTACTAGCTATTTGCACGCGTGTGATGTACGCCCTAATATTTTTTTCTTTTTCAAATCAAACACCAAAAATTACAAAACAATACAGCATTAATTTTATAAAAAAATTTACAAAAACAAAAAATCAAACACTTACTTGGCATTTTATTTAGACTCAAACGACTCACAACTGTACTTCACCATCCATCAAGTCTATGTTCTTGCTACAAATGAATAAATTAACCCAATTAGAAACAAAACCCAACAATTTTTCCTATAAAAGAATCCATGAATTTCCCCAATAATTTCCCCTATAAATAATCCGGATGGATATATAGGTAGCCTCGGACATTTGAAAAGCCATGAGTTAAACAAATTCAAGATCCAGTTAATATAAAAATAAAAGGCAGCATCAAACCTTTCTAACCAAAAGTCAAGTAATAAAAAAAGTAAAACCAAATCAAGATCCAGTTAATATACAAAATGACGGCGCACATTTTTCAACGCGAGAACACGAATCATAAAGAGTACCTGCTTGTTGTAGATGTTGAAGTAGATGTTGAAGTAGATGTTGAAGTAGATGTTGAAAAGATACCACAACCCAAACAGCGCACCAAGCTGCAGCTTCTGGAACAGATAACTCATTACACATTTTTTAAAGTTATAACAGATAACTATTATGTTTATTATTAATGTGTTGTTATCATTATAGTTATTATTATTATTTCTATCATTATTATTATTATTCTATTACTATTGATATTATTGTCATTGATATTTGTTGTTATTATCATTTTTGTGAAAGCTCATTAGTTTTGATCTATATTATATCTTTTAATTACTTAAATTGAAACTCAATTTTATATTCTTTTGCATTATTTGCTTATATATATCTTGAGCCCATACTCCCTTTGATCCTGGTGTCTTATTCTAGTCTTCCTGCTCGGTCCGTCGATTGGTGTCATATGGCCTACAACGACATGTATGTTACTTAGAACATCACCATCGGAGTAGCGCAGCGGAAGCATGGTGTGCCAATAACTCACAGGTCCCAGGATTCTCCTATTGTTTCTCCTTCCCTGCATTATTTGTTTCACTCTATCCCTTGCATTCATCCTCACCTCTGACTCATTTGTTTGGTCTAACTCTTCCTTGTCCATCCTTTCTTCGATTCTAGCTCTATCTATTTCTTCATCTCTTTGCTTGATATCTTGCAAGTCTAGTGCTGTTCTTCTTCATTTTGATACCAGTTTCTTCTTTCCTGCATCCCAATTGACCTCATTATTATTCACTTCCTTCTTTTTTGGTATTGCCACGGCTTTGTCTTTTCCCTTTAACTCTCTGTTTTGTTACCCCCAATTTCTTTTTGCCTTATCCTATGTACCGCCTAAGCAAATTTCGAGGACAAAATATGTTGTAAGGTGGGTAGGATTTGTAACCCCCATTTCCGCGAATACTTATTTCCTGGGTATTTTTTCGTATCTTGATATTTATATATTGTTATTTGTTAAATCTGTTTTGAATTTAATGTTAAAGCATTTTGTAAACAGTAGTTATAATTATTTTTGAATAAATATTGTCTCTACTTCTACTTGATCAACTATTTACATTTTAAACTCAAATCAAAGATATTGTTTCTGTTTGAACTATTTCGACAAATTCATAATTTTATATATTGATATTACTCTGATAATTGCTAGTATTATTTATTAGTATTTTTATTCTTATTGTCATTTTATTATTAATGTTGTTATTAGTATTATATTTTATTGTCATGGTTAGTATTTCTATTCTTATTGTTATTACGATTATCTATTATTATTATTGATTATTAAAACAAATCGATTCTTATTTAATAATTGTGCTTCTTTTATTTTAAATAATTTATGTAATGTGACATTTTGTTATAATCTCATTTTATCTGATAGCTTATTCTATTGTGTTTGGGTTTATATTAATCCATCCTATTCATATAAATCTATTTTATTTATTGGATTTTATACCCAATTGCCCAATTACCCTAATACCCATTCCTTTGGATTCAACCCTATAACAACCCAAACCCTATAACCTTAAACACCCCAAACCCGAAACCCACCTTAACCCAACCCGTTACCCGTTATCACCCTATTATCCATCTACCTATATATAAACCTGTTCATATTTCCCCCTAGCCGCCACTTGCAAACCCTAGCACAACCCCCCCCCCCCCCCCCGACTCCTCTTCCTCCGACCTTGCTGCTCCCACTCATCCTCCTCCCTCCCGTCCGCATGCAGGCTCCACCGCGCAGCCAGGCCACGCCATCCCTCTTCCTGGCCCTACCTCCCCCTGTGCTCCTTCTGTTCGACACCAGCAAAAGCCCGACGCTAGCCAGCAACGGCCAGGCGTGGTCCCCGTCGCTGTCTTCCGACAGCCTGAAGCAACAGCAAACGGCTATAGTATCGCTGCCATTCCCTGCTACCTTGCCATGTCTCTCTCTCTCGCTTGTGTGCGAGTGTGCTTGGTTCATGGCGATTGTGAGTTGGTTTGTGGTTCTTGCTCGTGATCCATCCGTTCGTTGGTTCGTCGCGCCCGCATTGCATAAGACTACTTGATAACTTGGACATGTTAAATTGAACGTGCTAGATTGAATTTGACTGATGAAATACTACCATGCCTGTGATAATTGTATCTTAAACTTAGAAATTTGCATGTTGACACCTAGGATTACTTTGATTACCAATTTACATGCTATATGTGATCATATGATTTATTTGTTACCTTTTTATGTTAAGTTGATTTCTGATCTGCTGGATGTTTCACTTTGAATCAGATTTTTAACCATGCTAATGACATAATTTGTAATAACTTGCTGAACATAAAATGTAGCCCTTGATGTCTAGATCATTTTTCCCTGGTCCGGATTTAAATTCAAATTTGTCATCTGCTAGATATTAGCTTTTTAGTACAACTGTGTTAGTAATTCCAGATTCATAATTTCATGTGTATCCTGCTGTTTCTTATTTTATTTGACCCTGTTAACAGTAAAAGAAAAATATAAAATAAATTAGGCTGGACCTAGACATATATAGCTGCTTCGTTGAATTTTTGTAGATTTTATTAATGATTTCTCTAACCTGAAATAATTAGTTGAACACAACCTACTGCATGCTGTCTGAACATAAAACCTAAATAGAATAGAGTTTTCACCATAGTCCTGTATCCTTTATATGCCTTAACTATATTCGCTGGAACTGTATGGAATTCTACTTTCTAGGCCTTCTAACGAATTCAGATTTGCTATTTTGTAGTGGCTATAATCCATGTTTTAGTACAGCAAGGTCATGCTATCCTGATTATGGAATTTTGTGTAAATGACCTATTTGCTTCATGATTTTTCTGTAACGCATAGAATTAGACACACTTAGTATTATATAACATTGACACCTTCTGGCATGCTCACATACGATGAAAATGACTTAATAACAAGCCGGGATATTATGGGTAGGACTTGGTAGTGAACGATTAGGAAATGTACTCGGCAAGACCTTATCGTTATATTGCATTGGAAGGAGGAGAAATATTGATTGGAAGAAGTATTGATTGAAAATTATTTATTGTTAATTATTGATTTAAAACTATCGTTATCGACGCCGAGTACATGATCTGTAAATTCACCATCTGTCTAAAACGCTCACTGTGTGTTTGCGCCGAACCTGTGGAATAGGACGCAGTAGTACGTGCACTAGATAGGCTAATAAATGACTAATAATCTGCATACTTGATCCTGTATTGAAATTGACTTGACATCACGCACTACATGTGTGATTATTGTACACCTTTGATATTACTGCATGTCTTTTCTAATAAATGACTAATAACCTGCATACTTCTCTATTTCTTGAGTAACCTAACTCTACCCAGCAAATTTTATATTTTTTGAGTAGTCTAGCTCTACTCGCAAAAAAAAATTCACTCTTAAAACGACGAGTTCGGAGTCTAACACTTAGCTCGACTCCGCTTCATCTACTTGCTCATAAGCAAGTGAGAAGTGGTTCGCCATTCGGAATTGCTCCCACAAACGTTGAATCTTTTTTAAACGACGAGTTCGAAGTCCAACGCTTGGCTCGACTCTGCTTCATCTACTTGCTCATAAGCGAGTTAGAAGTGGTTCGCCATTCGGAATTGCTCCCACAACCGTTGAATCTCTTTTAAACGATGAGTTCGGAGTCCAACGCTTGGCTCGAAGCCGCTTCAACTACTCGCTTATAAGCGAGTAAGAAGTAGTTCGCCATTCGAAATTGCTCCTACAGCTGTTGACTCTCTCTTTAAACGACAAGCTTGGGGTCCAACACGTTGATTCGACTCTGCTCAAACTACTTACTTCTAAGCGAGTAAAAAGTGGACCACCATTGACAACTACAAATCCCAGCAAAGCATGCAAATTCACAAAACAAGTATTATTCTGTTGAAGTCTGAGATTACAAGTCTAAATACGAGGCCAACCACTCATCTTTACAGGGAAGATACAAAACTTACACAAAGAATACAGCAAAATCACAAAACAGACGTCCTAACGCTTCCTAGGGAGTGGGAAACTCCTCTTGAGCGACAAGCGGGGACGATGAACACCTTGCCGCTGTGACCCCACCTCTGTGGGGGTCCCTAAGCCGGTGAGCCTACTTGTATCCCTGAGAGTTGTGCCGGCTGAGGCACCGCTCGACGAGCCAGCCACTCCGCTCTGCTCGTCTCCGGGGCATCTCAAGGTGGGAGGCGAACGTAACGCCAACTCGTGGAATGACCACCCCTGTGAGTACTCACCCCGTGCACAAGAAGTGGTCCTAACATTGCTCCCCTCCGAAAGGTGACGTAGCCGGTGAACTTCCACCTCTAACTCAATGATTCGCGCCTTAAGAAAGTCATTTGTCACCTTTACCTGTAGCCAAGGCATTCGACTAGTACTGCATGCACGATAAGCTTCAATGGTGGTCCGCCGAAGCTGCGCAGTCTCTAGACTCTTTTCAAGCACCACGTTCTTTAGACAGTCTCTCTCGGCACTAGCCTCAAACAAAGACAGCCGAAGGGTTTCTAGCTTCTTGCCCAGCTTGCTGGACTTCGAGGGGCTCCCCTCCTCTGCCCTCCGAGCTCGCTCTTTCATTCGCTTCAGTTCGTAGGTGCGGTGCGCCAGTGTCAGCTTGTGATGACTTAGTTTTGCTGCGCTCTTACAGAATTACTCTCGACTTCGAGAAAGGGCCAGCCTAGCAATGCCTAGGTCCGACCGAAGGCGAGACACCTCGGTGCTTCGTGGTACTTCGGCAAGAGATAGCACTTCGACGATCTGAAAAGGCCAAGTGAAACCACTGAGTTCGGACAGAACCAATACGAATCTGGGGGGCAATGCCGAGCTCCCACACTTGTTCAAAAAGTGCTTTAACACTTGTTCAAGAGTGAGCTCGAAGGCAATGCCGAGCTCCAACACTTGTTTCAAAAAAAAATATTATATATATATATATATATATATATATATATATATATATATATATATATATATATATATATATATATATATATATATATATATATATATATATACACACACACACACACACACACACACACATATATATACATAAAGAGAGTTCTTCACTCGCTGCCGAGCTTCAACACTTGTTTCATTTTCAATCAAAAAGTTTTTTCATTAAAAGCTTCGAGACTACAAGCGGTGGCCAGTCCGCAGTTCGGCACTACATTAACAAAAAGAAAAAAGAAAAAACAACAAAATGAGGAAAAGAAGAGGCAAGACGGATCAGGGATCGACCTCGGTTGAAGGACTCTCCCCGGGTGCCACGATGGCCAGGGGCATTGCCTCCGATGGAGCCTCCTCCTCGGCCTCAAATTCTTCAACCTCTTCTTCTTCTTTGCCTACTCCTTCATCGCCTTCGAAGATATGATCGAAGCCAGGGACGGGATCCGGAAAGGGACGCATCCCGACACAGTCGACTTTGAGAAATTTTGCCCTTACTTCGTCTATGGCCTGAGAATATGCCTTCGCCATATTCACGACCAGGTATCCCTTTGCCTTCTCCAAGGCAAGCTCCTCGGCATCCTTCACCCTCCTCGAGGCATGTTCCTCGGCCTCTTTCGCTGTCTCCAACTTCGCCGCAGCTACAACGTCCTCCTTGTCCTTGGCGGTTTCCTCAGCTGCCTTGAGGAGCCGAGCGTTGTCCGCCTCCAACTTGGCCACCGCGGCTTCGAGGTGCGTCAACCTCGAGTTCTTCGACTCAGCCTCCGCCTTCACCTTATCGAGCTCCTTGGCGAGCCGAGCCTTCTCGCTTCGAGCCTTCTCCACCTCGGACAGTAGCTCTTTCTCCTGTTCGGCTACCTTCTTCATCAAGTGGCCGAAGTGGCAAGTAATCTGCCGAAGGAAAGGAGTTAGAAAAAAAATGGCAAGAGAGATAGTTCGGACTTCGAAGCTTACCGACATCGCTGAGCGCGCGACCTATAGCACGTCATCGCCACGCTACCGGCCTCCATCGCCACCTCATCCTTCGGCATCGCCAGGTGATGAACCGCCTGCATGCACGCCGACGAGTCGCCGAGGAACCCGTCGAGCTTGCGGACCTTCCATTCCGGGATGAAGATCTTCTTGTGCTCTTTGCTCGAGATTCGCCGCTTGGCTGTATAAGATGAATCTGTTTATCAGCTACCACACGTTCGGCATATACTGAACGGGGCTGACGCGGAACCATCTCAACACCTCGGTAACGAAGGGGTGAAGTGGGAGTCGAACCCCCGCCAAGAATGCGTCGACCGGCCAGAAGCACATGTCGATGGGCATCGGCGAGTTGGCCCTCACCCCTACCCCGGGGAGCATCAAGTCGAACCCCCGCGGGATCTAGAAGCACACCCTAATCTTCTCCAAATCTGCCGCGGCGTGGCTGGAGATCGTCTCGTCTGCTTCAGACGTCTCTCTAGCCTCGTTCTCCTTAAAGCTCCGAGCCATCCCGTATATTATCTGCTCTGCCTGGTCCCCCGAAAGCTATCGAACCCTCGGCAGCCCGGTCAAGACCCGAGGTAACCTTCCGAACTTACCCATCCTCCGATCTTCTTCGATTCTCATCTCAACAACCACCGAGGTCTGCCCCACGATGGCCTTGCCTTTGTCGATTGGGGGGACCTGACTAGAAGAGGCCTTGGGCACGAGATGAGGGGAGGTCTCCTTCGTCGAAGGCTCGATAGAAATTTTCAAAAAGCGAAAGGAAGTTAAGTATGGAGTTACCTTGATTTGACAGCAACGGTCGGAAAGCTCGCCGGAAGACGGTGAAAACTCACCAGAAACTCTCGCAGAGTAAAATTCTCGCCTGAGTAAAAAATGAGTGAACTGAGAAAATGACTGAGGGGTGGAGATTTATAGGGGGAAGATTGGCGGCACGCCTACCGAGACAAAAGGCCCCCAGGAGCGTAAAGGCCTGGCCCATTTAGAGAAGGCACGTGAGAAAATGCGTTGACCAGTCAACGGGTGTTGGGGCCCACTAGCTACGTGGCGCTCTCCTATTCGTCCCCGGAGTCGATTGCCACTAACGTCGAAACACAAGAAAATGCGTTGACCAATCAACGGGTGCTGGGGCCCACTGACTACTTGACGCTCTCCTATTCGCCCCCGGAGTCGATGCCACCGAAGTCGAAACACAAGAAAATGCATTGACCAGTCAACGGGTGCTGGGGACCACTGGTTACGTGGCACTCCCCTATTCGTCCACGAAGTCGATTACCACCGACGTCAAAATGCAAGAAGATGCGTTGACCGGTCAACGGGACTGGGAACCATTAGCCACGTGGCGCTCTCCTATTCGTCCCCGGAGTCGATTGCCACCGACGTCGAAACACAAGAAAATGCGTTGACCAATCAACGGTGGTCGGGACCCATTGGCTAGTGGCGCTCTTCTATTAGTCCCCGGAGTCGATTGCCACTGACGTCGAAACGCAAGAAGATGCGTTGACCGGTCAATTGGGGCTGGGATCCATTAGCCACGTGGCACTCCCCTATTCGTCCCCGAAGTCAATTGCCACCGACGTCGAAACGCAAGAAGATGCGTTGACCGGTCAATGGGGCCTGGGACCCATTAGCTACGGGGCACTCTCCTATTCGTCCCCGAAGTCGATTGCCACCGACGTTGAAATGCAAGAAAATGCATTGACCAGTCAACGGGGTCCGGAGCCCACTAGCCACGTGGCACTCCCCCATTCGTCCCTGAAGTCAATTGCCACCGGAGTCTAAACACGAGAAGAAGCAGGGGTCCACATGACGCATGTCGCCCCCCGGTTTTCGGCAACCTTTCCGGAGTCAATTACCACCGACGTCTAGGGAGTCGGAGCGGAAGGGGTCCGGAGACCACGTGTCGCTCGCCTAGACCTCGGCGAGAGTTCGGAAGGCAATCGCTGCCGAACCCCTAACAGAAAAAGTTCCCCCCTCTCGGCAGTCGTCAGATCTCTTAAAATTACTTGCCATAACATGATCGAGGGCCCAGATTCAGCCACGTCAAAATTGAGTAATTAAAATTATATTTTATTTATTAATTCGAATTATTTATTCAAAAAATTGCGAAAAATGGTTAAAATACGGGAAAAATAATTAAAAATTCTAAAAAATATTTATATATTAAGGAGAACATTTTTACATCCCTGGATAAATAATTATTGGTTAGAATGTTTAATTAGCACTCCCGAAGACCAAATCGTCGCACGGCAAAATTGAATAAATGGTTTGAAAAAATAATACAAAATTGGAGAAAATCAACAAAATTCCAGGAGAGCCTGAAAGCAAACTTAGGCACGCAGCCAGCTCAGAAAAGCACCATCACCCCTCAGACGAGATTCGAACACCCGTTGAGAACTCCGATAAAGCCATAACGCCATTAAAATGACAAAAATACTCCCTAAAGGCCGTAACACACATTCTTTGGGAGTGGGGGGCTCGTGATATGGCTAAAAATGGGGTTAAATCGGAACCATTCAAAGTGGGCACGAATCTCAAAGTCCCAAGGGCAAGATGGTAATCTCGCCTACAGATGGGTCCGAATTGGGAACCTGGTCCCTCCTCCTGGACCCGCTAACCCATGAATGGATTTGACCAGTTGAGAACAGGTCTCAACCCGTTAGGGGCCAGTTCAACAAGATTGGAGGAAATCCTGGCTCCCCCTGATCTGGAGGAGGTGGTTATAACCACCCTTATCTTGCCACCCCGGGAAGTAGGGATTCACTCTGATCCTGAAAGAGATTTCCTTAGCGACTATAAAAACCCCCTACCTCCTACGGTCACAGGTGATCACACTTTGCACACTTAAGCTTTTTCTCCTTGTCTTTTTCTGTGTATTGACTTGATCGTCAAAGGGTTCGTTGTCGGGATCCATCCCGGTGTCTAGAACGTTAGTGCAGGTTTCGAGGGAGCACCAAGGAGCCAACAAATTAGCAAGGAAGAAGAAGGGGTCGATCTTTGTGAGTTCCTTAAGAACCTACAAATCTCATCTATTGCCCCCACACCCGAATTCAACGACAACATCTCTGTATGCCATGAAATGAAGGATGCTTGGTACATCGCCATTGCGGAAACTACTTGGGTGTTATGGCTAGACAGAAATAATTTGTATTTTCGTGCTTCATGTAATAGTATTTCTGGTAATTTTACTCATATCATGTATCTTATTTCCTTTTCGGGCAACAACTGCTGCTTCATGAGCAAAAGGGAGGATTTCCAAAGTCTTCCAGGTGGAGGACTTTGATGATGAGGAGGTCGAGTTTGGACTGACACTAGACTGAGGAGCAGGCGCCCTTGATACTGGCCTGGGACAGGATATAGTTGGGAGACCTACGGTCTGCATCTAGCTCTATTTTGTTTCGGTCGTTTGTAGCTTTTGTTGTACTTTTGGTTAGACCCACCCCCAGGGTATTGTTGAGGGTTTATGTTCTATTTTCTGCACTGTTACTTTTTGAACTCTCCCCCGGTACGCCGGGATTGTTTTATTAATCTCTTATTAATGAAACAAGGTGATGTTATTCCACCTTTAACCTCAATATATATATATATATATATATATATATATATATATATATATATATATATATATATATATATATATAACTGATAAAGAAACAACAGAATATTTATTAATAACTAGTAGAGTAATCAAAAACTTACCTAAGGAAATACAAAAAAGAAATTGCATACAAGGTATTAGATTATAGATATGAATAAGCAAGTTGGTATTACCAACACTTATTATCACAAAAAATATTAAATTATAAGAATTAAATATGGATAAGATTACAGAAATAAAACAATCAAAATACTTATGAATTTTATATGATAAACATTCAAGAGTTAAAAGATGATTCCAAATTCCAGAATTTGTAGTAACTATAAAAAAAGATTTAAAATTAGTAAATAAGAACACACAAAAACTATGTAAATAAAGAAAATTAGGCATAAGAGAAGAAGGTATGAAGGAGTTAGAAGCCAAAACAAAACTTAATAAAAATATATTAGAAATAGAAGATTTAATGGCAAATCTCAATTCAGATGAGGTAGAGGAAGCTTTGAGAATTCTAGACATACCAAATGAAGAAGTAAAAATGGATCAAGAAGAAGACAATATTTTAACAAAACCTACACAAAATCCAATTAATACACATAAAATCTTAAGATCACCACCTAACAAAAGGCCTTATCACATACCATGGAAATGACAAGATACAAAAAATAGTAAGATATCAAAAGAAAACAAAAAAGAAACACCAAAATATGGACCGGCAGAACACTACGAAAAAAGAATAGCAGGAAATGGGGAATTACTAGATCTAGACTGCGTGAAAGATGTAGATAGAACAATAGAAGAATGGGTAAAAGTTTCACTAATAGTAGGATTTAGGTAAAACCTATCAGGAAATGCATTTGAGAAATTTATAGAAGAAACCTTTATAGGTGTAGTTGCAAAATGGTGGATGGACTAAAGGAAGAAGAAAAAAATACTATCAGAAAATCAAGACCAATTGATGATAAAGGAATACAAGAAACCACAGGACAACGAAAATTAGGATTAAAAGAAATAATTACAAATTACGAGATAGCAATAAGAACATAATTCAATGTCTACGAAAATGGAGAAAACACACTATATATAAAAAGAACCAAGCAAGATGGAGATTAAACAATTTAGAAATATGCGACATGTGTTATTTTGACAACTATGCTTGTGAATTCCGAGAATATTTCCAAAATCATTATTATACAAAAGAAGAAAAGAGTTCAATATTGAACTCATTTTTCCTAAAACTACCTGACCCATAGAGTATAAACATATATAGTGCATACATAAATGAGAAAGTAAAACCAGAAGTAGATACTTTACGGTATAGAACACAATTTGTAAATAATTATAGGGATAAAGTGTGCCAAGAAGCTAGAGCAACTATAAAATACTACAGAATATATAAACAAAAAATTTGTTGTGAAGAAGACCAAATCATTGGGGATGCGATAATAACAATAATTATATAAAAAGACATAAAAACAAATTCGAAATATGTAAACCAAAATATAGAAAAACTTTTAAAAAATATAAAGAAACCCTATAAAAGATACTACAAAAGAATAAATAGATACAAACAATATCCAAAAAACCCAAAGAAATGTAATTGCTATATATGTGGAGAAGTAGTTCATATATCACCAAACCGTCCTAAAAGAATGAATAAAGAAAATCTAAAATATATAGAAGAAATTGAAGAAATGTATAACATAAAGCACCAATAGAATATGAAGAAGATTGGTCAAAAATAAGTGAAGATGAGGAAATAATGGTAATAGAAGAAGATAATGGAAATAGTGATGATGAAATAGAAGAATATGAAATAAATGTGATAACAAATTTAACATAAATAGGAGAAACATTAGAAAAAGAATAAAATAATGAAGAAGTAAGAGAAAGAATGAGTTTTGACATTAAAAAAATATGATAAAATAAGAGTGACCAAATTAGATATAAACCCAAAAGATATATTTAAACTCTCAATATTTGAAAGAAAAAGAAATACCATAATAATAGCAAGGAATAATGAACCTCTTATAGACATTGAACAAGCCCAAGGAAAAACCATAATTCCATTAATAACAGAAAGAATAATAATAAGACAAGAAATGAAAGAAAAAAAAAGTGAGAAAATAATAAAGCACTACAACATTTATAAGCTACAGCGGCATATATACTCCGGCGTTTCCCATGTCGCGTCGGGGTAGATTCGGACCTGGAATGGTGCTAAAAGTCCTACTGATATACGCCGGTGTTTTATAATAAATGCCTCCATAGGATAATCTATAGCGGCATTTTTTACATAAACTAGGGTTGGCAAACGGGTCTAATGGGCCGGGTCGGGTCGAACCCGTCCGGGTTGGAACCCAACTTGGGCAGGTTCGGGTCGGGTCCTAGAGGTAACCGGGCCGGGCCGGGTCCTTATCGCAAATATACGACCCGCCCAACCCGTGAACTCTTTTGGGTCCAACCCGGGTCGGGTCGGGTCGCGGGTTGGGCCCGTCTAAAGTAATTTTAATAATAAAAAAATGTAATAATAATAAGAAGAATCAAAAATGAAATTGCCAAAAAAAATTATATGTTATTAATATGATTTCAACTTATACAAGTTTCACAATTTGTAATAAGAAATAAAGATTTTCTACAAATTTGTTTTATACAATAACAAATTTCTTAGTTACAATTTCAATTTTCTTCAATTATCCTAATTTTTAATAACAAACAAAGATTTTATACAATTTTTTTATACATTTACAATTTTCTTCAATTTGTTGGTTTTCAATTTGTTTTTGTTGTTGTTGGTCTTCAATTCTTCATTTTGGTTGCTATTGTTGTTGTTGTTCTTCTTCTTCTTCCGGAGAGTTGCTCCCACTTGTAGACGTGTCGAACATTTTTTCTTGAGTCCTATCTTCGGCCTTCAGCCAAGCTTCTGTGCAGACGAGCATCTCCAACGATTGGGGCTTCAAGCGATTCCTGTAATCGATTAAAACTCTGTCACTTGTAGAAAATGCACTTTCTGAAGCAACTGTAGAGATAGGAGGAGCTAGTAGATCTTTAGTCATATATTTAAGAATACAATAAGTGTATTCATGGTCTTTCCACCATTGTAAAATATCTAGTGAAGAAGTAAAATATTCAGAATCTTGTTGATTATACCAATGTAATTCATTTGGTTGATTAGTCCTAGGTTTTTTTGATTGAATTTGTGCAAGTAAATTAAATGTGGCATCATCTAAGTTACTCTTTCCCTTACCTTTAGAAGTAGCAGAAGAAGAACTAACTAAAGAAGTTGTACTACTAGATAAAACTTCTATCATAATAATCATACAAGTTATTTAATGTCGATTCAAATTTAACTAAAAATGTTCCTCAATCAATTTCAGATTCATCTGGCCAAGAAAAGTAAAAGATATTTCAATCAAACTCTTCGTACCTTCTAATTTGATACGAGGATCCATCATAGTAGCAACACAATACAACATAGGAGGAAGATTAAATACTTCAAAATTTTGGTGTATGCAGGTTTCACAATATGATCAATAAAAGCGTCATCAATCATTTGTTTGAAAGTTTGCATCATAGTAACTAATGAAATAAAAATGCTACTAGAAGTAGATTCATAAAATTTTGAAAATTTTGAAAGTTGCAGTTTTAAAAGGTTCTAAAAATTTCAACAAAGATTGGGCATAAAACCAATGTTGGGGAGTCATTTCAAAATTTGGCATATTTTTTGCAATATAAAAATTATTTATACATGCTTTATATTCAGTAACAACTTGTAGCAAATCAAAAGTAGAGTTCCATCGGTGTTTAACATACTTTGGAAATTTTCTAAAATGTACATTTTTAAGCCTACATCAAGCTTTCTATTCTTGGAAAATGGTGCCACTAGGGATGGCATTCGGGTAAACCGGGCTGGACCCGCCCGGGTTGGAGGCTGAGTTGGGCGGGTTCGGGCCGCGTTGGTGGCTTAACCGGGTCGTGTCGGGTCGGGTCGTAGAGGGGAAATGGCGATCCGCCCAACCCGTGAACCCTTTCGGGTCCAACCCGAGTCGGTTCGGGTCGGGTCGCGGATTGGCCCGTTTAGATAGGTTTTTTTTTGTAACCCCTGTTTTCTCAAAAATGTATTTATTTTGTATTTTCTGTAATTAAAAATTTTGCAAATTATTTTTCCGGTTTTCAAATTTATTTTTGTCAAATTGTACTATCGAATCTTCTATCAAAATCTATTTTCGATCAACAATTGTATTTGTAACTATATTCTATGATTTTATATTTTAATACAATTTTTGTTATTGTTATTATTATTGTTATTGTTTTTATTATTATTATTAATATTTCTAGCAAAACCTAATTGTATATTTTTATTAGCTATTGTGATTTCCTAATACCCAAAACCCATTTTTATTTTATTGGATCTCTTTCTAAACCCAACTATCCTATTTTAATAAAACCCTAATGGATTTATATTACCCTTACCCATTTAACTTTACTCAGACTCGTTAATATCTATTTACCCAAACCCATTATATTAAATTCCCTACCCTATTCTATTAACAACCCTATCACCTCCCCTATATATTTACCCCGGCTTGTTCACCTTCTCAAACTAAACCCTAGCGCCGCTTCGTTTCCTCTCTCCCTCCATGAACCCATCCCTGCTCCCGTCTTCCCTCCGCCTTCCATCCTCCTGCGCCTGCCACGTCGACGACCAGAGATAGCCCCGACGTCGCCCTGGGCTCGCTCCTGACCTCCTTGCCTTGCCAAACCCCAGCTCTGTCACCATAACCCAACCTCGGTGATCCTCCCGGGCTGTGCACCTCTGCCTGGCTGCACCGCACCCCCGGCACCCCCTCTGCCTGGTCACGCTCCACGACAGCAGCGCGACACTTGTGCTGCCTCCTCCCGACGTGCCCCACACAACCGAGACTCCGCTGCGGCTGCCCCCTGCCGTCCACCGCCGTAGTGTCCCCTGGCCTGCCTCCCGCCGTCCGTCATCGCACCGCCTCACCGCCGTTGCGAACCAGTCACCACCCAAGTATATTTTGTTGTTTTGGTGAAGTTAATCTTTTTCTCTGTTTTTATGTTGGTTTGATGAGTTTGAATGTGAGCCGTCGGATCTGCATCATCTTGATCTCTTGATTGATAGTCGTTCGATCATCCGATCTTGATCCACATCAAGATCTGTTCCCGATCGTCGATCGATCTTGATCATCATCGCTCTTGGATCTAGCCATTGGATCTCTTGATCATCGAGATCCGTGCTTAGTTTCGTGATTGCGATCGTGATCATTTGTTCGTGATCATCTTATTCGTGATTCATTACTATTGAGTTCTTGCCCGAAAATCTGTTCCCATTATTCTCTTTCTCTCAGTTGGATTCGTCATCTTTCAGGCAAGTAACTTGTACTCAAATTTCTTTGTATGATACAAGTCAAAAATACCACTTATAGTGTAGTTGGTTTCTAGAGACAACTCGTGTGTGTGTTTTGTTTGATTGGTTTTGTCTCCATTATGCTATATGACCATAGTGATCTCACAACACAAATTTGACATGAAACAACTTAGGATTTGACCGTTCTTGATTTTGATCATGTATGAGATATTTGTGAGAATTTGGGCGTTTGTTGAGATCCATGTGTTAGACTTGTTTTGGATATGTTAATTATCCTATTTCATGTTATTTGGACACTTGGTAGACTTGATTTAATGTTTGGTTGTGTTTGGATCAAGTTTCTGTTGAATTATGTTGATTTTGGTTTTTGAGGAAATTCTGTATTTTGCCGATAATCTGTCTTGTTCAGTAATTTAGAACATATTAAGGTCAGAATCTTAATTTCAGTTTAAAACATGAATTGTATAGAATTTCGTCTGCTTTCCAACCCCTCTGACCTTACTCGATTTCGTTTTCTTATGTGTTAGATATGACTATTTTACTACAGAGGTGTAGATAAATTCCAGATTTCGTTTCTTGATGATTTTGATGACTAAATTATTTTGATAATTGTGCTACACATATTATTTTGATATGAAACTTTGGTCAGTAATTCTGTATCTATCTAGGGATTACCCAGAATTTTGATAAATTTTATTGATGAGTTTTATACGCCGTTTCATGCTTGTTTATGAAAGCTATACTTGTTGTATTTTGCTCGTTGTTCTGTATAGAATCGTATTTTCATCTTATTTCCTTTTACTGTATGAAGAATATTTGTAAAATATGAAAGTTAGATTATTTTTTCTATTTTAATTTCCCTTTGACCGATCTGGATTCGTTTCACGGCTTGCGAGATATTTCAGTTTTCGTACAGCAGTGTTGGGAATTCCATATTTGCCACTACCGTTTCTTGTTGTTTTCTGATTTTGGTTGACTAAACTAATTTTTCTGGAAAATTATGAAACTTTATATTTTGATGCTAGAAATATAGGGGAATACCCCAGATTTTTCCTGGAATTTATTATGAGGATTTCTTGCTGTTTTTTTGTACTTGAATACAATTTACTGATTTCTTGCTGAACATATTTTACGGATTCAAATCAGTTTTGAGTTAAGTTTTTGTGAATTATTATATGACTTATTTATACTCGCTGGATTCGGTTGGGAGTCTATTTTCTAGACGTTTTGACGGATTTAGATTTGCATGTTTGAAATACTGGAAATCATTGTTTTAGTACAACACTGTCTTGTTGTCCTGAATTAGAAAACTAGTTGTTTTACCCAGTTATGTGTTATCTTGTACCTGTACTTGTTTATCTTGCACCCTGAACCTGATACATGTTTATACCTTGTTATCCTTGCTTTCTTTTTGCGACACATACATGCATGCCTGATTATAATAATAAATAAACAGGTCGGGGTTAAGGGAAATATTTAGTAATGAAAAATATAGAAACGTGTACTGAGAAGAGGACCTGTGTCCTGCCTGCCTGTTACGTGTTTATGACTATATGATTCACGATCCTGTTACCTGTACCTGACTGCATGCTTCCCTATAGGAAGATGTACTCGGAAGAGAATCACTAGGTTCTACCTGTTTCCTATACCTGACTGCATGCTTCCCTATAAGAAGATGTACTCGGAAGATAACCACTAGGTTATGCCTGTTTCCTGTACCTGACTTCATACTTCCCTATAGGAAGGTGTACTCGGAAGAGAGCCACTAGGTTCTACCTGTTCCTGTTTCATGTTATCCTGATCCCTGGGTACACTGCCTTATGGACTCCACTACGAAATCTAAAGCAAAACTGCTTGTTGTAGCAACCATGTGTTATGTTTTTTGGGCGCATGAAGTGCTACCTAGATAGTAATAACACAAGACTTGACATGACATAACCTGATTCCCTGTACTTGTTTCCTGATTACTTGTTTTCCTGATTACTTGTTCCTGATCACCTGATACCTGATTATCCTGATTACATGATTACCTGTACTTGTACCTGTATACCTGTATACCTGTATAGTTGATTACCTGTTTACCTGTTGCATGTTTACCTGATTATCTGTTTACCTGTTTACCTGATTACCTGTTTACCTGTTCACTTGACACTTGATACATGTTACCTGTACCTGTTTGTATACCATGTTGCTTGATTCTGTTTGCTTGATTCATGTTACATAGTATATTTCTTTTGAGACACTTATACCATGCTTTGCTTATTACTTAGATATATCTATCCCATGTACTTGTATCCTACATTATAAGTGGCTCGTAACTTGCAATTTACGGGTACTTGTTTTCTCTTTCATTCTGCTGCAATTATTAATTGCAGATTTTGGTGATCAGCTGCCCGATGAAGTATGTGATCTAAAGTTCTAGTTGGCTGGAGCTTTTGCTATCTTCATTTATTTCCTGTTGCCCATTTTAAACAATGTATCTGTTACTTGGAAATTTATTTGTAATTGGGCGAGGTGACCCAGGATATTTGACTTGTTCAGAATTTGATTATTTGAGATTATTATATTTGGTTTCAAGTAATTTCTGTTGGTATCTTGTTTCAATTATGCATGTCTAGTTAATTCTTTGCTTCCGATTCTGATTATTCCTGTGATATGTTGTAAAGACTCCTGAACAGCTTATGGATGATGAAAATCATTCGCTGGGCTAATGTTACGTGCTCGTATTCCGTATTTTTGGGAAGCGAGGCGTGATATTTTTTTTAACTTAAAATAATAATAATATTAATATTAATAATAATAATAATAATAATAATAATAATAATAATAATAAACATTAAAAATCGTAATAACAATAATAAGATTGAAAGAGTGAAATTTCTAAAAAATATTGAAATATTATTCATATGATTTCGATACGATCGGAATTTTTCGTTTGATCGTTTATATGTTGCTACCTTCTTTGTTCAATTGTTCACAAAAATTGAATTGAATTGAGTAGTAATAGTAGAGAGAGCAAGAGAGTAAGGTGTGAAATTTTAGTTTGGGTTTCAGGGGTATTTATAGGGGAAAATAAAACGAAAAACCAAAAAAACCCAAAAAAAAAACAAAAAAACAACTGATAAAAGAGTCGTTAAGTACTCTCGGTAAGGGTTATGCCCGTTGGAGCCGCAGGTTGAAAGGGCGACCCGCGCGGGTCGAATGGTTCGGAAACCGCAGGTTGAACCGCGGGTTCGCGTGCGGGTCCGCCACTGTAGACCGGGTTATCGGGCTGGGTTCAATGGGTTTAATTCGCTTTTTTGAGGACCAGGGTCAACTCCCGATCCGTTCTCTTCATGCTGTCGCCGTCTCCGTAGCCCCCAACATCGCCGTCTCGTTCTCCATAACCCTCGCTTGTGCCGTCTCCGTTTTCGTAGCCCTTGCCGTCGCCCCCCCTCAGTCCTCCTCCGTTCCCCCACTGTCGACAACTTCGTAGTTGAGTGGTATAATACTTTGTTATTCTCGTTGGTTTTAATTGTTTATCACGTGCTAAATATTACTGTTATTATTGTACTAATTATGTTTTTTACTAATACTTAGTCATGAACCAAATAAATAAAGCGGCTTCTTATTCTTCTTGTTATCATATTGACCGCACGGCACCCTCGATATTCGCCCTAATCCTCTCAACAGCAAATATCCTTCACCATCATCATCTCTTTGAACGAAAAAACAAATTCAAGGGAGACTATATTTGAATCGATATTGGACTCGAACACAAAGTGTTTGATCAATTGCTACAAAGGTGTTTTAGGACCTTAATTATAGATTTAAGAGTTCCATGAATATAGTAACATTTTTTAGGTGATATGTCAAAAATGTTTAATGTTCTAAAGTGTTGAATGATCTTGAGGTGTTATGTTTAATTGGAGTTACATATATTAATTAAAACCCGATTTTAGGGTTCTATGAATATGCCGTGATTTGAGAACACACCTACTGCGGTGTTTTTAAAATGCCGGTGTAGTTTTAACCTACACCGGCGTTTGTTAAAAACGTCGGGGTATGCCCCAACTCTACTGCGACGCATGATTCAACGGCATTTAGACTGGCGTTTACTAAAATTCCGGTGTAGGATACGGCGGCGTTTTTAATTGCCGGGGAATGTAAAATAAAACGCCGGGGAAGGCAATTAGTGTTGTAGTGAAGACATTAAGATATATATATTTAGGAACAGTACAAATAATAATAAAAGCATATTTTAAGGATTGATTAAATACATCATTAGAAATATACTTAGTGGATGATAGAATAATATCAAGTACACAATATGCCTTGATTGGAATAGTACAAGAAAACTTAATGTACCAAAAAATAAAATTTACAATAAAACATAACTTCTCTATAAGTATGGCTGAAGAAAATAAGGACAACTTATTACAAGTCCTAGGTACTAGCTCTTTCATATTATTCATGTTTCATAGAGATCTTATAAATTAAATCACCTGAGAGCCTAAACTAAGTGATCTTTCATTTTGTTTCCCTTCTATCTTTTTCTCTGCTCTTTTCAATATTGATTTTGTGCAAGAAGAATACTTGGTGCGAAAATGTACATGACTTCGACCATTAATAGGAGCTGGTTTAGTTATTCAATAAATTATAGATATTTTAAGCTAATTGGACTACCCCATCTCTTCTTTCTTTATTTTGAAATAGTGAGAGAGAAAGTAGGAATTAACACGTGCAGCCAACATCAATTGCAAAATTAAAAAACACAAAAAAAAATTCTTCTACTACATCTCCCCCAAACCCACTAACCCTAACCCTCCCTACCCCAAAACCCACCAAAATTGCCTCTGCCACCCGTCGATCTCCTCGCCATTGCCGGCCATCTTTACCCGTCGCCCATCGCTACCTTCGCAGTCGCCGCCCGTCCATCTCTTCGCCAACGTCACCCGTCCATCTCCTCGCCGTTGCCGCTCGTTGTTTTGGTGATTTTTTTCGCAAGAACAAGAAGGGATTGTTTATATAAGGGTATGAAGATATAAAGACTGAATCTCCTGTGATTAATTCAGTAAATCATGATTCATATTTGTTATGATGAACTACAATTTAGAGAAGGATTCAGTGAGTTGCATGCAAATTATTTGAAATTATTAGGAGAAAATTTGTGGAATGAACTGAATTGAGTTATTAGTATTAATAGCAAATCTGAAGCATATATCGAGTTGATTTGGTGGTCAAAATTAGATTGGCAAAATTATTTCATTGAACCTGTCTAGATTCATTTATTTGTTTGTTTCTCCGTGTGTTCTCATTGAAACCATGCATATAGGTAAATATCGATTATAATGAAGACATACTAAGATCATTATTATAGAAATCTATGTTAATTTGAAAAGTTTATTTACTGAAAAGCGACAAATAGAAAATAATTTATGAATATTGAAATTAATATTAATATCAAAACAAATTATTATATTTATATTATATAGATTTGTCATCTTTTAATTATATTGTGATCGAAATAGTTAAGGGACATCTCTAAATTTAGGGATCTATAGTTTAATTATGTCTTAGTGTTGTTCGGTGTTGAATAGGATCACCTCCGTCCTTTAATAACTATTAAGTTTTTGTTTAAGAACAAAAGTTACTGCACATGTATATGATAATAAAAGAATATAAACTAATGAAATCTCCCTTAGTGGTTTAAAAAAATATGACAAAAATAGATAAAAATATGATTATTTGGGTTTTCTAGACAAGAGTAGCAAATGTTATTAAATAAGATAAACTGAAGAAGAAAAAAGACACTATGCATATCATCATTGTATTGTTTAAGTTCCATATAATTTTATGAATCTGTTAAAAATATTTTAGTCTGTACAATTTGTACAGGATAATACTAGTTGCTTATTAACAGAACGTACGACATGAGCTACCTAGCCAGCAAGGTCATCAATTACTTAAAAAGAAAAGTTGGAGTTGATTTAATACGTTAGAGACGACTTTTGAGTGAATATGTTAAAAGAAGATTCAAATCAAGAATATTAAAATGATCATATATATTAAATAATAAAATAAACCGCACCAAATGAAAGTAGGAACCAATAGATACAAGACAATAGAAAGGAAGACGTCCTGAAAATACATCGATAATTGCTGAAACAATTTATCTGTCAATTGAAGAAAAATTGTTCAAAAACTTAGCAGACAGTAAATATGTGCATGCACTAGTTTGAAGCCGATGTAATGCACATGAAGCTAACCTAGTCATATCATGTACGTAAGATATATATGTCTTTTCCTTTTCCGAATTAGTACTCAGACTCATATTTTTTCCATATATAATTGGAATTCATTAAATTTCCACAATCTTCATCTAGATGACTTGACCCATGCAATAGACATGAGTTTTAAGTTTACACCAAAAATAAAATTAAAACTCATTGATAAACTAAAACAATTTATACTTTTTATTAGAAAATGTATTACGATAATCAATTCACTTAATGGTATTCACACTTCTCTATATATTTACTTGAATATCAAAAACAGGTAGAGATTGATCGCTCACACATTTAGCCAATCACGTTCGCATCAAACCTTCTTGAAATTGCTGTGTTTATATCAACCAATTTTATTTTCCACATTTGAAAGGGGAACTCAGTTTCACTAATCTCTAATATTATAATGGGAGAGTTAAGAGTTGCCGTTTGTAAACATACCAACTAACGTGCATCGTCCGTGCATAATTAACATAGAGGAGGTCTCAGCACTATATCGGATTTTTTACTTTTCAAAAAATATATTTATTAAAATGTGCATCGCACGTGCAGTCACGTAAACTTCAACTGTGAACGAACACAAAAAGTTCAAATCCATGAAAAAACTTAATACATGAGTTAACTGTCGTCACAGTAGTAGAATAGTTAATATAATGTGCATGAATTAGTCTGTTCCCCTTGCCCAAACTCTCAACTCGCTCATTAAGTATTGCTTACTTTGTCAATATTTCGACTATTCTTCCCATTTGACTATTCTTCATCGACGACCTATGACTATTCTTCTCATTCCCATATCTCCCTCCATCAAACTACATATGTGGCTATATGCAATCGCATACATTGCCCATGCTGAATGTGTTATATATACCTCTATAATCCTCACTCATTCAACCAACATTTGAAGTAATTAATTCAAGTTCTTGCATCTCTAGCTATGGGAAGAACAATGCTTGCTGTGGTTTTCTCATTAGCCTACTTCTTTTTTAAAGGTATATTATATATATATGTTCAATAAATTTATGTTTGATATATGCTTTCTTCTAGAATATATATATATAGCTCTTGCACTATGTATATATATAGTGTAAGAGCTAATTATCTAGTATCTATACTATTGTAACTTAAAACCGGATACATGAAGCCAACATTTATTAGAATATACGTATATATAGCCATAATCTCATATCACTGTGGTAAATAATTAATTTTTCACTTAACATGTGTATGCCTGCAGGTTCTAGTCAATTTCTTTCTACAATAACTATAATTCTAGAGCGTATGTGTAACTACGTTAGGCAATGCATATAATTAATATATATATAATGAGAGATTAAATAATGACTATTCCTTCTAAAGAGAAATCAGGTGCACTATGCATGCTTATCATCTGGTACTAATAATGGTTGGATCATTCTGTACTAATTTCGAAAGGATATGTAATTCGTGAGTGATTAATTTTTAGCAGGTCTCGGATAAAAAGACAGGCACTCTTTAAGCATATTCAACCTTTTTTAAAAAACACAAAAGAAACGCAAGACAGACGCCGTCTCTCTTTTGGCAAATTAGTAGGTTGGCTTTAAAAAAAAGGGAAAAAACAATCTGAATCGTTTGCATTTTTTACTTGTATGAACTCATCCAGAAAACGACTTTAATTATGGCATTAGCTGTTTCAACCAAATAACAAATGAATGATCCCCTCTCTCTCTCTCTCTCTCTCATCCTCACCAATTCAGTATCTTCTTCATCAATATAAACTTAAATCAGTATAATCCAAGCCATCAGTTTTCTAGCTATGGGAAAACTAATGCTTGCTCTTGTATTATTTTTGTCCTCCCTCCTTGCTAAGTGTAAGTGCTAACTTCATTGAGTTCTCTACAGAGTGGATCAATTTTAATTTATTTTATTTTATTTTCAAAAATAAAATAAATTTAAGTGAATATATCAATTTGATGATAGATTACAAATTTGCAAGAGGCACATAAAATAAATACTAGTATAATATACGTGCGATGCACGCTTAAAAAAGTAAAGTCATCAAATTAAATGAATATATATTGAATAAGAAAAAAATTAGTTTATATTTGAATGTTTTGATTTGGGCTATATATGCGGTGCATATTTATATTTGTTGGATATAGTTTAGACGTGTATTATACGTGTTTATATAGTTACAAAGTTAGGATTTGTTTGTTACAAACCCCGACTGTCCCATTAAAATAGTAGATATACAAAAAAGATATCACGGCTACATCCAAAATTACCTACAAAAACAAATTTTTTTTTCTTTGGTTTGGGGGTAAAATAAATAATATTTCAGTTTAAATTGTACTTTTCTAATAGTTTTAATTCTTTGGTTGCAATTTTAGGTGCCGACTCAACCACCTTTACCTTCAAGAATAACTGCCCTTATACAGTGTGGCCGGGCACACTCCGCGGTGGAAGCTCTCCGCAGCTCTCACAAACTGGGTTCCAACTTCCCAATGGTGCATCACCAATATCACTAGATGCCCCTACTGGCTGGAGTGGTCGATTCTGGGCCCGGACACAGTGTTCAACAGACTCTTCTGGAAAGTTCTCCTGCCTATCAGGCGACTGCGGGTCAGGACAAGTTGCATGCAACGGCAATGGGGGTGCCCCACCAACAACTCTTGTAGAGTTTACTCTTCAAGGTGATGGTGGTAAAGATTTTTACGATGTAAGCTTAGTTGACGGGTTCAATGTGCCAGTCTCAGTGGTGCCACAGGGAGGGTCAGGCGACTGTAGATCGACTGCCTGTGCTGCTAATGTCAATTCTCAATGTCCTTCCGGATTACAAGTCCAGGGACAAGACGGAAGTACCATTGGTTGCAAGAGTGCATGTGCTGCGTTCAACACCGATGAGTACTGTTGTAGGGGTGCGTACGGTACTCCGTCTACATGCAAGCCATCGACCTACTCAATGATTTTTAAGTCTGCTTGCCCTCAGGCTTATAGTTATGCATATGATGACTCCAGCAGCACCTTCACTTGTGTTGGCGCTAGTAGTTATCTCATCACCTATTGCCCTTGAAATTTGTATAAATATAAGTATAATTAACTATAGAATAAAGAGCGAGCATATATATTTCGCTCGACAAAAATAAGAGAGAGAATAAAAAGCTTTATACGTACGTACCTTGTTGGCTTCAACTAATGATAATGTACCATTAATGTGGAATATTTTAAAATAATTTCAACTCCGGCCAAAAGTTTAATTATTATGATGATCATTAAAATATTGAAGAATATATATACTCATCAGCAGTTATCTCCACTATTATCAAGCAAAGCCTCATTTTTTACGGCTTTTTACTATCATGCTCCGTATACATAAAAAGCTAAAAAAGTAATATATGGTTAAGTCTGTCAAATTTTATCCTTGATCCCTCCACAATCAGAGGTCAACAATGTAATTTTTACTCTACATTTACTTCAAACTCTCCAGAAAATTTTATTCGGTTCTTTTCGAAATTATGGCAACACTAGAATTGATAAATTCTTCATCTCTCCCGACCACCTTCCGGCGACCCCCCAACGTCGCTAGCACCATCCTCCCTTCCTCGCCCAGTCGCACCGCCCCATCGACGCCCTCCGATGTTCCTCTTCCCTCCCGACTGCAGCAACCGAGACCCGAGACCCCCTCACACCACCGCGCCTCTAGTCGTCGTTCGCCCGTCGTCAGGCCCTCGCCTTCCTGCCGTCGTAGCCGTCGACTCTATCCCTTGCTCTCCCTCCATGCTGTAATAGATTCTCAACAGACAACAAGGTAAGATTTTTGGGGTTTTTTCGTTTTAATGATTTAAAGATTTGAGGTTTGGGGTTTTAATATTATAAAAAGGCAACTCACGGACTAAAATCAATCCCCGGTCCAAAAAATCTGTGATTCATCTCCTCTCAATCTCTCACATCTCGGTAAAAACCTCAAATCTCTTTAAATTATCTTCAAGTACTTCGTTCCTATTCGCCGTTCGAATCGAATTTCGTTTCTTTTTATCTTAATTTCGATTCGATCGGTTCGAACTTGATCGATCCGTTTATATGTATTATTTTAGCCCTAGATTTGGTTCTGTTGGGATTGGGGCATCAACAAACGCCCACTGTTCGCAGTGGAACTAATTAAAGCAATGAGGAAGTCGAGGTAGACAAGGCGAATAAATTGAGCAAGCAAGTAGATCCACCAAAGTAACACAAACGCAACAACGATGACTTATCCCGGTTAACTTTTGCTTAATCCGGGGGGAAATATAGGGATATCTGATATTCAACTAGAAGAGATTACAAGGAGTTACTGATTCACTTGACACAAAGAATTAAACTCACCCACCAAAAACTATCTCTCTCTCGAGCCTCTCTTTGCAATGAAGAAAATAATCTATGAAGTGCTCCCTCTCATATTGGATGAGTTTACAATATATATAGAAGAATAGAGAGAAAACCTAAGTCTAATCTTGATCCTCAGTCGTCCGATATAACCTGGAAAATAAGTAACTGAATAGGAGCCGCACAATCTAACTTGGAGTTGAAGATTGGGCTGAACCGACCTAACAAATCGAGGCCCAAAACTGAACAGAGTGGCGCGAGCTGTCGATTGTCCACCAAGACCGGTCGAACGTACCACTCTCTGACTTTCCAGTACAAATAGCGGTCGGGGGTGTGGTCGACTGTCACCCAGACCGGTCGACCGCAACTAGCTGCACCTGTTGCTGCTGCTGTTCTCCTTCTACTCGCTTCGACACTTCGACCGCCGTGCATATTACCTTCTTTTAATCTGAACAACGAGTATAGAAGACACAATCCTAACAGGTTCATCCCTGTATTTCCCCTAGTTTTGATTGATTGTGGAAGAAATTGAAGGTTTTAGAAGAATATTAAACTTTTTTTACATTGCAATTAATACCTGTTTGGAAGTAGATGTTGTTGGATATATAGGTATATTCTCACTATATGAATAATATTATGTGTAATATTATTCTATGGGTAACACGTGTGTTACACATACTAATTGTATGGATATCGGAATACGGGTTGAGTGGGTTAAGAACCCAGTACCCAAACTGGTATTTATCTTATAAATACTGGCTTGTGACAGTAGTCTAGGTATTCCAATTTTGATACCTAGGGTAAATATCTCAAGCACCTTAGTCTAGGATATTAACCCTAATTTCTATTGTTATAATCTCTCATAATCTCTAACAATCTTGAGATATTTAAATTAATTGTTAAGATTAAGAAAGAAAGAGAGATGGACCCGATCGATCGACGGACTCAGCCGTCGGCGCTGACACCGCACCACCATCGATGCCAGTCGTCACCTTGTTCGAAAACCCCTGGCGTCGTCGCAGATCTGCAAGCCAACGAATGGCGCTGCCGCTGCTTCTTCTCCTTTCTTTGATTGGGTCTGTTTGTCATCCCAGTCACCAGATCCCGACACTCATCGCCAGAAGCCGCCGTCACGGATGTCGCCGCAAGACACCGTCGCGGCCACCGCCAGCCATCGCACTCGCGACCCCCTTTCTCCTCTTTCCCGAGCACACACCGAAATCAGGACTGGATCTGACCAGATCCGATTTGTTCATTGGAGGATTTGGGTGTTGTGTGTTTGGGTTTGAAGATGGGATCCCACCACTGGGTTTGACTCAGATATGAAAAAAATCAAGATTTTTAATGGTTGAATCTGGTGTGGGGGATTAGTTTTGGTGCTTGGTATTTGGACATAGCTTCGGATCTTTTGGTGCTGTTGTTGTTGACTCATCCCCTTCTCTCATGTGCACGTGGAATGGTTTGTTGTTTGGATCTGTTCCCAAACAGACTTAAGTCTAATCAATTGAAGGGGAAGAGATGGTGAAAGATAAGTTCTTTACTTTCCTCGTATAAAATTTTTGTTAATACTTAGCTATGTGCTAAAAGTTCAAAACATTTATTTGAAATTCATGTTTTGAATTATAATTTTGATATATTGTTGAGTGCTACAGTTTAATTTATTGTTATTCGTTATTTGTTTATGAGTTTGATTATCTAGCTGTGTGCTAAAATACAAACATTTATAAACAATTAATGCAACAGGTTATTTTACTAGTTGTGGACTATTAAAGCTTAATTGTAAAGATAAGTCCATTTGTTGCTTTTATTTTGATTAACTGTTTTGGCTATGCTAAGGATCAAATTAATTTTGATAAGTTAAATTATTTGTTTTAACTATAAAATTTGTATCTCCAATTAAATTGTTGTTAGAATTAAATAGAGCTAATAATTCGTTTAATTGGCTAATCATTACAATTTGATTAATGTAGGAACTACAACGTTACTTACAAATTATGTGTTGGAGACGATGGATCAATATGCATCACAGTTGAATAGGTCTGCACTATGCAGTCTTCTTCATCGAATTTGGAAAACACTTCTAACTTGAAGTGTTAGTATGATCTACTCTAATCTTTCTTAGTATTTTCATGTAATGAATGTGTTAACATTGTATGCAGTTGATCACATGATTGAGAGTTTTAGATCATAATTATTCTCATTTTGAAACTAGCATGTTTTAAATTATTTAGTGTGTCTTGTCGTTGTATGTGTATAGATTTATTGGGTGACACATCGTTTGCAGTTTGATGAGATTGTATATTTGCTTCTCTAATCAAGATTGATGTATAAGATATATAACAAATGTCTATGACTTAGGAGAAAGCATCTCTTTATGTAGGATATGACTCCATTAGTTACGTTTTGTTCTTTCTCGTTCAAAATTGAATTAAAAAATCATTAGACATTATCTCATTAAGTGTTATGAAGATGATGAAGAATGAATAAACAAAAGAACTCTTCGCTCAATGTGTTTGAGCAATTAGACATTGTTAGAACCATTAGAGAAAGCAAACAATTTTGTAAAATGTGATAGAGTAATTTAGTATTAACTCTTATAATGTTCGTATATTGTCAATCGCATGCATAAGTTGAGATTAACAAATGAGGCAATTAATTATAATAGTTCTAATTGTGTATAGTTCCTGAACATAGCATAATTGATTAGGATTTGAGAACTATATATTAAATTGTTTATTCTTGTTAAAACTCCTAACTCTACTAAATGACACTTCATTAAATATGATAAATGTGAAGTTTGAATTCAGATTTTGATCACTAGAAAATTATTTTGTATGGTCTCTAGGAGTTCAAAACCTTTTGAAACGTACATTCTGATACTTGTGATCTCAGTAGCTTTGTAACTACGTGAGATAATTATTGGTCCAAAGTATTTAATCGCTTTTATAGATGATTAATATAAGTGTCATATATATGAAGAATGAAGCACTTGTTATTCTTAATGAATAAAAAAAATCTAGTTAAATGGTAAAAACCAAGGGTTCAGATTAGATGGAGGTACTGAATATGTTTCAAAGATTTTAGAGAAGTTTGCATATTGTATAATCTCTACTGTACTCTACTTACAACAGTCAAACGATATTGATAAAAGTTAGAATCAAACACTTAGTGAAATGTTGAATCCTATTATATTGACCGTTGTTTGTAATCATATCTCTAATGTGATACTACACTCTAAATTGAATACAGCTTGTAGATCATGGCATGAAAACACAAATAATTTTGTTATAGTGAAACTTTGTGTTGTGATACATTTGTTAGAGTACATGACCCTGGAAGGCCTATAGTAGGACCAACAACAAATATTTGTGTGTGTTTAGAAAGTACAGAATGTAATTCTGTGGACAGATGTTGGATCTATTTAATTTGTGTTAGAAGAATCTAGACTTGCAGAGTTTGTTGAAGATGTGTTCATCAAAGATAGATGTATGAAATAATCTAGTCCTACAGACACGGTCAATGATTCACAGTTGGAATCAAGAACTAGCCCTACTGACACTTAAAAACCCGAATGACAAATGAGCTAAGAAGAGTCTTTAGTAGACAATGAGATGATTTTGTGTCATACAATAATATTTTAATTTAGTTGATCTGCCAAAATGGGCTAAAACTATAGTAAGTAAGTGGGGTTTTGTAAAAGAAACTTAATTTTGATTGTTCAGTAGCAATTTTAATGAATTTTAGTAACTAACAGATTGACTGAGAAAAATGAGGTACATTTATTTGATGTTGACTCACATGTTTGTCAAATTGATACAATAAGTATTCTTCTTACCCTTACATCTATTGAAAATTTTGTTATTCATAAAGGATATTTAAACAATTTCGTACTAAAAGTTTTGTACTTGATGTTTTGTACTGAACAGTTTGTACTGAAAAGTTGAACTAATATGTTCAGTGAACAAGATTTGCAATTTAGTAAAATCATTGTATGTTCTTAAAACATGTATAGCCGACGAATAAATAATTTGACAAATTTCTGAAAGAGCCTAGTATATGAATCAAGTAATTCAGATCAGTGCCTTCAACTTTGTGGTGTCAAATATAGTGGCTATTATTTACTTGTTCTGTTTACATGCCTATTTTTGGAAGTGACCTCTCTATTACAAATGAAGTTAAAATGGTGCTGTCCAAAGAATTGAACATGAAAAACCTAGGTATTGTGGACACCATAGGTATAAAGGTGAGTTTCGGTTGGCAAGGGATAACTCTTAGTCAAAATCATCAAATCAAAATGTGTTTCAAAAGTGGGGATATAGTGATTGAAAGTGTGTTTTGAAACACCTTATGATTACGATAAAAGGTTAACACATAATGATGGTGCAACTATGAGACAGGTAGATAATTTTAAAGGAATTGAAAGTCTCATGTATACAAAGATCTGCACTAGAATAGACATAGCCTTTGAGGTAGGTATAATCTGCAGATTCACTAATAATCTCATACACATTTGAGTGCCCTTAAGAGGCTAATGAGATACCTGAGTAGTACTCAAGAGTTTGCTTTGTGCTACTCTAGTGTATAAGTGAGGAACATGATACAGTTATGGGTATGAGTGGAGAATACAATGAACTTGTAAAAGGTAGACATATTTACCTGACCATATCATATGTCACAATAATGTACCATTAATGTGGAATATTTTAAAATAATTTCATCTCCGGCCAAAAGTTTAATTATTATGATGATCATTAAAATATTGAAGAATATATATGCTCTTCAGCAGTTATCTCCACTATTATCAAGCAAAGCCTCATTTTTTACGGCTTTTTACTATCATGCTCCGTATACATAAAAAGCTAAAAAAGTAATATAGGGTTAAGTCTGACAAATTTTATCCCTGATCCCTCCACAATCAGAGGTCAACAATGTAATTTTCACTTCACATTTACTTCAAACTCTCCAAAAAAATTTATTCGGTTCTTTTCGAAATTGTGGCAACACCAGAATTGATAAATTCTTCATCTCTCCCAAACACCTTCCGGCGACCCCCCAACGTCGCTAGCACCATCCACCCTTCCTCGCCCAGTCGCACCGCCCCATCGATGCCCTCCGATGTTCCTCTTCCCTCCCGATTGCAGCAACCGAGACCCGAGACCCCCTCACACCACCGCGCCTCCAGCCGTCGACTCTGTCCCTTGCTCTCCCTCCATGCTGTAATAGATTCTCAACAACCAACAAGGTAACATTTTTGGGGTTTTTCGTTTTAATGATTTAAAGATTTGAGGTTTGGGGTTTTAATATTATAAAAAGGCAACTCACGAACTAAAATCAATCCCCGGTCCAAAAAATGTGTGATTTGTCTCCTCTCAATCTCTCACATCTCGGTAAAAACCTCAAATCTCTTTAAATTATCTTCAAGTACTTCGTTCCTATTCACCGTTCGAATCGAATTTCGTTTCTTTTAATCTTAATTTCGATTCGATCGGTTCGAACTTGATCGATCTGTTTATATGTATTGTTTTAGCCCTAGATTTGGTTCTATGGGTATTGGGGCATCGACAAACGCCCTCTGGTCGCAGCGGAACTAATTAGAGCAATGAGAAAGTCGAAGTAGACGAGGCGAATAAATTGAGCAAGTAAGTAGATCCACCAAATTAACACAAACACAACAACGATGACTTATCACGGTTAGCTTTTGCTTAATCTGGGGAGAAATATAGGGAGATCTGATATTCAACTAGAAGAGATTACAAGGAGTTACCGATTCACTTGACATAAGGAATTAAACTCACCCACCAAGAACTATCTCTCTCTCGAGCCTCTCTTTGCAATGGAGAAAATAATCTATAAAGTACTCCCTCTCATATTGGAGGAGTTTACAATATATGTAGAAGAATAGAAAGAAAACCTAGGTCTAATCTTGATCCTCAGTTGTCCGATATAACCTGGAAAAGAAGTAACTGAATAGGAGCCGCACGATCTAACTTGGAGTTGAAGATTGGGCTGAACCGACCTAACAAATCGAGGCCCAAAACTGAACACAGCGGTGCGAGCGGTCGACCGTCGACCAAGACTGGTCGATCGTACCACTCTCTGACTTTCCAATACAAATAGCGGTCGAGGGTACGGTTGACTGTCACCCAGACCGGTCGACCGCAACTAGCTGCACCTGTTGCTGCTGCTGTTCTCCTTCTACTCGCTTCGACGCTTCGACCTCCGTGCTTCATATTACCTTCTTTTAATCTGAACAACGAGTATACAAGGTACAATCCTAATAGGTTCATCCCTGTATTTCCCCCAATTTTGATTGATTATGGAAGAAATTGAAGGTTTTAGAAGAATATTAACTTTTTTTTACCTTGCAATTAATACATGTTTGGAAGTAGATGTTGTTGGATATATAGGTATATTCTCACTATATGAATAATATTATGTGTAATATTATTCTATGGGTAACACGTGTGTTACACGTATTAGTTGTATGAATATCGGAATGCGGGTTGAGTGGGTTAAGAACCCAGTACCCAAACCGGTATTTATGTTATAAATACTAGCTTGTGACAGTAGTCTAGGTATTCCAATTTTGATACCTAGGGTAAATATCTCAAGCACCTTAGTCTAGGATATTAACCCTAATTTCTATTGTTATAATCTCTCATAATCTCTAACAATCTTGAGATATTTAGATTAATTTTTAAGATTAAGAGAGAAAGATAGATGGACCCGATCGATCGACGGACTCAGCCGCCGGTGCCGACACCGTGCCACCGTCGCTGCCAGTCGTCACCTTGTTCGAAAACCCCTGGCGTCGTCGTAGATCTGCAAGCCAACGAACGGCGCTGTCGCTGCTTCTTCTCCTTGCTTTGATTGGGTCTGTTTGTCATCCCAGTCACCAGATCCCGACGCTCGTCGCCGGAAGCCGCCGTCACGGACGTCGCCTCAAGACATCGCCGCGGCCACCGCCAGCCATCGCACTCGCGACCCTCTTTCTCCTCTTTCCCGAGCACACACCGAAATCAGGACTGGATCTGACCAGATCCGATTTGTTCATTGGAGGATTTAGGTGTTGTGTGTTTAGGTTTGAAGATGGGATCCCGCCACTGAGTTTGACTTAGATATGAAAAAAATGAAGATTTTTAATGGTTGAATCTGGTGTGGGGGATTAGTTTCGGTGCTTGGTATTTGGACATAGCTTTAGATCCTTTGGTGTTGTTGTTGTTGACTCATCCCCTTCTCTCATGTGCACGTGGAATGGTTTGTTGTTTGGATTTGTTCCCAAACAGACTTGAGTCCAATCAATTGAAGGGGAAGAGATGGTGAAAGATAAGTTCTTTAATTTCCTCGTATTAAATTTTTGTTAATACTTAGCTATGTGCTAAAAGTTCAAAACATTTATTTGAAATTCTTGTTTTGAATTATAATTTTGATATATTGTTGAGTGCTACATTTTAATTTATTGTTATTCGTTATTTGTTTATGAGTTTGATTATCTAGCTGTGTGCTAAAATACAGACATTTATAAACAATTAATACAACAAGTTATTTTACTAGTTGTGGACTATTAAAGCTTAATTGAAAAGATAAGTCCTTTTGTTGCTTTTATTTTGAATAACTGTTTTGGCTATATGCTAACGATCAAATTAATTTTGATAAGTTAAATTATTTGTTTTGACTATGAAATTTTTTATCTCTAATTAAATTGTTGTTAGAATTAAATAGAGCTAATAATTCGTTTAATTGGCTAATATTTATAATTTGATTAATGTAGGAACTTCAAAGTTACTTACAAATTATGTGTTGGAGACGATGGATATGCATCACAGTTGAATAAGTCTGCACTACGCAGTCTTTTCCATCGAATTTAGAAAATACTTCTAACATGAAGTGTTAGTATGATCTACTTTAATCTTTCTTAGTATTTTCATGTGATGAATGTGTTAACGTTGTGTGCGTTTGATCACATGATTAAGAGTTTTAGATCATAATTATTCTCATTTTGAAACTAGCATGTTTTAAATTGTTTAGGGTGCCTTGTCGTTGTATGTGTATAGATATATTGGGTGACACATCATTTGCAGTTTGATGAGATTGTATATTTGCTTCTTTAATAAAGATTGATGTACAAGATATATAACAATTGTCTGTGACTTAGGAGAAAGCATCTCTTTATGTAGGATATGACTCCATTAGTTAGGTTTTGTTCTTTCTCGTTCAAAGTTGAATTAAAAATCATTAGACATTATCTCATTAAGTGTTATGAAGATGATGGAGAATGAATAAACGAAAGAACTCTTCGCTCAATGTGTTTGAGCAATTAGACATTGTTAGAACCATTAGAGAAAGCAAACAATTTTGTAAAATGTGATAGATTAATTTAGTATTAACTCTTATAATGTTCGTATATTGTCAATCACATGTATAAGTTGAGATTAACAAATGAGACAATTAATTATAATAGTACTAATTGTGTATAGTTCCTGAACATAGCATAATTGATTAGGATTTGAGAACTATATATTAAATTGTTTGCTCTTGTTAAAACTCATAACTCTACTAAATGACACTTCATTAAATATGACAAATGTGAAGTTTGAATTCAGATTTTGATCACTAGAAAATTATTTTGTATGGTCTCTCGGAGTTCAAAACCTTTTGAAACAATACATTCTGATACTTGTGATCTCAGTAGCTTTGTAACTATGTGAGATAATTGTTGGTCAGAAGTATTTAATCGCTTTTATAGATGATTAATATAAGTGTCATATACATGAAGAATGAAGCACTTGTTATTCTTAATGAATAAAAAAAATCTAGTTAAATGGTAAAAATCAAGGGTTCAGATTTGATGGAGGTACTGAATATGTTTCAATGATTTTAGAGAAGTTTGCATATGGCATAATCTCTACTGCACTCTACTTACAACAGTCAAACGGTATTGGTAAAAGTTAGAATCAAACACTTAGTGAAATGTTGAATTCTATTATATTGATCGTTGTTTGTCTTGTGTAATTATGAGTGGTGTTGTATTGTTAATCATATCTCGAATGTGTTACTACACACTAAATTGAATACACCTTGTAGATCATGGCATGAAAACACAAATAATTTTGTTAAAGTGAAAATTTGTGTTGTGATACATTTGTTAGAGTACATGACCTTGGAAGGCCTATAGTAAGACCAAGAACAAATATTTGTGTGTTTAGAAAGTGCAGAATGTAGTTCTGTGGACAGATGTTGGATCTATCTAATTTGTGTTAGAAGAATCTAGACTTGCAGAGTTTTTTGAGGATGTGTTCATCAAAGATAAATGTATGAAATAATCTAGTCCTACTGACACGGTCAATGATTCACAGTTGGAATCGAGAACTAGCCTTACTGACACTTAAAACCTGAATGACAAATAAGCTAAGAAGAGTCTTTAGTAGACCATGAGATAATTTTGTGTCATACAATAATACTTTAATTTAGTTGATCTGCCAAAAGGGGCTAAAACTATAGTAAGTAAGTGGGGTTTTGTAAGAGAAACTTAATTTTGATTGTTCAGTAGCAATTTTAATGAATTTTAGTAGCTAACAGATTGACTGAGAAAAATGAGGTAGATTTATTTGATGTCTACTCACATGTTTCTCAAATTGATACAATAAGTATTCTTCTTACCCTTACATCTATTGAAAATTTTGTTATTCATAAAGGATATTTAAACAATTTTGTACTAAAAGTTTTGTACTTGATGTTTTGTACTGAACAGTTTTGTACTGGAAAGTTTTGAACTAATATGTTCAGTGAACAAGATTTACAATTTAGTAAAATCATTGTATGTTCTTAAAACATGTATAGCCGACGAATAAATAATTTGACAAATTTCTGAAAGATCCTAGTATATGAATCAAGTAATTCAGATCAGTGCCTTCAACTTTGTGGTGTATCAAATATAGTGGCTATTATTTACTTGTTCTGTTGACATGCCTATTCTTGGAAGTGGCCTCTCTATTACAAATGAAGTTAAAATTGTGCTATCCAAAGAATTCAACATGAAAAACCTAGATATTGTGGACACCATAGGTATAAAGGTGAGTTTCGGTTGGCAAGGGATAACTCTTAGTCAAAATCATCAAATCAAAATGTGTTTCAAAAGTGGGGATATAGTGATTGAAAGTGTGTTTTGAAACACCTTATGATTATGATAGAAGGTTAACACATAATGATGGTGCAACTATGAGACAGGTAGATAATTTTAAGGGAGTTGAAAGTCTCATGTATACAAAGATCTGTACTAGAATAGACATAGACTTTGAGGTTGGTATGATCTGCAGATTCACTAATAATCTCATATACATTTGAGTGCCCTTAAGTGGCTAATGAGATACCTGAGTGGTACTCAAGAGTTTGCTTTGTGCTACTCTAGTCATTCTTCGAATGAATGGTTGATCTGATGTATTATGATGCTCAGAATTTAGTAAAAGTCGATAACTAATGGATATGTGTTTACACTAGGAGGAACAGAAATATTATGGAAATTAAAAGGCAAACAGGCACTGTGCTATCATCCATGAAATCAGATCTCTATGTGCTATCCTCTGCAGGGAAAAAGGCTGAGTGGATTGAAGAAATTGTTATTAGTTATCCATTAAGAAGTTTAAGTAACTCTCTAATTCTGTTATGCGACTATCAAGCTATACTGCACTGTAGCTCATAACTCACTCTATAATAGTAAAAGGAGTATATTAAGGCTGAAAGAAGCCTAGTTGAACTTTCTCATAAATAAAGTGCAATTGAACTAAAATATGGCTAATGCTCTTGCTAAGAGACTTGAAAGTGATCTAATTATCAAAACTGTGGGGGAAATGGAGTTAAAAGCTATCGAGTCAAACCTTTAACATGCTAATTGTTTTGAAATTTTGAATCCTTAGAGAAGTTCAAACTTAAGCATCCATTTTAGGCAGTTGACATGTTTTAGATAATTTTGATGATTCCACATAAATTCCACAAATATATAATGTCATTCCAATTTTGATGGTATTATATATTTAGGGATTTTACTTAGAATAATCATATTATTCCAATACGAAATATGAAAACTTGTCGATGTGTTTCCAATGTTTAGAATGTCGTTATATCGTTCCAATTTTGATGATATATATCTTTTATGGATTCTTGTCTCATTCCAATTTTGATGATTCAGAATTAACCATAATTGATTTGACTGTTCTATCATTCCAATATGAAACATAGTATTGTTCTTGTGTTGAAACTATAATAGTTCTTGTTCTTTATTTAATTAAAAAAACTTGATTGTGATGCTTGCGTTACATTTTTGCTAAGCTAATTATGAATTGTACTAAGTTCTTTTATGGAACTAGATACTTTGTGAAATTCGATAGAATTCTTAGAGATGTGTCTCTTGATATTCTTGTTTTCAATAATCTAGCAAAGATGGAGGAGTTGAATCTGTCAACATAGATTTCAAAATAATGATTTGCTCAAAATGGAGGAGTAAACATAAAGCAGTGAGCAAGGATAGAGTTTCAGTTTATTTCTCTCGAGAATAAATTAGTCACTTGCCTGGTAAAACTTATGTTGAGTTTAATACTCTTGTGTTCATTGAGCTTAAAACTCTTATTTTGTTCTTGAAGTTTATTTGATTTGTTTGATTTTGAAACTATGATAAATTATTCCAGTTTGTTTAGTCATTGTGAACTATTCTGTTGTGATATGGTTTGGGAACTATTTAACTATTTTGGTTTAGTCTTTTTGAACTATTCGGATTTATAATGTCCTTATGAACTGTACATTGAGTGATGCATTTCTTCTATTTTAAGACTGCTATCAGCTAGTCAGCTTCATATTGAACTGATGAGATAATTCTGTACGTTTATATTGAGAATATATGAGGAGATTGTTGGATATATAGGTATATTCTCACTATATGAATAATATTATGTGTAATATTATTGTATGGGTAACACGTGTGTTACACGTACTAATTGTATGGATATCGGAACGCGGATTGAGTGGGTTGAGAACCCAGTACCCAAACCAGTATTTATCTTATAAATACTGGCTTGTGATAGTAGTCTAGGTATTCCAATTTTGATACCTAGGGTAAACATCTCAAGCACCTTAGTCTAGGATATTAACCCTAATTTCTATTGTTATAATCTTTAATAATCTCTAACAGATGTTAGTGATGTTGATTTTGATGGAAAGATTCAAATTTGGGGTGAAACTTCTTCAAAGAAAATGTTTTTGTAATTATTGCGCAATTGATATTGAGTGAAGTCCGATCAATCCAAAGTTACATGGGTTTTTGTAAAAGGATTCGTGAATTTTTATGGGTTCACTTTGATTTTGGGCTTGATGGAGCAAATATCACGTTATGTAGCACCCCAAATTTCCAATATAATATCTCAGAAATACGTGGCACAATTCCCAGCATCAACCTCAATGTAATAGTAAACATAGCCAAAACACAGATAAAAAAAATTCAACTTTAATTACATCAATTCTTTACAAAACACAGCGGATAACAAACACCTTGAATTACAAATTCAATCTTTTACAATACATTCTTTTATAATTTACACAAGCCACAACATCATTCTATCTCATGCATCCAAATCCCAATGCTATAAGTACCTACCTGTAAAACATGAGGCTAAAGATAATCCCAACCCCCAAAACTACAGGGGTCAGCCATAACGGTGTAAGTGACAAAAAAATAAAGGCAACATGAATAAAACATAAAGGATCAGGTCATAAACAACATGTACCAACAGTAAGAATAAATGAAATAAGAAATAACAATAAATAAAACATGAAAACATCAAGTGAAACTAGACTAAGTGTCAAGTGTAGAAAAACGGGAAACAACATTCATAAAACCAAGTCAAGGAAATACCAATATTCTATGCTGACTCTCTAATGCATACTTGTCGGATTCTATGCATCCCACTCTACATAGGTCTGGGGCAAGCATATTTTGCAAAAAGATCATTCTTTATCAAAATTTGCAAAATAAACCAAATATATTAACAAAAAGTAAAATCTTTACCTCTGAATTGACTAGGCATCATGCTCAGCCCAAAATCCAAAAATCTGCAGGTTTCACACAAAGTGGTAATTTTGCACAAAAGTCCCTCTTTTTGTAATATTTGCAAATAGGTCAAATAATTATCAGAAAAATCCAGAAAATTCACAAATAATATCTAATGATAAATAACGGGTTTCTCCAAAATAATTTGTAACTTTGAACTTCCTAAGAAAATATTTGCAAGTGTTTTGCACGTGTAAAAAGATAAATTTCAGAAAAATATTGATTAAATCACCAAAAATCGTTTAAATTCACTTATTAATCTTTAAAACATTATTTAAAAATCTGGGGTATTACATCACTCCCTCCTTAGAATAGTTCTGTCCTCAGAACTACTACTAATAAGGACCAAACAATATAAGCAAAAGGAAATGAAATCTCATAGATGGAAACATGGTTCAAGGAACAACCACACAAGAGAATGTAATCTAATGAAAGAAATACTACTTAACTCAAGGATTACAATCATACAAAAGAATACAATGATACAAAAAACTTAGGATAATCCTTCTGTATGCTATCCTCCGACTCCCAAGTAGCCTCCTCGAGTTGCTGGTTCCTCCACAATACCTTGACCATATGTATAACCTTATTCCTCAACACTTTCTCCCTACGATCAACAATCTCTACAGGTTTCTCCTTATAACTCAAGTTTACCTATAGACCTTCAGGAACTTCTACAAACTAATGACTCTAATCTGGCAAATACTTCATCAACATCGACACATGGAACACATCATGCACCTGTGCCAATTCCTCCGGTAGCTCCAATCTATATGCTTTCCTACCAATCCGCCCCAAAATCCTGTATGGCCCAATGTACCTTGGCGCCAAATTAATTGCCTCCCTTTCCAAACCTGATCACTCCTTTGGTTGGAGATACCTTGAGAAAAACTGCATCCCCAACCTCAAACTCCAAGTCTCTTCGTCGAGTGTCTGCATAACTCTTCTGCCGATTCTGAGCCTCGACCAACCTCTTACGAATCAAACCAATCTTCTCCGAAGTCCGCAGCACAATCTCAGGCCCGAACATCTGCCTCTCACCAACTTCATACCAACAAACAGGTGTCTTGCACTTCCTTCCATACAGAGCTTCATACGGAGCCATCTCGATACTCGCATGGTAACTGTTGTTATAAGAAAACTCAACCAATTCCAAGTACCTCTCCCAACTGCCACTAAAGTCTATAACACAAGCCCTCAGCATATTTTCCAATACCCGATTCACCCTTTCAGTCTGACCATCAGTCTGCAGATGAGAAGCGGTACTGAAATCGGTTCTGGTACCCAAAGATACTTGCAAACTCTTCCAAAACCTCGACGTGAACCTCGCATCCCTATTGGAAACAATCGACACAGGAACTCCATGAAGTCTCACAATCCCTTTTGAAATTCTCAAAAAAGCATGTCGGTCGACTGTACGGTCAACCACTAGCTGCTATGCAGCCAGTCTCGAAATTTTGTGTATATTTCGACTGATACACTACTTAAACTTCATGAAATCAAAAAAACTTTCTTTAGATGCTAAAATGTGTCTTGTACAACATGTACGAGTTTATAGAACAAATCGAAAACACATTAAGATCTCAAAAGAGTAATTTTTCACAAATTTCTTCAAAACAGTGCATAAAAATATGTAAGTGTGTATATGTGTATATTTGCTTCAGTTAAAGCCTTAAAATCTCATTAATAAGAAGTAGTATAATGTCTAACTCAATCTCAATATGCAATAATTAGGATCCAATTGAAAACTACTACACGAAATCACAAAATTTCTTCAAAATAGTGTATAGTGTGTGTATATATATATATGTATATATATACACACACAATTTAAAGAGATTTTGAATTGTGAAAAATTATTAATAAACAGCAAGTTCTCAAACCTACTGGTCAGTGGGTGCGTTTTTAAAAACGTTATTGTATCACGGCAGGGGCTCTGTGCGTGGGTTCAAATCCGGCCTGGCCATTTTTCGGAAAATTTGATTTTTTTTCTTCCTATTTTTATTATTTTAAACAGTTTTTAAGTGTTTTAAAAACTTGAGAAAAAATATTAGAATTATTCTAAAAATGTCTAGACTTCATGAAAATTATTTCTATAGCTTTTGACTTATTATAATGATAATTAGAGGCTATTTTGAGAAAATAAATTGATACAAATTATTAGAATGAAATATTGATTAATTAAAGAAAATAAATATTTTTCTTTTAAAAGAAATTTTGAGTAGAGATATGAGACTGTGTCTTGGAAAATTTAAGTAAGATAAATGTGATTTTTGGCTAAATAAGTGGAGGATTGACAATATGAAAGTAAAGGAATTATGTGAAGTTAAATTATGAATGTGGTAAGTTTGAAAAATGAAATTGTTGTATTATACATGAAATTTGTACATGAAAATGGAATGAAAGATTATGATGAATTATGAGAAGAATTTGTGAGTATGAATACTCAACTTTTATGAACATGAAATGAGATTAAAGACTGGAGTGTAGCTAAGTCCTTATACCGGCATTGAATAAATTCTTTGAGATAAATATTGAAATGAAAGCCCAAGTTTGGGTCGTTATTATTGATTGATGGTTAAGACCGGTATAGAGCAAGTGCTAACTCTAGAGTGTTGATTTTATTCATGATTATATTATCTAAGGATTAGACACATAGTGGAGATGTGATGAAAGTAAGAGAAAAAGACGAGTATGAGGGCCTTGGATCTACGGTTAGAGAGTATTCATAGGTTGCCTGCTTGATGCGTCATGTCGTGGCGTGAATACATGTCCGGAATTATCGGGATCGTGGCGATGCTTGTGGGGTGTTTGGTGACTACGAGTGGTGCCATTGTTTCATGATGGAGGCTGAATTGTCCATAGGCTCTGCATGATGCGTCATGTCACGACGTGGGATTCCCCTTCAGGATATCGGGTTATGGGCTCATAACTCATAGAACACCTAGGATACTTACCGTAGTTACCGTAGTAGTTTAACTCATGGCAAGGGAATCAAACCTACAAGATGAAGAACAATTAAGGTCTTGCCCTCGGACCTATGTAGTATGGTATGCATAGAATCCGAACAAGTGCACATTAGTGTCATGTATTATAAATAACATCATTAAAGACTAAGTGCACATTCACACACGACATCAATAGGATAGTCCCCCTTAGCTTTGTTTGTGACAAGTGTGTGCTTTCTATATAAGAGAAATTGATGTATTATATCCTAGTGTCAGTTGTATGCAACTGACGTGCCTACGGTTTCTATGTAGGATAAAATGAATGAAAAGACTAAGGATTGAATGATGCTTAAAGAAATGTTCAAGTTGATGTTTAATTCACGTATTATGTTGTAATTTTCTTCTGCTGTGTAAAATGTAAACATTATTGTATAAAAGTTTTTAATTCCTTGTAAAATTGTACAAAGTGAAGTGTAAAGATCTTGTAGAACTTCGAGTTTAGTCTTATTTGGAATTCTGGGTGTTACAGAGTGGTATCAGAGCCACGCTTCCAAGTAGTACAAATTTATAAGGAACGACACCCTAGAGTGGACATTTAGAGTGTGTGTTGGGTATAGAGATTTAAATGTAAGCAACTTACATTTGTGTTGCTCTATGGTTGATGCTTCTTCTTCTCCCTACCCCAAGATGGCAAACCACCACGACCCAGCGGGCGATGATGATTGGCACTTAATCGAAGAGGACTACAACCCCGGACAAGGAGATTCCGACGAAGAAGATCCCGAGGAATATGAAGGAGAATGGCCCGAGTCCCGAGAGATTACTCCACCTCCGGACTCATCAGACATTTCATCCAACGAGAAAAAGCCAAATCGGGGAGATCTCGTCAAGTCTCTTCAGAGTCAAGTGGGGACTCAAAGGGAGAGAACAGAGCTTTCGCAGGCCCAGTATGTGAAGTGCAAGGAGAATATTGCAACCCTCAGTTATCGTGTATGGGAACTCAAGAAGAGAAAGAAAATGTACGATGTACTGAAGGAAGAAGTGGCAGAACTAAGGGAAGAGCTTAGCAAAGCCAAGAGGAACCATAGGAATTAGAATGTTGTATCTTCTCAATGCTTTTGCTTGATGTCAGACGATGTTTTAAATTTGAATGTACAAAGTTTGAATTCAATGAAATGAAAGAAGTTGATTTAAATTCATATTTTCTTCTTTGAATTTAATGCATCTTTTGAATCAGAATATGACTGGAAGAAGATCAAGGAATGGAGAAGGACCCATCTATGGACTCAACTTGGAAACGGAGTTGGCTAGAGTCTATCAGACCCTTAACTCCGTTGCCATGAATCAAAACCATAGGGGGATGCCTGCGAATCCAGTTCCTGAGACGATCAAACTCATGGAGTCATTCAAAATGATGAAGCCACCAGTGTTTGAAAGGAAGTCAGACCCAGATGCAGCTGACAATTGGATTCGGCAAGTCGAGACTACCTTTGAGAAGAATACGATGGAGTTCCTAGCGCTACAGCAGGGAGGCATGTCTGTCATGGAGTATGAGACAAGATTTACTCAACTTTCGAAATATGCACCCGAACTTGTGATGGACGAGGCAAAGAAAGCTCGGAAATTTGAGCATGTATTGAGGTCAAGTCTGAGATCAAGGATGATACCCCTCAGTATCAGGAGGTTTGACAAGTTAGACAAGCGACCTGCAACTACTGAGGTGGATATGGAGCAGTTCCATGCTGTTCAGAACTGGAGGAACAACTGTAATGTAAGGAAGAGGCCGGCAATTTTGGGGAATGTCAGAGGGCAGCTGCCAGCTCAAAGGTTCAAACCTACTGGGGCGAACACTGTCAATGTAGCTGGGAGACCCGAAAATGATTGGGTGAAGCCTCCTGTAGTGACTTGTTTTAATTGTGGGGAGACAGGTCATTACAGATCTCATTGCCCTAAGCTGCGAGATGTCATCCATAATGGATCAACGCAGCAAGTTGGGAAGAAGTCATACCAGCAGGGGCGAGTATTCGCTTTGACTGGGGCCGACATTGATGTAGTGGATCATGTCATTACTGGTACGAGGACGGATGTTTAGAAGTTTTCTACTGTTCTTTTTCCTTGCTTTATTTAGTAGAGCTGTAATGTAACGAGAGTGTGTTATGTAACAGGAGAACTTTATTTAAATGGAAAGAAAGCTATTGTTTTGTTCGATACTGGATCCTCTCATACTTTTGTATCTCCTAAATTTGCTAGTCTTGGGAGTTGAACCAAAGATTGTTCCAGACAAGGTCTTAGCAGTAGCTACTCCATCAGGAGAAACTTTAACCACTGATCGGTACTATGCAGACTGCGAGATCGAGATTGGAGACAGAATTTTTGGGATTGATCTGATTAAGCTGAATATCCTAGGGGTCGATGTTATCATTGGCATTGATTGGATGTCGGTGTACAGTGCAAACATCGAGTGCAAGATCAAGGAAGTAACAGTGAAGGCTCTAAGAGGTCTAGAAGTCACATTCCAGGGGAAGAAGAGATGTTCAGATTTGGTGGCAGCTATCAGCAAGAAGAAGGTTCCTATGGAGGTGCACCAAATTCCAGTGGTTCGAGATTACCCGACTATGTTCTTGGAAGATTTGCCCGGGTTACCCCCGCATCATGATGTAGAGTTCAGCATCACTATTCAGCCAGGGAATGCACCCATTTCCAAGGCACCGTATAGGATGGCGCCTGTGGAGCAGGATGAGATCAAACGACAGATTAAGGAACTGATTGGGGAAAGGCTTTATTCAGCCGAGTGCGTCACCTTGGAGAGCATCGGTGCTGTTGGTAAAGAAGAAGGATGGGTTGATGAGGATGTGCATCAATTATCGAGAGCTAAATAAGGTCACTGTTCAGAATAAATATTCTATTCCACGGATTGATGACCTGTTCGATCGTCTACAAGGAGCAGCTGTTTTCTCCAAAATAGATCTTCGAGCGGGATACCATCAGGTTCGAGTGAAGACTGAAGACGTGCATAAGACTGCATTCAGAATTCGACATGGGCATTACAAATTCTTAGTTATGTCATTTGAAGTGACGAATGCACCTGCAATCTTCATGAACATGATGAACAGAGTTCTGAGGCCATTTATCGATTCTTTCGTCGTGGTGTTTATCGACGATATTCTTGTGTACTCCAAGTCGGAGGAGGAGCACACTGAGCATCTGGCTGAAGTTCTGAAGAAACTTCAAGAGCATGAATTGTATGCCAAGTTATCCAAGTGCGATTTCTGAAAATCTGAAGTGGCATTACTGGGTGACATTCTTTCTAAGGAGGGAGTAGCAACTGATCCTCAAAAGATAGAGGCAGTGAGGAATTAGGCACGGCCTACTACAGTGAAGGAAATCAGAAGTTTTCTTGGGCTAATTTGATACTACAGGAGGTTTATTCAAGGCTATGCTCAGATAGCTGTGCCGTTCACTGGTCTGACCAAGAAGAAAGTAAATTTCAAGTGCACCAAGTAGTGCGAGGCAAGCTTTCAGGAGTTGAAAGAGAAGCTGACTACTACTCCCATTTTGGCATTGCCTAGAACAGGTGTTGAGTATGATGTTTACAGCGATGATTCACACGTGAGCTTGGTTGTGTCTTGATGCAAGAAGGAAAAGTGATTGCTTATGGGTCTAGGTAACTAAGACCGCATGAGAAAAATTATTCGACTCATGATCTAAAGTTGGCTGTAATTATCTTCACCTTGAAGTAATGGAGACATTATGTGTACGGTGAGAAATTAAACATGTACACGAACCACAAAAGCTTGAAGTACATCTATCAGCAGAAGGACCTGAATCTGAGGCAATAGAGATGGCTGGAAGTACTTGAGGACATTCATCCAGAGATTAAGTACCATCCGGAGAAAGCTAATGTTGTTGCTGATGCACTTAGCCGTAAAAGCAGTTTGGTCGGGTTGATTGCGACCCAGAGACTTCTTGCAGAGGAATTGGATCGGGCTAGTATTGAAGTTGTTGTGCAAGGCTTGGGATCAACTTTAGCTCATCTGAGGCTTCAGCCCACGCTAAATAAAAGGATCGTAGCAAGTCAAAAGAAAGATGTAGAGATTCAGAAGAGGAAGAAGCAGGTTGGTGCTGGCAAGTTGTCAGAGTTTCAGATCAGGGATGAAGTGTTGTGGTTTGGAGAGAGGCTATGTGTTCCGGATCAAGCAGAATTGAGGGAGAGTATTCTTCAGGAGGCACATGGTACTCTTTTGTCTATACATCCTGGGAGTACCAAGATGTATAAGGACATCGAGCAACATTTCTGGTGGTCAGGTTTGAAGCGGGCTGTGGCTGAATTTGTGGCGAGGTGTGAGATTTGCAAGCAGGTGAAAGATGAGAATCAAAAGCCCGGAGGTTTATTGCAACCGTAACCTATTCCGGAGTGGAAGTGGGATAACATCAACATGGATTTCATCACGTGCTTGCCCAAGAGTTCGAAGGGTAATGATGCGATTTGGGTCATAGTCGAGCGACTAACCAAATCAGCTCACTTCTTGGCAATGAAACTCACTTCGTCTATGGACACGTTAACCAAGCTATATGTTGGAGAGATCGTCAGATTTCATGGTGTTCCGTTGACCATTGTGTCTGATCGAGATGCACGATTTATTTCGCATTTCTGGAGGAGTCTTCAGACGACTTTGGGTACTAAGACTGATTTCAGCACTGCCTTCCATCCTCAGACTGATGGACAGACTAAGAGAGTCAACCGATTTCTTGAGGATATGCTTCGGTGTTGTGTTCTAGATTTTGGATGCAGTTGGGAGAGAGATCTAGCTCTGTTAGAGTTTGCCTACAACAACAATTTTCAGACTAGTATCAGGATGGCGCCGTACGAAGCACTGTATGGCAGGAAGTGCAGAACACCTATTTTTTGGTTTGAAGTTAGGGAGCGGCAAATGTTTTGGCCTGAGATCGTGCAACAGACCTCTAAAAAGATTGACTTGAATAGAAAGAGGTTGGTGGATGCTCAGAGTAGGCAGAAGAGCTATGTAGACAATCGGAGGAGGGCCCTTGAGTTCGAGGAAGGTGACTTTGTCTTTCTGAAGGTATCACCTAGTAAATGTGTGATTCGTTTTGGCAGAGGTGGGAAGTTAGCCCCAAGGTTCATAGGCCTGTATAAGATATTGAAGAGGATTGGGAAAACTTCTTACCGGTTGGAGTTACTGGAAGAGTTGTCTCGGGTACACAATGTCTTCCATGTGTCTATATTGAGAGGTTACATTCCAAATCCAAGTCACCATTTGCCCGAAGTGCCGGAGGGTTTGTTGCTAGACCTAAGTTACATTGAGCTACCGGTTGAGATCGTGGATCGTCAGGAGAAAATCTTGAGGAACAAGACGATACCGATGGTCAAAGTAGTCTGGAGAAACCAGTTGGTTGAATAGGCTACTTTGGAATCCGAGAAGAGGATGTTGAAGGATCATCCTGATCGCTTTGTTTGATTTGTATTTTTCTTTTCTTTTCTTCTTGTTGTGTTTTGTTTCCCACCCTTTAAGCGTAGTTTCGGGGACGGAACTATTCTAAGGAGAGAGTGTTGTAACATCCTGAATTTTCAACTATAATTAAATATAAGTTTATTTGATTTCACGTGTTTTGCAAGCGAAAATTTATCTACATTTTTTCTTAAAATTTATTTATTTTTATATCATGAACAAGTATTTTATTTCTTCTCTTTTTAAAGCCTAAAAGCCTATTTTAAACTCTAGTCCTAATTGTTTAATTCTAGCCCACACTAATTAATTTAATTATTTTAATTAATAAGCCCATGGACTTTTAGCCCACTAGTTTTCTCTCATTTAAAATGAGACAAATTGTAGGGTAGACTTGTTTTTGTAATAAATTAATTAAAAACATGAACATTTATTAACTAGATGTGCATTGTGTGACACGTGCATTGCACTAGCATGTGTTGTGAGTGAGCATGGGGGGTGGCCGGATTGCTTCATGAAGTGGGGAGAGAGATGGAGCTAGTGGTGAGTGGTTATGTGTTCTTGCTATCTCTGGTTCTGACTTCAGCATCAGAGGGTCTCGTCGGTGCCAACCCAGGTGTTTCAGGTTTTTTGCAGGTCCATCGGCTGCATCAGCAATCGTCGGATTCATATCAAGGTGCTCTTTCGACATCTAGATCCAATCTTAGAAGCTCTAACTACTTTTTACCGTGACAATCAAAGGTTAGATATTTAGTAGTTTCCTTCAAAATATAAACTCACTATCAGTTTTCTCTCACACCAAAATAAGCAGCAATGGGAACCACAGAATGTAATTCCATTGCATGCCCGACTAATGTAACTTTGCAATGCTCTTTTGAGCTTTGGGACCTAGCTACTTATGGAACTGTGATTCGGTGCAAGAGTGCTTGTTGGAATTGAGTATACATTCAAAACACTCCTCTTGTTGACAATATTGTCTTATGGCCCAACGGTTAAGTTTTGAGTCCACAAGAGGTTGGGTGTTCAATTCCTACACTCCACATAATATATATATATATATATATATATATATATATATATATATATATATATATATATATATATATATATATATATATAGAGAGAGAGAGAGAGAGAGAGAGAGTTAGTCTATTATGAGATGGTGAGCGGGGCTCCTTATCTTGAGCGGGAGCTACCAGCCATCCGATCTAGTTTGATTCAGATCGAATGGCTGAGATCAGATCTCGTTCTCCATCTGTTTTGTTGAGGGTAAAATGGTCATTTGACATCCTCATCTTATCTTTTGGCATGCTGGTTCCCAACTCAAATCCCGCTCTCTTCTCGATCGTAAGAAACCCTAGCCGCGCTCTCCTTCGAATTACCCCCGCGCTCTCCTTCTTCGATGAAACCCTAATCGATCTGAGAGAAACCCCCGTTCTCCTTCTATGATTTCTACTTTCTTGGATTCGGTCACTCTCTTCGACGAGAAACCCTAGCCCATCTCATCCGCTGGTCGAATGGCTGTCTCTTTCTCTCTCTCTGCGATCGTAGATCCAAATCACCATTAGGGTTGCGAGGCGGTCTCTCTCTCTTCGACGTCAAACCCAGCTTCCAATCAGGGTTTCGATTCATCATCGATTCGAATAGAAACCCTAGCAGCCCCCAATCATTCTTACCAGGTATTCTCAGTTTCAAATTACATTTCGTTTTCTTCTTTCAAGTTTCACTATGAAAAATTGAGTCAATATGGCCTCTACTGTTGCCATGTGTTGTTCTGAGCCTACACATTTCTACATTTCGACTCAATTTTTGATAAGTCCGCATTTTCTATGAGATGTCAAATTACTCAGCTCCAATTTTTATGTATCTTTGGTAAACTAAGCTTTTTTTTAAATGCTATATATGAGCTGCTCAATTTCTTTGTTTCTGGACCTTTGATGGGTTCAAACTGTATTGATTAATGCTTTGATGGGTTTGTACTTTTGGGGTTGAAACTAGATCTGGGTATGTTTAGTTTTTTCGGTGTTTGAGATGTTGGGTTGTTATGGGTATGTTTAGATCTATTGAATATGATGTGTTTTTTAGATGCCTCTCCAAGATCTGCATCAAAGAAGTGGAAACACAAATACCCCTTTGAAACCCTAACGGATCTCCATCTCTAACTGTGGATAGAGGTAAAATTTATTTATTCTGTTGCTAATTTTGTTAATTTTGTGTTGGTTTCTCTAGTGTACATTCCTGCGTTTTATAGGATCTTTCTTGTTGTGTTATAGGATCTTTCTTGTTGCCTCAGGTGAGTCCTAATGGGTATGGCCATGTGCTTCTGATTCCTAGCATACTGAACATGCTGCCTCAGAGGATTCAACCAAAAAGTTTCTTGTTCTTGCAGGTAATTAACTTATTTCCAACACTAGTTAGCTTGCTTAATCATGATTTTGGAGTCAATTGAGATGGAAACTGATTTTGTTATGTTCATAATGATGCTTAGAATTATGCGGAGAAAAGGTCTGATATGCACTACCTAACAAGCTAATAAGTTACAACTAGTTGGCATGGCATAATAATGCAGCCCTAGACACATTCTTAATGCTTGATTTACAAAATCAATGTATAGAAGTGTGTTCTGAGCCTACGACTAATTCACTAGCCAAAGAATACTCATTTTTGGGCGGGTATGTCAAGTAGCCAAAGAAGTGAGGGCATGAATTCTTTTCTAAAGAAGCATACGGCCAAAAAAACAAGCTTTACATGGTTATGGCTGTGATGATATTCACACTATTATGCTTTGAACTCAATATTATGATATTCACACTATTTTACTTTGAACTCAATATTATGATATTCACACTATTATGCTTTGAAACTGGGCAATGATGAACTTAATTTGGGAATTATTATTTATAGAGAACTGATTAGGTACGAACCAATTCGCACCTGATCAGTAGCAAACTTCCCAGCCACCCGTTGGACCTGCAATTTATGCCTCAATCTCTCTCTCAATCTATGTAGTTAAGTCAATATGATATTCACACCATTATGGCTCTGATGATATTCACACTCAATCTGGACTAAAGATGAACTCAAGTTGCGGGGATTTAGTGATTGAAGATCTTCTGAATCTGGGCAATGATGAACTTAATTTGGGTCTCTTTTAGCTTTGCACTTGGTTTTGACATCTACAATTACACTTCTGCTGCTGATTTCTCTGAATATGAGATTGGTTTTTACATGGTATATTACACTATTGCTTCCTCATAGAATTTTCTGAGAAGAGGCAGAGCATTATGCTTCCTCAGACATGGTATATTACACTATTGCTTCCCTGAATAAGCATTCATTATGCTTCTTCAGAGATTTTTGAGCCTAGATATTCAAGCAGTCTGCAGCATTCATTTTTTGAATACACATCTAGAAGGCAACACAGTTTTTTTGTTATTGTTAAGGTTATAGTACTAGTAACTGAAATGGTTGTGAAATTAATCGGAGTTATTAATGTTTGTGATGGTGTCAATTATCGTATGTGATCTCATCAGACTTGATGCAATCCCTTTTCAGTTTTCAGTCTTGCATTGCTTTCTCATTTCTATAGCAGGAAGCCTTTTGCTTTCAAATTGATTTTGCGCTGTATTTCTTATTTGTCGATAATTATTCTGTTTTTCTATCTAATTTTGCTATTCTATTGTACATGTGATGATTTTGTTAGTTATTACTCCTGATATGGCAGGAAATGGCATCAACACTCGAGTAGGTAGACATCTCTAGTGGTGGTGGTTGTAATGGTGTTTTGTATTTTGTAGTGGCGGTAGTGGTGGTGGTAGTGTTGAAGTAGTAAGAAGTAAGCTTGCTGGTTGTAACATGAACATTTTGTAATATTTGATTGGTTGTATTACATGATGTTTCGTAGTTTTTAGAATGATGGTTGTAATATTTTGTAGATCTATGACCTGTAATTTTGTATGTCATGTAATGAGAAGTTTTTGTACTAATCAAGTGCTGGAGTTATTTATGTTTCTGTCCTAAACTTTTTGTTTCTATTATGTACCACCTTTGTTTTTGTTATGTCTTTCTGGCTTTACTTTTGTCGTATTTTTGGTAGTGATCAATTGCTGGAAGTTTTTGTATCTGCGTGCTACAATTCAAGATGTACTCATGTTCAAATCTAGCTTGACGACCATTATTCATCTCTACAATCACTTCCACGGTTTTTTCAATTCTGGCACTTGAGTATATTTAATGACACGCACATTGAGGGGATGAGCTACAACACACTATATAGCACAATCAGTGAGTTCGAGTATAACTTAATAATGGATCAAAACGCCTGTACACACAATAGACAGATATACTTTATATCAGTTAAAACACTTGAAATCTATAAATCACAGGCGAGAACATCAGTGTACGCTTAACCTGATGTAAATAAAGCATAAAATCCAGTCACAATTCTCCCATGCCACTGTAAGTTCTGAGGAAGAACAGGTGAAACGATAATAATAAGGTATCACTGCATTTGAAACAATTATTTTCACGCTTCAAATAATATAAATCTTTAAGTAGTAATGGCATCTTAATCAAGGAACTGTATTAGTAATTAGTTAAAATACAAAGCATACTTCACTGGATCAGCATTGTAGCAAAAACAAACCAACAAAGATGATCGCAGCATAACAATGTCTGATAATTTGTACATTAAGAGCACCATCAACCTCGATGAAAGAAGCATTTGATTACAAAATAGTGGTTACAATGAGCAGTTGACAACTTAAAAAGTGTAAAAATCCGATAATAAGTCCCCAAGCCCCCCTCTAGAGCGTGATTAGCCTCTTTATAATTGATACAATCAACTACTTCAAGTGTCTGTCAGCAGGGTTTCTGGGGCATATCATGGATGAGACTTGTCTGATGAGCATCACATTTATCTGCATCAATTTAGAAAGCCTACAGAAAAATGAATTGTTTTTAAACATGAGAAAAATTAAAGGGAAAAATTCACAAATACTATTAGAACAATTTTATAAATGAGAAAATGGATCATCAATGATTTTAAGAGATTTCCCTGACAACATTCATTTAAGAAGAAAAAATTCATTTAAGAACAAATGTCATTTTTTTACGCAAATATTGTCATTAAAGACTGCAAATATTGTCGGGTGGAACAGAATGTATACTTGTCTTCATAGGAAAATCAAACATTTCTTCCTGAACAAACACCAATCTTAGTATAAGACTGTAAGTCTATACTGTAAAATTATTGCATACCATAAATTTTAGATGATCACGTTCTATTTTAACTGAACAAGTACCAACTACCAGCTAAGACATTAAATGTTACAAAAACATAAAAATTGCATGTTCTGTGAACGCAATAATTCTTACATATGAACTCAAACTCACCAAATTAACTGAACAAACAAATCATAAATATATATATATATATATATATATATATATATATATATATATTTAAAACTACCTATTTCAGGCCAAACACCTCTCAAATTGTGTAATAAAACAAGTAGCTAGCTGATAATTAAAAACATGTATCATCGAAACTCAAGTCCTCTGTAGAGATATCTTAGGTCAAGTGGTACCACCACTCTCCCATTAATCTAAACTAAAAATGAAACACTTTGCAAGCTAATCATTGAAAGTTAGATTTTCACAATGCATACTTTTAGCTGCAATGCAGTTCATTTGATTCAGTATGACACCAGTAAATCACCATATGGGTAATATTGGGTATTATTTCTTACGTCTTGGAGGCTATTTCCTCCATAACAGACAACTTATTGGGTTTCATCACTCTCTTAAGTTGTCTCTTTCTCTCCTCTTTATGTAATCCTACAAGCTCAATGCCACACATATATAAACAAGCTCAGAGGAACAGAATAAAAAGTTACCTTTCGATTCTGTATCTTTTTGGATGCATAACTCTCCTCTATCTTGCGCCGTTTCACTTGTTCTTTCTTCTGTCATTAACACCAAAATGTCAGAAAACATACCATTCAAGAAAAGAAAAAAAAAGAAAAGAAAAAAAAGAAAACATATCTATTGCCTGATTGGATATAGTATCCTATACTCAATTTTAGTGCCATAAAAACATCAAAATAAATTGGAAACAAAAATATCTCAAACAATCAAAAATCGTACCCAAATTGCCAGTACCAGCAAGGGACTAGCAGGGTTCAAATACTTCAATTGTAGAAAATTACAAACACAAATGAATGTAAGCTTTGTTTCACTTTTCAGCTTTATCTAAAATCTACATAACACAATAAGCTAGTTTGCGCATTTAACCTAATTACTCCTCACCAAAAATGTGCATTGAACTGAGAAATGATATAATTGTTAGCATGAGTTACTACAACAAACTACATTCAGTAGTCACAAATGAATGTATTCATTAAATCATGATATTGCATTATGCAATCTCTTTATCTGAGACTTCTGCATTCCCATGATTCCAAATTGATAATTAAAAATAATCTAAATCAGTTCCCTCGCCCAACAAAAATGGTAGCTTTTTCAGATAAATTGCAGAACATAGCACTACAGGAAAATGGTAGCTTTTTGTAATTCTGGGCTTTCTTCTCCTTTCTGGAAAGAAAAACAGAATAAGTATTTACTGCAAATAATATTATCAGAGTACTAGAAGAGAACACATTGGAGATAGCATAAATTCCTAAGCAATGAACTAGTAAAAGGTCATCTGAGTTCCTAAAGTGAACCAGTAAAAGTCCACCAGCAAGATCACAACCACGGAATCATAATAGATAAGTTAACTGGTTGCTGTTTCACAAACTGCAATAACTAGACACATATATCACATATAGATCATATAAATTGTTAGTTCTTCAAGTAAAAAAAGTATGCACAGTAGACCTACATTTTCCTGATTCCACTTCTGAAGTTCTGAGAGGGGGAAAGGATTCGGACTGAAGTAGAAGAGGGTGAGGGAGGGCGATGGGTTTCGACTTTGGCTTTCGAATCGAGGGGGCTGTAGAGTAGGGCGGATTGGAGTAGAAGAGGGCGGATTGGAGTAGAGGAGGGCGATTGGGTTTCGAGTCTTTCGACTTTGGCTTTCGACTTTGGGCTGTAGATGAAGGCGGATTGGAGGAGCTGTAGCCTGTAGAGGTTGGGGATCTTGGGAGCTGTAGCCTGTAAAGGTTGGGGATCTTGGAGCTGTAGCCGCCGCCGGTAGGAGGTGAGGGAAGAGGATGGGTCGGGAAGAGGAGAGGGAAGAGGAAGAGACGGCTAGATCTAGAAAATGAAAAAGAAAGGCTGGGATAAAAATTAGATTAAATATATATTAAATATATTCGGTACGGTACGGTATACCAACGGTATAAAAATTTTGTACCAGTACCATACCATCAAAAATCGGTACGGTACAATACCAAAAATTTGGTACGGTATTGTTTGGTATGGTAATGGTATGGTACGGTAATATGGTATTTTTTGACACCCCTACTACAAACATTGTAAATTTTGCTTAAATTCAGATTAGGCTAATACTCATTCTTTCCTCATAACTGATAAAAGAAATAATGTGTAGCTCATGTACAAATATATCTAAATAGATGATTTGAAATAGCTGTAAGCTCAAACCCACTTCTATTTCACTGTTTCTTCAAATGAAGCATACTTTATTTTTTTAGGGTTGCATTATTATGCCATGCCTACTAGTTCCCCCCCCCCCAAAGATACAATTAAACCAAAATGTATTGTGAATCAGCCAAGATCAAATCAGGTAAAATTTATCATGAATCGGCTAATATAGAATCAGCCAAAATGCTTAAATCAACCAGCATGCCAATATGCAATTGCTATATACTCAAATTAACCAATAAGGTCTTCATTGCATAGATGAAGGCCAATGACATAACCAACACTCAATTAAAAAATTTGTAAGGGGGGAGAAAGGATAATAATTCAAAGTAATGCTTGTAAAAGAGTGATTGTCATCATTGACTATACCAACACACACAACAAACTTAAAAAATGGTTCGCTAGATTTGAGTGAACTACAACCCAAGCCTGTGGCATATAGAAGATAATTTTGAGATTTGAGTGAACTACAATGTTCAGATTTGAGTGAACTACATAATTTCAGTGAACTACATATTACTCTCACGTATTTATAAATGTTCAAAATCAACTCTCAGGCTAATAATTTCAGTGAGAATACCTGGTAAGAATGATTGGGGGCTGCTAGGGTTTCTATTCGAATCGATGATGAATCGAAACCCTGATTGGAAGCTGGGTTTGACGTCGAAGAGAGAGAGACCGCCTCGCAACCCTAATGGTGATTTGGATCTACGATCGCAGAGAGAGAGAGAAAGAGACAGCCATTCGACCAACGGATGAGATGGGCTAGGGTTTCTCGTCGAAGAGAGTGACCGAATTCAAGAAAGTAGAAATCATAGAAGGAGAACGGGGGTTTCTCTCAGATCGATTAGGGTTTCATCGAAGAAGGAGAGCGCGGGGGTAATTCGAAGGAGAGCGCGGCTAGGGTTTCTTACGATCGAGAAGAGAGCGGGATTTGAGTTGGGAACCAGCATGCCAAAAGATAAGATGAGGATGTCAAATGACCATTTTACCCTCAACAAAACAGATGGAGAACGGGATCTGATCTCAGCCATTCGATCTGAATCAAACTAGATCGGATGGCTGGTAGCTCCCGCTCAAGATAAGGAGCCCCGCTCACCATCTCATAATAGACTAACTCTATATATATATATATATATATATATATATATATATATATATATATATATATATATATATATATATATATATATATATATATATATATATATATATAGGGAAGTCTTCCGTTGTGCACCATCAGTGGTGCACACGGCGTGTGCACTAGGCCTTCCCGCATTCGTATCGACGATCCGAACCATTCACATTGATCTACACATCTAAATTAGTCTAAATATGTAAAATCATACCATTTGAAATTCATCTGCCCATCAATTGAAGTGTTGCAAAATTGTATGGCTGAAAATCAATGTTTTTTATAGTCACATGATGGATGGGAAAATGAATTTCAAATGATTTGATTTTACATATTTAGACTAATTTAGATGTGTAGATCAATGTGAATGGTTCGGATCGTCAGTACGAAGTCGGGAAGGCCGAGTGCACACGAGTGCACACGGAGGGGTGGTGCACAATGGAAGATTTTCCTATATATATATATATATAGATTTTCCTATATATATATATATATATATATATATATATATATATGACCGGGCCGGGCCTTTGGGGTCTCTTGAAAAAAAACAGAATTCTTTAAATAAAAAAAATTGAGTTGTCAAATTTCAAACGTTTTTTTCCAATTAATAATATGACTGTTTCAAGAGATAAATAGGCTTTCTGTTAAAAAGGTATCATTTTTCTTGAAAAACAGAATAGAAAAACAACCAGTCATTCTCTTCTTCTAATCAATTTTGAGCGGTTTTTGCCTTGGTTTTGGTGGTGCAAATTGGTACGTGCTGCTATTGGAGCATTGGCAGCACTGTAGACAGAAGCTCATTGTATTCCGGGATAAATTTTTTGTGATCAACGATTCATTTTCAGAATCAGCCAAATAGCATCTTAAAGAAAGTGCAACCCACGCCTCGAGCCACTTCTCACTTTCCTCCTGTAGCAGATCAACTCCAGAGCCATTCTCATAAGGTTTATTTGGTACACTCGGTTTAACCATCTTTCATTAACAGTGCTTGTGGTGCGTTCCATACTGATGTGTATTATTGTAAGGGTATATATGTATGGGAAGCCACCAAGATGCCAGAGCCATTCTCATAAGGTTTATTTGGTACACTCGGTTTAACCATCTTTTAGTGCTTGTGGTGCGTTCCATACTGATGTGTATTATTGTAAGGGTATATATGTATGGGAAGCCACCAAGATGCCGCGAATAAGTATACTAAGATGTTTAAGAGTGCGTTCCCCCAGGCATACAGTTACCCTTTCGATGATCCCGAAAGTAGCTTATTCACTTGCATGGAGCCAACTAGTTATCTCATCACCTTTTGTCCTTGAAATATAAGGACATGCATATCATTTGAAAACAAGATAAATTGATTAAGTTTTATTTTTAGCAAAAGCACCCAGAAAAGACAAACAAGGATGGTTTAGTTTTGTACTTTTGTTTCGCTAATTTGCTTGATCTCTGTTACAAGAATAAAAAGAGATGAAGTATTGATCTCATATAGAGACCATAATTAAGTTTTGCCAATTTTGTTTTCCTAAAATATCAATCGTCTCATTTTAGATGCGTTTGGAGATCAAACTAATGAAAATGATATCCCTCATAGCATCCACTATCATGCATGCTATAAAATATATATATGCATATTTAGAAATAGCATTTGGTTGTTTTACTACAGTCGTGAAATGACAAAATATAACAAAGTTAGAGAAATTTGAACAGACGAAATCACGAATAAAAGTTCACTTTTTTATAATTATTTTAATATTATAACAACTTTTAAATATTTTTTTTATTATAGACGAAACATCGAAAGAAAAATAATTAAAGAATTTTTTTTTTTGTTGGACGAAATATCATGTTTCGGCCAACGCTTTTGTGCAAATGCAAAAGCCTCGGACTTTGGTTTTTATTCCCTTTAGTTTAGGGTTAATCCATAGAAAATCATATACAATCCAACTCATAGAATCCCAAAAATGTGAAAAAATTTGTTCGTTCGTGCTCTTTTTTCTTTTCCAGGATTTTTTAAATTAATTTCATCGGACTAAACATGAAGTTTTGTCCTATCCCAAACAAAATATCATAAAATATTTGGGATGAAAAATGATGCTTCGTCTGATAAATTAAAAGTAGTATAAAATATTTGTGACAAAACATCATATTTCGTCCGCTATAATATGCATATTGCTAAATCTTCTCTTAAATATAGTATTCTACTGTAGCGAAAAAGGAAAAATATGTATATATAACATACAACTGCTGCATTCAAAATGCTATAAGATACATAATATCTATATATAGCACACGGACTGTGGATGCTCTTATATTTAAATAAATACATAAATTGATATAAATTTTAAATACATAGAATGATATAAATTGACATAACTCGTGCATAATTAACAAAATACTAGTAAATAGTAAACCATTAGCGGGGGGGAAATTATTAATGAATTAACAATCTTTAAACATTACAACAAACTTGATGCACTTACAAAAGAGTGTTCAAATTAAGCCCATACATAAATGATATGATTTTTTTTTTGATTTAACAAATTGGTTTGTTTGTAAGTACTGTTACAAATTAGTTCAAAATTCTCGTGGCATTTGACGACTTTGGTTGTAACTTTATTTTCTTTTCTTTGAATTGTTTCACCAAAAAATATTTAGTTCAAAATGCATTCATGAGAAACAATTTCTCATTTGTTTGCCTAAAATATGTTTTCCATTAAAAACTCCTGATTCTCCCTTCAATTCAATGGAAAAAAAGCGAATATCAGTTGCTTTGAAAATGATGTGACCAAATTTGTCTTGCACGTTATCTAAGTTTTCCATTAAAAACTCCTGATTTTCTCACATCCCTAAGAAATAAATCGCAGCCTCTAGTTTCCAGCTTTTCATTGACGCCATTTCTTGAACCTTTTTTTTTCTTTCTTTCATTCTTTCTTTCTTTCATTTCCTATGTTTAATTCAAATGTGTACAAATTATTCAACTTTCTAGAGGCAGAACAACGTGCACGGGTCTGTTTGGTTTGTTGTTGTTTTTTTCTTTTTTTTGTTTTCCAAAACCCCAAAACCCGTTTGGTTAGGTTGTTTTGTGAAAACAGTTTTCACAAAACTCCACTTCAACTATTTTCTGTTTTTTTCACATCCTCTCTCTAAATATATTTATATATTATTATTATTATTATTATTATCATTATTGTTATATTTTTATTTTTATTTTTATTTTTATTTTTAAATATATATATATATATATATATATATATATATATATATATATATATATATATATATATATATACTATTATTATAATATATATTATTATTTCATATATACTACTAGTTGGAATTTACCGTGCACCAAGTGCACGTGACTTGGTGCACATAAATGGTGAAAATTTTATCTAAACATACTTCCATTTAGCACACCTATATTCTTCGAACTACAAATTCGACGAAATCAATCATCCTAAAAGCTAACCATGGATTTCAAAATTACTCCAACAACAACAAGCTCATCGAAATCAAATTTGAAGCAATTATCGAGAAACCAAATTTAATCAATTCAAGCAGAATTTCAATCAAAACAAAGAAAAAATAGATCAAAATTCGAACGATGTAAAAGAGAGATATATGCGTAATAGTTTCATCTAAAACATATTAAAAAAAGTTATTTAAAAAAACAAATTAGTAAATCCTAATCTGATATCATCGTATTTTTCATAAGATCAATCATCACTTTCGACTTTAACTTTCTTGAGGTTAAAATTGCTTGTACTTTCTTGTTCATCCTTTTTAATTTTGCATCCTGTCAATATTCTCGTAGTTGTTCTTCCATATTAGACATCTTGTGAATTGATCAAAAACCTATACTCATCTCCAATGCATTTCTTGGTCCGTCTATCAAATTCTTCAACATTTTTTCCTGCATATAAAAAGAATTAAGAAATTAGCTATTAATTAATTGTAACACTATGAGAATAAAATATTATACCTTATTCTTAATATCTTCCAGGTGTTTTGCGGAACAGTCAATGATGCACCTTGCTTCCTCAGCAAATAAAGTCAATTCTGCCTCCGCACTTTTATCTTTTATTGTGATTTTGAATACATATCTGAAACATGTTATTCTTAGTTTTTTTTTAATTAATTGTTTTTTTTTTTTTAATATTTTGATTGAAGAATGGAAATATGAGAACCTAACAATATGTTGTTTTGTATACCTTGGCTCATATTCAACATTACTCTTTTTTTTACATTTTCGACAATAAGCTTCTTCGTTTTCGACATTGACTTTTGTTGAACAGATTTTGCATGCAATGTACCATGGATCTCTAACGTCTTTGACACTTTTGATCAAAACTTTGCAATAGTAGTATTTTGCCTTGAAATATGAAAAAAAATTGAAGTCATCAAAAAAATTATAGACATATATAGAATTGAATAAAATATTTAAAATAATTTCATTGTCCATAATACCTCCGAAGAATCTTCGTATGCACAATAAAGAATGTCAGATAGTTTCACTTCTTCCACATCCATTACTTTTCTTTTGTTTATTTGTAATGAATTACTTTTTAACAAAATTTCATTACATTTTATCCTAAAACAAAAAAACAAAATTATGTTAAATGATACTCCAAAAGGCAATAATTAAAGAATTAAATATACAAAATAAATTATACCATTCTTAAATTTTATATGCTTCTGGTTCATTGGGATTTATCTCTATTGTAGTGTTGTTTGTTGATATGAGAGAGAATCATGTTTAAAAAATCAATAATAAATAAATAAATAAAATATATAATAAATAACATTATTAGTTTTTATTGTATATAATTACCTCCAAAATTTGAGATTTTTATAGAGGTAATTGCAATAATTGGCATGTTGGATGATAATTCTTTTAGAGTTTTTCCTGCCTTGATTGCTAGTTCTTCCCATAATGTAAGTAAGATTGGTTTTGACCTTAAATTAAGACAAAACGTATGAATTACAAAAAAATTATGTATATTATTATACAACTTAATTAATTGATATTACCTGAATCCTACAACTGTAAGATTTCGGTTCTCTACTTCATTACCATATTTTGAGTCCACCTTATCTACATCTCCTGCATAATTACTGCTAAACAAAGATCTGTAGTTCAATGCAATTAGTATTTGATATATATATGTTCTTCCCATAATGTAAGTAAGATTGGTTTTGACCTTAAATTAAGACAAAACGTATGAATTACAAAAAAATTATGTATATTATTATACAACTTAATTAATTGATATTACCTGAATCCTACAACTGTAAGATTTCGGTTCTCTACTTCATTACCATATTTTGAGTCCACCTTATCTACATCTCCTGCATAATTACTGCTAAACAAAGATCTGTAGTTCAATGCAATTAGTATTTGATATATATATATATATATATATATATATATATATATATATATATATATATATATATATATATATATATATACATACATACATACATACATACATAATTTTTTACCTTTAAAGACAGTAGAAGATGTACTTTGCAATTCATCTATAGTTACAAATTTGTACATATCCTTATCAATGATAAGATTTTTCTCAACTTCATCTACAACACTTCCCAACTTCAAAATGATGTCAAATTTATCGTGCATTGGATTATATCTTTTGTCGACATTTTTTAGTACTCCATTAGAAATTAAGTAAATTTTATGCTCCTCAAGCTATGTTGGAACGCTTCCACCGCTTCATTAAACATTATCGCTAGTATTCTTGTTCCCTAGAAAAGATGAAAATTAAGTATTAATAATTATTTATGTATGTATATGTATGAATATTTTAACAATATTTAAAGTGTCTACCTCATCATCCATTAGTGCCACTTTCGAGATTTTTCCTGTGCCTTTACAATTTTTGTATTCTTTCACACAATAATATTTCGTAACCAATACTTTAATAGTCTACAATTGTTGATTTTCTTGCAAGGAATTGATAGAGGAGTAATCATCGTGGGATTTTTCCATTGATGTAGTTAATCTGCAAAAAATCAATTAATTAAGTTAATCTGCAAGGAATAGTAAAAGGGATATTCAGATGATGTGGCAGCAAAAAGAATATAACCAAAAATATTTTGGGGTGAGAGATAGAGAAAGATATGTTTCTGGAAGAAAAAAACGGATATCCTTGGCAAAAATTCTAAATCACTTGAGACTAACATTGCAGTGAATCCATGCTTCAGTAAACCATATTTTCAACACATCAGATCATTATATTCAATATAAAGTTCATTAGCAAAATTGATCAGAGAAAGATGACAAGATAGCACTCTGGCAAGATAGATTATCTAGGAACAAAAGCCACACATGGTAACTACTTTCTTAATGTGTTCAACTATATATTAGCTTCAACTACACTCAACACAAGTTGGCAATTTGTCATGTCTCATGTGTGCTTACTGCTTCATGCAAGAGTAAAATTACAATATTCACATCATCAGATAAGTCACATTCCATTATTTCACAACATGTGCAACAAAATTATTGCTCAATGAGACCAATTAGAGAACTGTCATGAACATCAACTTTGCGTGTGTTTCCACTTAAATGGCCACCCTTTAAGTTAAGTCTGATTTAATATAAAAGTGGGAAGAATTTGGACTTTAGAGTGCTCGCACACAGAAATATACACTGTTTCTAATTTAGGCTAAATTGAAGGATATGGCAATGAACTCAATGCATATTCAGCCTAACAAAAACTTACTTCACTATGAAACTGTTTCTCTCTTATCATTTTGTAATTTAATGAAAAATTGAATAAAACTCTCTCCCTCTCTCTGCCTACTACTACTAATACTACAATTAATAAAAAGAATGAATAGAAAGACCAGACCTACACAACTCACAAGTGGGGGTTGTTGGCCTTTACAAAATTTTGAAAGACATTACAGACCTATTAGTGGGAGAGAAAAAATTTCATTTATACCCACATGTATATGATATTTTATAGAATGACAAGGAAAAAGGCTGGAGGCCGCCATTGGATTTCCTGCTCCCCTGCCACTCTATATGATACATTGATACCATATACCCATGAAGGAGATTTTTGCTTGCCACGGTGTCCCATTGGTGGCTCTAATGAATCATGGATTCATGGGAATGAAAATTACATCATCCTATTTGGAACGAAACTTCTTTTACATTCATGTAGTTTCAAAAGTGTGCAGATATCCTTGAAATGAAGATTTCCAGGTATTTCCTTAAAGATATCCACCCACTATAATTTCTTCTCTTAACTTGTAAAGAAGAAGAAGGGATACAAATATCTGCACCATGAATAATAAAGGGGTTCTTATATATTTTGTTTACCATGTGATCTCATGAAACTTAAAATTTCACATCTATATTCAAAATTTATTAAGGGAAAAGGAGCACATCTTTCATCAAAATGTCAAAATAAATTAAGGAAAAGACGACAACAATAGACCCATACTTCAATAAAAAAAGTATAACTCTTTGAGGATGAGACATATTCTAACTCACACACAATTATAATTGCACGCATTTAATACAATTTCAAATCAAAACTAAACTAATTAAATTAGAGCACTTTATTATAATTTCGTGTAACTAATTGTGTTAGAATACCTCAATAACATTAATTTCATGCTATTAGAACACACAGAAATACCATTACTTTTCAATAAACTAATACTATTATAACACCTCACCTCAGGAGCTCCTATTTGTTGTAAACAGGCATAAAGTTGAAGAACACAAATTAAAGAGACATAAAAATTAGAAACTACTTTAAAGACATCATGCTAGTTATATCTATCTCTCATCTTTGAAATTCAGTACTATCCTATTTCTTTTTGTGTTGTTGGCCATCTTTAGTATTTCTTTGGAATTCAAATAGAAGATGGAGGAAAATATCTTGAGATCAAGATTGAAAGAATAGTTAATGAACTTTCATCAGTGTATCCAGCAGTGTTTTGAACTTCCAATACCCGACTATTGTGATCTTTCTCTGTATTAAGTTAATATTTTGTCTATATTGACTTTGATAGACTAAAAATTTCATGTAATACATGTCCTTTTCGTGTTCATATTCTGCTTATCTATCAAATATCTTTTGAAAGCCTCATAATAAGAAACTGTACAATTTTCTCATCATTTTTTGATGAAAATCAGCATCCTGCTGAAACCCTCTGCTTGATCGAAGAGAGATATCCTAGCCAGAATTGCATCTCAACTTGTTTCTACACGAAGAACACATGAAATAAACAATAAGAGCAGGGCAAATTGTACAAGACAAGTGGAGCACTCCCGTAATCTGTCATTCAAATGTTGTATGCGAACCCGCAAAGAATACGAAAGTTATAAAAAAGGGTGCAACTACTATGGCTTAGAAACTACTTTAAAGACATCATGCTAGTTATATTTATCTCTCATCTTTGAAATTCAGTACTATCCTATTTCTGTGTTGTTGGCCATCTTTAGTATTTCTTCATCAACCCGGTCCCTGGTTGCAAAATCTCCAGCTGAGCTTCTTCACCAATACACATACCAGAAAAAATACAAAAAATGCATATGGTCATTGACATTGTCATTGTTTAAAAATTATTTCTTAGCATGTAGTGTAAGAAAGTACTCTAAATCATCTGATGCATAACAGGTTATTCTAGTTCTAATGAAAGAAAATTTGATTCAAAAAGAAAAACACCTCCAAACAACATAGCTTTTTACGACTATGTTCGGTTTAATGACCATTCACCCATATGCTCATAGTCACCTCTAAATTAATGTTCAGCATGTTAAATTATATCTTAACTTTTAATACCAAAATCTTGAACGTTGTTTCAATTAGATTCTGATCATTTCTATTGTTGTTAATTATTTGGAATCCATCTTTTTGTTTGCAATCATGAATTAACTCGATTTAAATTGAAGAATACTGAAACAATCTACATATTACAGAGAACCAAGACAACAGAAAGTAGTGATATCCAATGAGATTTAGGGGGACAACCTGAGAAAGTGAAATTTCAAAAATTCCCACTTCAACTTTTTCTAATTTTTGTTCTCATCCCCACCACAGCATGCAAGATAAATCTAAGTTATTCCTTGTAAGTTGATCTGTAAAAGAGACCACACTTTTCGCAGTTTAGAACTTACACAATTACAAAGAAAGAAGTGATCCACACTCAAAAAACAAATGAAAACCAAAACAAACAAACAGACAAACAAATAAACCAACTAACTAAAAGAAAATTTTGTATGAAACCAACCTGCAAGAACAACTGAAAGCAGAGATACAATCACAAGAAAAAAGAGAAATTTGCATTAAACAAATATGTATAGAAATTTGCAATAAATATTGCAAGAACAACTGAAAGCAGAGAAACAATCTAAAATATGTATGGAAATAGTTAGTTCCATACATAGTGTTTACAGTTTGTACAAGAAAATAATATCATTTAACACACAGAATAAAATATCAAGCGTATTTGCATTAAACAAGAATTCAGAATGTATAAAAATATATGTAGAAAAAGTGAAATTTCTCTTCGTAAATTTTACCTTTGATTGCTACACGAACAACCTAGCCTTCCGATTTGTGAACTTGTGATGAGACGAAACTTGCAATAAATTTGTCTGTCAATTTTATTGGGTATTTATAGCCTATAGGGGAACATTAACTTGAGGGGAATGTATCTCTCTTATAACTAATTTTTAAATAAATATATGACCCTATAAATTGAATATGTGATGTATGATTAATTTAATTTTAATTTTTAACCTAATATTACCGTGCTGTATAGTTTTGACAATTTAAAAACTCATCTACTCATTATAATATATTAGGCCAAGGTAAAATTCAAATTAAGTTTATAGGAGAGTAAATTGGCAAAAAAAAAATGTTGTTGAAATTAGTAAAACAAATTTTTTATTGGTTGAAAACTATAAGCAATTTTTAATAGTAAATTTGTTAGTTCATTCAAATTTAAATTTGTTATCTTATTTATTAATAAAAACTTTAATAGTGTATACAAATTTAATGTGTAAAAGCTTATAACGCACAAACTATAAAAAAATAATCAAATAATCTTCTTAATTATCATATTTTAGGATATCTATATATCTTCCATTCTATCTCTATCTTATAACTATCTACATTTGAATGTGGATACCCTTAACCGTATAGTTTAGTCAATCGCATTTTCATTCATTTTACAATGATGCAAGTAGGTTAAAAGGAAAGCTGAGAAGTAGCAAGGAAGGAGCAGAGTATACGGCTATATGGTTGGCCATTCAACCAAAGAAAAAACAGGTATCTGGTGCATTCTATTTTGATCGTGAAGAGGCACGAAAGCATATCTTCTCATTGGCGACATTGCTGAGAGCTTGAGGTCCTTATGCGATCTACCTTCATAAAGGGAGCAAATATATGGTTGGTGGAGCTAGGAGGGAGTTATATTGCAGGAAGGAAACAATTTATCTTTCATCAAATCAAAATCTTCTTAGTTTCTTCAATTAATGGAAAGAGAGTGTTTGATTAGAGAAAGCAAACAAGCAAAGATGAGTGTGGAGATTCTTGATGGAGCAACCATTCGCAAGTTTGTTGAGACAAAGAGGCCTTTCACAGCTCAATCAAAGATCGGTTTCCCTATCTCGACACCAACCATGATCTTCTCTCGTACTAAGAGATGGCCACGGAGCTCACAAGCTTGAGGATTTTGGAGACTCATTTCGGTATTGATGAAACTGTATTGACCCAAGAAGAGCTTGTTGGACTATACCGAGGACTCTATGCTCAGTTCGGCCATGATGGCAATGGAAGTGTTGATTTCGAGGAGTTCCAGGCAGAGATGAGGGAGGTGATGCTTGCTGTGGCGAATGGTGGCGAATGGCATCGAATTTCTGCCAGTGCAGATGGTGGTTGAAGAAGGGAGCTTTCTTAAGAAGGGTGTAGACAGGAAATTGGCTGCAAAGATTACTACTTAATTAATTAAGCTTGCGATTGATCAAACGAGCATGCAAAGTTTTGCGACCTTCTTGGCTATGTGCTTTCTTCTTTTACTTGTTTTTTTCTCTCTCTATAATTGTTGTTATTTCTTACCCTTTTGATTTCGAAGAATGGTTCTTAGTTCATGTATATCCTTACAAAATAAAAATAAATAAGAAGAAATAAAAGGTGGTAAGTATTGGTACTCAAGGAGAATTTGAGATTGATAAATAGTACATCAATTCAGTTTATTACCCTGCGATGTTTTGCTAAATCAAATTTTAAGTATTGTTGGTGCAGTGAACCTTTGCCGAGCATAACAATAATAATAATAATAATAATAATAATAATAATAATAATAATAATAATAATAATAATAATAATAATAATAAAACCTTTAAATAAAACCTTTAAAATAATGTTCCAATACTCAACCCACTCTCAATTTCACAGAAAAAAAATCTTAATCGGCATATCTCCAAACAATCCAACAAAAATGGTTTTTATAAAAGGAAAAAGAAATTTAAATGATCTTCAATGGTTAACGTAAAACAGGACAACTAAATTCTAATTTATAAAACAAAGCTGCTCTTATATATTTTATAAAATCCTAACTATCCAAAATAATACTCTTCACCTTTTCTATTATTTGTAAATTTTACTATGTGATATAAATTTTATGTTACACATGTGACTAAGTTTTAAAAATGACACTTTCTGAAGAATGCAAATATTAAAGCGATTCAGGGAACCATGACTAAACTCGTTAAAATTATAAAATATAATTGACTTGTACAAAATATTGATCAGTAAAGGATATATATACAAAATATACAAAATAAACCAAAAGCATTGAGATACACTCAACAAGGCAAGGAGAAATATATACTATTTATAAAGATGAGAACATATATGCTAACACCCCTAAACTATATTCCCAATTGAAACTGGAACCTGCAATGCAACCTACCCAAATTAATTACACCGAAACCTTAATTTGGTTAGGAACGTCCACCTAAACAGCAAAAAATGCACTTTACTTCGTATGCTAAAACTATATAGGTAGACAGGTGGTTTTCATGCAAAATTTAAGTTCAGTGAAGTACTCAACAAGCTATGCTCCTATCAAACTTCCTTCATTGTAGACAGCACCTTAAAAGCATGTGTCCATTTGTTTCGGGGACACATTCTTTTCTGTTTCAGATATTACGTTTATGGTAAAAGCTGATGAGTAGATTGATATGAACGAAAGGGTTGTACATCCTAAAGTTAAAACTAATTAGGTAGCCAGCGAGCAACTTCAAAATTCAATGAAGTATTCATCAAGTCATGCTCCTATCAGCATTCTTTAGTGTTAGGGGTACCTAAAATTTTGTGTCGAATTCTTTCTTTAGTCGACCTCGTGTGATAGGAAAAGAAAATTAAACGATTTACTCTATAAGAGTTACAAATCTTCGACTTTCTAAAACTCAACATACTCCAATCATGAAGTGTTGCACATTTTGTTTCTATTAGTATTTTGTAAGATACAGATGTGCCCTCGCCCATGAACGATCCCGTATTTATCCCCAACATTCCCTTAACTGCTCTGACAACAGCCAGCCACCATATGGAGAGAGACAATATTCTTAAACCGTAACATTGTCAATATCCTATGTCCAATTCAGGAAACTGACTGACATTAAGATGGCCTCATGGAAGTTCCAGTGACAAGTCATATTTGTCAAAACACCTAATTGTGGAGTGCATTTCCAGCTGACTGCAACCAATGCTGAGATTTTCTTAAGATGACCAAGCATGCATACAACATTAAAGGGAAGTATCTAGCTATTCTCAGGTTAAAGAGTAATGCTACATCCACTACCAATTTCACTACATTTTTCTTCACTACCTTAGGTGGCACACTCCAATAGGTAGGGAAAGATAGAGTAGGTGGTGAAACTCTCCAATAGGAGTACGCCACCTAAGGTAGTGAAGAAAATGGTAGTGAAATTGGTAGTGGCTGAAGTATTACTCCAGATTAAAATTAGTTAACACATTTAACGAGAAAATATTTCTCCTTAAAAGTTAGAAGACATGCAACTTGCATCACCACATGGCATGAAACCCCTAAAAGAGGTGCATCAAAAGTCATAATTGGGTTAGTTTGAATGATCCGATGAATAGTGTGGGACCTGTAAAGATTATTTGTACCCGATAGAGAGGGCTTCAAAGATGTCAGGATTGCTTTTGAGCTTGGAAATTCTAATTCAAACATTAATGAGGTAGACCATTCGTCCGCAAACAAGTAGTTTCCCTTAGGCATGATGTGTGAACGGAAATGTACTGACTAATAAATTGTTTAAATCGTATACAAAAGCAAAGAATGTACATATATTTGTCGAAAGTAGTGCAAGTGACATTAACTTGGGATAAACAGGAATTGAGTTTTGACTGTAGCAAGCCATGCTTGTGAAGGCAGAATGAACAGACATGTTTCCATTTGAATTGTGGTAGAATTAATTAAGCATCAATATTTTTGACACTTCGAATAATATGTTTAATCATTATATTCAAACAATGCAGTGATTACAACAAAAACTTCAATATTTTAAAACTTAAGATATAAATAATGAAAATGATGCTAAAACTCTTGAAGTAAAAATAAAATAAAAACCATCACATACCGAATCCAAGGATGAGAAGCCATTTCTGCAACAAGCGACGACCAATGGATACAAAGAGGAAAAGGGAGAAAATAACTCCTCATCGACATCTGCAGAGTTCTCCGAATTCCTATATGCAGTTTCAAATTCATTTAGAGTAGCAAGAGAACGCTGCAGATTTCCCAGTGATGCATATGCAGATATCTTTGAAAGAAAAGTCTCTGGATTTGGGGTTTTCCTTTGACGAAGTGAACGCATCAAGATTCCCCAAGAGGCATCAACGAGGGTGGAATTATATGTTCTGCCTGCAGTATTTAGAGCTGAAACAATCAAACCTTCATCGACGGAAAGAAGAAGGGGTTGTCTAGCATTCTCGCCACGATACATCCAACGAGCCAAAAATTTCAAGGCAAAATATGTCAATTTGCTATTATCTGCTTGCAATGCAACATCTGCAATATGGGTACAAATCAACCAGCTTGGACACAAGGATTTGTTCTGGTCAGCTGTCTGAGGACATTCAAACAAAAAGTTCAATCAGATGACGGGGGGAAGGTGTGTTAGAATAATTTTAACTTTTTCAGCATTGTTGTAAGAAAGCCAGTGAGAGCCAAGCTTTTAAGTTCTTGCTTTTGTCCTATACCGCTGCTTCAGCATTTACAGCAAATATTGTCTTCTAAGATTGCTTTCGTTGCTATCTTACAAGTTTTGTTGTGTTTTTCTTTTTTTGGGAAAAAGCTTTTTAGTGTTAAATTAATGAATAATTTCATTAGTTATATATTACTTAAATTTCTCTTTACTGTTTCTTATGAATTAATATTTGATAATGTTTTAGTTTTAAATAATCTTGGCTCTTTTTGCCGGTAAGACCTAGCTTTCCTGCTTCTCTGCTTTATGCTAAATGGATTTACAGACTTGGTGAAAGAACCGGGAGCATGGCACTGATGTCAATCTAAGCCAGTATAAACAAAGACGACCTCATTTAATGGCAGAACTCGAATAAAAATCTGAATCTTTTCTGTTTATCCATTTTTGAGATTTTGATTGAAACAGAAATTCCCCAAACTAACCCTCAACACTGCATCCGTCTCAAACCACTCCCGGTCCGGCGTTGTATGAAAATGATTAATTTCTGCCAAAAATCAAAACCTTTTAGCCATTGTCGATTATTGCATGGAAATAAAGCTTGAGGTCATTTAATTTACGAAAATTAGATGATTACATGGTTTTTCCCCACCTACAGATGCCAAGATCAAAACTTTACAGAGATGATCTATTAATGCACAAAAATAAAAGAAAGAAATTCGTAAATTAAATGATCCCACAGGACTTTCTCCATGGAGAAAGGCCAAAAATCAAATTTCATAGAGACTACCGATTACTGCACAGAAATTAAAGCTTAAGGGTGGAAAATAGATTATTAAATATAATTTTCTCCCAAAAAAAAGCCAAAATCAAAACTTTCTATAGACTATCTACTATTGCACGAAACTTAAAGCTTGAGGGGTGGATATTAGATTACATGGGATTTTCTCCATCTAAAAAATGCCAAAATCAATACTTTATAGAGATTAATCAACTACTGCACCAAAATTAAAGCTTCATGTGAGAAAATTAGATGATTACATGGGATTTCTCCTTCAAAGGGGTGGCAACTTCGTGGAGGACGTCAGAGACGATGAGAGAAAGGGCAAAGAGGGCGATCGAATCTGGAAAGATCTTAACCCTGGAATCACCCAATCGTCAAATATAAGAAGAAGAACAATAAAATACCTATTGCACATGTAGTAATAAAATAATTTTAAAAAGAGAATAAGGAGGATACCGATGGTGGTGGTGGTTGGGGGGTGGGGAGGGGTTGTCGGCGTCCGGCGTCGGATGCGGTCCATGGCGGCGCGCGAATCGAGGCAGCGGAAGCAGGCCGGGGGTTGCCGGGGTTATCTATTGGGATTTTGGGGTTACAGATGGAAATACATATAGAAGAGAGGAAAAAAAATATTGCACGTGTAATACACGTTCTTATTAAGTTATTTAATCTGAGCCTTTAATTGTGTAGATCAATATAATAGATCGACGGTCCTGATCTTCTCTGGACAGATTTTTTTTTTATTGTGGCTTTTATAATAGAAATAGATTTTATATATACTATTATAATATTCTATTATTATTATAATATATTATTATTATTATTATATATTACTATTATATATTATTATATAATTTATTATTATTATAATAAATTAGTTAATATATTATTATTACATATATATTATAATAATTATTATATGTTATTATATATATGTATATAATTAAATATGTTTACTATAATAAATTATTTTATATTATTATATAATATACAATTATTATATACTATTATTATTTTATTTATATATACTATTATTATTAATGTATATATACTATTTTATATATACTATTATTATTATATATATTATTATTATGTATATTATTATTTTATTTACACTATTTTATATATACTATTATTATCTTATATTATTATTATATATTATTATTATTATTATTATATATTATTATTATTAATATATATTACAATTATATATTAATATATATATATTATTATATAATATACTATTATTGTAATATATTGTTATATATATATTTATAATATATTATTGTTACATATATTATTATTATTATTATATTATTATTATTATTATATATTATATTATTATTATATAATTTATTATTATTGTAATAAACTGTTTAATATATAATTATAATAGATTATTATTACATATATATTATTATAATTATTATATGTTATTATATACATGTATATAATTAAATATGTTTATTATAATAAATTATTTCATATTATTATATAATATACAATTATTATAATATATTATTATTTTATATATACTATTACATATATACTATTATTATATTATATTATTATTATATATATTATTATTTTATATATACTATTTTTTATGTAATATTTTATATATACTATTATTATATTGTATTATTATTATATATACTATTATTATATTATATTATTATTATATTTATATTATATTATATTATTATTTTATATATACTATTTTATATATACTATTATTTCATATATACTATTTTGTATATATAATATAATCATCAATTATTATTATAATATATATTAATATTATTATATATTACTATTATATATTATTATATATATTATTATATAATTTATTATTATTATAATAAATTATTTAATATATAATTTGAATATATTATTATTACATATATATTATTATAATTATTATATATTATTATATATATGTAGATTATTAAATATGTTTATTATAATAAAATATTTTATATTATTATATATCAGTATATATGTATATGTATACAACATGTATGTATCAGAGTATATATACTGTATACAGTATATACATACAACCAAACTTATACATACATTATACTCTCATTTTCAAAAAACTGTTTTCATAAAAAATTATTACCAAACAGCTTTTACACTCTCATTTTCAGAAAACTGTTTTTAGAAACTCTTTTCAGAAAACTGTTTTCAAAACAACAAACCAAACGCAACTGTGGTATCTCAGAGGAGAGAGAAATACAAAAACATTAATAACTAAAAAAACATTAATATTCTTGATTTTCTTTTGTCCTTTCTTGTCATCTTCTTCTTTGAGTTTTTATTTGATATAAATTCATTTTTCTTCTACCTATTTTTTTTTATATTTATCTTTTCTGAATGCTTTCTATATTTCGATTATTATTTGTTATATTTATTTTGGATCTTCTATAAAAATGTTTCTCAACAAAGATTTTGTTATTTCGAATAATTGTGTATTTTAACTTCACTTTTCATTTTTGATCGACTATATATTTCTATTAGATTATTTTGATACGACAAATCCTTATTTTGTTGTATAATGCTATTATTACTACTGTTATTGTTATTGCTATTGTTTTCATTATTATTACTAGTATTATTATTATTATTGTTACTACTATTGCTATTATTATTGTTGTTTTCATTATTTTATTATTATTAATATTGAATTACTTTCACACACAAAAATGTTGAACCCAAAACTATATTTTGTCTTGTATTATTATTCTTAACTTTCTACTATTTTTATATCACGAATTTCAAAACATAACATCATACTTAAATTAAATGTCCTATATTCCTGTGCATATGGAAGGTTACATCTTTCGTTTTACCATTCCGGTGCAACTTAATCTCGAGATGGCAAATATGAAACTCGATGTCAATGAAGGCAAAATTGCAACTGGATATCGGGGAGGCAAAATGTGCAACTGAATTTTCAGACGACAACCTGCAACCTGATGTCGTGAAGGCAAACATGCAACTTGATGTTAAGGAGGGAAGATTTTCTACCTATTTGCTAATTGATATTTCAAGACTTTTTACTTATATAATGAAACAAATGGTAAAGAAATATTTTCTTTATGAGATTTTGTTTATACAATTACGCTTTATGTTTCCATACAATTTGAACTAGTGTAGTCGATTTATTTATAGAGTTGATAAGCCAAATTCTTACTTTGTTTTATAATGCTATTTTATTATTGCTATTGTTTTCGTTATTATTATTGGTATTATTATTATTATTGTCATTTCTATTGATGTTATTATTATTGTTTTCATTATCTTTATTGATGTTATTATTTTTATTATCATTATCACTGTTACTTTATTATTATTGATATTATTATTATTATTGCTATTATCATTATTATCATTATCATTATTGTTATTATTTTAATGCTATTATTATGATTATTATTGCATTATTTTCATGAATGTGTTGAATCCTATTCTGTCATGCATGTATTATCATTATTATCAGTATTGTAAATATTTTTATGTTATTATTATTTTATTATTGTCGTTGTTGTTGTTGTTATTATTATTATTATTATTATTATTATTATTATTATTATTATTATTTTTATTTTTATTTTTATTTTTATTTTTATTTTTTTTTTACTATTATGTTTATTATTAATATGTGTTGTTATCATTATTGTTATTATTATTATTTCTATTATTGTTATTATTATTCTATTACTATTGATATTATTATCATTGATATTTGGCGTTATTATCATTTTTGTTAAAGCTCATTAGTTTGATCTATATTATATCTTTTAATTATTTAAATTGAAGCTCAATTTTATATTCTTTTGCATTATTTGCTTATATCTATCTTGAGCCCATACTCTCTTTGATCCTGGTGGCTTATTCTTATCTTCCTGCTCGGTCCGTCGATTGGTGTCATGTGGCCTACAACGACATGTATGTTGCTTAGAACATCACCATCGGAGTAGCGCAGCGGAAGCATGGTGTACCCATAACTTACAGGTCCCAGGATTCTCCTATTGTTTCTCCTTCCCTGCATTGTTTGTTTCACTCTATCTCTTGCATTCATCCTCACCCGCTGACTCATTTGCTTGGTCTAACTCTTCCTTGTCCATTCTTTCTTCGATTCCAGCTCTATCTATTTCTTCATCTCTTTGCTTACTATCTCGCATGTCTTGTGCTGTTTTTCTTCATTTTGATACCGGTTTCTTCTTCCTTGCATCCCAATTGACCTCATTGTTATTCACTTCCTTCTTTTTGGTATTGCCGCGGCTTTGTCCTTTCCCTTTAACTCCCTATTTTCTTACCCTCGATTTCTTTTTGTCTTGTCCTATGTACCGCCTAAGAAAATTTCGAAAACGAAATTTTGTTATAAGGTGGGTAGGATTTGTAACCCCCATTTCTGCGAATACGTATTTCCTGGGTACTTTTTCGTATCTTGATATTTATATATTATTATTTGTTAAATCCGTTTTGAATTTAATGTTAAAGCATTTTGTAAACAATAGTTATAATTATTTTTGAGTAAATCTTGTCTCTACTTCTACTTGATCAATTATTTACATTTTAAACTCAAATCAAAGACATTGTTTTTGTTTGAACTATTTCGACAAATTCATATTTTTATATATTGATATTACTCTGATAATTGCTTGTGTTATTTATTAGTATTTTTATTCTTATTGTCATTTTATTATTAATGTTATTATTAGTATTATATTTTATTGTCATGGTTAGTATTTCTATTCTTATTGTTATTACGATTATTTATTATTATTATTGATTAATAAAACAAATCGATTCTTATTTAATAATTGTGCTTCTTTTATTTTAAATAATTTATGTAATGTGATACAAATTGTATTTTGTTATAATCGCATTTTATCGGATAGCTTATTCTATTGTATTTGGGTTTATATTAATCCATCATATTCATGTAAATCTATTTTATTTATTGGATTTTATACCCAATTGCCCAATTACCCTAACACCCATTCCTTTGGATTTAACCCTATAACTACCCAAACCCTATAACCCTAAACACCCTAGACCCAAAACCCACCTTAACCCAACCCGTTACCCGTTATCACCCTATTATCCATCTGCCTATATATAAACCAGTTCATATTCCCCTTAGCCGCCACTTGCAAACCCTAGCCCACCCCCCCTCTCGACTCCTCTTCCTCCGACCTTGCTGCTCCCGCTCATCCTCTTCCCTCCCGTCTGCCTGCAGGCTTCGCCGCGCAGCCAGGACGTGCCATCCCTCTTCCTGGCCCTGCCTCCCCCTGTGCTCCTTCTGTTCGAAGCCAGCAAAAGCCCGATGCCAGCCAGCAGCGGTCAGGCGTGGTCCCCATCGCTGTCTTCCGACAGCCTGCAGCAATAGCAAACGACGACAGTATCACTGCCATTCCCCGCTGCCTTGCCGTGTCTCTCTCCCTCGCTTGTGTGCGAGTGTGCATGGTTCATGGCGGTTGTGAGTTGGTTCGTGGTTCTTGCTTATGATCCATCCGTTCGTTGGTTCGTCACGCCCGCATTGCAGTCGTCACCTCGCATCGCAGTCGCTCGCGCTCTCTCTCTCTCCGCCGAAGGTAGAAGACGAGCCCCATTGGGTGTCTTCGTTGTTCGGTGTTCGACACACAATAATTCCCTATCGTTGTTTGGTGTTCGCCCGATCCGGTGTGGAGTTACACCTGAGTTGCCATTGCTTTGGTTGCTGTTGGTTTCTTCGCACGTATTTCGCACATGTTTTTGAGATTTTTGCTCAGGATTCTGATCCCGTTATGCTTATTATTTGAATCTGAAAAATAACAGGCAAGTCTCTTCTTGAACCCCTTTATTGTTAATGTTCAAGATTATTTGATCTCTTGCAACTAGATCCCGTCCATTTTGTTATCAATACTGCTTTTGACAATTCCGTTAAGATTATCGTGGGTTTACATGGGCTAACCGGACATACTCTTAACATCGTGCTATCTCTTTGATCTTAAACCCAGTCTCCATCAATTCATGCATATACACATTTAAATAACCAAATTCATGCATAGGACTAATTGGATAACTTGGACATGTTAAATTGAACGTGCTAGATTGAATTTGACTGATGAAATACTACCATGCCTGTGATAATTGTATCTTAAACTTAGAAATTTTCATGTTGAAACCTAGGATTGCTTTGATTACTAATTTGCATGCTATATGTGATCCTATGATTTGTTTGTTACCTTTTTATGTTAAGTTGATTTCTGGTCTGCTGGATGTTTCACTTTGAATAAGATTTTTAACCATGCTAATGACATAATTTGAAATAATTTGCTGAACATAAAATGTAGCCCTTGATGTCTAGATTATTTTCCCCTGGTTCGGATTTAAATCCAAATTTATCATCTACTAGATATTAGCTTTTTAGTACAACTGTGTTAGTAATTCCAGATTCATAATTTCATATGTATCCTGCTGTTTCTTATTTTATTTGACCCTGTTAAAAGTAAAAGAAAAATTTGAAATAAATTAGGCTGGACCTAGACATGTATAGCTACTTCCCTAAACTTTTGTAGATTTTATTAATGAGTTCTCTGATCTGAAATAATTAGTTGAACACAACCTACTGCATGCTGTCTGGACATAAAACCTGAATAGAATAGAGTTTTCACTCTAGTTCATGTATCCTTTATATGCCTTAATTATGTTCGCTGGAACCGTATGTAAGTCTACTTTCTAGGTCTTCCGACGAATTCAGATTTGCTATTTTGTAGTGGCTGTAATCCATGTTTTAGTACAGTAAGGTCATGCTGTCCTGATTATGGAATTTTGTGTAAATGACCTCTTTGCTTCATGATTTGTCTGTAACACATAGAATTAGACACACTTAGTATTATATAACATTTAAACCTTCTAGCATGCTCACATAGGATGAAAATGACTTAATAACAAGCCGGGGTATTATGAGTAGGACTTGGTAGTGAACGATTGGGAAATGTACTCGGTAAGGCCTTATCGTTATATTGTATTTGAAGGGGGAGAAATATTGATTGGAAGAAGTATTGATTGAAAATTTTTGATTGTTAATTATTGATTTTAAAACTATCGTTATCAACGCCGAGTACACGATCCGTGAATTCACCATCAGTCTAAAACGTTCACTGTGTGTTTGCGCCGAACTTGTGGAATGAGATGCAGTAGTACATGCACTAAATAGGCTAATAAAATGACTAATAACCTGCATACTTGATCCTGTATTGAAATCGACTTGACATCGCGCATTACATGTGTGATTATTGTACACCTTTGATATTACTACCTGTCTTTGCTTTGTTCTTTGACTTTGACCATGTCCCTTTTCTTTGATATTCAAGCTTTTTTTATCCTCTGTTTTCTCTACTTGCTGTCCACGAATTGCTCTAAGGGCACTCATTTCTTTCTTTTTAGATCCAGTATTAACAGGTACCGAAGGAGCAATACCAGAAGGAATTGGTGAGCAAACTCTCTGAAGATCGGAGCTGGACTATTAGACCTCTTAGCTATCTTTTGTTATTTGATTATTGTATTTTTTTTAATCATACTTTGTATTCTTGGGCTTTATGACCCGAAGTTTGTTTTTATCCCGGATGTTGGATTATCATTTAGTGAATTTATTTCATGATTATCTTTGAGTTTATTCATTGTTTATGTGATTATATTCTTTGCCTGCGTGGTTGTTTCTCTTGTATATTGTTGAGTTAGACTGGTACAGCTTATGGATGATGCATAATCATTCGCTGGGCCTACGTTACGTGCTCGTATTCCCGTATTCTGGGAAGCGGGGCGTGACAGGTTTTTAGTACAAAACATTAATAACTAAAAAACAGGAGGAGAAAATATAAAAACCTATTTTGTAGACCTACAAATTTAACTATCTCAAGAAAATCTATTTAACCGGCCGCCACTTCGACATAAATGTAAATGAAGTAGAAACCTCTATATAAGAACAATGCATAATTCCCTCAACGATGGATTCTTCCAGTTTTTGACATTTATGAGCATCCACAGTCGTTTGTTAAATATGCATTATATGCATATTTCCGCTTCCGCTCAAAAAGCACTGCAGTAGTTTGCTATTTATGCATTTTTTGCATTTTTTGCTATAGTAGATTGCTATATATGAGAGTGGATTTGAGAGAAATGCATATTATACAGGACGCAACTTCACTTTGGGTCCGACGAAAAAAAACTATTTTTTATTCCTCTAACGCAACTTCACTTTCCGTCCCTAAAAAAAAATCAATAAACCGTAATAAAAAAACTCAAAAAAGTCAATAAAGCAAAAAACAAATTACAAAAGGTGTAGGACACAACATCACTTTGCGTCTGACCATTTTTTTTTGACTTTTTCTTCTTTTTTTTTCTCTTCAGACGCAACATGAAGTTGCGTCCCACCTCATTTTTTTTCTCTTCCGACGCAACATGAAGTTGCGGCCCATTTTTTCTCTTCCGACGCAAAGTGATGTTCCGTCTACCTATTAAAAAAATAATTAAAGTCGTCCGACGCAACTTCAAACTCCGTCTGATATGAGATTTTAATTATTTTAAATTAAATTGCTATAAAATATCATTCCACGACTGCAGCAAAGAGACAAAATGCTATATGCATTTATGCATTTATGCATTTTCTAAATAATCACGACTGTGGATGCTCTAAGAGGTACACCTTTTGAAGATGAAGGCAATTCATGGATTCTTTCCATATAATTAATTTATATGCCAGAATGGATGTACAGAAGTTTTTTTTGCCCTCAACGGAGGTATTGAACCTGCATAAAATTGGAGTTGTTTTCACACTGGAGAGCCTTTTATCATGGGCGGATCTGGGTCCAAGCAGCATAAGCAACTGCTTTGGACCCCCAATTTTATTGGGCTCCATATTATTTAAGTATTTACAATTTTAAAAAATAAAATGTAATATTTTTTTGATATAATTACATTGTATAAATAGTTGACTTATTAGGTCAGTTTGTTAGAGTGTTGTGCTAATAATGCGAAAGTTGCAAGTTCGAAACTTGCATGGGCCAATTAATTTTTCATTCATTGTTATTTTGAAAACTAATTATTTTTCACATAGACATACATGTCATTTTACCATTTTATGAATTTAATATTATTTTTCACTTAGCCATGTATGCCACTCTATGATATTTTTTCAATGTTCCATAGTTTATCATATTTACCTGTTTATGATAAATTTCTAATCAAATCTTCAAGTGCATTTGGTTATTCTACATTTTAAGCTTCCAACTAGTATTCTCATATACACATATTCATCATCATTTCATTCTGAACATGTTCCCTAATATATCATATTTACCTTTTTGAGATGACATATTTCATTTTTGTTGTTAGAGTTTGTCCAAGTTTTTTTTGCCATGAGGCATTTCATATAAAAATTTTATGTTAATAATTAATTTTTTTTTTTGGAAGCATATATATTAAAAAAAATTATTTAAATAGTTTGTTCTCCAATGCTCCAAGTTTGTTTGTATTCAAATAGCTGTCAATTTTATTTTGTCAACTTGCAAAAGGCCCCATTTGAAAACTTATTTAGGGCCCCATGAAACTCAGATACGCGCCTGCCTTTTATATAGTATTTATATGTGACATGAAAGCAAAGTTCCTTCTATCAGATTATAGCATCTTATACATGTAATATATAATTATTGGCATACATACAGTACATATATTTATGTGCCAATTAATCAGGTTAACTGTATAATTCAACCAAAGAGCAACACTAGCAGTGAGACAACAAATGTTTTTTTGAAGGAAAAGGTGGAATATGGCCACCCTGTTTCATTAATAAGAAATTAACCAAACAAATCCAATGTATTTGGCCAAATTACAAACTACAAACAGAAAAATAGAACAAGAAGTGACATGACTAGTACATACAATCAGAGCTCACTCCAACATCCTTAGAGGATGGGTTAAAACAATCGGCTAGGTCGCACCGTCCATAGCTTGGCCCCGAACACCACCAATATGGTACTGGACCCCGTCTTGGGCCCAGTCACACAGCACGGACCGGCTAATTGTATGTACGTCAAATAAGCTTCGTGCACCGCCTCCTTGGCATGCGCACACCCACCGAAGCGAATCACGTGGGATTTAGATATTCACCACTCTCCTCATTCTCCTCCCCAACTCCTACTTACTCACCAAAACACTCTCGCACTCGGCCCAGTCAAATTCACAACCAAAAGGAGAGCCGTGGAGAGGATACCTTCACCTTTCTCACGCTTTAGCTCTCTCAAGCGATTTCTCACTAAACAAAACTCTCGTTCACCCTAACTACTTACACAGTCAAAGAGAGAGCCATGAAGAGGATACCTTCATCTCTCTCACGTTTTTAACCTCTCAAGTGATTTCTCACAAACACAAGCATACATTTGCATAGAGTAGTGAGAAGCAACATCTTCACTCTCTCACTCTCTCTCTCTCTCATGCAAAAAACCTGAAACAAGTTACAACTAACTGAAGAATCACCTTCCCCTCTCGCCCCTGCAGGCGGTGGACGTTGTAGATTCCAGGTTCAGTGATGAGGGTGTAGTGGCGATGCTGTCGCGAAGCCTGTGGCAGATGATTAAAGGATGGCGAATTGAGGGTGTGACTTACACACTGACAGCCAAAAACCCCAAACAACTCCAACTCTACATTTTCCCTTAGCGCATCTCATGGGGGGACCCCGTCTACGGGGTCAGGCCCCACAACTGTGCCGCAACAAGTAAGCACACCTTATGGGGGGACCCCATCTTCAGGCCCAAGCCCCACAACAGTGGTGCACATCCTGGGCTCCAGGCTGCTGAGCTGCTGTACAGTTATCAATTTTATCCAATTTGGAAAATACCAACAAGCCATGTACTGGGCCCCACCAAATCGGCATTCTTCGCTTCATGATGATGCTCCATCTCATCCTCTGTAGTTTCTTGATTAACACCACCATGATAATCTCCCTCCACAAGTACCGGCAACCTGTTAAACTTCGGCACCAATAAGGGAGGGATGCTGGGGAGCAGCTCGCTCTTGGGCGGCGATGCCGTGGAGCAGCGCGACGCTGGGCTCCGACGAACCCTAGCTTCGGGCTCCACCATTAGGTATGAGTGCGGCATCGTGCGAGAGGGGGGGAGGGGGGACTTCACTGCCGTCGACTAAACCCCCAAATCAATCCCCCGTCGATGACACAACCCAACCTCATCGCAACCCTCGCCTTCACTGCCCTCTCAACCTAGGCTGATGTCGAAGTTGCGGTGGGGGGGGGGGGGAGGTTGTTGTTGGAGATTAGGGATAGCGGAGGAGGGAGAAGGGCGGGCGGGGAAGGGGCGGCGAGATCTTAGCCGCCACCCCCTCCAATTTCAATTCTACATCTAGGGTTTTCTTTTTGGGTTTTTTTGGGGGGAGCTTCTCTCTCTCGAAAATCTAGAGAGAGAAACTCCGAAGAGGACCATACCTCGAGACAACAGATGTTATATAACTAAGACGCGTTCGATGGTCTATATTGCCTGCCCGATTACCATTCCTAGGAACTAGCTCTTTCATATTATTCATGTTTTCATACAGATCTTATTATAAATTAAATCACATGAGCCTAAACTACTTGACCTTTCATTTTGTTTCCCTTCTTTCTTTTTCTCTGCTCTTTTCAATATTGATTTGGTGCCATAGAAGTCATTTTCAGTCTTTCAGCAAGAAGAATACAAGTGTATGTTAGTAATTGACCCACTTTCGATATTTATTTGTTAAACTATCTCACTTTCTAAAACATTAATCTAACTGACCCGCTTTCAGAAAATATTACCCCAACTAACCCAGCTGAATAAAAAAACTTAAAAATAAAGTTTTCTATATAATCCTACTTTAGAATTTATAAACTATAATATCCCTTAGCCTTATAAAAACTAGATACTTCACAAAAAATAATAAAACTAAGATTAAAAAATATCTCGAAATTTAAAATAAGACACATTGATAAAAGACTGTTGGAAAGAAAGCATATAACTTGTTGGAAGCTCTCAGAGGGAGAGGCTTGGGGTTAAATGGATCAGGGGGATCAAACAATGCTTATACACTAATAAAACGGCAACCTCAGTTAATGGGCGACCGGGACAACTGTTCTCTTGCAAGAAGGGTCTTCGGTAGGGGGATCCGCTATCACCTCTTCTATTCACTATTGTAGCTGATGTCCTGAGGGGCATGCTAGATAATTGTCGGAGAAAAGGTTGGATAAAACCTGTTGCTAGTAGCACCTCTAACCAAGGGTGCACGATTCTTCAGTATGCTGATGACACCCTCCTCTTTGGTAACGGGAACAGGTCAGAAACAGTTTGCTTTAAAGGGGTCCTCTACTGTTTTGAAGCCTGGTCAGGTCTTAGGATTAATTTCCACAAGAGTGCTTTGATCCCGATTGTACTTTCCGATGTAGAAGCACAGGCCCATGCTACCATTCTGAATTGTATGAAGGACGGTTTTCCAATCAAGTATCTAGGTCTGCCACTCAGACCAAGGAAGCTTACCAAGACGGACTGGCTACCCATCATAGACAGGGGGAGGACAGATTGACTGGTTGGAAAGGAAGTCGCTTTCCCTCGGGGTTAGAGTGGTACTTATCAACTCGGTGTTGTCTAATCTGCCCATTTACGACATGTCGTTCTTCAAGCTGCCTAAGTGGGTGATCCAAAGGATTGACCGCATCCGAAAGCGGTTTCTCTGGAAAGGGGCGGACACAAATAGGGGGGATACCACCGGATCAAGTGGGGTATTGCATGCATGACGAAGAGACATGGAGGACTAGGTATCATCGATTTGAGAGACATGAACCTTGCTCTACTGGGAAAATGGTGGTGGAAGGTCTTCCACCACAACGGGGAAGGATGGCAGGAGTTCATTCAACCATACCTTAGGGGGAAAGGTACGAGAAGTTTAGGCTTCCGGGTAGGGTCCAGAGTTTCTCACTTCTGAAAAGGGATTGCCAAAGCCAGCAGGCCTTTCAATTCAGCAGTTACATCGGCTATTGGTAATGGACAGTCCACCAGATTCTGGTGGGACAAGTGGTGTGGTGCCCATACCCTTAAGGAGACTTTCCCATATTTGTATGAGAAAACGATTCGCCCAAACGTATCTGTGGCTAAGACGTGGAAGAGGGGTAATTGGAAACCGTTGTTCCGAGGGCCTCTTAGCCCAGGGTTACAGCAGCGACTGAATGAACTACAAACACACATTACACGGAACAGGCGATGTGCGCTCAAGGCTCAGACCAGCTGCATTGGGGGTTAGAGACCAAAGGAGCATTCACTGTTAGGTCTCTGTATCATCGCATTCACTATCGAGGATGTCGACCCAGTTGGGCACAGGTGTTATGGAAAGCCAAAGCGCCCCTTAAAGTTAGGGTCTTCCTCTGGCTAGTGCTCAATAATGCAATCCTTACCAGAGAAAACCTTGCCAAAAGATAACCCTAGATCGCGACCAACTGTGGATTCTGTAACTTACATACAGAGACTCTGAATCACCTATTCATTCACTGCCAAAGGAGTAAGGCAACTATGGTAGAGGTATTACGGGCCTTAGGGACATGTGACTACTCCAGCGTATACGAGGATTTGTGGGTTAGCCCCAGATTTGCCTCTATACGCCACGAAATGAAGGATGCTTGGTACATCGCCATTGCGGCAACTACTTGGGTGTTATGGCTAGACAGAAATAATTTGTATTTTCGTGCTTCATGTAATAGTATTTCTGGTAATCTTACTCATATCATGCATCTTATTTTCTTTTAGGCCACAGCTGCTGCTTCAGGAGAAAGAGGGGTGATTGCCAGAGTCTTCTAGGTGGAGGACTTTGATGATGAGGAGGTCGAGTTTGGGTTGACACAGGACTGAGGGGCAGGCACCATTGATACTGGCCTGGGACAGGATACAGTTGGGAGACCTACGGTCTGCATCTAGCTCTATTTTGTTTCGGTATTTTGTAGATTTTGTTGTACTTTTGGTTAGACCCACCCCCCAGGGTATTGTTGGGGGTTTATGTTCTATTTTCTGCACTGTTACTTTTTCTACTCTCCCTCGGTACGCCGGGGTTGTTTTATTAATCTCTTATTAATGAAAAAGGATGGCGTTATTCCACCTTTAACCTAAAAAAAAACATATAACTCATAAAGAAACAACAGAATATTTATTAATAACTAGTAGAGTAATCAAAAACTTACCTAAGGAAATACAAAAAGAAATAGCATACAAAGTATTAGATTATAGATATGAATAAGCAAGTTGGTATTACCAACACTTATTATCACAAAAAATATTAAATTATAAGAATTAAATATGGATAAGATTACAGAAATAAAACTATCAAAATACTTATCAATATTATATGATAAACATTCAAGAGTTAGAAGATGATTCCAAATTCCAGAATTTGTAGTAACTATAAGAAAAGATTTAAAATTCATAAATAAGAACACACAAAAACAATGTAAATAAAGAAAATTAGGCATAAGAGAAGAAGGTAGGAAGGAGTTAGAAGCCATAACAAAACATAATAAAAATATATTAGAAATAGAAGATTTAATGGCAAATCTCAATTCAGATGAAGTAGAGGAAGCTTTGAGAAATCTAGACATACCAAATGAAGAAGTAAAAATGGATCAAGAAGAAGACAATATTTTAACAAAACCTACAGAAAATTCAATTAATACACACGAAATCTTAAGACCACCACCTAACAAAATGCCTTATCACCTACCATGGAAATGAAAAGATACAAAAATTAGTAAGATATAAAAAGAAAGCGAAAAAGAAACACCAAAATATGGACCGGCAGAACACTACGAAAAAAGAATAGCAGGAAATGGGGAATGACTAGATCTAGACTGCATGAAAGATGTAGATAGAACAATAGAAGAATGGGTAAAAGCTTCACTAATAGTAGGATTTAGGTAAAACCTATCAGGAAATGCATTTGAGAAATTTATAGAAGAAACCTTTATAGGTGTAATAGCAAAATGGTGGATGGACTAAAGGAAGAGGAAAGAAATACTATCAGAAAATCAAGACCAATTGATGATAAAGGAATACAAGAAACCACAGGACAACGAAAATTAGGATTAAAAGAAATAATTACAAATTACGAGATAGCAATAAGAACACAATTCAATGTCTACGAAAAAGGAGAAAACACACTATATATAAAAAGAACCAAGCAAGATGGAGATTAAACAATTTAGAAATATACGACATGTGTTATTTTGACAACTATGCTTGTGAATTCCGAGAATATTTCCAAAATCATTATTATACAAAAGAAGAAAATAGTTTAATATTGAATTCATTTTTCCTAAAACTACCTAACCCATAGAGTATAAACATATATAGTGCATACATAAATGAGAAAGTAAAACCAGAAGTAGATACATTACGGTATAGAACACAATTTGTAAATAATTATAGGGATAAAGTGTGTCAAGAATCTAGAGCAACTATAAAATACTATAGAATATATAAACAAAAAAATTATTGTGAAGAAGCAAGACCAAATCATTGGGGATGCGATAATAACAATAATTATATAAAAAGACGTAAAAACAAATTTGAAATATATAAACCAAAATATATAAAAACTTTAAAAATATATAAAGAAACTGTAGGATAATGGCTCGATTCTGGTTCAGTTTGTTTATATCCATCGTATCTGCAGCACATCAGTCGACTGACTATGGGAACCAGTCGACTGTCCAGAGAGAAGTTTCAAAGGCTAAAGATACAGCAGAAGCAGTCGACTGAAGATGTGTCTCAGTCGACTGTCCAGAACTGAAGACCAGTCGACTGGTAAGAAGACCAGTCGACTGAAGGCGGGTTTTTGAACTAGAAAAGGCCCATTTCGAAAGGCCCAGTAGTTTCCCTATAAATACACCCGTTAGGGTTTTGTAAAGTGTAACACCTCAATTCGGATTTTGCAGCCGTCATCTCTTGTAAGGGTTTGTTTCACCCATTGGTGATTATTTGAAGAAGAAACCCCAACCGCCCCGTAGATGTAGGCATGTGTTTTTCCGAACCACATTAAATCTTTGTGTCCTTGTGTTTGTTTGTTTTCTGTTTTCTTCGCTATTCCTCTCTTTGTTTGGTGGTCCATTCGTATTCTGCACAACAAGTGGTATCAGAGCTTTCGGTTCGACCTAGAGGGAGATGGCGAGTGATGCAGATGCAACCAAGGATGTTGTGGGATCAAGTTCGTCCAGAACAACGATTCACAACGCAAAATTTGATGTTGAAAAATTTGATGGAACAAACAATTTCGGGATGTGGCAGTGTGAGGTGTTGGATGTTCTGGTTCAACAAGAACAAGATGTTGCTTTGGAGGAAGAAAAACCAAAGAATATGTCCGATGTAGATTGGAAGAAGTTGAATCGAGTTGCGTGTGGGACTATTCGGCTCTTTATCGCGAAGGCTCAGAAGTACGATATGATGAGAGATACCATTGCTACGGTGTTGTGGAAGAAACTCGAAGACAAATACATGAGGAAAAGTTTGGAGAATTGGCTGTATTTGAAGAAGAGACTTTTTCGCTTCACCTATACTGAAGGTATGTCTATGAACGCTCATGTTGAATCATTTAATAAATTATTGGCTGATTTGTTAAATTTGGATGAGCAAATTAAAGATGAAGATAAAGCCCTAATTCTGTTGAATTCATTACCCGAAAGTTATGATCATTTAGCAACTACTTTAATATATGGAAAAGATACTGTTAAATATGAAGATGTTGCAAATGCTCTGTTGAATAATGAAACTAGGAGAAGGGATAAAATGGTTGATAGAGAAACTTCTGAAGCATTGATTGTAAGGGGCAGAACTGAGACCAGATCTGAGACCAAATCTGGGAATAAAGGAAACAAATCTCGTTCCAAATCGAGAGGAGTTTCAAAGGACAGAAAGATACCAGCCAGAGATGAATGTGCTTTCTGTCATGAAAGGGGGCATTGGAAAAAGGATTGTCCTAAGCTACGAAATAAGGGAAATTCGACTGCAAATGTGATTGTTGATAATGTAGATAGTGACGATGATTTTTCTTATGCACTTGCAACTAGTCCCTCACTTTATCAAGAAGTATGGTTTCTTGATACAGCAGCCTCCTATCATATGTCTTGAAAAAAGGAGTGGTTTACTTCCTTAGAGTATATGGATGGTGGGGTAGTTTTGATGGGAAATGATGCACCTTGTAAGAAGGTAGGAATCGGGAAGATTGAATTGCTAATGCACGATGGTCTTATTAGGGAGCTTTCAGATGTATGGTATGTTCCAGATTTGAAAAAGAATTTGATTTCACTTGGTGTTTTGGAGGCCAGTGGAATGAAATTTGCTAGTGAAGGTGGCATTCTGAAGGTGACTAACGGAGCACTTGTGGTGATGAAAGGGCAAAGGAAAAGGAACTTATTTTTCTTGCAGGGAAAAACATATTTGGGTCAGGCTGCCAGTGTAACTGAAAAGCCTAAACAGGTTGTTCCGAACTCTACTAGGTTGTGGCATATGCGACTCGGGCATGCAGGAGAAAAGGCCTTGCAGGGGCTTGTGAAGCAAGGGTTGCTTAAGGATGCTAAAGGTTGCAAGTTGGAATTTTGTGAACATTGTGTTTTGGGTAAGCAAACTAGGGTGAAATTTGGTACAGCTGTACATCAGACAAAGGGTATCCTCGATTATGTGCACACAGATGTTTGGGGCCCTACTCAGACACCTTCTATGAGTGGTAGACACTGGTTTGTTACATTTGTTGATGACTACTCCAGACGAGTTTGGGTATATACCATGAAACACAAAGATGAAGTTTTGACATTGTTCACAAGTTGGAAGAAGAAAGTTGAAAACCAGACTGGAAGGAAGATTAAGGTTCTGAGGTCAGATAATGGAGGGGAATACAAGAACGATCCGTTTCTGAAATTGTGTGAAAATGAAGGGATCCAGAGGCACTTCACAGTTAGGAAGACTCCACAGCAAAATGGGGTTGCAGAAAGGATGAACAGAACCTTACTTGAGAAGGTGAGATGTATGCTAGCACAGTCTGGATTGAAGAAGAAATTTTGGGCAGAAGCTGTTATATATGCAAGCCACATTGTCAACCGTTTACCATCAGCAGCACTTGAAGGCAAAACACCTATTGAGGTATGGAGTGGTAAACCTGCATCTGATTATAGTTTTTTGCATATATTTGGTTGTCCTGCTTATTTTCATGTAACTGAAACTAAACTTGATGCAAGAGCCAAAAAGGCTATATTTGTTGGTTTCAGTACTGGTGTCAAAGGTTACAGGTTGTGGTGTCCAGAACAGAAAAAGTTAGTAATCAGCAGGGATGTTACTTTTGATGAGACCAGCATGATCAGCTCGGGACAGTCGACTGGTCCTCATATGCAGTCGACTGGTGATCCTGATCAAGAGAAGCAGAAGATTAGCTCGGGACAGTCGACTGGTAGGTGCTCTCAGTCAACTAGTGCGAGAGTTCTCCAACAGGTGGAGTTAGAAAAGCTTTCAGTTGAAAATCCTACTCCTGCCCAAAATGAAGATGATGTGGTTGATACTGAGGATGAGGAAGAAGTTCCTATCCAAGACCCCCCCAGCAGGAAGAATCAATTGCAGCAAGAAGGCAAAGAAGAGATATCAAACGACCATCTCGCTTTACAGAAACAGTTGCATTTGCTCTTCCCATTGTAGATGATGAAGTTCCCTCCAACTTCAAAGAAGCTACTAGAAGTTCTGAAAATGCAGATTGGAAAGTTGCTATGGATGAAGAGATGAACTCTCTTCATAAGAATAAGACTTGGGATCTAGTGCAATTGCCAAAGGGGAAGAAAGCTATCGGCTGCAAGTGGGTATATACGAAGAAAGAAGGTCCAAAAGACAGTGTTCGGTTCAAGGCTAGACTAGTTGCAAAGGGGTATGCTCAAAAGGAAGGAATTGACTATAATGAAGTGTTCTCTCCAGTTGTTCTATTCGGATTTTGTTAGCTTTGGTAGCACAGTTTGATCTTGAATTGACACAGATGGATGTGAAGACTGCATTCTTACATGGGGACCTGGATGAAGAAATTTATATGTTGCAGCCAGATGGGTTTAAGACTGCTGGGAAGGAAAATTTTGTTTGCAGGTTGAAGAAGTCTCTCTATGGATTGAAGCAATCTCCAAGGCAGTGGTATTTGAGGTTTGATCAGTTTATGAAAGTGCAGAGATATTCCAGAAGTGAGTATGATCATTGTGTCTATTTCAGAAAATTGCAGGATGGTTCTTTCATATATCTGTTATTATATGTGGATGACATGTTGATTGCCTCTAAAAATGCTAAGGAGATTCAAAATTTGAAGAATTAGCTGAGTTCTGAATTCGAGATGAAGGATCTTGGTGAAGCCAAGAAGATACTTGGGATGGAGATAGCTAGAGACAGAGCAAAGGGCATAGTGAGTTTGACACAGAAGCAATATCTTTTGAAGGTGCTGAAACGGTTTGGTATAGATGAGAAAACTAAACCAGTCAGTACACCCTTAGCCACTCATTTCAGAATTAGTGCTTCTCAGTCTCCAAGTACAGATGAAGAGAGACAGTATATGGCTAATGTACCTTACACTAGTGTGGTTGGCAGTTTGATGTATGCCATGGTTTGTACTCGACCAGATATCTCTCATGCAGTGAGTATGGTTAGTCGATATATGCATGATCCAGGCAGAGAGCATTGGCAAGCGGCAAAATGGATTTTGAGGTACATAAGTGGCACCACAGATGTGGGTTTGAAGTTTCAAAGGGATGACAATATTAGCAGGTTATTGGTGGGTTATGTTGATTCTGACTATGCAGGTGATCTAGATAAGAGGCGGTCTACTACAGGCTATTTGTTTACTATGGCTAGGGCACCTATAAGTTGGAGGTCCAATTTGCAGTCCACTGTAGCATTGTCTACTACTGAGGCTGAGTACATGGCAGTTGCTGAGGCCATGAAGGAAGCCATTTGGATTCAGGGACTTTTGAAGAGCTTGGGAATTCATCGGGAGAAGGTGGAGGTACACTGTGACAGTCAGAGTGCTATCCATTTAGCAAAGAACCAAGTTCATCATTCGAGGACCAAACATATTGATGTCCGTTATCATTTTGTGCGTGATTTGATAAAGGATGGTGATATTCTTCTGGTGAAGATTGGGACAGCTGATAATCCTGCTGATATGTTGACCAAAATTGTTGGGGCAGCCAAGTTCAAGCATTGCATGAACCTGGCTAATATTTTGCATGCTTGATGATTTGGAATGGGCGGTTGGAATGGTGCTTCGCTATTTGTTTGGTTAGTATGTGATATCATACTAAGGTGGAGTTTGGTTTGTTGTTACATTTGGTGATGAGCATTTGTTTTGGAGTATTTTTTGGAGATTGCTTGGGCTACTTGGAAGATCTCGCCAAGGTGGAGATTGTAGGATAATGGCTCGATTCTGGTTCAGTTTGTTTATATCCATCGTATCTGCAGCACATCAGTCGACTGACTATGGGAACCAGTCGACTGTCCAGAGAGAAGTTTCAAAGGCTAAAGATACAGCAGAAGCAGTCGACTGAAGATGTGTCTCAGTCGACTGTCCAGAACTGAAGACCAGTCGACTGGTAAGAAGACCAGTCGACTGAAGGCGGGTTTTTGAACTAGAAAAGGCCCATTTCGAAAGGCCCAGTAGTTTTCCTATAAATACACCCGTTAGGGTTTTGTAAAGTGTAACACCTCAATTCGGATTTTGCAGCCGTCATCTCTTGTAAGGGTTTGTTTCACCCATTGGTGATTATTTGAAGAAGAAACCCCAACCGCCCCGTGGATGTAGGCATGTGTTTTGCCGAACCACATTAAATCTTTGTGTCCTTGTGTTTGTTTGTTTTCTGTTTTCTTCGCTATTCCTCTCTTTGTTTGGTGGTCCATTCGTATTCCGCACAACAGAAACCCTATAAAAGATACTACAAAAGAATAAATAGATACAAACAATATCCAAAAAAAACCAAAGAAATGTAATTGCTATATATGTGGAGAAGTGGTTCATATATCACCAAACTGTCCTAAAAGAATGAATAAAGAAAATATAAAATATATAGAAGAAATTGAAAAAATGTATAACATAAAGAACCAATAGAATATGAAGAAGATTGGTTAGAAATAAGTGAAGATGAGGAAATAATGGTAATAGAAGAAGATAATGGAAATAGTGATGATGAAATAGAAGAATTTGAAATAAATGTGATAACAAATTTAACATAAATAGGAGAACCATTAGAAAGAGAATAAAATAAAGAAGTAAGAGAAAGAATGAGTTTTGACATACAAAAATATGATAAAATAAGAGTGACCAAATTAGATATAAACCCAAAAGATATATTTAAACTCTCAATATTTGAAAGAAAAAGAAATACCATAATAATAGCAAGGAATAATGAACCTCTTATAGACATTGAACAAGCCCACGGAAAAACTATAATTCCATTAATAACAGAAAGAATAAAATTAAGACAAGAATTGAAGAAAAAAAAATAGTTGAGAAAATAATAAAGCACTACAACATTTATAAACTACAGCGGCATATATACTCCAGCGTTTCCCATGTTGCGCCGGGGTAGAGTCGAACCTGGAATGGTGCAAAAAGTCCTACTGATATACGCTGACATTTTATAATAAATGCCTCCGTAGGATAATCTATAGCGGCATTTTTCACATAAACTAGGGTTGGCAAATGGGTCTAACAGGCCGGGTCGGGTCGAACCCTTCCGGGTTGGAACCTAACTTGGGCAGGTTCGGGTTGGGTCTTAGAGGTAACCGGGCCGGGCCTGGCCAGTTCATTAGCGCAAATATATGACCCGCCCAACCCGTGAACTCTTTTGGGTCCAACCCGGGTCGGGTCGGGTCAGGTCGCGGGTTGGGCCCGTTTAAAGTAATTGTAATAATAAAAAAATGTAATAATAATAATAATAATCAAAAAGTAAAATTGCCACAATATATATATATATATATATATATATATATATATATATATATATATATATAATTAAGAGCATCTGTAGTCGTTTGCTATATATCGATAATATCGATATTTAGGTTGAAAAGCAGCTGCGGTCGTTTGCTATATATCGATATTATCGATAAAACGCTACAGTAGATTGCTATATATGAGAAGCGATATAGCTTTTATCGATATCTGAGGGACGGCGTTCGAAGAGCCGTCCCACTAAAAAAATTACTATTATAAGCGTCGGACGGCACTTGAAATGCCGTCCGTTCGAAAAATTTCTATTTTAGCCGATTAATTAAATCCCAAAAATCCAATTAAAGCACACTGTGTCTGTGCCATTTCCGCTATTCCCGGACGGCACTTGATGTGCCGTCCGTTGGGAATTTATTAAAAAAAAAATTCGCTGAATGACGAGATTGCCCCCATTCAATTCAAAAAAAAAGAATGACGAGATTTCGCTGAAGGGTATTTCGGTCAAAAAAAATGATTAAAGCCGGGTTTTAGCCATGAAATTAGGGGAATTGTCAATAAAGCAGGGAATAAAGCATGGAAAAGGGGCTACAGTCCAAAAGTGTGTCGGACGGCACTTCATGTGCCGTCCTAGACACACGGGTTGCGTTTTTTTTTTTTATTATTTTTTTTTTAAACGGACGGCACTTCGTGTGCCGTCCGACG